>CM066993.1:101223648-101953648 GCA_033977485.1 Hydrangea macrophylla
AAGCACCTAGCCCCAAGTGTGACTGAAGTTGAGCAATCTGAGACTGAAGTTGACTAAAATCAGGTTGAGACGGAACCATCTCAACCACTGCACCAACATGAGGGGCACCCCTCCCATGACGAGCAGCACGGTTCTTGGAGTACTGTTGTTTTAATTCTGGATAGAGATCGAAGCAACGATCGATGGTATGGACAAGCTGATAACAGTGCTGACAATAGGGACGGTTATCAGAGGGACGGGGGCCAGGAGAGGCACCAAGAGGAGGACTCGGACTTGAAGGAGCACCAAACTGAGGGTGTACATCTGAACAGGCAGCAAATGCCATCTGATCGAGAACTGGAGGAGGCATTGGAGGTGGAGATAAAATACGACGACGCCTCTCATCACCCTCCACAGTAGCAAAGGCCTCAAATAAAGAGACATAAGTGTAGTATTCAGAATCTGAGTGCGAAGAGCCTCGAACTCGGGCTTGAGGCCCATCAAAAATTGATATGCATAATGACGATCAAGGCTCTTGACTTCTACATCACCAACATTAGGGAAGTCACTGATGGGCTCATACTGGGCTAACTCCTCCCACCTAGTCTGAAGGTAGCCAAAGTAATTAGAAACAGAGAGTCCCAAGGCGGCTTGAGAAGCATGAGAGATATCCTGGTAGAGTTCAAAAATACGTGAGTTGGAGTGAGCATGGGCATACATTTTGTTCAAGGCAATCCACAGGCCATGAACGGTGGTGTGATACATAAACATAGTATAGATTCGCTCCTCTATTGAGTTGAACATCCATCCCAAGATGATACAATTATCTGTAAACCATTCATCGTACTTAGAATCTGTTTCAGCAGGTTTCACATCTTTACCAAGTAACCTCCCGATCTTCCGTTTGCCTCCAAGATAGAGGCGAAGAGAGTTGGACCAAGCATGAAAATTTTTATTATTCAGCAGAACACTAGTGACTCATTGGGCAGGTGTCGGGTGTGATAGAGAGAGATCCGAGCAAGCAACAATGGGAGTAGTAGTAGTGACAGTCTTTGATGGATCATCCATGGGATCAAATGAGAGAAGCCTTAAAAAACAACCGAAAGAGAGAAGATGAACTTACGACCAGTGGATTGCACCAAACCCACACAAAAAAAAAAAATTTGTTCTGCTGGACAAGACGGGGTAACCGGACACACGGTTACCCAATGATGACGAGAGAGAGAGCACGAAGGCTCCTAAGACATTACCAGGGGCCGGTCGAGGCCTGACAGCAGCCGGACAGGCTGTGAGACTGACAGAGAGGGTGCTGGAGGTGCACCGGCAGCTACTAGGAGTGTCGGCTAGGTTAGGGTGGGGTGGAGGTGAGTCGGCGAGGGGCTGGAGAGCGGCTGAGCAGAGGAAGGGTGGGCTGAGGATGATCGGACAGTGGTGGTGGTGGAGGGGCTAGGGTTTCGGGTATATGGCTCTGATACCAAATAGAAATTGAGAAAGGGATAGTTTTGTTATTATGTTATGCACAATATATATACACACAACCTAGAGTTTAAATATGGATGGAAATAAACAACAATAAAAGATAAAATAAATTGGTCAACATGACCATAAATAAAAGCTGAAAATTAGGCTAACTAAATCCTAATTCCAACATGTAGTGATACATCAAATCCCCCATTTCATTATTGTTTGGAAGGAGGGAAAAGTTCTCATATAGCTGGTCATGTGGTGGTCCCGACAAATAGATTTTTGTCTTCCCATTAGCCAGACCACTTAGGTCTCATAGCAGTGTCTTATTGGCCAGGAACACCTTGTGGCCACGGTTCAAAATAATTCTGTCGCTAGGAAGGGGTAACACAAGTCACAAGTGGCTTCTTCTACCTGAGCATGACCAAGTAGCACTCTGCCCACTGGTTTATAAATTTCTCGTGGAAATAAAACAAGTCTGTCTACTCTTTCTTCCTCTATCAGACAAATCCTAGTTGGGCTTGGACCTAACCATATGGTTGTCTATTGGCACCAAAAAGCTCAAATCCATGGTTGCCATAATCAGTCATCAAACTTACCAAAATAGGAGTATTATACTCTATCTATTTCCAATGCTCTGGATAACATATGGAGTAATATATATTTGACTTCGGAGTATCCCCCCAGGTCCGGTTCAGGTTTGTGGAATACTGACCTGCTTTATTGTCTGTTATGAATTAAATGGGTTCAACCAATTATAACTTTCCATATTATTCTGCATAATGCTGAAAATTGTTATATGATATGTACTAACAGTAATGCATCCTGAGTCTCAATGCACTTATAGCGCACATGATTCCGCAGCGGGGAAGATGAACATCATCTTAAGCTGCTGACATTGCGGAAGAACGATGAATTCGAAGCTCCGTATCACTCACTCTTGGCAGCATTAGCCTGTCGAGCGCCAACAGCAAAGAACTCAGTAATAACTTCGAGGGGCATGCCCTTGGTTTCAGGAACCTTCAAGAAGACGAAGAACAAAGAAATGATGCACACGACAGCGTAAATCCCAAACACACCAGCGAGGCCAATCGAAGTGAGCATCACGGGCAGTGTGTATGTAACAATGATATCCCCTATCCAATAAACAAGGGCACAGATGGCAATGCAGAGACCACGAACCCGTGTAGGGAAGATCTCCGAGCAGAGTATATTTGGGATTGGCCCGTAGCCCATGACGAAGCAGCAGAAATAGATCACAACACAGATGGTAGATATTACTGCATGGGCGGTCGTTCCCAGGTCAAAAACGTTGGCGATGACTAGGATGGCAAGGGTCACTATCAGCACAGGAAGAGTGGTGAGCAGCAGCATCCTGCAAAAGGGATGAATTAGCATATGTTAATTACAATAGAAGGAAGTAGGAGAGAGAATCTTTTTAAGAAACTCTGCAAGAGGAAGTTTTAATGGCTATAATTAAAAGAACTGTCTTGTTCCCAAATATTCCCATTATAGCATGACAAAATTAGCTTTGAATCCCACATCACAATCTTGAGGGTGGAATACCAGAGTACCACCAGATGCATCAAGTATGAACTTTCAAGTCCAATAAATTAAGGAAAGTTGTCAAAATTATCATATACTAATTTTTTTAACAAGTCACAAACGTTAGATTACTGGGCAAACCTAAATGTTGTCAAAAAAATTTGAACGTTTAGAACCATACGCTATCAAGACGCAGATGAAACACTCCAAGAAAACTATGGCTGACATTTTAAAGAAGGGATAAAACTTGGGCACACCATGTGCACAACCCAAAAAATGTGTCTATCTCTCTCGTGTGATGTCAGTGTGATGTCAGTGGACCCTACAGTGACACAGGAGAGAGATAGATACATTTTTAAAGTTGTGCACAAGTTGTGTCCATAAAATTGTCCTTAAAGAAGTTCGATATTCCGATAACTAGCAATAATGTAAGTCAGAAAAAAAAAAAAGGAAAGAACAAAATGAGAGAGAATCATAAACAGCATTGGTGCCCCATGCACCTACCATATATTTATATATATATATATATATATAAAAGAAAAGAAAAAAGAAGGTACTCGAACAAGGATGGATGCAGATGAACCGACCTGATCCAATCATTTCTATGTTAAAGCTTGGTTCATTTAAATTTTGACTAGTAGAAGCTGAGCCTGAGCAATATGACGAGAAAATAAACCAAAAAACTCAAAGGCAACATAACCACCATCACATACGTTTGTATTTCTCCAAATACATACAAGTTGTTAGATGCAGAAAAGGAAAATTATAAGCATAAGTGTTCTTGTTAGTTGATCTCTAAGCAACTAGTGGAAGACAGGAAACATTGACTGGGAACAATCATGACTTAAGAAATAGAAGGAGAAAAGAGGAAAGAAATAAGAAAAAAGAAAAAAGAAGCTACCTTCTGCCAGTGACATCCATGAGCCTCATGGCAACAGCTATACAAGGAAGCATCAAGAAGGTTGTGAATGCACTAATAAGGAACGATGATGACTCCGAACCAATGTTGAGGTTGGAAAGAAGAACTTCAACTCCGGCCTGCTGAAGAATTTGAGGAGTGTAGTACATTACCCCGTTTATGCCAGAAAACTGCGCTGACGCAAACACTGTACGTTAATACACATAAGATACAAGACAGCAAAGGCACAACAGATGAATTTCAAACACTAAACGTTGAACAAAGTCAGCCAAAAGGTAAACCAGTTTCTTCACAGTCCAGAGAGAGATGTTAGTTAAACAGATTTTCTCCTAAAAAGGTATAAAAACTGAATACTAATTATTAGTGCATCTATAGTAAAATTCTGGATATAACCCAATAAAAAATAAAAAGGGAAAAGCAAACTATTTTACTCTAAGCTATCTGAATTTGTGAAGTTTTCACAATGGCAAATGCATTTGGATCATCCAATGAGATCTCACAATAAGTACTACGAAAGGGTCTATGGAAAATGTGAATTACCGAACTCTATTTAGCACTCCATTAAGAAGAAATCCATTAAATCAAAAAGGGTCTCCAGAAAGGGGAATAAAAGAAGGCTAAGCCAATCCAGATGCATGGGTTAGAGTATCATTACCAGCACCTACTTCCACTCCTATTCAACAGAAATCGAAGTGCAACAATACAAGTTATTCATGATACCTACCTGCTGCAATATTTGAATACTAATCCCGACAACTAATGCACGCTTGACTCCTGGATCGAGAAGAGCAGCCCAAATTGGCCCTTTGGATGCAGTTTCAGATGGGTGGACCATTGCTGGCCCAACTGGATGCTGAGCCATAAGTTCCTTGGAATAGAGGGCGGGTTGGCTAACCAGAGCAGCTGCTTGAATAAACTCACCTTCCGTGGGTATATTGCCACCTGGAAGTGAAACAAGGGACCCGCGCCTGGACCCGGGGACTCCCTCCTCATGCAAGTAAATTCTTTTGAATCCTCCTTCCTTCATTCCGCCTTCACCTTCTCTCTCGGACCATTTCCACGCCAACTGCCAACCACCACCAATGCCCATACTGCCCACTGCTTCTCCAGGAGCATTTCCTTGCATAAGACTGCTATGACGTCTCATGCTCGATATGCTTCCTTGGGGAGGAAGATGAGGAGGAGGGTCCATGTCCTTTTCCATGCTCGTTGTTTGACGTAATATCAGTGGGCTTCGCAAATTGTCATCAGAATCTGAACCGACCTCATCCGATGCATAGCCCTCACCTTCCCTTTGTAGGCTCTCCTCGTCCCACTGGTCATTTTTAATCTGAGGCTCTGCCATACTAAACATGCTGCCAAAATTGGGAAATAGCATACTTCGCATACTTCCTGTCTCGGGTAGCTTTTCATGGACACTGCCAAAAAGAGTCACAAGAGGGTCCATAAGTGGCACACTCTGGTTCACCATGCTTCCATGGCGGGAGACAAGACCAATACTACTCTGCCCGGTCACAGGTTTGGCAACCCAGGAGAGGCCAGCTTCGGGTCCATACAACTTGATTTGGTCTTCATCGGCAGTCGGTTCCTGATCGTCAGTAAGTTCATTAGCTGGGCCTATAATGTACTCTTCTATAGATGTTTCACCACCAACTGCCAGACCTTCAACTAGCAAAGCCATCTCACCTGTAAAGAAACATCAACACAACCGTATGAATCTGTGATAAGCTAATGTTGTGTTTCTCATCAAAAATAGAAAATGGTAGGAATATGATTATGAAAAAAAAAAAGCCCCGATGCTCATGAAGAAAGGGAGTAATACAATTGAATGCATTAACAATCCTCGAGCCAATTGTGGTCTGTTCAAATGAATGTCACGTAGTAAACCCAACTTTTTCCTCTTAGTTTTTTTTTTTTTACTCCAACTCAATAAACAACTAGAAGACAAGTATGATACAAGATCCTTGAAAGTGGCTAAACATTAACGTTATACGATTGTAAACAAGAGAAAGACAAACGTTATAAAAAAAAAAAACTTTCCATTTAAACATTAACGTTCAAAACATTTGTCACTTGAGAGAAAATTTCTATATATCGTTTCACCAAGAGAGTAGAGGCTATTTGCAAGTTGCAACCAATTATCTTTGACAGGAAACTTGAACAGAGAAACGGTAAGTCCTCTACTAATTCCTACATCCACCATCTATATTAGATGATCTAGCACACCATTTGCCAACTGATTTCAAGGCTCTCAAGTATAAACCACAAGCCTGATAAATAGACTTGGCAGTCTGATCAATATATATATATATATATAATATAAACAGATATAGATATATTAAAAAGATACAGAGACATAGCATTAGAAAATGACCTGAGATGTCATCCCTGCCACGTAATTGCTGAAGAACTCTTTTTGCCTCAAGCATCCTTCCTTTACTCACGAGCCACCTCGGAGATTCAGGTAAATAGAACACGGTTAATGCGAAATAAACAAGAGAGGGAATAGAAAGAACTCCAAGCATCAACCGCCAGCTTGGTGAGGATGTGAGTGACATTCCAAAAACCATACAGTATGCCAAAAACATTCCACCAGAACCAGTGAACTGCGGAAGAGTATTTAACAATCCTCTTATATCTGATGGGGCAGTCTCAGATATATAGACTGGAACAAGAGTGACTGCCAAGCCAATTCCAAATCCATCTAGTAGTCTTGCTAGTAGTAGTACATAGACATTAGGCGACCACAACATTATTAATCCACTGACAAAATAAAATATTGATGACATTATAAGCATTGGTCGCCGACCAAGCCAATCTGATATTGGTCCTGAGCAAGTTGTGATTAGCGTGGCTCCGATGAGTGACATGGCCACCACGAGCCCTTCAACAGTAGTTTCCAAATCAAGATCCTTGGTTATATATACAACAGCTCCTGTAATTTGAACAACTTTGTAAGAGAATATTAGAAAGTGCAAGTAACCTTGGGCGTACTTTTTAGTATCCAGCATATTAATGAAGGCTATATATATTGCTATACCTTTCTGCGCATGGGATTTTGGAAGAAAATAAAGGAGCAAGTGAAAAAGCAATGATTTTAACACAACTTACGGTCCATTACACACAATCTACTATAACTATAACTATATGGGGAAACACTGAAATTTGAAAAAAAAAAAAAAAGAAAAAAAAATTTACATATATGTGAATTCAGAGAAAATGAAGAAGTACCTGCAATAGTTGCATTATCCCAACCCTGCAGTAGGTTACCAATTGCAGCAGTAATAGCCACTAAAGCAGCACCTTTCATGGTTTCGAGCAATGGAAGTGAAGTTTCAATCTTTGAAAACTAACCTGTAGTAGTAGTAGTAGTAGTAGTAGTAGGTAAGACTGATCGACAAATTGGACATTCAAACACTCCCACCAAATACCAAAATGATGTTGCCAATTCAAATATTTAATAAAAAAAAAAATCAAATAAGGATGGAACTAAAAAAAATCAACATATATAAAGAAAAAAGGCCGAAACAAAGGAAAGGAAAGGAAATCTCAAGCAATGCTAACCTTTTGAGAGCCAGAAAGGTCCTTCTGGAATGGAAGAGAGAGATGGGGAGAGCTCGCAGAGTAAGATTTGCTCTACATACTAAACGATGTGGAAACAGACAAAGTTGGATATCTTTGAATGGAATCTCTCTCTCTCTCTCTCTCTCTCTCTCTCTCTCTCTCTCTCGAGTGTGGAGACGAAAATTAAAACCTTCTTCAACAAATATTCCCGAGAAAGCAAAAATGAACACTTAAAAGGAAAAGAGCAGACACCCCCACCCACCCAATGGGCCAATATATGTTAGTTATACTGTACTGTATACTAAAACCACCCTTCAAACTTCCATCAAACACACTATATCTCATAGTCGTTGCTCACACTCACAAACCAATCAATTTCTCCACTGGTCCAACATCTCTGTCCTCAAGTATATACTTGCATGTCAGAGCTTCTTCCTCTTTTAGTATTGTACTGTATTGTTTGTCCTCTACTACTACTACTACTACACACATCTCCCAATCAAATCTGTACAATTACTTGTTTGCTTTCACAATTCGGAGGACAAACCAACAATTCAAAGCAATTTATATATATATAATACATACATTTATTCGGTCCGGCTCTAGGTGAACCGGTTAGAGTGAACATATCTAGTGAATTTTTTTTTTTTTTTTTTTTAAAAAAATCGCGCGCGCTGGTCAGCGGGTTAGTAGGGCAACTCGCGGGTTTTTTCAAGTAAAAAAAAAAATGTTCACCGGGTATACTCACTCTACCCGATTCACCTTAGAGCCTGAGCATACATTTATTTAGGAAACAATATATATATATATATTATAGTAATCCCTCCGTCTCATTTTTTTAGCCCCACTTTGAAAACCCAACTATTTAAGGAGATAAAAAGAATTTACACTTATTTGTCAAAATTAGTCCTAATCATTACAACAACTTTTTTTCTTTGTTTTAGTGTAGATTTTAAGGTGTGGATAATAATTTTGAAACATCCCAAAATATAATAATAGACACAAAATAATAGTAGGACGGAGGAAGTAGAAAAAGAAGGGAAAGGAGACAGTTAAACCTACTAATCTTTGACCTCCCAATCGGTCTAACTCCATCCCCAAGGACCTGAAAAATCGTGTCCTTATTAGATACTCCTCTCTTTTTTCTTTTTATTTTATTTTCTTTTCTGTTTACTGCTAGCCGGTCAAAAGTTGTCAACATCTTTCAAGTTTCTACTTCATTTGCTAGTTACTCGTAATATTTTTATTTTCTAATTTTTACTGTTTGGAACAAAAGATCCACTTATGACCTTTTTTTTTTTTTTTTTTTTCCCTGCAAAAAAATAAGAATTTGTAATTGTTTTAAAATTTTGAATTAGTTTTTCATCATTTTTAAAAAGAAAAGATTGTTAAAGCTAAAAGGGAGTAACTTTTTCAAAAAACTTCAATTTATAGCTTCTAAAATAATTATTCAAAATAGGCAAGGCAACGGATGTGTGTGACGTTTGGGTTTGGAGTTGTTGTTCGTGCACTTGTACCCCCTGATAGAAGAATGAGTGATCCGTTTCTCATGGCCTTATCACTCATCAAATGATTATTTTAAAAAACTGACTTAAAAAGACTTTTAAGAAAAACAATAAGCCATTAGTCACCTTCCTCTTAGGTATTGTTTGTACTCGTTTTGCCGTTGGCCCGAATCCAATCTATAACTAAGTAGTGTGGTCAAGTCCTTGTGAAGGTGGTTTGCGCATTGAGAAAGGGCGTGTGGGCTCGAGGTTATACCCAAAATGTGGCTAAAAAGACTGATTCAAGAGACATGTGCAAGGATCCTTGACTTGTCACGCTTAAGCCTTAAGGCTCATTAATTCAACGAGCAATGTACAAGTGCTTAACTGCTTAAGGCTCCTTTCATTTGTCACGCTTCAAAAGAGATATACTTGAAATTCAGTTTGTTAAATGGACAATTTTGAAACAAAATTTGTTGTTGGATGGAATTTGTTCATAAACCCAACAAAACTTGTAAGACAAAGAAGGGTCTTCACAATAAAAACAAATTAGGGCATGTTTGGTTGTCCTTAAATGAAATAATTTCATTCATGTTTTCGTAGACAATTTTATATAAAAATATGAAAAGCATGAATGGTTTCATTTAGAAAACGGATGCTCGTCTCAAAAATGATGCATGCAATCATAATTTTTGGCATTCTAGAAAAATGAACAAATTGCCTCATAAAAAGAAATATGGTGAAATCTCCCATATTTGTAAATGGATTCATTCATGGTGATGAATTTTGCATTTAACTTCTATACAAAATTTGAATGGAACCATTCAATTTGAAGGAACAACCAAACTTAACGTTTTATAAATCAAATACTCCAGTAGAAAAGTACAGCGAATTCTAAATCACTACTTAAAAAATTAAGAGGTTGTTTGGGTATTCCAAGAACTAGCTCTATATTTTTGAAGGAATAATCAATTAAAAATAATTTTGTATTTGTGAAATTATTTTTTTTAGCTATACAGGAATATGTTCCTGACTTGAAAATGCCACAATTTATCGAATTCACATATTAATGATTTTTATAAAAATTAAATGAAAAGTGAGACTCTGTCCTGATATTACCATTTCCAAACATGCCCTCGGAAACTGGACTTAAGATTTTTATGCTAGGATTGTATTTTCTCATTAGAAACCTACCCGTCAAAGGGAGGAGGAAGATTATTACACGGCAGTTCCAATGGGAGACTATTAGCTACATCCACGTGTGAGATGGTGCAACTTTAGCGTGCCTCCCAAATCACAAGTCTCCTCTTATACAACCGGCCAAAATTGCAAACAGCAATCTTATCAAGTCAGGGAGAAAGTTATTTCTACAATGTGACATCAATGCAACTAATTGGAATAGCACACCTGTCCTTGTACATTTCACAATAAAATGTAAATAGGGTTTAGTTTGTAGAATATTTTTTAGGGTAAAATGTATTTTACAACCTCAAATTATACTTTGTTTAGCACTTTAATCCCTAAATAAATTTTTTTTCGCATTTTAGTTCCTCAATTAACATTTTGTGACAGCACCTTTGTCACTTTTAGTGACAAAAAAATCACTTTTAGTGACGCTAAAAGTTACGGAGAGGGCAAATTGCCACAAAATATTGGATGGTACTTTTTCCTCTATATCCGGGAAGGATACTATTCATGCCACTCCAATATCCTTGTTTTTGTCATCTGTGCTACACATTCCCAATTTCTCCCGTAATTTGTTGTCCATTAGTCGTATCACTCAAGACTTACACTGCAGTGTAACTTTTTTTCCTTCACATTGTGTGTTTCAGGACCTTACCACGCAAAGTCGATTGACAGTGGTAGAGAGGAGAGTGGACTTTACTTCTTGGATGTTGGAGGGCCATTGACACCTCATACAGTAACTTCTGAGAATAAAACTGAAGACATACATCTTTGGCATAGACGTTTTGGACATCCTTCCTTTTATTTACTAAAGCATTTGCTTCCCTCATTAGTTTTGAATAAAAATGTTTTTGACTTTCTTTGTGAAACTTGTGAATTGAGTAAGCATCATAGAGCGTCTTTTGGTCCTAGTTTTAATAAAAGTTCAGTTCCATTTGCTTTAGTGCATTCTGATGTTTCGGGTCCTTCTCGTTTTCCTTCCTTGAAAGGTCATAGATGGTTTGCTACATTTATTGATGATTATTCTCGTACCACTTGGCTTTATATGACGAAAGAAAAAGGGAAGTTTTTTCAAGTCTTAAAGATTTTCATCAAATGGTGTGCAATCAATTTGGGACTAGCTTAAAAATTTTAAGATCTGATCAAGGGGGTAAGTACCTTGATTCGGGTCTTGCTGAGTATTTTTGTCCCCATAGGATCATTCATCATATTTCTTGTACCGATACCCCTCAACAAAATGGGGTGGCAGAGCGCAAGAATCGTCATTTGCTTAATATTGCTTGGTCCTGATGTTGTCTGCCAATGCACCTAAGTCCTATTGGGGTGAAGCTGTTTTAATAGCGGCTTACCTTATTAATCGCCTTCCGACCTGAGTTTTGAATAAGAGGGCACCTGTTGAAGTTCTTTCAAATACTTCTTCTTTGTTTTCGATCCCTCATCGCATTTTTTGGTTGTGTTTGCTTTGTTCACAACCACTCTCCCACTTGTGGGAAGTTGGATCCCCGAGCAATTAAGTGTGTTTTTGTGGACTACTCTCCAACCCAGAAAGGTTACAGGTGCTATCATCCTCCGTCTAGGAAATGGTATGTCTCCATGGATGTTACTTTCCATGAATCTCAATCATATTTTCAGCCTTCTCCTAGTTCTAAGTCACCTCTTCAGGGGGAGCTATGGTATGAGGAAGAGGTGCCTTCGTCTTCCTCTTTGTCTCCGA
Source organism: Hydrangea macrophylla (assembly GCA_033977485.1). Lineage (NCBI taxonomy): Eukaryota > Viridiplantae > Streptophyta > Magnoliopsida > Cornales > Hydrangeaceae > Hydrangea > Hydrangea macrophylla. The sequence continues at coordinate 101,235,503 of CM066993.1, forward strand.
TCACAGTTATAGACATTACCACTCAAAAGGAAATAGAAGCTGTCACACCCGTTCCAAATTTTCATAAGTTTTAAAATGCATAAATAAAATTTTCGTGAATTATCAATGTTATTTGATAATTGTGAATGGAGTTGACGTGGTCAGCGATGGTGTGTCAGTTGAGGACACGGTAATCAGTAATGTCATAATGCATTGACATGAAGAAATGATATTTATTTTATTTAAATGTTAATTGACTTTATCTGAGTTTTCATGAATAGTAATTATACCTGCGTGGTACAATTTCTGGTAGTTTTGATCCTATTGTTGATAGCATTTTGAGAACTGTGGTGAGAACGTGAGTGTCACGTTAAATAAAAGGTAGGTTGTGTAGAGATTCCACAGGATTTAGTTTTCGAATGTTATTTTTGGACCCAAACGAGACTTAGTCGAAAACTTTTGCAAATTTTAATTTTCACTCGTAAAGGCATAAAATGGGCGTGTGTGAAGTTTCATGGATTAATTAGATGTCCGAGAAACTCACAGGGAGGTAAACGTGATTCCCGAGAAACTCGCGGGGAGGTAAATGCGATTCCCGATGAGTTTGCCTATATATAGTGAGGGGTGAGAATTTTCAATTGGTATAAACTTATAAATATCCTGAGAGAGGAGAGAGAAAAGAAAATTTGATCCTACAGACTTTGCGACAACGATCGGCGACCTTTCGTCCGTAAAATTTTCTCCAGATTCTAGATTTGGACTCGTGAAGGTAAGACCTACGTTTTGATAGTCAGGAGGCCATGTTTGGCAAACTTTTGTAAAAATCTAATTTCTAGATTTTGGGGAAAACCCCTGTAAAGTTGTAGGAATCACCTCAAATCTGAGATTCGACGTTTAATTGGCTCTCTAGTCGATCCTTCAAAGTTTGAGAGGAATCGCATGAGGTATGAAGTTCTAACTTGTGAAATATAGAGAAATACATGTTTTATATTTCGACGACGAAATTGTGATTCAGGCAAAATTCATGTGTTAATAGTAGGCCTGTTAATTATGCACGCGATTAATTGTGAAAAACATGTCTACTTTTATACGAGCACGTTGAGTTGTCTATGTGGGTCAAAGGGGAGTCTTATACAACTTCATGATGGAGTAAGCTTCTCGATGTTTGAGAATTTTAGTAGCGACGGCTACTGTGCATGGTTTAAGGCTTGGACTTGCCAGGGCACTTGGGGATGTAATGGTTATAGGCTTGGACTAGCCATTGACATCGCGGTTTAAGGCTTGGACTTGCCGCTACCGGGTGAAGGCGTATTTTTCTCCCTAGAGACTATTAGTATAAATTGTGAGATTAGAGCATGTTTTATCTTATATTGCATATGCGAGAACTTGTGCACTCAGCATATAGCTGAGCAGTGGAGATATACTCCATTGCAGGTAAGAAGAAAGACAAGAAGAAGCGTGAGGCATGAGGCCGATGAGACGACGGGAACCACACTTGTTTACATTTTTGTCCCTTTTTCCTAAACTCGTATAAGGTTTTGGGATTTTGTATTATGTTGTAATAGAACCGTGGGGTTAGATTCGTGGTACTGTATTTTGTATTCGAACATCTGTAGCTATGTTCTAATATGCTGAAATTCGGTGGTGGTGGTTGTGGTTGTTTTGGTTTTGGAGAAGTATGCGTAGTAATAATACAACAGGGCTGCCCAGCAGGGGATCAGTCGACTGGACCCTATTTCAGTCGACTATATCCTGTGTTCTATAAACAATGAAAGTGAATAGTGGTAGATCAGTCGACTAGACCGATTTTCAGTCGACTGGACCACTGTAGATTTTTAGCTACTGCTTTTTAATTGTGACATTTCAGTCGACTGAACCACCGATCATTCGACTGGACCCTTTTACGAAAATGTGGTTTTTGATTCTGTTTAAAGCACAGTCGACTAAACGGAGTCAGTCGACTGAAAATTTTGGGCCCCAGTCGACTGGACCCCAGTCACAGTCGACTGGACGGGTTGGAGTCTATTTTAAACCTTCTGCTTTTGGTCTTCAGTCGACGGATCCCCGATCCAGTCGACTGGACCTCTGTTTTCAAAACTGAATTGTTTTTCCAGGTTTTTCCATTTGACAAAACTTTTTATAACTCTGATTTTATTGGTTTTCACTTATTATTTCCCGCTGCTATTTACTTTAATGGAACTGGATAAGCCTTGGTGGTATGCCATGTGTCCTATTTCTGCGCGTAGCGGGATGGGTCGTGACAGAAGTTGAGGCGGTAAAGGAAAGGGGAGAAAATGAGGGAGTAAATGAGGTTTGTACTCCATTAAAGGAAAAGAAGTTGTTGGTCTATTCGAAAGACACATGGAGTAAATTCAAGGATAAAGAGACCGCTCCTCTTACTCCTCCACTGACATCTCCTTCGAGTGTTGAGGACCAAGGTAACCTTAATTTTGATTTTGTTATTCCTAGTAAGTCTTATACAAATGTACCTATGGAGTCTGATTCTGATCTTGATGTCCCTATTACTGTGTGTAAGGGTGTTAGGGCTTGTACCCAACATCCTATTTCAAATTTTGTGTCTTAATCACAATTGTCTCCCTCCTATAAAGCTTTCCTTTTGAAAATCGATTCTGTGTCTTTTCCTAACAATGTCCTGGATGCTCTTGCTGATCCCAAATGGAAACACGTTATGATTGAAGAGATGAAAGCTCTTTGTAAAAATGGCACTTGGGAATTAACGATGTTACCTAAAGGCAAAAGGACTGTGGGGTGAAGTGGGTGTATACTGTGAAGCATAAGGCGGATGGCTCCATTGAGAGGTACAAAGCTCGACTTGTTCCTAAGGGCTTCACGCAGACCTATGAGATTGATTATTTGGAGACATTTGCCCTAGTTCCAAAGATTAATTCAGTCAGGGCTCTTCTGTCTCTTGCTGCCAACTTTAGGTGGCCTCTTCACCAATTTGATGAGAAGAATGCTTTCCTCCATGGTGATCAGGATGTTCCCCTTGCTTTGAGGACATTAAGACAGAAGGAAAGATGTGTAGACCCAGGAAATCATTGTATGGCTTAAAACAATCTCTAATGGCATGGTTTGAGAGATTTACACAGGCTATGCTCATGTGTGGTTTCAAACAGAGTCAAGCCGACCACACTTTGTTCATTAAGCATTCACTACAAGGTAAGACTACAACCTTAATTGTGTATATGGATGACATTGTTCTGACTGGGGATGACTTGGAAGAGATGAAAAAGTTGAAAGAGTACTTATCCAGAGAATTTAAGATAAAAGATCTGGGAACTCTTAAATATTTTTTGGGGATTGAAGTCCCTAGATCTAAGCATGGAATCTTCATTTCCCAAAGGAAGTATGTGCTTCACTTGTTGAAGGAAACTGGAATGCTTGGAAGCCGAGCATATGACACTCCTATTGAATCAAATCAGATGCTGGGAGATGATTGTACTGGAGCAGAGGTGTATAAGGGGAGATACCAGAGGTTAGTGGGAAGGCTCATTTATCTTTCCTACACTCGCCGCCCAGATATTGCCTTTGTTGTTAGCGTTGTTAGCCAGTTTATGCATACTCCTCGTGCATCCCATATGGACGCTGCTATCAGAATCCTGAGATACTTGAAATCAGCTCCAGGGAAGGTCTTGTTTTTTTCTAGACACGACCACCTTCGAGTGGAAGCATACACAAATGCTGATTGGGCTGGTTCCGTGACAAATAGGTGGTCCACCTCAGGCTATTGTGCGTTTGTGGGAGGTAATCTTGTCACGTGGCGAAGTAAGAAGCAGAATGTGGTTGCTAGATCCAGTGCAAAGGTTAAGTTCAGAGCCATGTCTCAAGGAGTATGTGAGCTGCTTTAGATCAAATTGTTATTGAAGGATTTGAGACTTGATAACAAGGGTTCTAACTGTACTGTGATAACAAGTCTGCAATCAATATTGCCCACATTCCAGTGCAACATGATCAAACCAAGCATATAGAGATTAACAGACACTTTATCAAGTAGAATATTAGTAGTGGTGTGATTTGTACTCCATTTGTGAAGACTGGTGATCAACTTGCAGCCATTCTCACAAAAGGAGTGGGGAGTAAGCCATTTCATTTTGCTCTTAGCAAGCTGGGAATGAGAGATTTGTTTGTACCTTGAGGGGGAGTGTTAGAAGTATTTTTTTTTATTTTTCATTCTTCTCTTATGACCCAAGGAGGTATTTATGTAATTCTTCATCTATTCACATATAATAAAATACTGGAGACACAATTGTACTCCTTGATTTTGCCCTAATACTTTTCTACAGTAATCTAGCCAATTTAGGAGACTAATAGGATAATTGCCACCTTATGCCGACAATATTAGATTAGGTCGCCCTAATCACCATTTGATTAAGAAGTCACTGAGTCCATGCTGCGAGTCTCGCTATTGATATGCCTGAGTTAGACTAAGACTGTCGAACTTGTGTGGCTCCCACCCGAGCACTTCGCACCGACCTAGCTACAGGTCGGGTTGGGCGGTTAGTCGGGTACGATAGACACCTTGCTTATCATGGGTGTATCACAATGTATGTACACTCTGGAAATGTCGAGACTATAAAACATGCGTTTGGGTTGATTGCCAAGAAGAGATATTTGAAGGGAAAATAAGTTTCGAAAACTTATTTATATGCATCTCTCTAAAAAAAAAAACTTTATTTATATGCACAGCGGAAAAATAAAGTTTAAAAACTTTTTGGTATGCCCGGATCTACTACTTATCAATTCCATAGATGTGTAGACACAAGGAGGAGAAGAGTATTACCTTCAGGTTTTGAACCTAATTTTGATTTTGTTCTCTCTTGATGGTGCATCACCTTCCACTAGATGGTCTTCACTCCTATGTCTAATTTGAACACTTCCGAAGAGGCAAGAGGTGGTAGGATCTCTAATAGGGAGGATAGAGAAGGTGTAGGAAACCTAAAACAGTTTTTGCAGCTGCTAGAATAATAAAACGACGATTAAAAAACATTCTGCTTGCAGCTGCCCTATTTATAGATTTCCAAACCGACTTTCACTTTCGATCGATTGAAGCTTTTCGATCGATCGAACTTGTCTTGACAACATCCTCTTGTACCTTTCCAAGCATCCTAGTGGAGCTAAGAGTATGACCTCCTAGGCTGTTTATTGTTGGCTCAGACCAGTTGTTAATTCCTATGACCAAACTCAGTAAACTAACCAACTGATCAGTTGACATTTACTCCACTATAAAACGATAACTGAACTCCAATGCAAAAGAACATATCCGAAGTGATGTCTAAACTTGTATGGTGTATTAATGTCTCTCTACCGCCAGCATTCGTAATCATATTCAGGTAGTCGGATAAACTGTTACAGTCAACCTGAATAGTGATTACATCTTTCATTCCTTGAGTCTCATTCACCCCTCATGATTACCAAACATGTTAACAACTCTTATCAACAAGACTGCAGTTCTCTGTAATCAGCTTGGTGACATTCTCAAAGAGAATGCTTACTCTTTTTATCAGAGGGTAGATTCTATCTTGACAATATGTGTTCACAACCCTATGAATATGACATACCCAAGATACCCAGGTGTTGATCTTTAAGACCTCACTGATTGGTAAGTCAAAGAAGCCATATCCACAGTCTGTATTCATAATCGTCTCAAGATTGAGAACACGTACCTTATACAAGTTATGAGTTCCTATCGACTGTTGACAGCCTTAAGTGTTAATAGGAAAGCTTAGGTCCGTCAATGCACTATAAGCACTAGCATATTAACTAAGAGTCATACTCTAGTGATTGAGATTCATCACTCCATTCAATGGTAGTTAATCATACTACAGTGTAAACCTGATGAGATATCTATTCTCATCATCCACTGTGACAAATTCTAAGTATCAAAGAATAGTAATTCGTATATCACTTGTATGTATTTCGTACAGACACAAATTACTTACTATGATACTTAAGGATTAACAATCATCTCATGAAAGAAACATACACAATGAAATGTAAAGTTGATATCCATATATTAAAATACCAATGTCTCATACATACAGTAATGGTTTGAGGGCACAATCCCAACAATATTATATATCATGGACAACAAGAATCACTAACTTCACTCAGACTGGAAAAGTTGAAAAATGCTTAAGAATGTCCAGGTGAACTGCCAGAGAACGTCATAACTTGGAACTTAAATGTTATCCCACACATATAAAGCACGGATTTTTGTGAGGAAGGTTTCAAATGTTAATTTCTGATGCTCAGGGAAAAAAAATGATGGACCGGATTACTTTTACAACATCAATCAGTACATGTGTTGATTCATCCGTTTTGAGACTTGGGAAACAAATCATACGTCAAGCTGGAATTTGGATTCTCTTCCAATGTTTCAATTGGAAATAGTGTTGTAGCTATGCATGCAAGATGTGGACATGTTGGAGAAGCATGGATAATTTCTGATTATATCGTTTTGAAGAATTTAATTTCTTGGAGTACTATGGTGGCTGGCTATGCATGCTCAGAGTGGTTAAGGTAGGAAAGTAATTGAGAATTTTGAAAATATGTCTGCCAGATTGTACTTTGTAGCCATTCATGACTTGTAACTAAGGGGCAATACCACTTCAGTACTGTTATAACTAAGGGTCATCTTGTAATGATGGATGACACTAATCACCCGCGAAGCAAGGTCGTATGTTGAAGTGGATTGTGAAGAAGATAGATGATGGAGCAAGCTATGTCTACGATGTAGATATTGGTTTCATGGGGCCCAGTGGCTATCGAAGTGAGATGCTCACAGTAGCTGTTGTTTTGATCACCTGGCATGCTATGATGCCTATCCATGTAATGAAGAATCTGATGAACAATATACCAGAATGTTGATATGCCGTTAGGCTGGGTATCACGCGCAAGGTTCGCGAGAGAGAGAGAGAGAGAGAGAGAGAGAGAGAGAGAGAGAGAGAGAGAGAGAGAGAGTGTGTGAGTTAGTGAGAGTGAGTGAGAGAGTTTGAATTAGGTAAGAGTTTTGGTGTATCTCTAACTGCCGATGATATGATGTATATATAGCTAGGCATTGAAATGGTTTAATTTGCAGTCTTAGGTATACACGCAATTACAAGTGACACATCCAATTGGGAATCCTTGCAAGTCTCCAACCTCAAGTGGGAACCTGCCAACATAATCTTCCTTCCATGATAACCACTTGGTAATTATTTTGATTACTGACTCACTTCAAGGGAACTTATAATGGGGGATACAAACGGTTTCAATCATTGCCTCTTGTTTTTACCGGGATTACAGGTTGTTGATGGTATGATCTTTTTGGCGTGAAAATTGTTTTTATAGTTGTAATGGCATACTTTTATTTTTGTGTATAAGGCACACCATTCAAAGGTGAGTAATGAGAAATAAACATTATTATACTTCTTAAGAAATTCAAACGAGTCTACTTACAACTTGTAATCAAAAAATGAAAATATTCTACATACAACTGCATCCATTCTCATTCAAGAAGCATTTTGTAAGATAGTAGGAACAAGCATTGCTGCTTATTTGACATGAATGAAGAACCAATGGTTTTCCCTAGCTGGTGCCTGCACTATTCGCTTCTCGTTACTCTCTCCCTCTCGTTTCCCATCCCTGTACTAATGGTGATATGTATATGTGCAAGAACAATTATACTTTGGTTTTACAGGGTAACTATGAAGGCTCTCACTTGTTGGTGAGTTTAACATCTGGGTTCCGCATTGGTTTGAGCCACATGTCAGCCATCACTCTTGAGGAAATGCTCCACATTGAATCCTGTCCCTTTGACAGAAGTTGCTTACCTTTTTTGCCTGCCTTTCCTAATCCACATGCCACCAGCCATTGCATTGCAGTCAGCCTCTGCTTCTCTGAATCCCACACATTCTTCTTTCGTCCACTCTTTGCTCTCAAACCTCCGACATGTAAACTGGCCAATTTGAACCTCTTCTCCTCATCATCATACTTATCAGAACTATTGTCCGTACGTATTGCTTGTATTAATGCTATCACAGGGCCTCCAACTACCTCATATCTCCTTAGAGGATCTCGCAATTGGACAAGCACAGATATTATGATGCTGGTTGGATCCCCAGATTCATACTTGGAAATATTGCGTGTGCTATTTTTTAGCCAATCCTCGAGTGGAACTGCGGAAGCCAGTGGATTACTATTCTTATTTTCCCTACTATCTGAAGTTGTCTTCACAGTGAGTGGGGAGACTTCAAAAGGGGCCTCTTCCTCAGCCATTTCTGCCTGAATTTTAAGAGCTTCAACTGCCATTGACTCAATCTTCTGCATCGAGAATGCCAGAATCTCATCCACCGTCAATGGTTCTTCACTCACATTCCAAATTCCAGTTGAAATCCTCTCTTTCCTCCCACTACTGATTGCAGTTGCCATGGTTTTGAGTGCAGCAATTGTACGAGCAGCACTTGAACTGGCACCTTCTTTGTTCCTCCCATGAATAATCGCCGAGGCAATGCCTTCAAAGGCTATCTGTTCTGCTGTTTTACCTATGAGTTCATCAATGGGCATCAAAGATAAAACTTCAGAGCCAAGTACTTCAAGCCCAACCGAAGCCATCTTCTGAAATAACTCGAACCCACTCACTGATTTATTGAATGGGAGAACTAATGGTTTTGACGTCTGCATCGCGAGTTTTGGAGTGTCTTTCCTTGACATTGCTGTATCTAGAGGATTCATGGCAGCTAAGTAGCCTCCATCCCTTGTTTGAACCACACATCCCAAGCCCTTTCCAAGGTCTGGGAGGAAGACATTGGATTCAGCAGCATCTGCTGAGTCTTCGGCTCCTTCCAGTATTAGATCAGGAGGAATATTAAGTTGATTAACTTTGAATTCCTTAGACTCTTCATCCTCGAGCATTTGAAGAAATTCCATCGTTACCGTTTCTTCCTCTGCATCCAGTCTTTGTGATCCAGTTTCTTCATCTGTATCTGTTCTGACCGGAGGTTTATCCTCTCCCATCATAGATTCAAGATCCTTGATCTGCTGAGCAATTGAATCAAGTTCTGTTAATCTTGTCAGATGGACCTGGTCGTGCACAATTTCCTTGACTACCTCACTTGAGACTGACCTTTTGTCTGAGTTTTCTTCGGATTGTTCTTCGTCAGCATCGTCTTTATCTTCAATCTCAACTCCTTTATCAACAACCTCAAATTCTGGGAGATCAAGATCTTCGATCTTTGACTCTGGTTCTTCGGATTTCTGAATAGAAGACGAGGATGAAGGCACTGCGTCAGGCTCATCGAGGTTAAGTTCATCAATTCCTTGAAAATCTGCAGTTGCTCTTGCCTGTGAGGGTGTCCATGCTTCTGGTCGGCTAGACATTCTTGGACTAGGGACACTAAAGGATGACTTTGACTGCCTACGGGCAGCAGCAGAAGAAGAAGACGACAAGTTCTTCTTACTACCTTTACTGGATTTCTGACCCTCAGCCTGACTATAAATTCCAATGCCTCCATCTTTCTCCATGATCTGAAATCCTAACTTCAGAACAAGTTCTCCTCCTTTTGCCTTTCCTGATAGATTGAAACTTGTGTCCCACACCCTAATTCGCGTACCTTGTAAGTTCTTCGCTATGGATTCTTGAATCAGGTTACTCAAATCCACAGAAGTTCTTCCGAAATCAAGTTCTTCAGCGTCAACAGCAAACACGTAAATGTAAAATGGACGCGGTTCAAATTTCATCGTCTGTGTTCCTCCTCCCCCGCCGCCAGGGCTACAATAAACATGGCACCTGATAAAGAGGGTCTCTTCAAAATCAGCAGCTCCCTGAGAAACTCTTGACGGCATCGTGTGAACTGCTCCATCCCTGGTTTCTTTCTTTCTGACACAAACTGATAGCCGAAGCCCGTTCATGGAAGCCGGAAGGCCTTGCACTGCCACTACTTCAACAGAGAACAAGCAACCGATCTTCTGCATTCCGATGTGCGACAGAGCTCTAATTGGCTTCCAATTCCAAAGTCCTTTCTTTCCTGAAGCATCAGGTGTTTGGTCTTCAAACTTCTTGAACTCTTTCTGATTAGGAACCTTAGTCCGTTCCTTGTGCTCATGGTCATCTTCAGGCTTAGGCCGAGAACGCCATGGGGACAGTGACATGCGCCTTGAGCGGGGTTTTGGATTGAGCTCCTTCTCCTCATTTTTAGCTGTTGGGACAATCTCATGATCAGCAGCTGGAATTGAAGGAACTGAAGTCCGAGGGAGAGCAAGTGAGGCAGTTCGACGATTGGTGGAAGTGTGTGATTGATAGAGAGATTGGCTGAGGGCTTCGAGTTCTTCCAGGAGCTGAGTGTTGGAATTTCTCCTGGCGCCAGTAGTGTATTCTGCTGCCATAATTGAAGTAAAAAAAATAAAAAAAAAATGAAATCAGAGTGGTGATGATACTGATATGTTGAAGTTACTTTTGCAGAGCCACATAGAGATGGAAGTGAAAGAGAGAAGATAAGGAGTTTATCAGATTGATGATGAGTAAGGATTTTGAGGTGGAGAAACTGCCATGAATTATGAATGTGATCAGGCAGTGACCTTGTGGCTGGGGCTTTGTGAACCCATAAATTTTTATGGCCTTAAATCAATTGTTATGTGTGTGATGGATAAGAGTAGAGTCTTTTGGTGTTATGGAAAGCGACATGAATTGAAAATAGAAATTTAAAAGAGGCAGTATGTAAATGTATCATGTATGGTCCCATTCCCAGAGAATTTGCTGTTTTTGTTTGGTTGCTTTTATTAGTATTAGTATAGTCAAATTTGTTTCTTCCAACTGAATTGAGTGTGTGAATGGTGATTATTCTGTTATTTACTGCTCTGCGTTTCGAGGTGATTGGGTACTGGGGGTTGGTTTCTGTACTGTATTCATATTGTTTCTGTCTTGCTGTAACTTTAAGGTAACCCTTGAAGAGTTGAGCAGTTGGAGCCCAAATTCTCTGTCATATTCACTGGTCAAGCCAAGGTTAATTGGCTGTTTTTTGATGAATTAGAACAACTCTGGACTTTATTTTGCCGCAGGTTGATACATTCTTATGGAGTGAGCTGAACCTGGACAAGTTGGCCTTGCCCCCCAAATCAAATGTGCCCATTTTTAATGTATTTTTTTTTTTTTTTTTTAAAGTAAAATAAAATTGTAAGCATTATTAGCAAAGAGAAAGCAAGAGTGTTGGGGCCTTGGGGGGGGGGGGGGCCTTCCTTCAATCTGCTGTCAACCATAAAGAGACCCCGGTGTCCAACCAGTACTTGTACACCCGCGTAACAGTTGTTTTAAAACCTTCAAATTATTGCAAAAGGATAATATCTTGTGAACATGGTTGGTTCTATGGCCACAGAGATAAACAATTACTCTTATTTCTGGTCAAACAATATTCTTTTGGCAGCTACTGGTTGGGCTGTATTGGATGTGTTTGGCAATCCAAAATAGAAAATTCTTCATAATGTGAAGTTTGTGATAATTTGTGGAAAAATAGTTTTCCAGTGAAAATTTCCACCCTGCGCGCTCAGATGAAAGAATCGAAGACAAAAGTAATCATTTTCATTTACAGCTAAACATTGCCTGATATGTAACCCAATCTCCCACACACATGACACACCTCTTCCCTTTTGAAAGCAAGAGCATGTTTCATGTTTGGACCAATCAATCAAGTAGAAATGGGTGTTCAGCCTAAAAAAAAAAAAACAAGTAGAAATAGAGACTAATGTTTTGAAAATAGACTCTTAAGCCCAAGCTATGTGACCACGAGCCCAAAGCCCTAAGTACAATTAGCATCTGCAGCATCCTTCAAGTATAAGAAATTTTCATCCATATCTTATCACCAGCCGTAAAATTGTTTATAGCTAGCTAGCTACTTTAATTAAAATCTATTTTAACTCCGCGGTTTAACCTTTAATTTCAGCTGTGTTCTTTATTTTGTATAGACATCTTATTTTGATATATTTTCGATAGTTGAGATTTATGTCAATTAAATAAGAAAAGATCTAAATGTTAAAATTTTGGAGAGAATATAAAGAACCATTATTGGCTAGATAAATATAGAATGCAGTTTTGCCCACCTCAAAATTGCTCATCCATGACTTTTAATTCTTATTTAATCTTAGGTCCTACTACATTAATCAATGGGAGAGTTGGGTGAGCAGTGGGTGAGCAATTTTGGAGTAAGCAAACATATATTCATAAATATATCTACTCAAAAAGCTAAATATTACTATAATGACCAGTCATGTAGCTAGTTAACTTGGTGAAGGACATAAAACTCCATTTGGCTTTAGATTATTTTGTCTTCAAAATTAAAAGAGGAAATTACTGAAAATGACAATTATGGAATAATTGTTAAGCTTAAAGACAACTTAAAAGTACACTTATCAAAAAAGACAAAAAATTGATAACTGGTGCTCACACGGTATAAGTGCATGCGCCATAGCATCTCCCATGAGCAGCGCCTCCCTCAAGCACCTGCCTCACGCGCGTTGTATCTCCAACCACTCACATCGTATGAGTGGCTGTATTATATGAAACTCATTTTGAAAATGTATTTTAAACTTTAAACCTTCATAACTTTTGATATACAACTCCGTTTTTCTCAAATTTTATACTGTTGGAATCGTGTTGACAAGAGCCACAAAACTAGTACCATTGTTGATATCTTTTGAAAAAAAAGACGACATTTTACATGCCTTGTTCAGTTGTTACTGAAAAACTTGAAATTTTATTTAATATTTGTGTACGCGTTTAGTGACATTTTACTTAGTTTTCATGTATGTCAGGTGAAATTTCACTAGAAGTAACTGTCTAGAGTTTAAAGTCCATTTTGATTATTAATTTGTTAAAAAGTCTTTCATATGCCAAGTTAAATGAAATTTCACTTAATGTTCATGTACGAGTTAAGTGAAATTTCACAAAATATTCATGTATGCATGGTGAAATATATATATATATATATATTAAACAATGCATATTTTGTGTAAAGAAGCAAGTTTCACAATCAATTATAAAACACAAGCTTTCAATCAAAACAAATACAGGAATTCTTGTTAAAATTCGTTTTTTTTTTTTCCTCAAAACATACAAATTAGGCATACATAAATATTAAGTGAAAATTCACTGAACCCGTACATGTCTTCTTCCTAAAAAAAACTTGAAGTTAAACTTAACATTCGTGTAGTCGTTCAGTGAGTTTTCACTTAGTTTTCATGTATGGGAAGTGAAACTTCACTAACTATCCAAAAGTTATTAGAAGTAACTCTCTAGAGTTTAATTCGATACTTAGTTTGTTAAAAGTCCCTCAAATGTCGAATTAAGTGAAATTTTACTTAATATTCATGCACGAGTTTAGTGACATTTCACTTAATATTCAAGTATGCTAAGTGAAATTTCACGCTCTCTTTTTTCACATAAAAACAACAAAAATAATACATACACACACCAAACCACTCACTGAATCACCCACAGGCCCCTCTAAGCAAAATTTTTAAAAAAAAATTATGGGACCCACACACACATAAAATCCCCAAATCCCTAATCTATTCCCTCCATTTCCCCCACCCCCAAATCAGTGTGTGGTTTTGGAGAGCCTCCATGTAACACCTGTACCCAGACGAGAAGATTAATTTGGTATTAATATGTGTTAATTAAAGATAATTAATGCATGAGATGATTTAAAGTGGGGTTATGAACCCACATGTGAAAAGGTGCTCAAATGTGGGCACAGATGAAAATCCTATGAAAGGCGGGGCTGGTATAGAAGTGGGGCCCAATGAGGGTCTAATTAAATAATTTGTATTTTTATGTCATTATATGTTTATATGATTACTTGTTTAAAAGTTTGAAGATATTATTATGTCTTATGATAGGTAAGAGGACCAGTATGGGTACCCATGTGAGGGCGTAATTGAAAATAATTCATAATTGGTAGGTTTAATAGTAACCTCATAATTTATGTGGGATCATGTTTGGAACCACGCAGTACATAGATTAAATCTTTATAGAAAATGTGGGTAGTTAATGTAATTAACATGGGGATATCATAATTAACAATTAGAAATTGCCGGGGGTGTAAATGAAAAGTTGGAAAAAAAAAAAAAAAGAAAAAAAAAAAAGAGAGAGACACATCTCTTGCATGAGTATGGTGACTCATTTCACCAAAACACAACAGCTGGGTATTGAGGAGAAAAAGACGGAGAGCTCTCGAGTCGGCGACGGAAATCTACGCGACATTTCTTGCCGTTTCTTTGCCGTCCGACGCCGGATTTTCGATTCGAGACTATTTTTTGACTCGTGGAGGTAAGAGGATCACATGCACGTAATTTATTTTTACTTTCGGCAACGTTTTTCCGACGACCGTTCTTGATAAACGATGTTTATGATACCAAACTTGTGTAGGATTATCACCAACTAGAAATTGAGCTAAACTTGGGAAAAACTTGGGGAATTCTAGGCGTAATTGCGTGAAATTCGAGGAGGTGAGTGCTCTAATCCCAAAATTGGGTGTTTAGATATGTTGATGTTATAATTATTAGCTTAGAATGTTTAATCCATGTTTTTGTTTATATGTGTTGTTGAATTTTGGTAAAAAGCATGTCAAAATTATGAAATTGTTATGCATATATGCTTATATGCAAAGTTGTTTATATATGCTTATGTGGATCAAAGGGAAGTTTAAGTAATGGTCACCATTTATAGGTCCCATATGTAAGGAATAGGAAGTCCTCAATGAGTAGGACGTGGTGATGACCACAATGAAATGCCGGTGACGCCTTAGGGGTCAAAAGAGAGTGTGTACTGCGCTATATGTGCCAAAAGTGAGAAAGATCCGGGGTGAGAAGGACCCGGGGGTGGTGGCTGGAATGACTTGACTTTCCGGAGATCAATTTGTTGTTGTTTATAATGGTTGTTGCATTTGCATATTAAACATTTCAAATTGCATGATTAGTTCCCTCACTAAGCGAAAGCTTAAACGAAAATATATTTTCTGTTGTGGTTAGTGAATAACCATCGCAGGTACAACACGGGAAGAGGAGAGAAAATAATCCGCACGACGGGTTGGGCGTGGGAGTTGTGTCCAAGTGTATATATTCATATGCCTAGTTAGTTTATGGTTAAAATGTATCTTTTGTTGTTAATTTAGATGTACCTTAGTTTTTTGGGAGCCTTGTAATATGTTAAGTTGGGTGTTGATGTTGATTTTGTACCAAAATGTAAGTTGTATTTTGTGTGTTTTAATTATTGTATCACATTTGATTTAACTTGTGTTGATGATTGGAAACACTTAGAAATGGTTTTGTAATGATCTTTAATGCTTTCACAAAGTTTGGAGATGTTTGGAAGAAGTTTGGACTTGAAAAATGATGTTTTTTTAGTAGTAGGGAGCTGTTCTGCCGAAGCTGGATTGATCCGGCCTTCCAGCGGATCGATCCACCATTTTTCGGGGACATTCTGCTTGAAAATCAGTGAAATGGATCGATCCCTTCTTTATCGCGGATCGATCCGCTCCTGTTTTTGGCAGCTGCTGACTTTTACAGAAACAAACATAACTCTCTCTACAAAACTCGGATTCGCGCGCCGTTTTTTGCGTTGGAACCGGGACTCAAAGACCTATCTTTTGGTGTAAAATTTTGATATACTTTATAAATAACAATTTTGCCCTTGGGGCTGTTTTGTGTCAGCGAAACTATTCAAAGAGGTCTATTCCATGTTTTTCTGGTGTTTTGGCATGTGGGCTTTGTCACACGTGTCCTAATCCGTCCGAGGCGGGTTGAGGTATGACACTCCCCCCCTGAAAACCTCAGCTCCCCTCCCGTCGAAGCCTTACCGGATTTGGCGTCGGATCGCCATCCACAGTAGGTCGCCGCCGTGGCCAGCAGGTTGGTAAGTGTTATCTCTCTCTCTTTCTCTCTCTCTCTCTCTCTCTCTCTCTCTCTCTCTCTTCGCCATCACCGGCTCCGGAAGTGCAGTTTATTTTCTTTGGCTTTAGGTTAATTTATGAAAAGGAATAAATGAACATTCCAAAAAGTTACAATTTGTAGTTTTTTTTTTCTTCATATTCTAAAAGGAGAATTATTTTAGTAGGTAACCCAAATTGGCTCTCAGCATATCAGCTTTGCTTGCTTTTGCCCAAATCTGAGCAGAAATCATCTTAATGCGATTTAAGCAGAGCAGGCAGAAGCTGGTGGCACCAAATGTATTAATATAGCTTATGCTTATGTTTATTCATAGACTTGGTAAAATTAACAACCCTAAAGAAACTGATACTTTAAGCTCACATACCTCATTTTCCTTTGATTTTTTGTTAATGTTTTCCTTTTCTCTAATTAAAATGTTCATTACAAGCCATTATTTGTGCATGCAACTGAAAATTTTCCATATTAAATTGCAGGGGAGCAGATCCACGGGCTGTAGACGGGGAAGGTAAAACCCACCTCTTGAGCTAGCGATGGAGTCAGATTTTGAAGACAATGAGGTCCTTGCTCTGTTAGCAGACTCAGACAAATAGTATTATTTAGATATTTAAATGATGTGGACACAACTTTGAAGGGAGACCAAGCTAATTGGTTAAGGATTGATAAGTTAAAAAGGTCGTGCAATGTGCGATGTTCTTGATGCGAGAGCTATGGGAAGCTTTCTGCCTAGGGGCTTTGTAATGTAATGTGTTGTTTGTGTCTAGTTTTTTGGCTGCCCCTTTTGCTGGGGAGTTTAGGGTTGGGCATTGTGTGTTTGTACATTATTCTATTTTTATTAGTCAATGTTATTTTAGAATGGCAAGCTTTTCGTTGAATAGAACTGTTTGTGTACTCTTCTTGTTGGATCAGTACATAGAAATATGTGGCATTTTCTTCTTCTCATTTATTTGTTTTTCTCTACATTGATGGTGGATTTGGTGTACCTCTTTAGTTATTGATGGGACTTTATTTCTTCTTGTTCTAAACCACAATTACACTTGAATGCTATTTTTATCCTCAGCAGGGTCACCAAGTACAAGGCTGACTAAACTAAAAATGCATTCAACGAAGAATAAGAATGGTTTTACAGACATTTGTCCAAACCTCTATACAATATACATTGTGTACTTGATTGCAAAATAAAATACATGAATTTGCAAATCAACAAACTTTATATGCAAATCAAAACAGTAGCATTCCTTCATTTCCTTAACATGGCAGATTCTTCATATCCTCATGAATGCTTACCGAACCGCTTGAAACTTCTTCTTCCATTTCTCTACAATATATAATACAATCATAAGAATGTAAGGTCAGTTCAAAGTACTTTCAATTTCACATACCATTTTCTTGTAATTTTAATTTTTTTTTTGTCAATAAGAATTGTCAAGGGTAATGAAACATGCATTATGAAAGAGGTGGTTAGCTTGAGAAGCACAATTGAGACATTATACACATTCATCACAAAAGTCACTTACATATATTGATAAATGTGGAGCCTATTAGAGCATCTGCAGTGGATGGTTTTATACCACAAACTTAAGGAAACTTTGCATTGTACACTTGCAGTGGTGTAGGCTAAACATTAAACTTAGGAGATGAAACTTAGTGAAACTTAAGTTTGTTGTTCGCTTAAGTTTCACTATTGTACAAGGCATACGGTAAAGGGTGTGCCATGAGAGCCCAAACGACACATACAAAACTGCGTGCCATCCCACACGGCACACACTGTGCCGTCCAATTCCCAAACGACACAGTGTGAGCTGGGGCTTTTGCTTTTTTGTGTGTGTGTGTGTGTGTGTATAAATGTTACTTTTCATATAAAACAATACCGTTGTGTCGCAAACGGCTTTGAGAGTGCCGTTTGAGAGGCACACTAGTGCAAGTGCACACAGCTTGTACAACAAACTTAAGCTAAGTTTTGTTTAAATTTGTTGTACCGACTGCAGATGCTCTTACCCACTGTATGTCCTGCCAATTCATGATGCTGGGAGTGGTGAGGTTGACACAAGTGTAATCTTTAGCAATACTTCAAAATAAGATGGCAATATATTCATTTTTTAAATATTCCTCCAACCTAATACTTGCATTGTATCTAATCCTAGTAGTTACTTATCAGATAACAACTAAAATTCAGAAAATATATACCAAATCAAGTCACATTCTGCTTTCACAGAAAATGTAATATCATTATAAATTGTGTATCAAAGTGATTAAATGACTAAGCTCTCTTACATACATTTACACATACATATAGATACATATATGACATGTTAACTGCCATAAAGGAAACAACTAACAAACGATGTACATTTTCATCAATTCGCTAACTGCATTTAGAATTAGAAGACCCTTAACTCTGCGCTGACTCAAGCCTTAAACTGAGTCTTAATTGACAAGTTCGAAGAAAGATATGTCTATATGGGCTAGTTGAGAGAAATCTCAAGCCTATTCACTCACTCACAAATCACAAATAGCTGGTGGAAATTGCCTATTTCATCAATTTTTTTGGCTGATATATATCATGGATTAGACTGCCTACAAAGGACAAGTTGTTTGGGTCTTTTTTATTCCTTGAGTTAGTGGTGTGTGTGTGTGTGAGAGAGAGAGAGAGAGAGAGAGAGAGAGAGAGAGAGAGAGAGAGAACTTACCCACCGAAGTTCCGCCGGCAACTAGTCCACCGGCGACGGCCGGGGCCACGGCAAGGAGGGACGGGTGAGCAGCGGGGCGGGCTGGGGTTCACTCGCAGGGATTTGGGGATTTTTGGAGAAGAAGTGAAGAATGGAAGGAAATGAAATGGTAGGGATTTGAGTTAGTGGTGTGGTGGGTCCAACAGGAGTTTTTTGTTTGCTTAGAAGGGCCTGAGGGTGGTTTGGTGTGTGTGTGTGTATCATTTTTGTAAAAACAATGCATATTTCGTTTAAAAAAAAATCAAATTTCACAAACAATTATAAAACATAGTTTTTCAATCCAAACAAATGTAAAATTCTTGTGAAATTTCACTAAAACTCTCTTTCAAAACAAAGTGAACATTCGTTTTTTTCCCTCAAAACATTTCAGCTTGGCATATGTGAATATTAAGTGAAAATTCAGTGAACGCATATACGAATATTATATGAAAATTCTATTTGGTTCGTATGAAACATGGCATGTAAAAATATGAGTTTTTTCTTTTGCTTAAAAGATATCAACAATGGTATTAGTTTTGTAGCTCTCGTCGACATAGTTCCAATGGTATAAAATTTGTAGAAAACAGAGTTATAAATCAAAAGTTATGGATGTTTAAAGTTTAAAAAAACATTTTTGAAATGGATTTCATATAGTATAGCCACTCACACGGTGTGAGTGGCTAAAGGCAGCAATGCCTCAGGCACGGTAATGTCGTGGGATTTCCTATGGTGCTTGCACTTATACCATGCAAGTGCTGAATGAGATTCCTTTTGTCCTTTTCTTAAAATGATCAAACCAATTTGGATTTTATACTTTTGAAGGTTACTTTGAGGTATTTATGAATAATTTTCTAAAATTAAAATAGCTAGTCTATTCTAATCTAGGCATAGTTTGGCCCCATGTGGCTTTTTAAAAAGAGCTTATGAAATTTATTACTAAAGTGTTTTATAATTTTATAAAAGTGACACACTACTCTTCAAAAAGACCTCATGAAACCAAAAAGCAATTTTGAGCTTTTAAAAACTCCATTCTAGAGCTGTTAAAAGCTCCCCAAAAAAGCCCTAAGTTCAATTTTTGCAAAGCTCATAAACTAGTTACCAAATGAATTAACATGAAATTGTGCTTTAAAAAAGAAGAAGCACCAAAATGGGGCCAAGCCTTAGTCTGCTGGAGACCGGCAATAATAATAGTGAGGCGGGTTCGGATTGAATGGGGGATAAAATTGATCTTAGTTTTATTACATGACCTCCCCTGAGGTTTGACGAAATTACACGAACCTCCCCTCTATATTACAAAATTACACAGACCTCTCATCTAGCATTAATTTACTATTTTACCCTTACTTTGTTTTTATTTTACTAAACTACACCTCTCTCTCTCTCTATTGTGTGTGTATATAGATATAGATATAGATATAGATATAGATATAGAGGGAGAGGCTCTTAAGTGCAATAGGTCAGTGCACTGAACTTTTAAGCGTAAAAAATCGGCGAGTTGCCCCACTGACCCGCGTCCCGTCCTACAGTCCCGCTGACTTTTTAAACTTAAAAGTCCACCCAGTGCACCAAAGAGCCTCTCCCTATATATGTATATCCATATATTATGCATATAATATATGGACATACATATATAGGGAGAGGATCTTAAGTGCACTGGATGGATTGCACTGACCCAGTGCACTAGCTTTTAAACATAAAAAAAACTTGCAGTCAGTGGGGAGCAGGATGGGGTGCGAGTCAACGGAGCAGTCCACTAGTTTTTTTAGGCTTAAAAGCCAGTGCACTCTACCCAGTGCGCGCGCGCGCACACACACACACACACACACACACACACACATATATATATATGTGAATAGAATTTGTTCAAAAAAAAAAAAAAATTTAAACCCAAATCAATTTGTTCCAAAAAAACTAATTTGTTCCTAAGATTTAAATCCAAAATCAATTTGTTCCAAATGCCTAAGATTTAAACCCAAAATACCAAACTCACCTCAAAGATGTGTATACAAGTATCTATGTATAGAGTCAGGCTCCACTGCGCACTGGGTAAGCGCACAATGTATTCAATGGCTATATGTATACAAATATGTATGTATATATGGTGTGTATGTATGTATGGATGTATACACAAGAGAGAGAGGGTTTATTTTATTTTATTTATTATTTTTTCTATTTATTAATTTTTTTTTTTTTTTTATAACTATGAGTATTTTTGGCATTTGCAAATTAAGAAGGGAGGTCTCTGTAAATTTTGTAGTCTAGAGGGGAGGTGTGTATAATGCAAATAGAAACTTCAAGGGAGGTCTTTGTGATTTTATAATATAAAGGAGAGGTCCGTGTAGTTTCGTCAAACTTTTGGGGAGGTCCGTGTAATTAACCCATTGATCTTTCTCCTTCTAATAGAGTACACTCTGAGGAGATGGGGCGGGCGACACACACAGACGGTGTAATTGAACAGGGAAATCGTGAGCAGAGCAAAAGAAAAAGAAAGCAGTAATAAAAATGGGGATGATGATGATGATGAGGGGAGAGCCGTTGGTGGCGAAGCTGGCATTGGTGGCCAAGTACGTGTTGCTTCCTGGATCCATGGCCGCCGCTCTCATATTCTCTCCTCCCAATTATTATTATTATTCTTCTTCTACCAACAAACACCACTCTTCCTCCTCCTCCTCATCCAATTAGATGTGGGTTCAAAACTCCACTTTCCACTCCCAGTGGTTCGTTCCTTCTATCCTTTCGCTTTCCTATTTGATAGACTTCAAAATCTCTATTTGTTTTGTTTATGTCAGACTCATTTTTTTTTTTTTGTATTATTATTGTTGTTGTTGTTGCTGGATCTAGGGTTCGTAGGTATAACAAATTCGCAGTATTGTTTGTAATCAACATTAATTTTAATCACATTCATTCACATAGAAAGGTCTTAATTTAATTGTTACAATTTTCAAAAAGGCTCAAATTTGATTTCTTCATTAGTCATTCACCATTTATATAATCCTGTTCTAGTTTCGTCCGTACACACGGATTATTTATATTCCCACATTCACTAAGATATTGAACTCCCAAATTCCTCATTTGTGAAGAGCCTAATGATTTTCAGCTTTGGGAAACAGCATCTACAGCACTACTGCTGCCTATTTTGGCTAAACCAACAATTCACCTTCTTAGGCTTTTATCTAGTCAAGTTTTGAAGTCTAACTCCAACACATCTCTTTATTTTTTGGCTAGCCACTTTACTTTGTTATTTCTTCTTTTTCTTTTTTTATATGGTTGAGATTTGCGTTAGTTGCCATTTGTAGAAAATCCGACGTTTAAGATTTAGCGATCATATTCATGGCTACCTAGCCGCTTTATCAAGTCTTCTGTAGACGCCACCACTTCCAATTTTCCAAGCCTAATTTGTCTGAAGAAAAAGAAACCTGTATTGGATTAGGATTATGCTTTCAAAGACTGAACCTTTTACACAAACTAAAGGCTTAGGAGTATATTACAAAGATCTCAACTTAACTCCTACTTTAGATTTTTCACCCCTTCATATTCAAAATTTCAACAATACCATGTCATATTATCCAAATGTCTTTTGGTGTGCCATTGATGGTCCTATGTGTGCCCCATGCATTTTGGCTGGGAAAAAAGGGAAAAAGAAAAAATTAAGCCACTTGTTTGAGTATTCCATACTTGTCGAGGTGTGCGTTGCCTGACACTTGTTGGACACGGAATCACGGATACAGGATCCAAGATTGTCTGTGCTTGTTAGGAACATATTCCTTTTATGTTAAAAGTATTGTGTTGTTTTAAACCAAGTTGGAGTGGGTGGTACGAGTGGCACTTTTTGAAAGAGAAAAGTACATCCAAGTAGCGACAGAGTGTTTGTGTAGGTCCTTTATTGTGTATATAATGGGCTTATTAAGTTGCATCAGGTTCTTTTAAGACTACTTGTTTAAGTTTGAGTTTTCTCACCTTCATACTTTGTTGTTTCAATTTTTTAACCACATGTGTCTGTCGACTCTAGTAAGCGATGAGTGCCTGGTTTTGTAGAATACTGTGTGATAAATGAATAATAGAACGAGACAATGAGTCCCCATGAGTCATGAAGTTTCTCTGTAGGTATTTTTATTTGGAATTATGTGAACCCGTTCATGTCTTCTTGGAAACACATTTACTTTTCATTTTCACTAGAATCTTTGTAAATGAGTGTAGAGTAAATGCCTATTTTAAGATGGATGTGGGGTGAAACAAGAAGGCTAGGATTAGAAATGACTAAATTTGTGAAATGGTAAAAAATCAATTCCAGATAAAAGAGAAAGCTGATTAAGATGGTTTGAAAATGTACAAAGAAGAGTAGAAAACCAATAACGCACTGGTTAGGACAATTAATAGAATACACATTGAAAGTAATGCTAGCGGTATGGGAAGACTAAAATTGACATGGGTAGAGATAATAAAGAAATACTCAATTAACATGTATGTTGAAGGAGACAATGGTGACTGATTGAGTGGAATGGAGAAAATGGAATCATGTAGCCTACCCCAAATAATTGGGACAAAGACTTATTTTTAGTTGAGTTTTTTTTTCCTCTTAAATCTTCCTAAACAAGATTAAGGCCCGAGTTGGACTGAGTAATTTCTTGGTTGTTAATAGGGGTGTACTCGATCGGGGTTTTGCGGAAATGTAGCACCAAACCGAGGGGCTCGAGGTGTAGTTGCTGGCAAAACTGACCAATAGTCAGTTGGTTTCGGTCGGGGTGGTTCGGGGTGGGCTGTTGTGTGTGCGTGAGAGAGAGAGAGAGAGAGAGAGAGAGAGAGAGAGAGAGAGAGAGAGAGAGAGGATTATGTTTATATTACTCATTCTTCACAACAAATCAAATGAATATATATATATATATATATAATCTTTTCAGATTCATAAACCAAATGAAGAAAAAAAAAACTAAGATTTACAAATCCAAGGGAAAAAAATTAAAGAAGGGTTGAAATATTGAAATCAAATGTTATTCATTCAATCTTCAGGAACCAAAACTCAACCAACATACAAAATTCTTCCAAGAACTAAAAGCATTTACTGATCTGAAAAATTACAGATCCAAAAAAAATTCACAAATCTGAGAGAGAGAGAGAGGAGAGGGGAGGGGGGGGGGGGGGGGGTGGTTGCGCTTACCTTGTAATCGGTATCCATGGACTTCGACTGCAAGAGCAGAGAAGATGGAGGCGACGACGGTTGCAATGAGTGGTGGCTAGAATAATTTTGATATTTCATCTCTCGATCTGAATGTTTTGGCCAAAAATGGCTTGATTTCTTGATGGTGAGCATAGTGAGTGGCGGAGGGACTGCAGTGTAACCAGAAAACTATTAGACCTTAGCGATCCCTGTTTTGGTACGATCGTTCCGAAACGTGGTACACTAGTGAATTGGAGCGCCAATTTGGGCGTTCTCACTTTAAATCACCTAATACTGTAATAACACCACCAAAATCTAGTGAACTTATAACACTACAAAATTCACATCGATTATATTTTCTCATTTATAACTTTACTTGACAATAAAATGATTATAAAATCATTTCTCGTTTTAATCTACCAAACTACTTTCGCTCTTAAGATCGGAAGAAGTCTACCCCGACCGAACCACATTTTATAGCACGTGGCGATCCGCGTTCCCGATCCTGTTCCTCGTACCGAATCGATCCACAATCTGGGTAACCTTGGGAGGGAGGAGGAGGTGAGCTACGAAGGAGGAGGAGGTGGTACTTCACAGTCGTAGGGAAGGGAATGTAGAGGAAGTAAATTAATTAGGTTAGGTCTGAGAAGACAATGGGGGATTTAACCATGTATATCCTTTGATGTTTCAGTCGGTTCGGTCGGGTGGGTACGTAATTTGGTACCCCATGCGCTGAACCGAATTCTCGGGTTCTCCTTAAGTTGCGCCGATCACCGACCGTGAGCCTGAGGCACCGAATTTTTCGGCCGGGTTCAGTCCGGGTCGGTTTATCGGGTTATTTGAACAACCCTATTAGGTAGGGTATGGGGTGTATTTTAATGGGCTAGGGGCGGGTTTGGGACATAAGATGAAAAACCGACTCGGGTTCAGATCGGAACCGGGGTAAGGGTGATTTCCCCCGAACCCGCCCCGAATACACATAGATATACATGTATTTTATGTATTCACCCCTAACCCTTCTTATATTACCCAACTAGTCAAGAGTATAAAGTCTAAAATTAGGACATTCTTTAAACAAATCTGCAGAATTCATCTCTCGACTTGGCACCGACCCCTCTCTCTCTATCTCCTCAACATGCGCCGGCTACTCTCCCGTTGCCGCC
This sequence comes from Hydrangea macrophylla, assembly GCA_033977485.1. Lineage (NCBI taxonomy): Eukaryota > Viridiplantae > Streptophyta > Magnoliopsida > Cornales > Hydrangeaceae > Hydrangea > Hydrangea macrophylla. The sequence goes on from CM066993.1 coordinate 101,260,441, forward strand.
GATCTGTCTCTTCCCCTCTCTAATATTGTAATTATCTAGGGAAGAAACATGGATATATATAGATATATAGGGGTGTGTGTGTGTGTAGTTTCATGTTTGTGAGTGGGCGATTAATGTGTGTTCGTGTGTGTGTGAGAGAGAAAGATGGAGAGAGAGAGAGAGAGAGTGTGTGTGTGTGTGTGTGATTCATGTATGTTCCGTGTGTGCGTTTTGTGTATGTGAGTATATTTTGCTTCCTGATGTTTTTTTCTACAATTCTACTCTCAATCCATGCTGATTTGGGTATTTGGAAGTGTGAGGAATTGATTTTTCATAACTGAGATTTGGATAATTGGTGGTTTGTGTTTTTTTTCCCTTTTTCCTTTCTCATTTGGTGTAAGGTGTGAAGAAGATTGACGTGATGGGGCGGGGCGGGGCGGGGCGGGGTCGGGTTCTCGACTCTCAGTCGGGGTCAGAGATGGGATTTGTATTCTGTCGGGGCACGGTAGGGAGGAGTCACATGTAAGCGGGGTGGGGGCAGGGTATGGGGGCCCCGTCCCATACCTGCCCCGTTGTCATCCCTACTCGTGACTTACTATCGCGAATTTATGTAAAATTGAGGCTTTACCATTTTTTGGTGAATATCATTAACCTCCTGTGGGATTTGTCCTTATTTTTCTCGAAATATCACGGACTTTCCTTATTAATAATGTTAGTTGACAAAATGTGAGAGTTCCCTTCCCATCCCATTCCTTAGAAATAATAACAATAGAAGTGATGAACAAGTAGACAAATAAATATGCAAAGAAACTCTAGGTTGAGGTGGAAAAAGAGTAATGAAAAGTGGATAAATATCTCGTATATTTACTCTAGTTGTGTCTATCTTTCCATGTTTCTCCAGTTTAAGGGGAAGCTGTATTATGGTTCTCCGTTCTCTACACATTACAAAAGGCAGCATTTATCTTGCTGTGGGAAATAGGGTTACTGGTTTTGATGGCTTGCTCTCTGTGTCTATTTGGAAGTGAACCATGAATTGTAACTAATTGGTAGTAATATTTTTGTCTTGGTACAGTGACTGTTGGAATGCTTGAAGATGCCTCTTTGTAGCTGTGTGAGCTCCCTTGGAGGGGGTCTGGTATGTAATAACCGCATAGTCTTTGTTGCTGAATTCTATATCTAAGCATGTTGGGATCTGAGTTTGTTTTTGAAGAACCTTGAGTAATTTCCCTTGTTATGTGTAACTAAAAATTTGGAATGGTTTCGTGAATGCTTGTCAATTCTTGTTCGATGGTTTACATTGGCTCTCTATTCGTCTCATCATGGAATTTAGCAGTCGTGAAATGCAGAGTCCAAGGTATAATTCATGGAACTCTTTATGTGGTAACCTCTAGTTACAAAGTAGGCAATGTCCAATAAAGATCTGCCGCTTGGCCATATATACTGTTTACAATGTGTGCGGAATGACAGACGGGAAACAGAAAAAATGAAAGACTTGGGCTTTGTTTCGTGAGGGAAAAGAGAGGGGAAAGGAAAACGAGACCCATCTGTGAGGTAAAAAGAACTAGTTTTTCATCATGTTTTCCTTTCCCCTAGTTCCCCTCACGAAAATCATCAACCAAACAAAGCCTTAAGAATGAGGGGGAAAAAATAATTGTTTTAACTCCTTATTTAGATGGTTAGGGAGAAACACGAGGAAATGAAAATAATTCCTTGTCCTCTTGTTTGGAATAGATGAAAAGAGGAATCTTTTATTGTGCGAGTAGAATTATAGGAAATCACCTATCAAAAACTCCCCTTAACTCTCTCCAAATCCTCCCCACTTTTGAGACAGAAATAAAAGATGTTCTGGAAGGAGGGGGAGGAGGAATAAGGAAACCTTCCCATCTCCAAGATGTTAAGAGGGCTCCTGCTCCTTGTTGAGTTCCCCAGAGAGTTTTGTAACACTTTGCTGTTCAGCCCCGGAAAAATAGTTGAGAACTTGAGATTACTTACCCATGTGTCTGATAGATGGATGGACTGCACAGTCTACACTTTTATCAAACCTCGTCGCCAAAGCCATGTTAAACACTGAAAAAAAAAATCAGCTGGTTCAACCATGAAACAATTGCTTGCTGCAATGTATTTCCAGAGTTATGAGATGATTGCTTCCATGATTAAGATCACAAGGCAAGCTAGCATGACATGCGTGAAAAATGCATATCCATGATGACCTTGTAATCCATTATGGAATGATCATTTGATCATGCACTAGAGTGCGTGCATTCATATCATGTCTGTCCCTACATGTATATAATAACCTTATCATCTTCTACAGAGGTGACTCGGAGACAAGGATCCTACCTATGCTAAGTAGTACGGAGTAGTAGTTACTACTGTACGTGCATGCAGGAATACTATAGAAGGTATGTCAGATATAATGGACTGCTCCAATCCCATCCGTCGGTGTCACATCAAGTATTTATCAAACAGTTTTTTTTTTTTTTTCCTTCCCAGAAATGGGTTAATCAATAAAAGAAAAAAAGCCATAAGACATCTAAAAAAAAAGGGGCATACTCCTGGATATGCAAAAAGATTAGAGGCATATTTAGATAAAACTAGAGAAACATGGGAGGTGGAGCTTTCTAGACTCAAGGCACAGAAAGATTACCATCCCTAAGCAACAAGCAGCCAAGACAGGCAAACAATGAAGCAAAATCAAGTTTTGCCTTGGGGGCTCTTCTTCAGCTTGTTCTTCTTATTAGCACTCCTAGGATGAGGGTCTTGGGGGATCCTCAAGAAGAGAGAGGTCAGAAAGTCCCTCCCCTACAGTCGAACCCGAGCTGTCAATCTGATACTCATTCTCCTTCTCATTCACATAGGAGATTAGCTCATTAAAAGAGTTGCTAATTGTTACCTGATGGGCTGCTCCCTTGACTCTTCAGAAGAACTAGGAAGCTTAGAGGAGCTAGGAGCAAAGTGCTCAACAATAGCAACACCAACTTTGGAATTACCTTTCCCAACCACTTCAGTCCATTGGCCCTCATCAGTGGGCCCAGCCTTAGTACCCACAGGATTGAGATTGTATGTTTAAAGCGCCTTATTTATCCTCTACTTTGCCATTGCCCTTATCCTTCCCCGCAACAACCTTCCAGACTCCATGGGTCTCTTTATACCTACTGTTGTAAGAAAGAGTAGCATTTTTAACCTCCTTTGAACAATCATGACCAAAAGATGAACATTTCTTACATCTCATGGGAACCCATTGGTAGTCAACAAGAATCCAATTTACCACCGTGGTTCCACTATAGTCATCATCCGCTTCAATATCAAATGCGCGAATAAGATCTTTGTCCGCACTAACCTCTATACACACTCTAGCATAGGATATTCTACAACAGCTAGCCGTCATACTATCAACATGAAGAGGCTTGCCAATCATACTTGCAATAAAGCTAAGCCATTTGGGGTTCCAATATTCCATAGGTACATCATAGATGTGCACGTGGATGGGTATGCGATTCAGGGACTATGAATCCAACTTGATATTAGGCTGCCACTTCTTCAATAAAATGGGCCATCCAGCAACAAACCGTGGACCACCCTCCAATATAGCATCTCTCTCATTGACATTTGAGAATTTGAAGAAATGGAATCCTGAATCGGTAGGTAAAATGTCCACAAGACCTTGCTTCCCCCACATTCTATTAACTGCATTAGTTACAACTTACAAGAGTGTTAAGGAAGTTTTTTCCCAATGTGCCCAACTAATGTGATTGCCCATTCCAGTTTCCCTTCATCAATTAAGTTTAAAGGAACTTTAACTTTAGGGACAAAAGGATTAATATCGTTAATTCATCACTCTTGAAACAATCCCTCTTTTCCTTCCGGGGTTTGATTGCAATTTTCCCCTGGAGTAAAATGAACACACATAAATTGTCCTACTGCCTGTTAGTTGAAAATTTAATTTGAGAATATTTATAGTTATAATTTGTTTTTTAAAGGCAAATACAGTGCACAAAGCTGCTGCTGTCATTGCAGAATGTGGTGAAGGTTGGATATATGCAGTTTTTCCTCTGGATGGGGAAAGACTGTTAAATAGTCATAGTGGGGGGCAACCTTACAGTCTGTTTGTGATGAGGCTCACAAGTCACAACACTCTCTTTTTTAGATTATGTAGTGACTTGTGGAAATTTTGTCATATGATTCTGTAGTAAAGGACTTTTAGACGAGGCATTTACTGATTTTTTGGATTTTGGACCCACGTTTGGACAAGACATTCACTTTAAACCTGCATCTAGTATATAACATGTGCAAGCCTTGAAGATTTCACCCAAATTAAAAAGGTAAAAAAGGTAAAGCCAGCGCAACCTTCTCTCTTATAAGAAGTAACTAGAACACATGCAAGATAAACTGATAAAGCCAATCTTTGGCGAGTACACTAGCTAGCTAATAATATGGGTTCACATAATCACATGCGCGCATGGATGGGATGATCATAGCATACAGATTATAGAATATAGATGCACGTACGTGTTTTTGTATAGAAGCAACTATAGATATAAACTTTTAATACTAGAACTAGAATTAACACTACTTTTAAAAACCCAAAGGCCAGGATTCTCCAGTGACTCTCATGGAAGGAGGATCTACCATCATATGGAAACCTGCCCTGTTAAAGGCAATTGAAGTTGACATCTCGTGAACAGCATCTGCTGATGATGAGAACCCCATTACACTACAATCCATCCCAAAAAACAAGGGATTTTGGTGGATCTTATCGACCCAGCTCAGGTTAGTATCGGATAGTTGGAAATGGGAAAAGTTGGCCTCTGTCATGCTCTGCTTGGGTATAGTAGTAGTAGTATTAGTACTAGTACTAGTACTAGTGGTTTGTTTTTTCCAAGTGAAATCTTGATGTGAGAGGAGTGATTTGAAGAGGGTGGTACTGCTGCCACTGGAAGGTGATGGGTTGTTGTTGGGGTCTGTGTCTTTCTTGTTTGTAGTGGTGATGGTGTTATTATGATCATGAGAGGTGAGAGTTGGTGAAAAAGTGGTTTGGAGGATGCCACTGCCATTTATTGGGATGAGGTTGGGTTGGGAGACAACTGGGTTTATTGGGATGGAGTACTTGAGGTCACTTTCATGGTGGTGATTCAGAAAAGGGTTTTGGAGGACCTGCATTACTAATGAGTTGTTTGATATTTGAGACTCCAACAATGTGGGCAATGAAGTGGTGGTCGGAGATGATGAAGAAGCCTCGAATAGGTAGCTCTGCCCTTGAAAATTTGGGTTTTTCTTCTCCACCAATTTGTGGGTTATTCTGCAAATAACCCATTCCTCCTGCAAAATTAAAAATCATTTCTTCACACATAAACTTTTTCTTTAATATTCTTTCTTAATATATAGATATACATACATACATACATACATAAATGTATTATGCTAGTATATGGAAAGAAAAAAAAAAAAAAAAGGTTGGATGGTGAAAGTAAAAATTGTGAAACAGTGTAAGTGAAAATTGGCAAGTAGGGGGAGGCCAGTAAACTGTTTGAAATGCAGATTTTGATCTATATACCTCCTCCTCCTCCTAGTACTGGATCATAAAATAAGTCAAAAACTGGAAAACGACAAGAAAAGAAAAGAAAAGAAAAAGAAAAAGAAAAGAAAACAAAGAGAGTGGTACTGTGCCCACAGTGTGAGTGTACCTTGCAGGCGTGACGGTAAGAGAAGTCACCGTCGAGGCGGTACTCGTGCATGACCCACTTGGTTTTCTCACCACGGGGGGCTCTGCCCTTGTAGAAGACAAGGGTTTTCTTCATCCCAAGTAAGGCACCACTTGATGCACTGTACACCTCTCTATCTTTCCCCGTTGCTTTCCAGTAACCTGCTCCCGTGGCTCGGTTTGTTCTCAGCCCAGTTGGGTACTTCCTGTCTCTCACGCTGTAGAAGTACCACTCTCTCTCTCCCATCTTTGCCACATCTGCATGTACACGTACGTCCCACTCATACATTACATTTTTATGTATGTATGTATGTATACACATGTATGCATATATATATATATATATATATACCTGCTCCCGTGTATGTATGTATGTATGTACTCTCTCTCTCTCTCTCTCTCTCTCTCTCTCTCTCTCACACACACACACACACACACACACACACGCACACTCTCTCACAACACACGTACATGTATTTATTTTGGACAGAGTTTGTCAGAAATTAAATGATATCTGGGGAGGAGATAGATTTTCTGGGCAGAAAGAAATGTATGGTGTGGGGAAGGTGCAGAGGGTATGTGTGATTCGCACTCAACTGCATGACATTGAAAAGGACTAATTAATATATATATATATATATATGTTTCATTTTTAAATACTATACATTTATATAGGCTAGCTGGTAACACAATCCCATTCTGAAACCTTTAGGTGGAAAGCTGGAGCGATCTTAATTAGTTTTGAAGCGTCTGATCGACGAAGAACGTGCTAGATAACATCAAATGTGGGTTGATGAACAACTTCAAAGCCAGAAATATCTTCGATCTAAAATCAATAAATGTTAGTATTTATTTAAAATAAAATAAAAAAAAAATTTACTTTGTACTACGTACTACTTAATTTTGCCAAGAATAAAATTAAAAATAAAGATGAACTTGTCCATAATCAATTAATTTAGTTGTTATGACCCAAAACCTAGTGAACATTAATGTACAGTTTTAGTCCGGCCCCAAACATCATCGATAATACTTACTACTATATTTCCCATGACTTTAATTTTATATTCTAAATTTTTTTTAGTATAATATTATGTTCGGATCATGCACGTACCCGACGGCTCGATCATTTAGTTTATTGTCAAGTAGGGGTGAGGAGAAATAGGAAAGTACGTAGAAAAGAAAAGATGAATAATACTCCATTGGGCCGGCCGGGGACGCCATTGCCAAGCAAGTAATAATATTGTTAATTGTTCCTGGGAATGCCAAGTGATCATATGCATGTTTCTTGCAAGGAAAGGAAAGGAAATGAAGTTTGAGAAGAAGAAATTAGGGGAGGGGGCATTAATTAATTACCTGGAAGCTCCCATGGCTCACACCTGTTGAGGTCAACCTCTGCAATTTCCACACCACAGAAAGAACCATTAAATACCTTTGAAGCAAGATAAAAGGTTATAAGCTCTTCATCAGTTGGGTGGAACCTAAACCCAGGTGGCAAACCACCTTGCTCGTGATTTATGTATTCTACACTCAGTTCACACACAACTTCTTCCATGGAAAACATGATCGATCTTCAAACACTTCCACGAACGTACACAAAAAGTCTACCGTTTAACAGAGAGAGAGAGAGAGAGACAGACAGAGAAATATTCTAGATGAAATTAGAATGAAGGGTTTGTCGTTACATAAAGTGGTGAGTGTAAATCATATATAGAGAATAGAGAGAGATGTGGTGTGGGGGAAGGAGGCACTGAAACCGAAGGAGAAAGAGAGCAATGAAGATATATATATAGATATATATATATGGATTTGGGGTTCACAGAGGCTATGAAAGGTGGCTACAAAATCTAAACCTGTAAGGGGTTTTACCAAAACAGGCAAAATAAAAACAATAGATTGTGGGAAGGTTGGAGGCCTAAGGGGGTAGTAAATGTGACGAAGTTGATTGCAGAGATTGATGCGTGCGTGTGTGAGCATACATTACATATGTTTAGATGAGTCAGAATATATATATATATATATACTTGGCAGGCCAGACAGACACAGAGAGAAATAAATAACACATAGACAGAGCCTAGGGTAGCCCTCTGAAATAGTGAGATCATCCTCCACCTAATTAATCTAAGTCCTTTTATAACCCACAAAAAAGTTACTATAGAGTAGCACTATTTTATTTTATTGTTTTGGTCAATCTAAGTAGCCCTATTATACATATTACATACCCCCACCTTATGGCGCACCAGCTTTACGTCGGTGAGAGTAACTTGCACGAACTTGTACAAAGTCACGCACAACTGCGGAACATAAAATGAAAAAAATAACATAGACCCTCTCCAATGCCATGCTATTTGCATACCAAAATTCGACTTTAACATTTGTTATACCAAATATAGCACAAGAAATGACATGTGCTCTATTTGCCACATCAGCTTTCCACTATCAAATCTTGAAATAGAGATGAATGAAAAGCTCCTTTTTAATATTTCAATGCAATATGGACCATATGGTACATGAATGGCAGTTGACAAGTGAAATGATGCTTGTGCTAAAAAAAAAATAGCATTAGTTATAAAATGCACCATTGGAGTAAGTAGGGGTGTATTTTGGCCAGAACGGAACGGAAAACAATGTATCGGAAATTTTTTTGAAAATTTTGAATTCCAAAATGTATTCCGTTCCGATTCTGAAAATTCGAAATTTTCATTTTCCATTCCAATCCCGAATTTTCGGAATTATCGGAATTCGGAATAATACGAAAAATTTCAGAATTTTTCGAAATTCGGAATTTTTCAATATAAGCTACTAGCTTGGGACTAATATGGTGCTTGCTTGGGACTAATTTATAGACTCACCTTCTTCATCTTGCTTTTTCTAACCGAAGTGGGACTAATGTAAGGTAAGTTCGGAAATTTTCGGAATATTTCGGAATTATTCGAAAAATATTTTTCAGAAAATTTTCGGAATTCTCCAAACAGTTCTGATTCCAATCCGATTTTTTTTTTTTTTTTTTAGAATTTTCGGAGTTCGGAATACATTTTTAGTTTTCAAAATCGGAATTTTCTGGAATGGAATCGGTCTGAATTGGAATTTCTGTTCCAAGTTGCACCCTTTAGAAGCAAGTATGCCACAAATAATAACAATTAGTCCTGTAGCAATGCCAAAAAGTAGGGGTGGCAATTCAGGTTAGACGTGTCATAATCAGGTTGTGTGATTTTGGGTTGATTTTTAGTTTTGAGTACTATTCAATAAAAAAATATATAAACTTTTTTAATTTAATCGTGTCGTGTCATAATCGGATTATCTCAGTAACGTGTTGTCGTGTCAAAAATTGCCACCCCTACCAAAAAGTAGCATTGGCATGAGCACAATGACATTTTACATTGGAGATGCTATTAAAATTCACTTTACTACGTGCATGGCTTCACATTCATTCATATGCCTTCTTTTTTTCCCGTTGCGTCACGGTTCGAATATAGAAACAGCCTCTCTGCTTACAGAGGTAAGGATGTGTACATCTCACCCTCCCCAAATCTCGTAATGGCGAAAGTCTCGTGCACTGAGCTGCCCTTTTTATGTATCATAAAATTTTCTCTCAACATTCTGTATAGGTAAGTATCTCTCTTTGCATCAGTTGACATAGCTTAAGTGGCAAAGAGCTTAGCATATATAAGTCCCCTCTAATGCATAGGTTTGGATTCGAATCTCATCCCTCCCTCATATAAAAAAAAAAGAAAAAGAAAAGTATCTCTCTATATTTATGGAAATTATAAATCAAACATGCTTTGCACTTCAAATCATATATGCTTGAGAAGTTATTCAGATGGGCTTACTGAATAACTTCTCTGAGTAATGATACACACACAATTCTACATACTTTTTCACACCACACAATTTTGGTCATTGATTCTAGTGGATCACATGTAGATATCATATAGGATCTACTAAAATCAATGGTCAGAATTGTGTGATGTGAAAAAGTGTGTGTATCATTATTGGTACTCCTCAGCGAAGCGAATGCCGTTGATGATCCATACGGAGTAGGGCTGGCCATTCCAACTTGAGACCCGACCAACCTGACCCAAACCGACCGACCCGAAGGGATTTGAGTGGTTTTGGCGGATGGTCGGATGATTCATGATTTTTCCAAGCTACACCTGATTGCTTATGGTTAGGATGCCGTTTTTTATAATCCAAAATCGACCCGACCCGACCACCTATTGAAAACTAAGAAAACACAATATATGTATTGAATCATTCTCTCACTCCCTCATTCGGAATGAGTCATTCCCTTAAAAAAAATTTCCTCACTTCCTTACAGTCACAACAACCTTTCTCTATCTCTCTTCTTTCTCACTACAGAGACTCTCTATTCTGGCAGCAGCTCACGGCGCACATAGGGCCACGACCACTTCTCTTTCTCTCTCTGTCTCCATCAGAAGCCATCACCCCTTCTCTATCTCTCACTCCATCGGAAGCCACCACCGATTCGATCGAGGTAGGCCCCCTCTCTCTCATCCTTTAGATCTGATATCAAACACCCTTTATAGATGGATATGTGTGTGTACATATATATAGATCTATATATATACATATAGATCTGTGTGTGTGTGTGTGTATATATATATAGATCTCTCTCTCTCTCTATGTACATGTATATAATGATTTTCACACCTAAATCTAGTTGTTGATTATATATATTCATTCTGTCGGGTTTTCACCCAAAACCAACCCGAACCAACCTGAACTCGATGGGTTGGTTTCACCCGACTTGACGGATGGATGATGGATTATAAACTTATAATCCGATGGGATTTGGATGGATGGTCGAATGGGGGTGAAACCCGACTCACACGACCCATGGTGTAATACCCTGTATTTTCAGATACATGGTTATATAAATAAGACCATGTATGCTTGTGTGAACCCTTGGTGAAGAATCTTTCTCGATCGATAGAATTCTTCTCAACCGATCGAACCTTGTGCTTTCTCGAGCGATCGAACATACTTCGAGCGCTCGAAACTCTGCCGACCTGATTCTGTGACATGGACCTTTTCTCAAGCGATTGAACTTCTTTCAATCGATCGAACCTTGATTGACCTATTCTCAATCGATCGAACTCACTTCGATCGATCGAAAGAATTATTATTCCTATCTTACGTGTTTGCCACCTGTACCTCTTTCTCTCTCTATATATATGTTAGTTCGTGTGTGTGTGTGGGGGGGGGGGGGGGGGGGGGATTTTTGGCAGTTTAGATAGAGAGCTTGTGTGTGTGTATTATATATGTATATAACCGTGTTTGTGTATGCATGTGTATATATATGCTTAGAGCAGAGAGAGGAGAAGAAGAACAAGAAGAGGAGTAAGAGAAGAAGAAGAACAAGAGAGACAGAGAGAGACCGGAGAGAGACAGAGAAGAAGGAGAGGAGAGAGAAAGCTCGCCGCCACCATAGTCGCCGTCACGAAGCTTGGGAATGCCGCCATTGGACTGCCGAAGTGAGGTGAGTTCATTAACTCACTCGAGGGATAACTCTAGGATGATTTCTGTATGTTTAGAACGTGTATTTAGTGACCCTGAGACCTTTGTTCGTCTCTGCCAGTTTCTGGGTAGAAGATGACGTTCGAACGATCGAGCGATCTAACTTGCTGTTTCCTTAAGCGATCGAACGACCTTCAATTGATCGAACTTAGTTTGACTTCAATCGATCGAGAGGACCTCAATTGATCAAACCTCACAGAACATGTTTATTTCCTGTTGATTATTATATGAACTGTTTAGCTGTTTAAATGTTGATCCATATTTTAATATGCGATATTGTTAATTTAAAAGATAATGCAACACTGTTATAAGATGAAATGTTTAACGGTTACATGTTGTTGCCATTAAACTAAATAGTAGAATGGAACACAACAGCATGCTAATCAGAAATGAGTAGATGTGATGAATACAGAGCATGTGATAATTCTTGTATCTAGAGCATGAGCATTGCACAACATGTGGTCTGTAATAAGACCTGGTAATTCTTTTCTATACTTGAATTAACTTTTTCCTTCTTTCGGTGAATTTTGGTTACCAATCGATTGACATATTTCCAATGGATTGCCATTCTACCGACTAAAAGTAATGACATGGCAACATCCCAATCGATTGCCATGTTACCAATTGATTGCCTTCAAATATCTATTACCAATCGATTGACTTATGTCCTAATCAATTGGCATAAGCTGAGACAAATTCTTTTCTTTTCTTTAGCATTAAATGCGTGACACTCTCAACCTCTATATATATGAGAATGTATATGGCCTTGGGCCAGTTTTCTAATCTTGAGAGAGAGAGAGACAGAGGCACATATCTTGATATATCTATTCATATATCTATATCTATTTCTATAGACATACACTCACACACATACTCTCACAGTAGAGGAAGAGAAGAAGAAGAGAGAAAGAAGAGAAGAAGAAGAAACAGAGAAAGATGGGCAGAGAGAAATGAAGAAGAGAAGAGAGAGAGAACTTTGGTGTTTTCAAGAACACACAAGCCAAACACACCCTAGGTGAGTTCCTAACTCACTTGGTCCCTTTTTTGGATGTATATACAAGTTTTTATGAACCTTAGATGTGTTAAATACATTATTTTGACGTTTATATATATATATATATATATATGTTGTTCTTACAATCTGCTGATGAAGACGAAGTGTCAATCAATTGGCATAATTACCAATCGATTGCCATCAGTCTGGACCCAATCGATTGGATAGAGTTCCAATCGATTGACATCCCAATCGATTGCCAATGTTAGCAATCGATTGACATTGTTTCAGACCCAATTGATTGCCATGATTTCTCAATCTATTGTTATAGTTTTTATCCCAATCGATTGGACCTTATACCAATCGATTGGTATGGGCAGAACATAAATTCTTTTGCCTGTTTATTTTATAAGAGGTTCGATTGTTCGTTTCTCGTTTCGGACTTCTGTTATGCGATTTTGGACGGATCTGGGATAATGTGACAACAAAGTTAAGTATGATTAAAGAACAATGGATAAAAGTAATAACGTGGGTAATATGTTGATTCTTGTATGAGTTCGTTTTCCGTTCCTTTAATCAGAGTTGTCAGGCCACATTGGGAATTGTCATGTGTCGACATTAGAACGTAACTTAAGTAGGTTTGGTAAGTTCTAGGAATAGTACGTGGACGGACGTTTGGTCATGATATGCTCTTAAAAGCGGTAAGCTATGCATATGCTCTTAAAAGCGGTGAGCTGGACCAAGTAGTCCTAAGATAGACCGGATAATCTATGATATGCTCTTAAAAGCGGTGAGCTGTGCATATGCTCTTAAAAGCGGTGAGCTGTGATGTCTAGTAGATGACGCTGAGTCGTGGCAATAGATGATATGCCTTATTCAAAACGTTGTGTCCCTGAAATGCGGTGAACAGGAACATTGTTCTTAAAAGCTGGGGACGGACTGACGTGGAGTCCATGACATACGGTGAATTGTGTAATATGCTCTTAAAAGCGATGGACAGGAATAAGGGTGTATCCCTAGAGTTAAACGATTGAGTCTGTTCCATTCAGTCAGGATATGCTGAATATCAATCTTCGAGTAACAAGATGATAAGGGCTGGTTTACGAGGTTGAATAAAGGAACAAGATATTATTATTGTTATAATAAGATGTTAACTCGTGTTTTCATAAGCTTGTGTTTACTTCAGATAACTGGTACCTTATTAGTTTATACTCACTTAGCTCTCAGTAAGCTGACGACCTTTATTGCCTGGACATTTCTCCGTCTAGACTATCCTGTACCTTATTTTACAGGTGACGAAGTCTACAACGATAGTTCCTATCCAGAAGGAGAATACCCCGAGGGTGGCCCCACTGATGATGGCTATGCCAGGGAGGAATACTATGCTGATGTTTACGCCAGCTGAAGATTTGGAGATAGTTATTAGTTTCTATTTTTCTATTTAGTTGTTTTGTTATATTTGGTACTTGGGCATATGTTGCTTCCAAACCTTATATACTTCCGTTGTAGCTTTATTGTTGTAATAACTCTGATGTTGGTAATATAATAGGTTTCCTTTATATTACTGTGGGTTATTTCTTTCTTGTTTTGTTATCTAGAACTGCGTGGTGTGGAAGTTAGTGACATTCACCAGTCATTCCCTATGGACCCATAAAGGAAATTTATTTTTCTCTATTTATGCTATTCCGGGGCATGACAGGATTTTTGGTATCAGAGCTCTAGGTTGTGATACTTTCGTTCATTATTCATTCCACACCATCTAGTCCTGGTAGGTTAAGATTTCTTTGAGATAAGATATGAGTTTAAGATAAGTTCGTCTTTCTGACGATGGATAGTCTCTTTGTAGGATAGCATGGATCCAGAGTTTTATCAGTTTGTTACCGATGCTTGTGGAGGACACGTGATAGCTATCGACATTTAGAGGAGGATATATGAGAAGTGCTTTATGTGACCGGGAGGATTCACCCGACACAGATGCGTATGGATGCATACCATTCTACGAGAGTTGGTAGAGAGATTTGTCAGAAGATATTATGGTTGGTTCGGAGTAAGCCAGAGATGGATGAGATTGAGCTGAGAGCCATTTTAGCCACCCCATTAGAGCCTGTAGCTGTACCAGCACCTGTAGCTCTACCATCACCGGTACCCGATGTACCAGTCCCAGAGCCTGAGCCGATTGAGGACGAGGAGGATCTAGAGTCAGAGGACGTGCATCCTGATGAGGATATTGATAGGGATGGAGAAAAGGAACCGATAGATGATGAGGACCCAGCGGAGGACGAGCACGTGGACGATGTAGATGACGATGAGCCCGAGGATGATCCGGAGGAACCCGAGGATGTTCCTGGGGAGGAGCTAGAGCCCGAGATTGAGCCAGAGGACCCTGAGGCCGCTGAGGCAGATATAGTGATAGAGTAAGATGTTCTTAAGCAGATAGTTGTACCAGAGGCACCCGCCATGTTTTAGTTACCAGTAGGACCGGTTATGCATATGGCAGCCATGGCCGATATGGCAGTAGGATGGATAGCTGGGATGGTCGCTCAGCCAGTTGGTCTTATGGGAGAGGCTGTGATAGCAGGAGCTCTTGATATAGCCGATGGATTTGCCGCAGTAGCAGTTGAGATCGCCAACCAGGCGATAGCAGACGCGATAGAGAACGCTAGTGTAGAGGTGATAGAGGATTGGGACATGGGAGTAGCAGTTGGAGATGTCGTCGCACCAGTTCAGGATGATCCACTCGAGGAGATGGATATCGATTTGGAGGATGAGGTGCCACCAGCAGGATCAGATGCTGACGACCTTTCAGTCAGGATCTGCAGGGGGTTTATGTTTTGTTAGATTATATCAGGAATGTTGTCCATCAGATTTTTGGGAGCTTGAGAGATAGCTATTTGACCATAGCTCTATATAGTATGAACAGTAGTAGTCGTAGTTGTAATAGTTAACTTTAGTACTGTTTTCGCTTTGTCCTACGTGGTACACAGTTTGACTAGTGTGTACTATGCGGTACATCTTTTGATTTATACGAGCAGTATTTTGTTATTGATCGTGTGGTTGCTTTGATGTGTTGTTTTTTTTTTTTTTTGAACTGTTCTTTCTTGTTGCTTCTTGTCCTGTTTTGTTTTCATTTCTGCGAGAAGACTTTCAGCTGATAATTGTATCTCTTGAAGGCAATACTCGCTATCATTATGGTAGGATCCTTGAGAAATCACCAAGCGCGTATTCGAGCACCTATTCCGGATGTAATGGATCCATCTGGAGTTTTTGAAGCATTCATGCAACGGATGGAGCATGTAGGCGATACCTACAACAATGCTACTAATCAACGACTGGTCCAACCCCCAGTTGCACTGTTCCAGCATAGGCAAACAGGAGACAAGTTACTGGCAAATTTTCGTGGGTTATGTCCTGAAAAGTTTGGTGGACTGACGGAACCATGGAAAGTCGAGCAATGGATAAGGGAAATGGAGTTGATCTTTGAAGCATTAGAGTGTAGCGAGCAAGAGAAGCGTCGTCTTGCTACGTTCCATGAGCTCACCTACGCCACCGCAGATTGGTGGGAAGCTGAGCGAGCCACTATAGGAATAAATGCTGCAAGAACAATGCCTTGGGAAACATTCAAGGGAAGATTTCTAGAGAAGTATTTTCCAGAAGATGATAAGGATCAACATGAGAAGAATTTCCTGAGCTTAGTTCAAGGAGATTGGACGGTAAGAGAATATACCACACAATTTGAGCGACTGTCTCGATTCGCCCAACATATGATTGATACACCGCAGAAGAAGGTGAAAAGATTTTACCAGGGACTGAATCCTCATCTTCGTCATATGATGATTGGTCACCTGAACCAGGGTTTTGAAGGACTGGTCAGACTTGCTGTAAGCCTAGAGAAGGGTGCATATCCAGTACAGCGACCACAGATGAATCGATCTCAATTGTCAAGAGGGTTCCAGCAGAGGAATTTCCAGACACAAATACCGAGGAATACCCAAGGTTGGAAACCGCAGGGGAATTTCCAAAGTAACAAGAGAACATGGGAAGGAGCCAGAAAACCTCAACAGGGTTATAATCAACCTCAACAATATCAATAGCGAGGATCACAGCCTCAGGCATTATTAACAGCCCCGCCAAACAACAGTGGAGGATGTTTTAATTATGGAAAGCCAGGACATATTGCAAGGAACTGCACTATCCATAGATCTAATTGTAGGCCAGACATCGATTGTCGCAACTGCAATAAGCCAGGACATTTGAGCAAGGATTGTCGTGCACCATGAGGAGGATACTAGGGGGCACCTGTTCAAGAAATCCAAGGACCCCCAGATCAGACAAGGATGAATGCAATAATCCCAGGAGAAGTAGGTTTTAATACCGATGAACAACAACATTTAGAAGGTACGCTTGTACTCTTTCATAGTCCAGTTAAATCTTTATTTGATACTAGAGATGCACGTTCTTTTTTTGCTGTAAGGATTGTGCGTCAGTTGGGCGTAGTACCCCAGATGCTTGAGCCAGCACTAAATGTTGTGTCACCTTTGGGAATGACTGTTAAGCTGGGTACAATATGTAAGGATTGACCATTGACTTTGGGAGATAGAAATCTTCCAGCGGACTTGGTAGTTCTATCGATGTCAGAGTTTGACATTATCCTAGGGATGGATTGGTTGACTAAGTACAATGCCAATTTGGATTGCCTTACTAGGATGATTTTGTTTCCAATCCCAGGATATCCGACGATTAGATTTCATTGTCAGCCGACGAGTGATATGTTCTTAACAAGTAGATTAGCTGCAATCGGGAGTATGAATACTGAACTCAAGATGGATCTGATTCCTACGGTACAAGACTTTCATGATGTGTTCCAGGATATTAAAGGGACTTCCACCGAAAAGGAAAATAGACTTTTGTGTGGAACTAGTACCTGGAACGTCGCCAATATCAAAGACCCCGTATAGGATGGCACCAACTGAGATGTTGGAACTGAAGAAGCAAGTCCAGGAACTTGAAGATTTAGAATTTTTTTCGTCCGAGCACATCACCTTGGGGAAAACCAGTTATATTTGTAAAGAAGAAGGAAGGGACACTTTGACTCTGTATGGACTACAGGGAGTTGAACAAAGTTACGATCAAGAATAGATATCCACTTCGGATAGATGACCTATTCGACCAGTTACAAGTGTCACACCCCAACCCGCCTCGGGCAAGTTGGGACACGTGTAACAAGCCCACACGTTCAAAACATCCTTAATTCATTAAGAAACACATGAATTAGACTTACTAAAACAGCTCCGTTGACACAAAACAGATCCAAGGGCAAAATGGTCATTAATAAAGTATAGCAAATTTTATATGGAAAGATATCTCTTTGAGTCCCGGTTCCAACGCAAAAAACGGTGCGCGAATCCGAGTTTTCTAGAGAGAGTTATGCCTGTTTCCGTAAAAGCCGTCGTGCTGAAACAGGACCAGCGGATCGATCCGCCCCAAATCCGGATCGATCCGGTTTTAGCAGATTGTGATTTTCTGCAGCTCCAGATGTCCCGGATCGATCCGCACCAGACCCGGATCGATCCGGTTTCTGCAGAAGAGTTTTCCTGCTGCTAAAACACCAGATTTTGAGTTCAAATCATCACCAAACATAACCAAACTTTGGAGAAACATTAATGACCTTTACCAAAACATTTCCAAATGTTTTAAAACATCTACATAACCTATCCAAATAAGAATGGACAATCAAAATACATTAATTCCTCATGTGGTTCATAAGTTCATTCCAAAATCCATGTCTCTCTCAATACACACACAACCATTCAATATAGGAAAAACCAAGTTAAATTTATAGCAAAAATCACTTAGGTTCTTCCAAGTTACTCCCAAGACACATGACTAGTAACTAGCAACCATGACACATGGTTTGCTATACAACCAAACATAAACCCCCAACTTGACATATTACAAACTTCCTCAAAACAAGAGTAAAAAATGCTGTCAAAACTTGATTAATCCATACCAAATCCTCATAGCCACATCCAAAACCATTTAGGAAATGTACCCAAGTGTCCCAAAACTTTA
The DNA here is from genome assembly GCA_033977485.1 of Hydrangea macrophylla. Classification (NCBI taxonomy): domain Eukaryota; kingdom Viridiplantae; phylum Streptophyta; class Magnoliopsida; order Cornales; family Hydrangeaceae; genus Hydrangea; species Hydrangea macrophylla. Next base: position 101,278,719 of record CM066993.1, read on the forward strand.
CCCAAACATCATAAGAGTTTTCCCAACCATTACCAAACATTTGGAAAGTAATTTAACCATTCATAATCCATGGAATTCCAACTAGAGAACTTAATTTACATTCAAGTTCATATTCTTGAAACATATACATAAACATTGATCCATAAGGAGAAACTAAGTTACTTTCACAACCAAAACTACTAACTCTTCCCAACTTCACTCCCAAAATACATAACTTGCAACTTGCAAGTACAACTCATGGTTTGGAACATAACAACCAACCATACCCAACTTTACATATGACAAGTCTCCAAAAGCAACCCAAGCTGCATTTACATTGCCAACAAAAGATACATTCTAAGCATAAACTAGCTAGGCATATGAACAAATATACACAAGGACAACTCCCAAGCCCAACCCGTCGTGCGGATCATTTCCTCTCCTCGTCTCGTTTGGTACCTGCGATGCTTATTCAATAACCACAACAGAAAATATATTTTCGTTTAAGCTTTCGCTTAGTAAGGGAACTAATCATGCCATTGGAATGCAAAGTATGTAAATGAAACAATCATTATAAATGACAACAAATTGATCTCCGGGAAGTCAAGTCATTCCAGCCACCACCCCCGGGTCCTTCTCACCCCGGATCTTTCTCACTTTTGGCGCATATAGCACAACACACACTCTCTTGTGACCCCGAAGGCGTCACCGGCATTTCATTGTGGTCGTCACCACGTCCTACTCATTGAGGACTTCCTATCCCTTACATATGGGACCTATAAATGGTGACCACTACTTGACTTCCCTTTGATCCATATAAACATTTAAGCAACTTAGCACATCAGCATCACAATTTCACCTTATTGGCATGCTTTTTGCCCAAATTCAACAACATATACTTACATGAGCATGAATTTAGCAACTATGAACAACAATTATCACACTAACATAACTAAACATCCAATTGAGAGATTAGAACACTCACCTCCTCGATTTACTAGCGATTAAGCCTAGATTTTCCCAATCTCTTGCTAATTTCCAACCCAAATCTCACCGGTGTAATTCCTACATAAGTTTGGTTTCAAGAACATCGTCTATTAAGAACGGTTGCCGTAAAAACGTTGCCGAAAATGAAAATAAATTACATGCATGTGATCCTCTTACCTCCACGAGTCCAAAGGTGGTCTCGGATCGTAAATCCGACGCCGGACGGCGAAGAAACGGCAAGAAACGTCGTCGAAAATTTCCGTCGCCGACTCGAGCTCTCGTTCTCTCCTAAACTCAAGAAATCCCAGCTGTATAAGATGTGTAGAGACACATATGCCTCATGCATATGTGTTGTCTTCACTTTTCATTATTCCCATATACACCCCCCAATCTTTCTTAAGCTTTATTATGAAACCCCCTTGTTATTTACGTTAACTACCCATATTTTCTAAAAGGATTTAATCTAAGTCCCGCGTGGGTCCCAAATGTGGTCCCACATAAATTATGAGGTTGCTATAAAACCTACCAGTTATCAATTTTATTCAAATACACCCTCACATGGGTACCCAAATTGGTCCCCTTTTCTATCATAAGACATAATAATATCAATAAGCATTTAAACAAGTAATCATATAAGCACATAATGACATCAAAATGCAAATTATTTTAATTAGACCCTCGTTGGGCCCCACTTTTATACCAGTCCTGCCTTTCACAGGACTTTCATCTGTGTCCGCATTTGAACACCTTTTCACATGTGGGTTCATAACCCCACCTTAATTCATCTCATGCGTTAATTACCTTTAATTAACACATATTATTATCACGTTAATCTTTTTTTCTGGGTACGGGTGTTACAACAAGGATCTAGGATCTTTTCCTAGATCGATCTACAATCTGGATATCATCAACTTTTGGTTCGACCAGAGGATGTGTCGAAAACTGCGTTCAAGGCGAGGTATGTGCATTATGAGTTTCTAGTTATGCCTTTCGGGTTAATGAACGCACGATCAGTATTCATGGACTTAATGAATAGAGTATTTAGACCCTATCTGGATAAATTCATTATAGTGTTCATCGACGACATATGATCTACTCTAAGACGGAAGAAGATCACAAGAAACACTTACAGATTGCATTGCAGACACTTCGAGATAATAAGTTGTATGCAAAGTTCAGCAAGTGTGAATTTTGGCTACGGGAAGTCAAATTCTTGGGACATGACATATCTCAGAACGGTATTTCAGTGGACTCATCTAAGATCAATGCAGTCTTAAGCTGGAACAGACCAACCAATGCTACAGAAGTTAGGAGTTTCCTCGACCTAGCAGGATATTACAGAAGATTTATAGAAGGATTCGCCAAGTTAGTCGGACCATTGACGAATTTGATGAGGAAGGAAATAAAGTACGAATGGACAAACAAGCATGAGGGAGCATTCCAGGAGTTAAAAGAAAAATTGACTTCTGCACCGGTACTTGCAATACCTAAAAGTGGAGAAAGGTATGTGATCTATAGTGATGCATCACACCAAGGACTTGAGTGTGTACTGATGCAAGATGGGAATGTTATTGCATATGGATCAAGACAGTTGAAGGTACATGAGAAGAATTATCTGACGCATGATCTGGAATTAGCAGCAATAGTATTTGCATTAAAGTTTCGGAGACACTATATCTATGGAGAGAAGTTTGATCTGTTTTTCGATCATAAGAGTTTGAAGCATTTGTTCTCTTAGAAGGAGTTGAACATGCGACAACGAAGATGGATGGAGTTACTCAAGGACTATGATTTTTCATTACAATACCATCCAGGTAAAGCGAATGTTGTGGCAGATGCTTTGAGTCGTAACCTCGACTAGTAATCGCTGCATTACTAATTTGAGAATGGAGAGCAATAGAAGTGTTAGCCGAATTCAAGCTTCGGCCAGTGGAACCAATGGAAAGACTACATTTTGGATGTCTTATGGTACAACCAACATTGATTAACCATATCATAGAAGTTCAACAGACGACAGAAGATTTGAAGTTATGGTTCGCCAAGATGTCAGCAAAGGAACCAGAAATCTGGAGTATTAGTACCGACGGAGCCTTACGATGTAAAGGTAGACTATGTGTACCTGACGAAGAAGATCTCCGGAAAGAAATATTAAATGAAGCACATAAGTCAAGAATGACTATTCATCCGGGAGGTACAAAGATGTACAAAAATCTGAAGAGAAATTTCTGGTGGGAAGGAATGAAGGGAGAAATAGCTGAGTATGTATCTCAATGTCTTACTTGTAAACAAGTAAAGGCAGAACATCAGAAGCCACCTGGACTTCTACAACCGTTACCGATTCCCCAATGGAAATGGGAACACATCACCATGGATTTCGTGGTAGGATTGCCGAAGTCACAGCAGAACCATGATGTTATTTGGGTAATCGTGGATCGACTTACAAAGACAACACATTTTATTGCCTACAGTATGATGTATTTAGTAGAACGTTTGAGCTGGATGTATCTGCAACACGTAGTATGGTTACACGGAATACCTGTTTCTATAGTGTCAGATCGAGATTCGCGTTTTACTGTAGAATTTTGGAAGAGTCTCCAGACAGCGATGGGAACAACATTGAACTTGAGTTCAACTTTTCATCCGCAGACTGATGGTCAGACTGAACGAGTTAATCAAGTATTGGAGGACATGTTACGCGCTTGTGTCATTGAGTTCTTGGGAGACACACTTACCTTTGATTGAGTTCGCCTATAATAACAGTTATCATTCGAGTATCGGAATGGCGCCGTTCGTAGCTTTGTACGGAAGACCTTGCCGATCGTCGCTGTGTTGGACCAAAGTCGGAGATACTCAACTTCTCGGGTTAGAAATGATATGAGAGACCAGCGAGAAGATTCAGATTGTACGTAAAAAGATGACGACAGCTCAGACCCGACACAAGAGTTAAGCTGACAAGCGACGCAAAGACTTGGAGTTTGTCGTTGGAGATCACGTGCTACTTAAGGTTTCACCTGTTCGAGGCATCGTTAGATTTGGTCAGAAAAGAAGCAAGTTATCACCGCGATTCATTGGACCGTTCGAGATTCTAGAGCGTCTTGGGAAAGTTTCTTATCGCCTTGCGTTGTCGCCGAAGATGTCAGGAGTACACAACGTTTTCCACATCAGTATGCTAAGGAAGTGTGCTCACAACCCAGCGCACGAGATCAACTTCGAAGATATTGAAGTTAACGACAATGTACGTTCAACGAAGGACCAGTTCGTGTTTTGGATCGAGGGATCTAGAAGCTCAGAAAGAATGAGATTCCGCTAGTCAAGGTTCAGTGGAAGCATCATGATGAAGGAGAATCTTTGTGGGAGCTAGAGTCAGAGATGCGAGAGAAGTTTCTGTGGATATCGCCGGCATTTGGGCCCACTTTAGTTTTTTAAAACACTTTTTCAAATTCCAATTCAAATACACGAAGAGTCGCCACTTAATTTTTAAAAGGAAAAATTAAGAAACCATTTTAAAGCAAACTGATCTTTTGCGAAACCAAAGATTGACTGGGTCCGGGGATTATGGAATGAGAGAGGAAGGAGCCGGGCGGACTAAAACACCCCCTCTCATCCTATCTCGCGATAGGCCTTTACTCAACATCCATTTAATCGAATTAATAATTTAAGCATGCCCTCAATTAATACATATATAGGTATACATAACACAAGCATGTTGGAAATGGTGTAAAATTGATAACGGTAAAATATCATTCATAAATCACATATTTCAACTAGCAAGCATCATGATATGCAATAAGAAACAAGAGAACTTACCCGGGATCCAGCAGCGATATTAAACGTGCAATGCATACATGCAAAAGAAAGTCCTAAACAAAGGTCTCTAATCACATATACACGTAAGGCAAATCCTAATTCTAGGGTGTCGCACATGGAGTTGAAAATCAATTGAAATCAAAGTATAAAATTGAACTAGAGAAGGGATGAGAAGTCATACCTCAAATGCGCTACAAAACAAAGGTTAGTACACATGCTTTAGACAAGATATAATATCAAAGATTAATTAATCCTAAGTCATGTTCAACTAGATACAATTTAGACAAGAGATAAGTCCTACTTATGAACATGAATATGTATGAATGAATGCATGAATATGAACAAGAATGAGATATGAATTCATTCACTAATTTGGATCACTTAGCCTCTGGATTTAAACTAAATTATCATTATTCAAAATATGATTTGGATTCCAAGACATTAAGAGACCATTTGAGTTCCAATAAATAAGATTAGACAAAAACATGAGCAGTTTTTTTATCTTTTACAGAGAGCAGACCAGGTTTTCCAAAATAGAAATAAAATACTTACAACGGTTTGATCTTAATGATTTTTGGATATGTTATGCCTCTGTGAGTCTAGTTTCTAACCCAAAAAGAAAATCAAGGTTTCAACGGTTAGATCTCCGAAAATATGGAAAATACTAGACCTCACTCAGGATTTTGCAACTCTCTGTCCAGAGATCTTGTATGATTTTTTAAGAATAGCAAACAAATCCAAATTGCTTCATTCTTTTTAGGGAACCTTCCTAACACATTAAGGTTCTTATAAAAAATTATTAGAGGTCATGAAAACTTGGTTAGAGCTCTGATCTATCAATTTTAAAACCGATTTGCTGTTCTGAAACTATTCTAAAATTCTGGACAGATTATGGTTGTCTCACACAACTCATGATCAAACCATTCTAAGCATAAAATCTTACCGAAACAAAAGTTACAGTGGTAAAACAATGTGTTATTGACACTTTCCCGTTGGTTTCACTTGATTTCAACGGTTAGATTTCGAACTAAAAATCTTTGATCAAAAACAGTTTGTGAACCCACTGTTTTCATTTTTTGTTAGTTCCACTTTGTTGGTTGGCCTCAACTATTAGATCGTAATGTTGGGCTTAAACCAAATCATTTCTTCTACCATTTGATGGTCATTGAAGAATAAGGACCTCTTTAAACTTATGGACTTTTAATGGAGTATGGAATGGACTTCACAAAATCCGAAGCAATGAACTCACTCTCATGAACCAAAATTTGAGTTCAAAACCTTACTCCTACCACTTGGTGGTCATTGGAGGACAAAGACACACATACATGTAGGTTTTAGATGAAGTATGAAGAATTTCTCAAAACCCAAGGGAGAGATTAGTCTAAGCCATAGAGATAGACTTAAACTAAAATATTTCTCCTACCATTTGATGGTCATTGGAGACTAAAAAAAACAAATCTACTCTAATCTCCATAGAATATAGTATGAATTCCATAAGATTCATAGTAGAGAGATCCTGGTCATGAGTTGATACTAGCATCTTACCAACTATGTGTAGATTATGACCATGATTTATTTTAATCTCCATATGGATCATAAGATCATAGGAAACTAAGGAATCAAATTCAAAGAGTTTCAATGAGATATGGAAGATCTCATGAACCTTATGAATGAAGTAAAAATAAAGGAAATCAAAGTTTTATTTAGGAACACAAATTCTTCAAAACTAATTTATCTCAAACCCAAGGCATTAATTAAATCCAAATTGATGAGATGTCATGAAATTCAATCACAAGTTCTTGGTGGTGTGTGAAGAAATGGGATAAGAAGAGAGGTTTTGAAAATGTGAAAAGTTCCTAGATCTAAGAACTTGTGATTGAATTATCCTAATTCTAACAAGAATTAAGAGGTTACCTCTATGACCTCAAAGAATTCTTCAATTTCTTGTGAAGCTCTTCCAAGATCTTCAAATTCTTTTCAAAATTCTTCAAATTCTTCAAGAAGTTCTTCTCTTCTTCTCAATTCTCTCTATATGATTCTTGTATCTCTCTCAAGTATATGTGTGTGTATTGATTCAAGTTCAAGTCCTCTCAAAATGAAGATGAAGATCTGTTTATATAGGCCATTATCTCAAGGATAAATGAGTAAATTCGGGTGGAGACCCATGTGCAAAGATTTCTTCTAGAACATGTGAGAAAAGCAGTCTGTTACAGCCGGCGGCACTCGACGGGTGCCGGCGGCATTCACTGAATGCCGGGCGGCATTCACTGAATGCCGGGCGGCAACCCGTGAGTGCCGACGCGGCACTCAGTGAGTGCCTCCGGGTTTTCCGGGTGCCGGGGGCTAACTGAATTTGCTCCTTTTTTAAATTTTCAAAAGGGACATTAATCCAAACCTAATTTTTGTGAGTTATCTTTATATATTTATGTATATTTGTGCTAAAATGCACCCATGTGGGTGGTATGCACCCATGTGGGTGATATGCACCCATGTGCATGGTATATTCCTTAATATACTATGTTTCTTTTATTTTATTTCAAAAAGAAAATTCTTCTTTATTTTAAAATTCCTTTTTTTATCATTTTTATTTTATACTTCTTTTCAAAACCTTTTTATATGTATATTGAGCAAATTTTCAGACTGATTTCCTCATGGGTCCTTCAATGTTCGAGCTTCTCCCGAATACCCCTACCCTCTCTTTTTATTTATTTTTTATTATTTTTCCAATTTTAACTTGAAGAACATCTCGAAGACTTTGGATTTCTTGGAAAATCTTCGAACGTTGCGGTCATTGTCATCATCGGTCTTTGAGAGGTAACCAATCCCTGGATTTGACGTTTGGTCAAAATCGGGGTGTCTACAGTTTCCGTTTTTGTTCTAGACCTCGTTTGCTTTTGATTTCGAGGATGAAATCTTTTATTGAGTGGTGGATGATGTAATACCTTGTATTTTTGGTATATTAATAAGACCTGGTAATTCTTTTCTATACTTGAATTAACTTTTTCCTTCTTTTGGTGAATTTTGGTTACCAATCAATTGACAAGCTTTCCAATCGATTGCTACTTTTCAGATACCAATCGATTGGCATATTCCCAATCGATTACCATTCTACCGACTAAAAGTAATGATGTGGAAACATCCTAATCGATTGCCATGTTACCAATCGATTGCCTTCAAATATCTGTTACCAATCGATTGACTTGTGTCCCAATTGATTGGCATAAGCTGAGACAAGTTTTCTTCTTTTCTTTAGCATTAAACGTGTGACACTCTCAACCTTTATATATATGAGAATGTATATGGCCTTGGGCCAGTTTTCTGATCTTGAGAGAGAGAGAGAGAGAGAGAGGCACATATCTTGGTATATCTATTCATATATCTATATCTATTTCTACAGACATACACTCATATACACACTCTTACAGCAGAGGAAGATAAGAAAAAGAAGAGAGAAAGAAGAGAAGAAGAAGAGACAGAGAAAGCTGGGCAGAGAGAGATGAAGAAGAGAATAGAGAGAGAACTTTGGTGTTTTCAAGAACACACAAGCCAAACACACCCTAGGTGAGTTTCTAACTCACTTGGTCCCTTTATTGGATGTATATACAAGTTTTTATCAAACTCAGATGTGTTAAATGCATTGTTTTGACGTATATATATATATGTTGTTTTTACAATTTGCTGGTGAAGACGAAGTGCCAATCGATTGGCATAATTACCAATCGATTGCCATCAGTCTAGACCCAATCGATTGGATAGAATTTCAATCGATTAACATCCCAATCGATTGCCAGTGTTAGCAATCGATTGACATTGTTTCAGACCCAATTGATTGCCATGATTTCTCAATCGATTGTTATAGTTTTTATCCCAATCAATTGGACCTTATACCAATCGATTGGTATGGGCAGAACATGAATTCTTTTGCTTGTTTATTTTATAAGAGGTTCAATTGTTCGTTTCTCGTTTCAAACTTCCATTATGCGATTTTGGACAGATCTGGGATAATGTGACAACAAAGTTAAGTATGATTAAAGAACAATGGATAAAAGTAATAACGTGGGTAATATGTTGATTCTTGTATGAGTTCGTTATCCATTCCTTTAATCAGAGTTGTCAGGCCACATTGGGAATTGTCATGTGTCGACATTAGAACGTAACTTAAGTAGGTTTGGTAAGTTCTGGTATTGGTACGGGGATGGACGTTTGGTCATGATATGCTCTTAAAAGCGGTGAGCTGTGCATATGCTCTTAAAAGCGGTGAGCTGGACCAAGTAGTCCTAAGATAGACCGGATAATCTATGATATGCTCTTAAAAGCGGTGAGCTGTGCATATGCTCTTAAAAGCGGTGAGCTGGGATGTCTGGTAGATGACGCTGAGTCGTGGCAATAGATGATATGCCTTGTTTGAAACGTTGTGTCCCTGAAATGCGGTGAACAGGAACGTTGTTCTTAAAAGCTGGGGACGGACTGACGTGGAGTCCATGACATGCAGTGAGCTGTGTAATATGCTCTTAAAAGCGATGGACAGGAATAAGGGTGTATCCCTAGAGTTAAAAGATTGAGTCTGTTCCATTCAGTCAGGATATGTTGAATATCAATCTTCGAGTAACAAGACGATAAGAGTTGGTTTAAGAGGTTGAATAAAGGAATATGATATTATTATTGTTATAATAAGATGCTAACTCGTGTTTTCATAAGCTTTTGTTTACTTCAGATAACTGGTACCTTGTTAGTTTATATTCACTCAGCTCTCAGTAAGCTGACGACCTTTATTGCCTGGACATTCTGTTGGAAAAACCGGTTTAAGTTCTAAGTTTAAACGCGCAGCGGAAAAATCAAGTTATAAAACTTAATTGGCATGCCCGGATCTACTATCCATCAACTCTATAGATGCGCACAAGAGGGGACAAGAATTATACCTTACTGTCTTGAACCCAATTCTGAAATCTCTGACTTCCAGCAGCCTCCACTAGATGGTCTTCACTCTTATGACTCCTATGGATGCTCGCAGGAAGGGCTAGGGTTGGTGGGAACCCTAATGGAGAGGATACAGAAGGTTTTGGGGCTCCAAAACAGTTTCTACAGCTTCTGACGTTCAAAACGACGAACAACCTCTTTTCCAGAACGCAGCTGCCCTATTTATAGATTCCCAGAACCGACCTAGCTCTCAAGCGATCGAAGTGGCTTCGATCGATCGAACATTCGATCAATCGAACCATCTTCAATCGATCGAACCTGTCTAGACTTCAATCGATCGAGACAACTTTGATCGATCGAACCTGTATTGACATCATCCTCATTTGCCTTTCCAAGCATCCTAGCGGAGCTAAGAGTGGGACCTCCTAGGCTCTTTATTGTTGGCTCAGATCAGTTGATTAACTCCCATGACCAAACTCTTTGATCAACAAATTACTCGACTGATCAGTTAACGTTTACTCCACTATAAAACGATAACTGAACTCCAACGCAAAAGAACATATCCGAAGCGATAACTAGACTTGTATGTTGTACTAATGTCCCTCTACCGTCAGCATTCGCAATCATATTCAGGTAGTCGGATAAACAGTTACTGTCAACCTGAATCATGATTACTTCTTATAATCCTTGAGTCCCATTCACCTCTCATGATTACCAAACATGTTGATAACTCTTATCAACAAGATTGCAGTACTCAGTAATCGACTTGGTGTCATTCTCAAGGGAATGCTTACTCTAAAACAGAGGGTAGATTCTATCTTGACAATATATGTTCACAACCCTATGAACATGACATACCCAAGATACCCAGGTGTTGATCTTCTGTAGACCTCACTGATTGGTAAGTCAAAGCAGTCATATCCACAGTCTGTGTTCATAATCGTCTCAAGATTGAGAACACGTACGTTATACAAGTTATGAGTTCATATTGACTGTTTGACAGTCTTAAGCGTCAATAGGAAACTCAGGTTCGTCAATGCACTATAAGCACTAGTATATCAACTAAGAGCTATACTCTAGTGATTGAGATTAATCACTCCATCCAATGGTAGTTAATTATGCTACAGTGTAGACCTGATGAGGTATCCAGTCTCATCATCCACTGTGACACATTCTAAGTATCAAAGAATAGTATCTCACTTGTGTGCATCTTATACACACACGAATTACTTACAATAATACTTAAGGATTAACAATCATCTCATGAAAAGAACATACACAATGAAATGTAAAGCTGATATCCATATATTAAAATGTCAATGTCTCATACATAAAGTAATGGTTTGAGGGCACAAACCCAACACATTCCCCCGTCTAGACTATCCTGTACCTTATTTTACAGGTGACGAAGTTTACAACGATAGTTCCTATCCAGAAGGAGAATACACCGAGGGTGGCCCCACTGATGATAGTTATGCCAGGGAGGAATACTATGTTGATGTTTATGCCACCTGAAGATTTGAAGATAGTTATTAGTTTTTGTTTTTCTGTTTAGTTGTTTTGTTATATTTGGTACTTGGGCATATGTTGCTTCCAAACCTTATATACTTCTGTTGTAACTTTACTGTTGTGATAACACTGATGTTGGTAATATAATAGGTTTCCTTTATATTACTGTGGGTTGTTTCTTTCTTGTTCTGTTATCTAGAATTGCGTGGTGTGGAAGTTAGTGACATTCACCAGTCAATCCCTATGGACCGATAAAGAAAATTTATTTTTCTCTATTTATGTTGTTCCGGGGCGTGACATGGTCAGCATGCATGGGATAGTGGTAGGAAGAGATGGAGGATATGATAAGAAATGTGATATATATAACATATGGAGAATATGAGATATGTGTACTTTGGATCCGTGGGATCAACGGCTGACGAGCCGGGTGGACGTGGGATGGTTAGAGTTCCTAGTGTGCCTCTCGCTGTTGAAGTCTTCCAGTGATGCGTATACACTGTTGAAGACGTCCAGTGTACCGTTGAAGACGTCTAGCTAGTGCTCTAATGTATTCTCAGCTGTGTAGACGACCACTAAGGATATATACATCGTTGAAGACGTTCGATGTGACGCTTCTATAGTTTATAGATAGGTGGTACCGTGTAGACGACCGGTTACCCTATCAAGGGATTGTGGGACCTACTGACTAGTCAGGTGATTCCGATTGGTATTATTGTATCGATGTATGAATATTAGATTGGTATTATAGTATCGACGTGTGGATATCATATTGGTATTATTGTATCGACGTATCGATACGGATGAGAATAAGAACATGGATACAGAAATGGATATGAATATGAGAATGGTTAGTAAGATGATGCTCTGTCTTGGAATCAGCGTCCCGACGTAAAGGTAGATGCATGGGTGGTTGCATGGGTTACATGCATGGATTTGGTGAATACGTGATGAGATATTTATACCATGATCGTTATTATTGTTTTCATTTAATATGTTTCCTGCTATCATTGAATTCAAGAATAGTTTAATGAGACCTCTGCTATGTTCATGAGTGACGCCATAGTTTAGAGATTAACCGCATTTTAAGATATTGAACAATAACGGTGAGTAGTGTTGTTTAGTGTACTCACTTAGCTTTGTATTCAAATCTGATGGCGTTTGTGCCCGGACATTCCAATGTCTAGAGCTTGGCAGGTCTTGAGGACGGAGACTGATGTTCCGCCGAATTTGGAGCTGAAGACTTGAAGACGAAGGTGTGCTGCTTTGTATTAGTTAGTTGGTATATCTGTTGTACTTTTGTTAATTATTGTTATAGGCCTAAGACTATAAGTCAGCTGTTGTAATAAATTTAGTAGACTTTTATAATTAGTACTTGGGCATATGTTGCTTCCAAATATTTTATATTTCCGTTGTAGTCTCTAATTATGTGAATCAGATACTGTATGTTTTATGAATAGCATCCTCCTTATCGTTGTATTTGTTGGTTTGTATAAATAATAATGCAGTTATTAACCAGTCACAAATCTACAGGACCAAAAAAAAACTTATTTTCTCTATTTTTACTTTTCCGTAATGTGACACATTGCCAGTTTGCCACCCCTAGTATGGTAAGAGCCGCTCACTTTATTATTAGTGAGAGCATTTTTGCTCACCCAAAATTTGGTACACCAATGCTCACCCAAGCATCCCATTGGCCAATGCAGTGGGGCCTAAGATTAAACAAATGTTGTTTAATATTGTTTAATCCTGGACCCCACTGCATTGACCAATGGGATGCTTGGGTGAGCATTAGTGTACCAAATTTTGGGTGAGCAAAAGTATTTTCATTATTAGTACATTCACAGTTAATACTCCAATTTTTCCGGCGTATGAACTCTTAACATTCTTACTTTAGGTTGATATACATTTCGATGTGATTAATTCCAAAGTCTTATCATCAACTCACGTTCCAACTCTTATTGGACTGATTTGAAATGGGGGTGTCTAGAAGAAACCACCATGATGTTGTACATATATGAACTGTTGAAAATTCTATTATTTCTATGGTACAGCCTTAATTGGATGGTTGTACCATACAAACACTTTTATCCAGCATGTTGGAAACAAAATCACTAAGGTTGTACCGTACCAGTCATGCATTTACAAAGGTGGACCTCCCAAATTGCTTAGGCTCTGGTTGGTTCATGGAATTCGTGAGAAAAAAAAAATAGAGGAAATGAAAACTAGTTCCATTTTAATTAATCAATGTTAGGGTGACAAACACTTTTTATAAGCATACTCTATCTCTCTCTTGGGTGATTTTGTGGGGTCTACTGAAATTATCTAAACCCCACAATACCACCTAAGAGAGAGAGAGATAGAGTAATATATTTGTAAGTGTTTATAAAAAATATTTGTCATCCAAATATTACTCATTTTAATTACCTTCCATGAACCAAACAAAAGCCTAATGTTCTCTCAATGTGTGTGTGTAGAGGTGTACATGCATAAATGCATGTTTGGGCAACATCACCTGAGTAATACAAAACCAGTTGATGGAGACAATACGCACGGCCACAGTATGTATGTGCGCCATGTGTATACCATATTTCTCACCCAGTTAATTAAGTGGAATAAGTAAAGAGTAATGTTATGATTCTCAAATAAATCCTAATCCTAATCCTAAATGATGGTAGTGGCTCCACTGAATTTTGATTGAATGATGTTGAAGTGGTCCATCATTAATGAAGGTCGTCCCACCACCACATCGCTGCCACATCATTTAGGCTGTAAATTTGAAAAGCATACCATTACTCATAAGCAAATATTAGTTGCTCAATCATGGAGGGAGCCCAAAATTCTAATGCCACGACCTTCTGAAATCTTCTCTTCTCCCTACTTCTCTCAATTCAAATGGCCGCAGTGTAACTGCGATTGATATCATGTGCTCTATCTCGTGAAAGGAAAAGGCGAGGGAAGAAAAAATTGAATCTGAGAAATCTTAGGAAAAAAGAAATTATCTCGTGTGACTGTTACACCTATGTGACTTCTATAATTTGAGTATTATATAGACAAGGGTGGACCCAGCGCCACCCACACCAAATTTTGGGAAATATTTGTTATATAGGTAATATTCTGGTTTAATGATAAGTGAGACCACTCTATATATTTGGCCTAATGTACGTTCTTCTCACTTCTTAAGTTAGTCCAATCCAACTGTTAAAAGGAAGAAAAAAAAAGTTGTACGGAGTATAATATATTGGTCCAATTATAATACAGTCAACTCTAAATAATTGGCTCAAACAAATTTTTTTTTTTCCATAATATTTGCTTATCCCTTCAATCTATATCTCTCAATTCAAAACTCAATCCGAGCCTACGTCGCAATTGTTTGTTCCAATTAGTCAGTCTCTTCCTCTCAAATATGTATATATATTGAACACCCACTGCTTTCAAAACCTTCGTCAATATCATCTACTTGAAGTCAGTTTCTTTGTCTCCCTGATATGTCTATATATCATTTCATTTCATTTCATTTCATTTCAATTTTTTTTTCTTTGTATTTCATTTTATTTCTTATTTATTTGTTGTATTGTTAGATTTTTCTTTTTCCTTCTAATTGTTATTTTCCATTTTTCAAAAAAAAAAAGGTGGAGCTGTCATAGGAATAATTACAATTACACCCCTCAAACTATGACCCACTTTTAACTCGATCCCCTTAACTATTTTACCCCTGAACTATTTTACCGGATAGGTACACCCCTGAATTAACACATGGCACTTTTTACTCCCCTCTGTTACTAAGCCGCAAGTAAAGTCAACAGAAAATAAGCATGTGACTGTCACATGCCTCCTTATGGCCATTTATATGACAACTTTACCCTTCTCACCCAAAAAAAAAAAAAAAAACAAAACAAACAAAAAACACCAAAAAAAAAAAAAAAAAAGTGCATAGAAAGAATAGAGGGCTCTGGTTCTTTCCTCCAACTCTCTAGATCACTGTATTTGCTATCAGTTTTTCCTAAGTAAAGGAATATTCACATACAAATTTATTTAGCACTATAACCACCATCTCTATGGTGAAGAGATAATTGAAAATGAAAATATGAAGCTGAAGCACACACATACATATATACAAATATACACATACACATATACAATAATCGATGTGTGTGTGTGCATGTGTATATGTCAATCACCTGTATATCCAGGGGCAGGGAATCTAAAATATGTACATAAGAAACACATACATTTGAACGTGCATGTAAATCTAATAAAGAACAGAGAATGGGACAGGAAAGCATTCAGCGACTGGTTCGAAAGTTCATCCAGAAGGTAGACTTTAGGTGCAATTTCGACAATGGTTTTGGGTTTTGCATGAGAGAGGTGATTTATCTGGGTCTCGGTTACATGGATAATTGTTTGCTTGTAATTTGCGCGGGCGTGCCAGAACCAATCTGTGGTTCGGTGTGTGTGTGTACGTGCAAACTAATTTCCTATACTGCTTGTGTGAGTGATACACAAGGCTTTAGATCTGACTTCTAACAAGTAATTGTGTATAGTGAGTAGGAAAGTACCCTCACTGTAAGTTCTCTAACAGTACTGAAGCGCACAAGCTAGAAAGTGTCAAGTTTAAACAGGTAAACCACAATCACAAACGGTTTAATAAAAACGGATTTTTATTAAATGCTTGGAAAAACTAAACAGATCTCAAAAACATCAGAAAAAGCTGAATATTCAAAAGAACAAAAGAAGAGAAATAACAGAGGACAGACCTAATTGTTATTAAAACTGGAAACAACAAAGATTTGCAGAAAGTGCTCTGAATGCTTCGAATGTGCTGAATACCGAATGCTGTGTATGCTGTTTTCGAAAGAGACGCTGGGTCCTTTGCTTGGATGGCCTGCCTTATATTTATAGCGGCCTGGATTGATTTCTATTTGGACTATGACTCCTTAACTTACGCCTCAAGCCATTACTTGATTGGTTGATTGAAGAAGTCCTTCCATATCCATGATTACTACCTTATCCAGCACTTGATTGAATTAATCCCTTTAATTTAGGGATCACACTTCAATACAGCTGGCCATGATCAGGTTCTGTCCAAAACGGACTCTTATTTCTATAGCTTCTGATGACGACGTCATCCTGCCAGCTGCGAACAGCAACGCCCTCTCCTTCATCAATCGGCCTCATCATTGCTCCTCCTGGATGAATCGGGCTCAATCAGCTTACATGACTTCTCTCATGCCCGATCATATTTCTTCAACTTCTTACGATCAATCGGACTAACTCTTCCTTTTCATTACGATGTCCGATTGGCTATAACGTTGCTTCACTCTACCATCGGGCTCTCCTTATTTCCCCCAACAGTTGTTTCTTCCATCGGGCTTACCTCCTGAGTCCGATAAATCATTACTACTTAACCCGGCCTCTCCTTCATTCAACTCTGCTTAAATCGGGCTCAAAAACATTGACGGTTTTTGGGTGCAAACAATAATATATGTAACTCTTCATTCATGTTGTCCATTTCAGGTACAAACCAAAATCTAGTTCTTCAAAAGGTCCAACTGTTATTGCTTTGATGATTAGTGTTGCGGTTGAGGTGGTCAATGTACTTTTGTCCAAAGATGGAGGCAAGTTCAAAATTGGGGAAAAGAGTCAATCCGATGCAAAGGTAGGGAAAGAAGAAGGTTTTGTTATATTTAAGGGTAAATTAGTAATTTTAAACCTTATATTGACGCCATTAAACTGAGTTCATTGGAAGGGGTTATTTGTTGACTCTTTTAGTTTAGGGGTACCAAGTGTTTTTGAGTTATAGTTCAAGGGGTGTACGTATAATTAACCCTTCTTTTAATTAACTTGGAGGCATAGTCCTAGCTGGACTAAGGGTAGAACCAATAGTTTGCATTTGTAAGGGGAGTTGGGGAGGGGGTTAGAGAATAATGCTAGATGTGCAAACAAAATGCACAATTAAATGCACAATTTGCTTAAAATTGTTGGATCTCGTGCTGAAAAGTCTGTACACACAAAAAGACCAAAAAAAAAAAAAAAGAGGTGTATAGCTTTTTCAGCACGAGGTCCAACAATTTAAGTAGGTTGTGTATTTAGTTGTGCATTTTTTTTGTGCATCTGGCAATAAGCGGGGGGTAAGAAGGGTTATAGTTACGCTACTTAGGCTTAAGGTGTGTTTGATAACCCCATTACGTGCTGAAAATGAAAAGATTCAGCACTTATTCTTTTTCAGTGCGTTTGATAACATATCACTTAATTGAAAAAGTAGCTCTTAAACCACTGAAAACTTTAAGTGAAAACTTTTTACTGAAAATAATAACTGAATGCATTCTACTTCAATAGTTGAAACACTGTTTTAAGGAATAAAACTTCAAATGCTTAAAATTTTCAGTACTTAAAATTCAGCACTTAATTTTCAGTACTTAATTTTCAGTTTTATCAAACGCACCTTTAGTTTGGCCCCCATTTTGGAGCTTTTCTTTTTTTAAAGCACAATTTCATGTTAATTCATTGATAACTAGTTAATGAGCTTTGCAAAAATTGAACTTAGAGCTTTTTTTTTTTGGGGGGGGGGGGGGGGGGGGGGGGGGGGGGGGCTTTTAAAAGCTCAAGATTGTTTTTTGGTTTCATGATGTCTTTTTGAAGAGTAGTGTGTCACTTGTATAAAATTATCAAACAACTTAGTAATAAATTTCATAAGCTCCTTTTAAAAAATCACATGAGAGCCAAACTAAGCCTTAAGGGTGTAAGCAAATAGATCAGTTCAGTCGGTTTTTTAAAAAATTATGCAGTGTAAAAATTGAATCGAACTGAGCCAAAACCGATCGATTTGACTAAAAAATAGACGGAACTGAACTATTTTCACCCCAAACGCTACCTAACTCACTCACAGGGTTAGGGCAACACCCTGTACACAATTTTTTTTTGAACCTAGTTATGCACATTTTTGGGTATGATTTTTTGTATTAAAAATATTATAATATTACTATGTGATGTTTTGTGTCGCCTTGTTCGAAAGTTGAAAAATTTGGTGTTTGCAATCCTTATTGCATATTATAAGACCCTGTGACTTATAATTTATCACAATGAGTGTTACGGTTGTATGTAAACATGGATTACTTTTTAAAAGTTAAAAATTTGAAAGGATCAATAGGTAAATTAATTTAAAAATCCTAGAAATATTACGTATACATTTTTTAAAAATAAAAATAAAAATAAATAAATTTGCGGGGGTCTTTCTCCACACGTCCACATAACTCCGACCCCTCATGAATCATCACAAGTAAATGTGATTATGTAAGGCACAGCCCAGCAACAAGATACAAGAGCATGCTTTGACTCTATTCAATATGGGATGGGGCCCGATGGGCTCCTAATTAGTACTATAATACACACTTTTCAAGTTTGTACTTTATTGTATACAACTTTTTCATCTGTTTCATTGATGTGACACTAGAATTTTGAATTTCAAAAGGGACAATATTGAAAAGTTAGAAAATCTCGCAAAAAAAACAAGATGTCCCCTTAATAGATAGAATTCTCAAAAGAGATTCTTAAAATGAGACGGAGGGAGTATGTGACACGGAATATGTAATATACATCTAGAAGACAACAAGGTACAAGTAAAAGAAACATGCTTGGATTTAAAGTATGGTGAAAGAACCAAGCTTAAAGATTCAGTATATTACATACCAATCCACTGACTTTACTCAAAAGCAACATTCAGTATATAAAATCCCACACATATATGCATCTTCCTCCTCATTGAGTGTTTTTTTTATTTGGAATAGAATTGGCTATATAGCTAGCTAGATCAAATTAATTATGGCTCTAATATTTTCCTCATTTACTAAGGTACTAGTAGTAGGAGTATTAATTACTAGTATTTGCATGTCTCTGTTTGCCGCCAGCTGTTTTGGCTTTGGTAATAATAATGATGATGACAATGATGATTATGATGATGATTATGATTTGGACTCAATCTCAAACGTGGGTTATTCCTCGGAGGACTTAACATGTATTGATAGACTGATCGATCTGTTTGAATCATGGATGTCAAAACACGGAAAGACATATCAAAGCATTGAAGAGAAGGTGCATAGATTTGAGGTTTTCAAGAATAATTTGAAGCACATCGATGATCAGAATAAGAAGCTTAGCAACTATTGGCTGGGATTAAATGAATTTGCAGATTTGAGGCATGAAGAGTTCAAGAGAATGTATCTGGTGGGGCTCAATACTGAGTTGTTATTGCTAAACAGGGGATCACAATCTGAATCTGTTGTTGATCAAGAATATTATTATTATTCCAGTTCCAGTTATACTAGTACTACAGATTTGCCCAACTCTGTCGACTGGAGAAAGAAAGGTGCTGTTACTCCAGTCAAGAACCAAGGTTCATGTGGTAAGTCCTTAATTACGTAGTATTATTATATATATATATATATATATAATGAGTCTGAATTCATTCATTAATTAAGAAATATATGTGTGTGTGTGCACGCGCGCGGGGGGCGGATGCACGCGCAGGGAGTTGCTGGGCATTTTCAACTGTAGCTGCTGTTGAGGGTATAAACAAAATAGTGGGAGGAAATCTAACTTCTCTGTCGGAGCAACAGCTAATTGACTGCGACACAACTTACAATAATGGATGCAATGGAGGTCTCATGGATCACGCATTTGCTTTCATTATTGCTAATGGCGGACTTCATAAGGAGGAGGATTACCCTTATCTCATGGAGGAAGGCACTTGTGATGATGATCATGACAAGAAGGTAATAATTGTTTATTAATCACATTAATATATATATATATATATATATAACAATACTAATTCATATGCTAATATTGCTTGGGACCCATATTATATATGCCAAATTAATTGTGAAAATTCACTACCTCTTCATTATTAATTAGTTCATGATTTATTAATCTTGAATAATATTGTCTGTTTTTTTGTAGTTATCTTAATTGAATTAATGTGATATTCGATCAATTAGGACCAATCGGAATTAGTGACAATTAGCGGGTACCATGACGTGCCAAAGAACAAGGAAGAGAGTCTGTTGAAGGCACTTGCAAACCAGCCTCTTAGTGTGGCCATCGAGGCTTCTCATAGAGATTTCCAATTTTACAGTGGGGTAAGCACCAGCTAGGCAGCTACCCAGCTAGCTGCTTATAGATATATACTAGATACCACTTAATTATATAATAATTGTCTTATTATGTATGTATACATATATAGTAATATTATTAATTACTATGTGTGTTTAATTGAGAGCCAGTGATATGTATGCAATAAAAATATTCTTTAATTTGTTCGTGTAGGGGGTGTACGATGGACATTGTGGAAGTGAACTGGACCATGGAGTGGCAGCTGTTGGATATGGGTCAGCGAAGGGGCTTCATTACATTATTGTGAAGAACTCTTGGGGACCCAAATGGGGAGAGAAAGGGTACATCAGGCTGAAGAGAAACACTGGCAAGCCTGAAGGTTTATGTGGAATCAACAAGATGGCTTCTTATCCCACCAAAACTAAATGATTTTCCCTTTTTCTTTTATTTTTATTATTATTATTACCCTTTTCTTTTCTTTTTTTAATCACACTTTTTCTCGATTTATGTATGTATGTTGTTTCTTTATTAATCCTGAATGGAATGAAATGATTTGATCATTCTGAAACATCGATCTTCTCTAGCTGGCTGTATGGAATTTTCTACTAGATCAGTGATATATGACAAATAAATGTCAAAACTGGAATTAGGCTTAGTTTGGCCCTTATTTTGGTGATTCTCTTTTTTTAAAGCACAATTTCATGTTAATTCATTTGATAATTAGTTTATGACCTTTGTAAAAATTAATTAGTTTAAGGTTGCATTTTGGTTTCATGATGTCTTTTTGAAGAGAAGTGTGTCACTTGTATAAAATTATCAAACAACTTAATAATAAATTTTATAAGCTCATTTTAAAAAGCCACGTGTGGGCTAAACTAAACCTTAAAATGGCGCCTTGAACAACTAATACGAAGGACCCGCAGCTTTAGGCTTTTATGCAAGTTTAAAGTCGCGGGCTTCATTATGACCCAGATATGGACTAGTTGACTGATATGGTCTTAGGTCATCTCCAAGGGGAGAGCTATCACACTAGACAAAACCCTTAACTGTCAAAATGCTTAGCCAAGAACTAAAATTTGATCTCCAATGGCAAGAGCCATCACACAAGCCAAAATGGCTCATTCCCAATTTGCTAGCCAAATTGCCGAGTGGTTCAAGGTGAGGAATAAAATGGCGCGTCCACTATTCATGGTAGTTGGTTCTTCTCTCTCTCTCCCACCGACCCTGAAGAAGAAGAAGAAATAAGTAGTGGGGTCACCCCACTATTCATGGTATTTGGGTTGGGTTTTGATTATTTGAGTTGCAATATTAATTAATTAATTGAGTGCAATTTTGCTCACCTCAAAATTACTCATTATTTGTTCATCTTTCTCTCCCATTGGTTAATGTAGTGGGGTCAAGTAGTTTTGAATTTTTATGTCACTTAAAAATGCATTTTTATTATTTCATTTTCCATTTTAAAAAGTATTAAGCATTTTTATGTCAATTTACTGGTTAATTAAAGAATTTAAGTTATTGATGATTGAATGAAAATATGGCAAAACAAAATAAAAGACTAGTCATTTGGCTAGTATGGTTGGAATGACTTTGGTATATTCACTAGGCATTTTCCTATTCAACTAGCCAAATTGGGATTTTACCTAGTGCCCTTGCAGGTGCTCTTATACCCTGTCTTCGGGCATTTCTTTTGGGTTGGGGTGTGGCTGCTGGATGGTTTAATATTGGGAGCTTTTAGGCCTTTTAAATCTAGCAGACTAATACTAAACCCAAATGGCTTAATTGAAGTCACGCTTTATAGTTTATACTACTCGTACTGATTTTTATTTTCTTTGGGTAAAAATAAACAAATAAAAAATTCATAGTCACCGTCATACCATGCATATGATGAGTGATGAAGGATGAATATAAGTTATGTCATGATAATATTGCTGTCATCTGTGTAATTGAAGTCTTACTCATCTCATATTGCTGAGTGATGAATTAATAATGTTAGGGGCACAAATACTTTACACAAATATTCTATCTTTTTCGGGTGGCACTGTGAGATCCACTGAAATTATCGAACTCCACAATACCAGCCAGGAGAAAGATAGAGTAATTGTAATTATAAAGTGTTTGTGCCCTAAACAATATTACTCGTGATGAATATATATATATATATATATACATATGTGATGTCATCATAGATACAAAGTAGTTAATGCAAACCTTCTTTCCGTGAGAAATTATCCGGACTTGATCTTGTAAGACACCAATCATATATTACAAATAAGATCTTGTAATATATTACAAATAAGATCCACCATGACTTTAACTACCTGAGCATTTCACAGCTAGGGTTGGTTCCAAAGAGAAAGAGAGACACGTACGTGACCATCGATCACGTGCCCTGCCCTTTTAGCCTCGCAACCAATTAGAGAGGCCCATATCCAAGAGACCAGCTGAAACCTTTGACTTTCACCCTGCCCAGTCACTCCAACCTCGCTGAGCATTCTGCAAACCAATAGCATGATCTTGAAGAACCTCCATGCTTAACCTTCTGCACCAATAAAACCATCGCTACATAATATTGAATCGTCGCTCCAAGTGACAACACGTCTTGCCGAACCAATAGAAAAGCCTTGATATTTTCCCTCGCTACATCTTCTGCACCAATAGTATTCCTGCCCCTTTATCTCCCTTTGACCAACCAATGACATTGGTTCACCATCACACGACAATATAACAATACCTCATCTCACCTTCTCAATACACTGTCCTGTCCACATCCCCATTTTAATGACCCCAACTACCTTAAACATACGCATTTAAGTCCCCATCTACCTCAAACGGAGGAACCACTTCGAAGATGCCAACTCATCTACCTCCAGTTGTACTGAGGATCTCACAAACTCTGTATAAATATCAACCTCATTCAATACATCCACCAACCCGAGCTCAACCTAGAGTTTAAGCTTTAACCCAGTCTTAAGCTGCGATTCTAAGCACTTAAGACATTCACCATCTTCTCCAAAATCCCCAAAAAAACACGACTCTCAGCTATCACTCAATCTTCCCCTACCTCTCCTTTAGCCTCACAGAATAACTCCCTCCCATACACCAGTCTCCAACCAATAACCAACCCTCTACTGCTTTCTCTCTCTCCTATTTAGGACTACTCTGGTTCTCACTCGAGTCATACACTCTCCAAGTCCCACCATCGTTGGTTATTTACATATATTTATTATTATTATTATTATTATTATTATTATTATTATTATCTTACCAAACTCTCACTCTTACTCTTCCATCACACTTCACTTGTTGCTCCACCTGAAACTAACCAGCTTACGTGTTATACCATCCCTCATATACCGTCCACATCAGATACAGAACTCACACAAACACAATCTTTGATATTGCTTTACCGAGTTGTTTCAATGAAATAATGGAGGAGGAAACTATCTAGAATCAGCCACAATTTGCACATGTAGGGGTTTACTCTAAACGAGAGTAGAATGAGTCCAACACCATAAGATCGACTTTGTATAATTACTGCACATGTATTGTTAAATTGTTGATAGTGGTTTTAGCTACGGGTTATACCTAGTATATGTTATAATTGCTACTTCACACCATGTTGACTTTTCACTAAAATAATATATTACAAATAAGATCCACCATGGCTTAACTGCATGAAAATAAGAAGAAGAAGAAGGGGGGGGGGGGGGGGGGGGCGCCCAAAAACGTTAGTAATCCTAATTTTCACAAGAAAGAAGGCCAAATAGTTTTTATGAATTGAAAAAGGAAAGAAAAAAGGGAAAAAATTTTTTGGGATTAATGTGAAGATCAAGAGATAGGGAAGGAGGAACTGCATATATTGGGACGTTGTTCTGCGATGACTACTACGTACATGTATATATACTAGTTTAAACGCACGTGCGTTGCACGTGAACGGTGTCTGTCTAAAAACTAATTAGGAATAATAAGCAAAAAATAAAAAAAAGATTAAAAAAAACACTTAAATTAGGTATAAAAAAAAATAAAAAATAAAAAGAAGAAGAAGAAGAAGAATAATTCATGCAACTTCCACAATAAAAAAGATACACAAAGCACATACAACAATCAATTCATAGGGTAAAAATAATAAAAACTGTTGAATTATTCTTCTTAGGCCATTTGTTTATTTGTTCAATAATAATTTATTTATGTTGCTATTTAATTGTTACCACATGTCCTAGCTAGAATTCTTTCTTACATCTTTAATATTTTGAATTTACTATTTGCTTTGCTCATTACTTAATAATGACTATATATTTATTTATTGTATGACCATATATGTTAATATTTCATTAATTTACCGTGTTTGTATAGTAATTTATTAAACTATATGTTCTAATTAGAATAAGTTACAAATCAATCATGATCTAACTTTCTTAAATATTTTTTTATATGCATTCAAATTTGATTCATACAAAAAGGATTTAGGGAGCCCTCTACGTTCAAGATGGTCAAACTTTTTGTGCTGTGTGGCTTGGAAATTCTTAAAATCTTCAACCAAAATTTTTCATAAAGTCTCTATTGCCAAATTGCCAATATAATTGAAAGAATCACATAAGAAAAAATTTATAACGGGAATTGATATTAGAAAGTAATTGCTTATCCATGGAGTTCACCTAAAGAAAGAGAAAAAATATTGAAACATGATAGAAGAAGGGAAAACAAAATGGAATCCAATAAGACCAAAATAGAAAAAACCAATAGGATGGTAGTTTTAATTTAATTTAAAGTCCTAAAATTCTGAAAATGTATTGATAATCTATATCGAAAGAGACTTTTAGGCTCTATTTGGTGCACATATTGAGGGATAGGAAAGAAACGAAAACACTAAGGAAAATGTTTTCCTTTGTTCATGAGCTAAAAAGGGCCTAAGGGTGCCATTAATTTGATAAAATTGAAAATTAAGTGTTGAATTTTAAGTACTGAAAATTTGAAACAGTTGAATTTGCTGTACATAACACATGAGTATATCAAGTATTGAAATAGACTGCAATTAGTCATTATTTCTAGTCGAATTTTTTCAATTAAGATATTCAATGGAATTTTGGCTGCATTTTCAATTAGAATAATGCTAGAGTCACAAAGAGATGCTTACAAAAGGATATGGTATGCCATATGGCAGAATTAAGTGTGGTGACTCTTTCAATTAAGTGGTACATTATCAAATGTATTGTACAAAAAATGTGCTTAAAATTTTATTTTACCATCTAATTGGTTATAATCACAAGCTAAATTTGTCAAGTTAACTTCCTATCTTTCTTGTGGAACTTAAACAATGATAACAATTCTACGAATTATTGCTAATAAAGATAACAATAGTAACTTTTCATAAAGAAAAATACTCAATTAAGTTTTACATTCAATAATTGTGTTGCTAAACGCATGGGTAAAATGGGAATGGAATAGGACACATGTCAGCATGGTAGTGGTGGATAAGCAAGAGTGAGAAAAATGCACTCTATGTTAAATGGGTAACCAATATTAAAGTGGTTGAAATTGAATCCTAAATTTTTTTGAATGCATATCTTACCTAGAATAGGTTCGATAGAAGTTACCTATATTATTGTTGGTATAGAATAAACAAAATCGTGAGTAACTCATCATAGAGCTCCAAAAAAGAAAAAAGAAGAAGAAGAAGAAGAATAAAACAAATCAAGATTCTTTAAAAAGAGTTATGTAATACTAAGAATTGATATCAGGAGTTGATGGATATAGTTTTATGTAGGGGTGGGCATTCGGTCGGTTCGGTTCAGTTTGGCACTACTCGGTTCGGTTTGGAAGATTGTCAACTGTTAACTGACTGAAATTTAATTCGGTTGGTTCGGTTCGATTAACTGAATTACAAATTCGGTTCGGTTTAGTTATTCGGTTAACCGAAATGTAAAAAACCCAATTTTTATTTTAAATTTAAATTTTTCATTATTCACAACTTTTTTGTGTTTTTTTCCTTTTTCTTTCATATTACAAAGAAAGCATACTTTACTTTATTTTTAATTGTAAAAATACTTATATTTTATTATTTATAGTAATGCATAAGCATATTAATAATATAGAAAATGAAAATAAAAAATAAAATTTCGGTTTTTCGGTTCGGTTCAGTTTGCCTATAGGCAACTGATAACCGAACTGAAATTTTTAATTCGGTTCGGTTTTTAACCGAACTGAAATTTTTAACTGAAATAATCGAACTGAAATTGAAAATTCGGTTCGGTTGGTTCGGTTTGTTCGGTTAACCGAACTGTTTGCCCACCCATAGTTTTATGTCTGTGAAATTATTTCAGTACCCTTAATGAAAACTGAATCCAATAACTGTAAATAGAAGTCCCGTCATGAGAAGGGGACTGATGTTACTATAACTAATAGTTTTTTTTTGTTTTCATTTTGACCATTAAGTTATTGAAAATATTACATTAATAGTAATGAGAATGAAAATTATAAGTTGAATGAATGAATAGAAGAGTAAGGAATAATAATTACCTTCAATGCAAAGCTTGAAAGTGCACAGTTGTGTAAAGATCAATCGTGTTTAGTTCATCATAGCACATTATTAAGAGAATACGAAGAGTAGACTGTTTTGTGAATCTTAATTAAAGTGTAAAAAAAAATGTCCAAGGCTATGGAGTATAATAGAAATTAGATAATACCAGTAGGTTCTTTAATACTATCATTAGTCTTCTAGTCCAAAAAAAAAAAGGAAAGGAGAGAGAGAGAGAGAGAGAGAGAGAGAGAGAGAGAACTAAAATAATGTCTTAACAAATAGGGCCAAAAGTAAACCTAGGACTGAGAGGCTTGTGAATTCATGTTATTCTTCTACACGATTAATTTCTAGTACACAATTCCTTTATTTATTCATAATACTTGATTTCCTTATTTATCTTAATTTAGATTGGACTTTGTTTCATCCAATGATCCAATACTCAATTAATCCATTCTGGTCCACTTTAATCAAAGAAGCAAAAAATTGTTACATAATTACTCAAGGAACATACTTAGGTAAAGTTCTTTAGGTATGGTTTGTTAGGTTCCCTCTCACAACAGTGGGTCTAGGGATTAAAAAAAATAATGTTTAAAATTATTTTATTTATTTATTTATTTTCTAGTTAATTAGGGTCTTACAATTGTGAGAGGAATCTAACAAACCATGTATAGCTAAGGAACTTTGCCCAAATGTGTTCAATTACTAAAATTCTTCTATTAATTAGCTATTGATTAAATGTGAGCTTTTAGATGGATTAGCTCTCAAATATTTGTATTAATTGGAGGCTGAATGCAAGATTTATAATTGGAAGGTAAAATTTTTAAACTTCGTGAGTGTAAAAAGAATCATATACTACTAAGAAATTGGTAATAGGAATTTAGTTAAGAGTCTTAAAATTCTTCATAGACATTTATTATAACTCTTTAAGAGATATATATGTTACTAATCCATCATTCACGTAACCCACCGTGGAGTCCAAAAAAAGAAAGAAAAGAGGCGTTATTACATTAACACCCCTTCAACTATGACCATTTTCAATTGCCCTCAACTATAAAACTGAACAAATTGACCCTATCAACTATTTTAACTTTTCATTAACAGCCCTTCTGTTAGGTTGTAGTTAAAAAATTGATTACTTTTGTATCATGTTACCAATATAAAAGTGTTAACAACATAACGTTTTTGTCTCTTCTTTGAGTCGTTGAAATTTTAAGAACAAAATTGCTTAAAATTTGGTGTACAACAAAGGGCAATTACTATGCAACAAAGGATATTTTGTCATAAAATTTCCAATGGCTCCAAGGAGGGACAAATAGATATCATGTTGCTAATAGTTTGTATCATATATTGCTCACATGATAATAAAAAAATAAAATATAAACTTAAAAAAAAAAGAAAAAAGAAAAAAAAAGCGTTCTTTTTTGGGGACAAAATTCTAATGGAAGGGGTTTTAGAGAAAAATGCAATAGTTGAGGGGAGTTAGGTTGTCAAGTTTTATAGTTTAGGGGCGTATTTAAAAAAGAGTCATATTTGAACTAAAGTGTGATTGACTTTTTTCTTTTCTTATTTTATTTTTATTTTTTATTTGTAAATTCCGATGGGAACTTGAGTTGTTTGAAAGGAGTTGTAATACACAATAGGATTAATCTCGAATACCATTAATATTAAGGAGTTGTAAAATTGTAGGGATTGTATATAACATGATATATCCAAAGCAAAAAAATAAAAAAAGTTAGGATTATTATGGACGGACCCAAAAAAAAAAAATGGTATACTAAAGTTGTTAAAACTCTAAGAAAATTACTTAAGTAAAAGTGCACCGATTGATAAAAGTGTAAACCACTTATGGGCATCGGTAATTATCAGTTGCTTTATATCTAAAAATACTAAAACCATCCCACAAATGAATTTACCAAAATAACCACTACGATCTAGATTTGTAATATTTGTTGATCTATCTCTGCACATAAACATACACATAACAAACAAATATACATACGCATATAATATATACAAAAAGAGGTTATCAAAAAAAAAAGTCCAAGAAAAAGAAAAAAAAACCAATGGATTTAGTTTATTCTAGAGTCCAACAAAAAGAAAGTAAGTTGATCTATGAGGCACATAAACATACACATAACATACAAATATGCATACGTATATAATATATACATATACAAAAAGAGGTTTTAAAAAAAAAAGAGTTCAACAAAACGAAAAAAAAAAATCAATAGATTTAGTTTATTCTAGAGTCCAAAAAGAAAAAACCAACCAAACACATAGACGCTGTTATTAAGTTGTAGGACTCTTATGACATGTACACACTACAAATAAAAAAGTGGTATACTAAACTTTTAAAACTCTAAATTCTAAGGAAAATAGTTAAGTAAAAGTGCACCGATTGATAAAAGTGTAAAACACTTATGTACATTGGTACATTTATATATATTATAGATATAGATATAGATATAGATATAGATTATAGATATATACAGTACTAGCTTCAGCTTATAGATATAACAGCCATGCAGGAATAAGTAGTACTAGTGCGTGCAGCTAGCTATAGCTTTTCTCTGTCATTCATGATCAGCAACTTGGATGATAGAAGATTGTCGCCCCACACAGGAGGAGGGGGAGGAGGAGGAGGAGTTGGTAAAGCAACATGAGTACCACCTGAGAAAACAAATGCGGCCAGTACTAGTGAGTAGTTGGTGTTCGTTCTCATTCTCCTCCAATGACCTCCCCTTAGTTTCGGGTGTAAAGAAATAGGTAATGATCATTCCCACAATACAAATTCCACCAAGAAGCACCAAGGAGACAGTCATTCCAATGCCTTCTTCTTTAGAGGCCCACAGAAATCCAACTGAACCGATAATGGCCCCCACTTTTCCGACAGCCCCAGAGAAGCCGTGGCAGGTTGAACGGAATCTTGCTGGGAAAAGCTCGGCAGGCACTATAAAAGTTGTAGTGTTAGGTCCAAAGTTTGAGAAAAAAAAGGTGAGGCCATAAAGGAACATGAAGCCTATGTTTGTGTTGTGGTTCCAGTAGGTGGAATAGGGTATTCCAATGGCGAATAAGCAAATGGCCATCATGAAGAAGCCCATCATTTGGATTTTGACTCTGCCAATCCGGTCGATGAAGAGGACGGTGGCCCAATAGCCCGGAATGGTTGAGCAAATAGCAATGATACCTTGTAGTTTAGCAACGTGATACGCGTGTTGATAGGCATTAAGTTGTTTAGAGGTTGTTGGATGAGGGAGATATTTGCCGTATATCTGAGACTGGAAGAGGTTGCTGCTGTAGAAGACAATGTCCACTAGAAACCATGCGGCGGAGCAACCAAAAAGATCACGGCCATGACGACGGTAAAACTCTTGGGAGAGAATGGAATATGATATACTCCTCCTCCTATTTGATATTGGTGGCGGAGGATTATTATCAACCTCCTCCTCCTCCTCCGCTATATCACTCAGCGGAACATTTAGAACTTCCCTGATGTCCTTTGCTGCCTGTAAAACATTTCGCTCCACCAGTGCTGTATACCTACGTACATATAATTAATAAATAAATAAAAGTTGCTTATAAATATTACTGATCATCGATCATAATATAAAATTAATAATTAAATTCGCAGATAGCATAAAAAAACTCTTAAAATGGGACAGAGAGAGTAGCAACTTCATATGATATATGTTGAGTTGTTGCATATCACGTTAAATATCCAATAGCTAGTATGCTTAGCTTAGTTCTCTCCTAAGCGAAAGCTTAAACAAATTCTATTTTCTGTATGATTATTAAATAACCACTACAGGTACAAAGCATAACGAGGAAAGGAAATGACTGAGACGACCGGTTTGGGCAGAGAGAGTGATCAGAGTTGTGGAGTTGTAATTATGTTGTAGATGTCATGTTGTAATTTGAACTTAACTTTTGTTGTTATGTATTATGTAACTTGTAATCTTGTAAGATGGAGAGGATCTAGATTCATGTTGTACTTAGTAGTTGGAAGGGGTTGTAAACTTGAGGACCCGACGAGTCGTGGTGTCTAATGTCTATGTTATGTTGGTTATGTTACTTAATCCTTGTTATGTTGGTTACGTTACTTAATCCTTTGGTTCTTGTAAAGATGGATTTGGAAGTTTGGCTTATGTAAATGGTTCGGGAATGAGCTTATGTTACTCATGTTAATATTAGATCATGTGTTTAGATGTGGTTATAAATTTCTTATGGGTGAGGCTATGTATTGAGGACTCTTAATTTTCAGTCCAAGGTGGTTCGGTATGGCCTTGAGGGAGTAAGAATTCATTTTTCTGCATTTTTAAGCAGATTTTGTTGTATCAAGTACCTAAGATTGGTCGAAGGCACCCTGGCCTATGACCGGTCTATGATACCCCTTTTAATATTTTAAGCTTTTATTTTGGTATAAAGGGTCATTGATGATCCCTAATAAGCCTAAAAATAGTAGTTTTGAATTTCAACCATTTTCGAGGTACTTTGATGATGTTTTTGAACCGGAATTTTCTTATGTATATCTTGGAGTTATTGATATCGTTTCCCAGCTTGAGTTTTACTTTGATTATTGTTTAAATCAGATAATCAGGTGTCATCGTCGTTGTTACACTTTCTAATCCGTGTGAGGCAGGTTCGGGTGTGACACATGTGTCTCATTCCATTCTCGTTTTGTCCGTGTATCGTCAACATAATTAATACTGAAATGGAATACATATATATCACACAATGGAGGACTGGGTGAGCAAGGGTAATGGGTGAACAAAAATGCTCTCACCTTGAATGGATTACACATCATTACGAAAAAAAGAAAAGAGGGAGAAAACTCATAGTGGCGCAGGAAAAGAAAATGAACAAGAACTAATATCAAAATTGACACACACACACACACAAAAAAAAAAAAAAACAAAGAGGACGTAAACTTTCCACCCATTTTCAGGGAAACATGTTAATTAAGGGTTGCCAATTAATGTCACCAGAATGATGTTACCGAAAAATAAAATAAAATAAGAGTACTAGTAAGAAAGTCAAGGTACGAGTCGTCTGACGGATGGATTGAAATAAATTAGAGATATATATATATTGGGTACCTGGCAGTTTCAGGCATCATCATACGCCAATAATAGGTCATAGCGGCGGGAATTGCACCGATCATGAGGATGAGACGCCATGCCAAATCAGCCTCCTTGGGCGTTCTGACATTAATGGTTGCGTGGGAGGTACGATCAAAGATGGTGCAAACCAACATGGTAACCATGGAACTGGCCAGAATCCCAAGTCCCTGCATTGAGAAAACAGCTGCTATGAAGGCCCCACGCGTCCTCTTGTTAGCGAACTCAGACATGATGGTCGCGGACAGAGGATAATCCCCTCCTATTCCCATCCCAAGCCCGAACCTGAAGAACCCAAGACTGAGCAACACGCATGTTCTGGAGGTGCATATAGAGAATCCGCACCCGAGTGAACTCAATACCATGAGCATCAAAGAAATTCCATACATGGACCGCCTGCCGATCCGATCTCCAAGTCGTCCGAACACAAGTTGACCAATTACTGTGCCCAGAAGAGCGAGTGCAACCATGGCGGAAGTAATGGCATCAGGGACTTGATCGTCTTCGTAGTAAATGTGTCCGATGAGTTTCATGATAGGTGGGATGCAGAATAGGTCGTAAGCGTCGGTAAACAGGCCCATGCCCGCTATTATGATCGCTTTGAAGTGGTACCACTGAGTTTTTGCACTGTCCAGTGCTGAAAGCACTTTTATTGCCATATCAACTCAACTGCCCAGCTGCTAGCTAGCCTCTTCTTCTTTTTTTTTTTTCAGGTAACTGAAATAATTCTTGTGTGTGTGTTGTTGTTAATAAATCAGCGGTGGTAGTGGTGGTGGTGGTGGTGTATCCCTAGCTATTTATATATATATATATATATATATAGAGAGAGAGAGAGAGAGAGAGAGAGAGAGTGATATTGATGGCCGGATATCTTATCTCTTATATATACTCGTACTATATATATATAAAAATATGTGTGGCCGGGTCGACAGGCTCGTAAGTACGAGGGAGTTTCGCTGAAGAGGACCTGGACAGGCCAGGGCCCAGGGCGTACGCGGTTTCCTTGAACTATCTGGGGAGTTTTTGTGGGAATTAATAATCCAGGATTCCGTGAATATGCGAACCCAACAGCCTGGTTTGATGTGAGTGTTATGTCATTTTGCATTTATCTACCGGCATATATATAATATTATTATTGACTTATATATATCAACTGATCATGTAATGCCCTTTGTAAGAAGTTAACTGGGAGACTAAGACTCGCTTGTAATTTCTTGCATTTGGTGAGAGAGTCTGAAATATACTACTCCACTTGGAAGGGATCAACTGGCCTGGGCCTTGGTGATCATAAGGTGAGGTGGACATTTATTGGTGGGGTTTCAATGTTTCATATATATATATATATATATACACACACACATAAGTTTTTACCAATTAATTACTATGTATATTATTTATTATGTATGGAGTATAATGAAATGATGCTATACGAATCATTGAACTAATTAAGAACTTGATCCATCTGCTCCCTTAAAATTGAACTCATAATTAAGAAATGTTTGGCTAGCTAGCTTAGCTTCACCCACTAGTCTTAATTATTCTTCTCGATCCCCCACAACCATCAATTTTTTTTTTCAAATCAAAATCAACTACTTACTTTAGTCCAAGCCAATCTTACCTACCAAAACGAACAAATTTAGTTCAACTCTCTCCAGCTCGTAACATTATTGTTGAAGATTGATGTACAATATTTTTGGATCCATTCCCAAACAACATAAATTGTTACAACAATTAGTAACTTAACTTGGTATTAGAGCTTTCACAATGATATATAGTGTAGGTCTCTCAAAAAAAAAAAACTTTAATAGTGTAGGGGATTAATTCTTGTTTGGTTGGTGTGCGAGACGAAAGAAAAATTAGATATATATTAAGACTTAAGAGTACGGTAATTTTATAATTTTTTAATTCAAAACGCAGTCTTATATATATTCACTAATTATTAGTGCCTCTACCAGTGTATATACACAAATATTGTTTGCTAGTAGTTATGCGCGGGCGTGTCAGAACCAAAAGTGGTTCGGTGTGTGCAAACTAATTTCCTATATGCTTGAGTCAGTGATACTCAAGGCTTTTAGATCTGACTTCTAAACTAAAACAATTGTGTGCGGCGAGTAGGAAAGTACCCTCACCAGAAATCCCTTGGCAGTACTGAAGCGCACAAGCCAAATAATGTATGGGTTTACCAAGTAAACAATCACAAACGATTAATAAAATACAGATTTTATTAAGTGTTTGGAAAATACAACCAAAGAACAGATTCAGAACAGACTGATCGTTCGTGAGAATGAAAATAGTAAAAGAA
The DNA here is from genome assembly GCA_033977485.1 of Hydrangea macrophylla. Classification (NCBI taxonomy): domain Eukaryota; kingdom Viridiplantae; phylum Streptophyta; class Magnoliopsida; order Cornales; family Hydrangeaceae; genus Hydrangea; species Hydrangea macrophylla. Next base: position 101,312,962 of record CM066993.1, read on the forward strand.
AAATAACAAAAAGAGGGTAGACCTATTTGCTATGCTTGCAGAAAGAACATAAAAGTTGAATGCTTTTGAATGCTTGTTGAATGCTGTTGAATGCTTTGTTGAATGCTATTTTCGAGAGTGACGCGGAGTGAGTTGCATAGTTGGCCGGCCTGCTGTATTTATAGCGGCCATGGAAGTTGAAGCTGATTAGGAAATAAAGCTCTTGAATGATAATTTGGTATAATTGACCAGATTTATCTCCCAAATCTGATAAAAGTCTTCCATAATATATACATATATACAGATGTATATATATATATATATATTAGCAGCTTGAATCTGGTCCATCTTGTGGCTTGGTGCGTGTGACTTTCCCTCCAAGTAAAAGATATACCTCCCTAATAAATTGATATTATCTCCAAAATATTATCCTTCCATATCAGATAATACTTCCCATATCTTGAAAATAATCTCTTGATGATATATGGAAATATGACCCCTATCACAATATTATCACTTTGAGAGTTCGTAGGATAATAAACTTCTCAAATTTCTGACCAAGTTGACATCATCTTTCTTTACTTTACATCGGACTGAATCACTGCACAACCAACCAGTTATAGTGACTAAGAAGGAATAGATGAACTTATCGTGGGGCCCCATGTGATCATAACTTAGCAATGGGTTTTGAAAAGCCACGTGGCCCAATTCAACATGCCCAGTCAAATTAATTAAGGCCGATGGCCACATGGAAGCAAGATAGTTGCTATGGACGATTGAATTAATGATTACCCACTTTGCTTTTGTCAGCACTAGTCATTGCCTCCATACGTGTACATCATTAGGTGGCTAAAATTGTCATACACTCAGAGAGTAGTCCGATTTGCCATGGAACATTGCATGTTCGATTGGACGGCATTAACCATAATGGGCCTTAAATGGCCAACCCATTTGTGTGTTCATATGTCAAGCCCAAAAAGCTATCTGCTTGCCCTGAAATGTCAGCCCGATGACATGCTCAAATACCAGCCCGTTGGCAACCAAATCAAATTGAGCCCGTTCTCATGCCTCTACTATTTAAACATTAAAGTGGCTGGTCAAACTACGGTGGCCCACCATTCAAATGTAATATATGGAAAGTAGTGAATCAGTGAAAGGAGCCAAACGAACATCAGTCCTAACAATGACAAGCTTAGCCCGGTCACACGAAGTAGCAGCCAAACAAAGCCTAGGCCACTATACCACCAGTACGCTAGCATTTGAATGATTACACAAGACTTTGTGAACCACAAAGTGATGATGACTTGGCCCACCATTGTTGACTTATTGAATGTGAAGTATTATCTAGTATGTAATGAATCACAATATCGGTCTAACGATTCAGCCCGATTACAATATTTGTGTCAGCCCGATTAAATCAACCTGACCAACTTTGAACCATTATTTGGCCATTAATTTTTTGCAATCAGTCTCTCAGTCCGATTAAGATATTACAATCGGCCTCATACAAATTTTGACTAAAAAATGTATTTTTTAGGTGCAAACAATGCCCCCCTGGCTCTTTAAAAATGAAAACAATGTAATTTTTGGAGAGCCATAATTTTTCAGACCGATTACCTTTAGACTGCAATCGGACTTGGCCAAGAGACCGACTATAATTGTTGTAGCTGACTCATGCAATGCCCCAAAAATTCAAAACTAGTCCACCACTGTGACCAATCTTGTGCTTACAAATAGGCTGAATGAGGACAAAGGAAGGTGAAGTGTCTTTCCTTATATCGGGCCCACCATGTTCACCATGTATCAAAGCCATACATAACTTATGTATGCTGAAGAATAATTAACCCAAATAAAATATGACACTCCATTGTTCTCAATACTTTCTCGGGCTCCCAATACTGGAGCATTTACCAATTCATTGTGTATCACTTTTTGGAATTGGCCCCACCCACTTGTGTTCTTGTGAGCTCCATGGAATGGTTCCCAATGACTTAGAGACTTGGGTCCACAATACCATTTATTGCCAAACAGTTAACCAAATGAAAGCACCCACTTATGGAGTTAGGTGTATATGTGACGGATCATTCAGTTTAATCACAGAACTGATCCGACCGGCTTCTCAACATTAGCAGTATTAACCCCTGCACCTCTCAAGCCATACGCCGGACGATAGACAACTCATCGGTCTGAGCAAACCGAATTTTCTTTTGTTTCGATCCAGAAAACAGCCCAAAATATATATTTTTTTTTCTCTTTCGGCCTGGTATTTCTGTCCGAATAATACTTTGACCAAACAAATATTTCAGTTCGGTCTTCAATATTTTTCAATCTTTTGATTTTGATAGTAATATTGGTGTAGAAGCAACCACCAAATTATGGCTAACTTTTGGTGACACCCACACAGCCAATGTGGATGTAAATTAACCCAAGCCAAATAATTAATTGGCCTAAAATATAAATAATAATCGGTCATAACAAAGAGACCGATATATTTGAACCATTCCTTGAGGCTGAGTTTCCTCAAAGGAACATTTTCAAAAGCTTCATGGACCGATTTACAGTCGATCGGTCTCTGCGAAACTTGCCCCCCGAGCGGTTCATCACCGATTTCTTTGTCAATAATGGGGTCTTCATCATCGTCCTCCTCATCACTAGGAGGCTCTATGGCCGATCCGGGATCACTCGGCCTATCACACTTTTCCTCTTCGGCCTCAACAGAATTGTGAGGCTCATCTTGAATTTGCCCCCCGAGTGCTTCTTCGTCTTCTTCAACATCAGTGAGGAGCTCTATGGCCGAAATAACATTATTCGGCTCTTCATCAAAAATTATTTTTTCGCCGTCTTGCCCCCCGAGCGGCTTGGACAGCGTGGTAACATCGGCCTTCTCGGGCCGTTGTCGTGACTTTAAGAATTGCTCGATCTTTTGCCCTTGAGCCTCTAGTATTGCCAGGCTTGCTTTCGTGTCTTCTTCAAACCGGCTAAGCCTTACCTGTTGTTCTCTCGAGTGAGCCTTCATATCTTCAAGAGCACGAAGAATGTTGTCACAAACTAGATTCTTTCGCCAGTCACCGTATAGAAACTCATCTAGAGACATGAACGAATTTCCCTTGGGCGGCGGTTCATCAGCTCCACTCGAAGCTGTGAGGAGGCCGATTTCTTGATTAAAAAATCGTATGTCGGCCTCAAAACGGTCTATCTCATTGTAAAGATGACCAGTTTCATTCCAATATCCATCGTTGTAGAGACAATAGATTTCTTCGCGAAGTTGGCGTATAGACTCATTCCGCCAACCAATCTGGTTGTTGTAAAAATATAGCCATGCTTCGGTGTGTGCATGGCTCATCACTTGGCTGTCCCACCGGGCGTGCCAAAATGTTTGCTAGTAGTTATGCGCGGGCGTGCCAGAACCAAAAGTGGTTCGGTGTGTGCAAACTAATTTCCTATATGCTTGAGTCAGTGATACTCAAGGCTTTTAGATCTGACTTCTAAACTAAAACAATTGTGTGCGGCGAGTAGGAAAGTACCCTCACCAGAAATCCCTTGGCAGTACTGAAGCGCACAAGCCAAATAATGTATGGGTTTACCAAGTAAACAATCACAAACGATTAATAAAATACAGATTTTATTAAGTGTTTGGAAAATACAACCAAAGAACAGATTCAGAACAGACTGATCGTTCGTGAGAATGAAAATAGTAAAAGAAAAATAACAAAAAGAGGGTAGACCTATTTGCTATGCTTGCAGAAAGAACATAAAAGTTGAATGCTTTTGAATGCTTGTTGAATGCTGTTGAATGCTTTGTTGAATGCTATTTTCGAGAGTGACGCGGAGTGAGTTGCATAGTTGGCCGGCCTGCTGTATTTATAGCGGCCATGGAAGTTGAAGCTGATTAGGAAATAAAGCTCTTGAATGATAATTTGGTATAATTGACCAGATTTATCTCCCAAATCTGATAAAAGTCTTCCATAATATATACATATATACAGATGTATATATATATATATATATTAGCAGCTTGAATCTGGTCCATCTTGTGGCTTGGTGCGTGTGACTTTCCCTCCAAGTAAAAGATATACCTCCCTAATAAATTGATATTATCTCCAAAATATTATCCTTCCATATCAGATAATACTTCCCATATCTTGAAAATAATCTCTTGATGATATATGGAAATATGACCCCTATCACAATATTATCACTTTGAGAGTTCGTAGGATAATAAACTTCTCAAATTTCTGACCAAGTTGACATCATCTTTCTTTACTTTACATCGGACTGAATCACTGCACAACCAACCAGTTATAGTGACTAAGAAGGAATAGATGAACTTATCGTGGGGCCCCATGTGATCATAACTTAGCAATGGGTTTTGAAAAGCCACGTGGCCCAATTCAACATGCCCAGTCAAATTAATTAAGGCCGATGGCCACATGGAAGCAAGATAGTTGCTATGGACGATTGAATTAATGATTACCCACTTTGCTTTTGTCAGCACTAGTCATTGCCTCCATACGTGTACATCATTAGGTGGCTAAAATTGTCATACACTCAGAGAGTAGTCCGATTTGCCATGGAACATTGCATGTTCGATTGGACGGCATTAACCATAATGGGCCTTAAATGGCCAACCCATTTGTGTGTTCATATGTCAAGCCCAAAAAGCTATCTGCTTGCCCTGAAATGTCAGCCCGATGACATGCTCAAATACCAGCCCGTTGGCAACCAAATCAAATTGAGCCCGTTCTCATGCCTCTACTATTTAAACATTAAAGTGGCTGGTCAAACTACGGTGGCCCACCATTCAAATGTAATATATGGAAAGTAGTGAATCAGTGAAAGGAGCCAAACGAACATCAGTCCTAACAATGACAAGCTTAGCCCGGTCACACGAAGTAGCAGCCAAACAAAGCCTAGGCCACTATACCACCAGTACGCTAGCATTTGAATGATTACACAAGACTTTGTGAACCACAAAGTGATGATGACTTGGCCCACCATTGTTGACTTATTGAATGTGAAGTATTATCTAGTATGTAATGAATCACAATATCGGTCTAACGATTCAGCCCGATTACAATATTTGTGTCAGCCCGATTAAATCAACCTGACCAACTTTGAACCATTATTTGGCCATTAATTTTTTGCAATCAGTCTCTCAGTCCGATTAAGATATTACAATCGGCCTCATACAAATTTTGACTAAAAAATGTATTTTTTAGGTGCAAACAAATATACATTGTACAAAAATATGTCAATTAACAAAGTTCAGAGCTGGGGATGGACGTATTATATACCCATTAACTGGCATACACACATACATGATAGCAATTTTCTTTCAAGTTACTTGGAGTACTCATGGGCAAGGTGTAGTTGCGATTCTGTGTTCCACAAGTATTGAACTGGCAATTCATATTTATTTAAGTGTTTGTTAGAGGCCTTTTGTTTATGCATGCGGAGTCCATACTCAACCCAAAATCACTCCTAAAACTTGTCTTTTAACAAACCAATATGATATTGGTTTTTATGAAACCTAAATAGAAGTACGAGTGGGATACTGAATATCATAGTTTTTGTGCAATCCCAAACATGCATATTGATATATTGAAATGATAAATTGACTGAGTAGAAAACTATGAACAATTACTGAGAATGCGGATCAATTGACAAACACTGCGACGGAGCTAGCTCTTAAATGTTTTTGCTTCCTAATATCATTTTGAAATTGGGTCTAATCTTAAACACCGTGTATTTGCGTCTTTAGTTTTTAGTTCTTAAAATATTTTAAAACAAGAACATAAAATATATATATATATATATATATATGTTTCATACAACACATTTATATTGAAGGAGAGTCAAAGCCGAGACTTGTACGTAACGTGGTCACCAATTTGGTTTTCATTTTTTAGATGACATTTGGAAAGGTTTTTGAAATAAACAGAGTAAATGGTAACCAAATGCGTTTATGAAAAAAAAAACACTGCAATAGAATCAAACAGGGCCCTAGTTTTTCGTATTTTTATTCAAACTTTTAACAAGACTTCCCAGTTCCCATCCTATTTTGGTCGAATTGTTTAGCCAACAGCCATCGATTCCTTTGCTCAACTTTTATGGACCTCCAATAAAATATTCTAGAGTTAGTTGGAATATATATATAATGATGCTATGCACGTATCAGAGAGTTGAAAAAACAATTTTTTTAAACGGTTATGTGCAACGACTCTAGTTCTATTGGGTGTACTACCATTTGGGTAATATTTGGTTCAAAACTTTCTTATAATTTTGTGTCTATCTCTCTTTTAGTGGACATTGTTAGTTAGGTCTATTGATATTATGAGACCCATAAAAAAGAGAGACACACAAAAAAAAGATTATGAGCAAAAGTTATAAGCCAAACATTACTCCTACCATATACAATACCTTTCCATCATTCTACTACAAAAGGTGAGACCGGACAGAGGTAACCAAAAATACCAGAATGATGTCTGAATGAGGTGGTCACTGCAGTATATATTTTTTTTTAATAGATAAAAAAGCAAACCACCAGACTCTCACTCTGAAAAATCTCTGTTTTCACAAGAAGTTATTCAATGATCCGGGAACATTATCACGTAGTAGTCCCATTTAGTACGAGACTGTCATGTAATAAAGTTGTCTGTCTTTTGAGAGACCGGAATGGAATCATTGTAGGAGAAAGGTAGAACAATTGAAAAACCTTACACTTTCACATGACAGTCCACTACTGGCAGTGGCGAATCTAGGAATGACAAGGGGGGGGGGGAAACACCCCTAGGGCAAATATTTTTTTGGGGGTATATTTTGAATATACACCATCGTTACATGTTAGATTATTACTTTTTCTAGATTAAATTGTGATTGCGGATTGTAATCCGTAAATTTTGCAATGATGATAATACAATTTGAGTTGAATTAAAATGTTAACTTGGTAAGTGAGTATTGATTTACTATCTAGGTTGTGTTAGATTATATCTAGACCAATATATTATTTATGCATTTATTATTTTCTAATATTTAGATGGTTGGATTACAATTCGACCAACATATACTCCATACAAAATTCTTATTTTAAACCTAACAAATACTTTTTGGGGGCTAACTGACTACTACTAGTCGGGACTATTACGTGGCATATGAATCAAGACCATAGAATAATTTCTCATGTAGCACCCATTGAAAATTTGATGTATTACTTAAGACTTGCCTGGTAACAGTATCCGCTTAGTTCCAATCATGACGCTTGACTGAAAATACAAAATCCTCATCACTATCTATCATGGTACAGTGACAATAGGTGGAGGCAGGGCTAGCCTAGGGTAAACAAGGTAAAGCAACAGTTTAGGACCCCACCCCCAAAGAGTCCTCCAATTCCAATTGCAAATGTGACCAAAAAATCAATTTTACATATACTTAATTATAAGTAAACCAAAAAAAAATCGATTTGGAAGCAATGTCCCCAAACCCCTATATAGGCGCCCAAAACTCAAAACCGGCACTGGTAGGAGGATCAAGTTCACTACACAATAAAACCGTAACAAGCAGGAATAAGCACATAACAGGAATTGACTTCAAACAAAAGCATAGCAATAAATCACAATTGAGCTGACCCTGCTAAATTTCAATGTCTTGGCTTATGCAGTGATCCTCTTGCTTAGAAAAAGAGTAACTAATCCCATTCCTATGTTGCTGTAAACTGATTAGCTTAGTTTCAGATAACTTTTTACACAGGCCTTCCAACCAAGGTGGCAAAAGGCTTGGGGTTGACTTGGCACCATAAAGTATTCCCAATACCAAGGCTGAAACATCAATACAAAGAAACCAAGATTAAAAATGGTTTGTCTACTTTAAAAAACAAAAATGATTGTCAAAGTTCATTCAAGCAAAGCCCTATAGAAAATGCTTACAGTACCACTTTTGAGAGAGAGAGAGAGAGAGAGAGAGAGAGTATGAAGAGTGCCTAAAATTAAGACGCCGGGACACCATTTGGCACGGCATCTGGAATTCTGAATTTCCTGATGACTACTTCCAGGATGCCATCAGACCGGAAATTGGGGGAAGATAATCTGGGGTCAACAGGTCCAGGCAAATTAAAAGAAATGCTGAAAGGTCCAGGTGGACATAGTTGCTGTACTTTCATTTCGTACACCCTTGATTCTTCTTCCAAAACACCTCCCCCGCTTATCTCTCCTTCTATCTCCACCCTCCCGTCTTTCTTGATATTACACTTCACATTACCTGCTGTCAGAAATTGATTAGTATATGTTTTCTCCTATGTAACTGAGTATGAATGGGTGAGTAAGCATGTGGTATATATGCTTGTATAGTTGTATTTATTACAAAATATCTCTGTTGTTTTAAGAAAGGGATATCAAACTTACATTGATTTCTCCGAACACCAGGCAGGGCAACTCGAAATAGGTAGGCACCTTCACTAATACCAAAGTCAACCAGACCTACAGACGGCCCAGCTTTCCCTTCCTTGGCAGTTCCAGTTAGAGCAACTGCTGGCTTCACATTCATGTTTCCAAGTTCGCTTTTACAGTCCTCTGCTTTAGATCACCTCTTTTTGCTAAGTTGCAAATTCTTTCAACTGGTTTTGGGAGTCAGTGAAGATGATAGTCTGCGACTCTGCGACCAATTATGAATGAACCTATGTTAGAGCCTTTCGGGATTTAAATAAAAAAGAAGAAAAAGAAGAAGATTGCACATACAAAAAGTGCAGGAAGAGTGGGGCTTTTGAGACTAATTACACATCTTTATATCAAGACAGACTCACAATCGTCATAAAGATCGTGCGTCCAACAACAGGCAGCCATGTACAGAAAAATATGCATACAGTTGAGCGAAATTACAAAAAACTTCAGTAGCTTGCATTTTAGAATATCCTTCAAATTTAGACTTGCTTGCAGTTTTGCATAATTTGCAACTTTGAAGCCATGGTAAGGTAATAAACAAATTTAAATATAAATCAGGGTAAAGAACCTCTCAACTTAAAACCCAAATGCTTGAGAAATGTTCCAAGCAAAAAAAAAAAAAAATGCTTGAGAAATATTAAAAGTCAATCCATGTACTACAAAAGTAACCCTTCGATAGCTGGAACAAACCCTTTTAGAAAAAACCCAGCCAAGCAGGTTGCCCAAATTGCAGTACAGGCTCAACCGGTCAATACGTCGACAAAGTTGATAGGAAACCAAATTGTCTTAAATATCACAATATAACTGTAGAATGGTTCATCTTAGACCAGTCAGTTTTATTAGAAGTTTTTCCAAAAGGCAGTTAGATAGATTAATTTCAGTAAGAAGTTACATTTGGAAAGAAAATGATAGCATGCATGGTTAGAGGACTAGTAAGTTCATGGTTTCAGTCAGAAGTTACATCTGCAGATAAAGAAAAATTTTACTGCATAATGACACAATCACACAAAACAGCACAAATAAAACGAAAGAAAATTAAACACATGCGTATGTAAGTATTGACAAAAGCAAGAATATAGAACGTATTCAGTTGCCAAGGAGACAAGCTCACATTGCTTCTCTTAGGCTTTGTTTGGTTCATGGATTTGGTGAGCGAAAAGAGAGGGGAATGGAAAGCAAGATGGAAAACTAGTCCCATCCGTAAGGTAAAAGGGACTAGTCTTCCATCCGGTTTTCCTTCCCCCTCTCTTTTCCCTCACCAAATCCATGAATCAAACAAAGCCTAAGGAAATCAAATACTACCATCCTCAACTAAGTTGGTAATCAATCATACATTGCACAAGTACAACATAACAAATCAGATATTAATATAAGATTTGTCTAAAACATTATTGCAACTAAGTCACAGAACAAATGGCAACACTTATACCCATTTGACTTCATTGCCATCCACCATACTCCTTGGTTGTCTCCATCTTGATCTTCAAACTAACCTATTCGCCATCATCATCATTTTTGGCAGTATTTTGCTTTTTCTTTCCTTCCCCTCAGTAAATTCGCAAAAAAAATGGAGCCTTAATGTTTCATGAGTCCTCTATCTGATATCGTACAGAATGTAAGACAAATAGGCAAAGAAAGAAAATCAAAATGTATGATGTAGCTAGCCATGCAACTGACTAGTATGAGGGAAGAAAGAGATGAATTACACATAAACAATAAAGGAAAGAGAGGAGAGAGAAGGTAGGGAATGAAAGAGTAGGGTTAGGACGAATGAGGGGAAAACCATAAGAAGAGGGTTTCCTTCGACCACCATTCTTGTTCCCGCAAAAGTAGTTGTAAAGTACATTTGGGGAGGAAAAAAAAAAAAAAAGCCTTTTTATATTATTTTTCCCTTAGCACATATAATTGAGTTCTTTACAAAGGATATAATGGTAAAATCAATGAATGACACTTTCCGTCCCCCTTTTCTTGCTAGTCACCAAACATACAGTTTCCACTCCATCCAATAATCCTCCTCTATCCCTCCGACTAAATGGAGCATTACATAGAAAGGAATTTAATACGTCCATGACCATTCTAACATAGCCTATTCATTTACGAGATCCAACAATACTCCACTCAAGTCAATTCCCCATAGAGAGAGAGAGAGAGAGAGAGAGAGAGAGAGAGGAAAACCAAGAAGGCAATTTTTTTTATTTATTTTTTTTTTTTTTTGGGGGGGGGGGGGGAGGGGGGAAACAAACTTTGGTTATTGAAAAGTATGCGTGCCAACATTGTCATTGCACAAGCATTTGCTAAATGCTCACTAATTGATAGCGGTCTTTTGACAAGTACTAGATAAATTAGTTCTTTACATTCTTTTGCTTTCTATGATAATACACTGACACCCACAAAATCACTAACGGAGTTGGATTTGTATGATGTCGGGCCAACATTGAGTGTGGAAGTAATTAGCGACATGTTATGCTAATGAAGATTAGTCCATTTACTCAAAAAAAAAAAAAAGAGAAAGAAAGATTAGTCCATGATTCATTATGAATTTGATACTTACCTCCTGGTTATGAGATATGTAACTTTCATAGTTGTTGTATTCCGTAGATTCTGCATGTAGTAAAATGATGCATGAAAGTCTGGTACTCCAAAAACAGTTGAGCTTTGTCAGTTGTACATTATGCACTAATTCTGTCATTAACATAGTTATCCTTGATGCGACCGATAGAAGAAATAGTGGTGACATGTCAGTCTCGGTTGCGTACTAAGCTGTACGGTCAGTCCTCGCGATGTTATGAATTCTGTGTACTCGTTTTGGATGCCACAGTGGCCAATGGGGCGATGATAGCAAGAGTTGTACCTTGTCAGTACCGTTGTGATCAGTTGTGTAGATGGTTAATCAGCCAATGGGGCGACGATGTCAATTTTTTGCCATTGGGGCGGCGATGACAAATTAACCAAGGCTGATGCGAATACGATGGGGTTACGAGACCATTTGGTAAACGATGTCATTTTCGGCCAATGGGACGACGATGGAAAAAGATAAGCCACCGGCCGTAAGGCGAAGATATTCAAGGCCAACGATGTTCGCACTGGATTGTGCTCGAAAATGTCGAGTTTGGGATGATTGGACCAATGGTCCAAAGTGATGTTGAGATCAGTCATGATGAGTTTGTCATGTTTCAAGTTGAATAAGAGTATGTCGTGAGTATCGATCGATCATAATTGACTTCAGAGGAAACGTAGACATTGTATAAATAGATGGTTAATCTGGTATATGCTTTAAAGTTAATGTTTTTCAAAAGTTGTTAACGTTTCCTAAAAAAATTATTTAAAATATTTTCTGAGCGTGTTCAAGTGCAATAGAGATATTCACTCGGCTTTCATTAACTGACGGCATTTATGCCCTGAACAATCAAACGTTCAGATTTTACCGAGGTTGAGTACCTGAAAGAGGAATATGCGGAGGAAGGCTACGGCTTCGCGAGCTAGAAAGATGGAAGAAGAAATGATTCCGCCGTGAATATTCTATATTTCAATTTGAATCTGAACAGAATAATTCAACGAGCTAAACTACCATAAAATAAATCCAATCATGAACACTATACTGATCCTTAATGCTGCACAACCCTAAACCAAAGCAAAACAAAATACCCAAGTATGGCAACAATATTAACAAAATCCTGCCAAAAAGGATACATCACCTATGTAAGATAAACGACATAACTATGTATACAATATTCTCAAAATAAGATACACCTCGCCATGATCGATAAATATATGATCTACAACCCTTGACACATTTAGTATTACTCAAGTAATATTGACTTTTACAAGCTCCAGGCTTATTGTGTGGCTCAAAATACACCGTCAAACTAATGGTTCAAGAAACTAGTGACTCACAAACCCATGAAAGCAAATGTAATGCATAGAAATAACCACATACACTCACTAGCAGTGCGAAAAATTAAAGAGTTTCCACAATCAGCACAAATAATGAACACGCAGCACCAAAAAAAAAAAATTCCAGAATGCTGCAATCAGAGTTTACACTTCATATAAGATGAATAACGCCAGAGAAAAAAATAAATCAGCTCTAGCAGCTACAGAATTTGTAAAAAAACTAAAAATTTACTGCAACGGCTTTGAAAACATAACAATAACGAAGAAGTCGCACAAAAAAAGAAAAAGGAAAAACCAAAAAGTCAGAAAAGGGGAAAAATCCAAGTAAGGTTAAAGAACAATCAAAAAGAATGTTATAGGCACGTCCAGGGGCAGGGCTACAGCTAGTTCGGGGGGAGGGGTGGTTGGGCTTGCCCCCTACGTTATCTAATCTATATACTTAATAGCATCTCCATTCCTTGAACCAAACTCATATCAAACTTAAATTTGGTTCAAAATCTCCTAAAATACTCTCCAATCCTAGAACTAAACCCATACCAAAGTTAGTTTTACACAAATCTCATACTAAATTGAAATAACATTATTTATTGAATCAAATTTTGGTATGGGTTTGAGGAAGGTTGGAGATGACTTTATTCAAAAAATTCAAATTTTACTCGAATTTGATTTGATATAGATTTGAGTTAGGGTTGGAGATGCCTTTACGCAAATTTCATACTCAAATGGGGGAAAATAATAATATTCTAAAAAAATTTGGGTTTTACCATTGGAGAGCAAAATGCCAAATCATGCTTCTATTCAAATTTTAAGTGAAATTTTTGTTAAAAAATTGGGTAAGGGTTGGAGATGGTCTTAAAGCATTTGTGCCCCCACTTAAAATTTTCAATTTGCCCCTTTTAAACTAAGAAATCTCACTTTGGTACTTGAAAATATTTCTAACATCCAACCAAATAAAAATCAGCATTTGACTCAGTTAGCCTCAAATAGACTCAGTTAGCCTCAAATATTTGAATCCTTATAGATATCCCCTTTGAACCTTAAAGATTCTTTGTTTTATGAGTAAAACCGGTAAGGGGAAAAGGGAAAGAAAAAAAAGAGAGAGAGAGAGAGAGAGAGAGAGAGAGAAGAAGAATAAGAAATTTTCAGCACTTAACCCACTATCACTATGTTTGGGAGTTCAAAAATCGAGGGAAAAGAAGAAGAAAGGAGAGAAAGTACCTCACATTCTCTAGCTTTCTCTCCACATATCAACCATATTGCAATTTTTAAATTCCTAGAAGCCAAAAATAGTGAGTAAGTGTGAAATGACTCGCTGCAAATATGCTCCGCGGCATCTCTCTCTCTCTCTCTCTCTCTCTCTCTCTCTCTCTCTCTCTCAAGGAAGGCAAAACTCAAAACGGTACAAGAGGAAACTCACCTGGAGGAGTTGCCGAATTCGTCGTCGCCGTTGAGGTTGTTGTCGCCAGAGTAGGTGCCGATTTGGGTCTGCAAAATCTCTCTCTCTCTCTCTCTCTCGAGTCGATTTGGGTGCCGATTTGAATATTTCCTTTGGTTTGGTCTTCAAGGTAGAAATGAATAATTTGGGGTTGTATTTAGGGTAAATTACACAAACACCCTAAACTCTAACCTGTTTTCACTAACACCCCTAAACAAAAAAATTTGAACAAATGACACCCTCATCCTTATGAAATCAATTACTCTCAACTAGGGGTGGCCATGGGCCGGGCTCGGGCCAGGCTTGCACTCTATACTAAGGGTAAGTACCTTTGTTCAAGCCCGGCCCGGCCCGTGACGAGCCTACAATTGGTTGCCCAAGCCCGGCACAGCACCAACCACTAAAATCTCAAGCCCGGCCCGCGGGCCGGCCTATTGCTATTTTTTATTTTTTATTTTTAAAAACTTGAACTAAAAAAAAAATTACCATAAATAATGTTTTGAATGATTATTAAGACACAATATTCACAAAAATTCAATAAAAACTCTTGTGATAATACATATACATTGAATATCTTATGTAAAATTATATTAATTTATATATTATATAATAGAAAATACAAAAAATAAATATATTTTACTAATAGTCGGGCCGGGCCGGGCCAAAGCGGGCCTCATTTGCTTTGTCCAAGCCCCGGCCCTAAAATTGATCGGGTCTAAAATTGTTGCCCAAGCCCGCTTGAACAGGCCAATATCTTTGCCCAAGCCCTAAAAAATTAGGGCTGGGCTGCGCGGGCCACGGGCCGTTTGGCCACCCCTACTCCCAACTGCTAAGTAACACTGTACACCACGAGTAATGTTAGGCACATTTTGAAATTCACACTGAATTTGACACCCATCTTTAAATGTATGTATTATGTGTTGTATAAGTGGTGTACAGAAAAGTGTAAAAAATTCACACAGCACAAGGTACATGTATTTAAAGAATAAGATGTCAAATTCAGTGTGGATTTCAAAGTGTAGTTGTCAAATCATCAATTTGCCCATATATACCAAAAAAGTCCTCTCAATCAAACACACACTTGATTTCCCTATCCAAAAAACCCAACCAAACACACCTCACTCTCTCTCTCCAAAACGTACCAAACTACCCTACAACCAGGGCCGGCCCTAGGGGGAAGCCGACAAAGCGGTCACTTTGGGCCCCCAAATATTTAGCTAGTTTAAGGGCACATTTTTGGTACTAACTTTGCATTTCTATATTGGGCCCTATAAAAAAACTTACAATAACCTAACCTAGCTAATAAAGGCCCCAACCCAAACTAAAATGACCCCAAATTTTCACATATAAAACTACAAAGCTAAAAGCCCAAACAAACCCTCTAGAATAAGACTATTTTTTTGCTGAGAGAATAAGACCATAATTTATTTTACTATTAAAAAAAAGTCTAATTGATCAACTCATAGTGTGATACACTTTGAAAAAAAAATGAATCAGTGTACCGAAAAAATGTAAGAAAATTAGGTTTTTCTCAATTCCCCCAATTCCTTTTAGTTTTAGCCCAAACAAACCCTCCAGTTGTAAGTTGTTTCAATTTATAGCTTGGTTTCAAATTATTGGTTATTCAAATAAGTATTTAATTATGCTGCAAGTTGTTCAACATTTTGCAATGTGGCATTGAAAACTAATATATACGCATAATTATGTATACGTAGACTCCAAAAAAAACATCGGGGGCGCTGCCCCCGAACGCCCGTATAGCTCCGGGCCCCATTTTAAAAGTTCGCTTTGGGCACCCTGAGGCTCAGGATCAGCCCTGCCTACAACCTTACACAACCGTTGCGATAGTCCTCTTTAACTCTAACGTTGTAATTATTTGAAATATAATTTAACTAATTATTTACATTTACCCCCATGTGGTTAGGTCCAGTTTCACTTTACCCATGTGCTTTAAAAGTGGACACTTAACTCCTTGTGGTTTCAAACTAAAGTGAAACTACTAAGATTGCTCTCAAAATAGACTCACATGGGGATTAAGTGTTAAAATTATCCCCACGTAGGAGAGTTTAAGTGTCAAAGTTAACCTCACATAGGCAGTTTATCCAAAAATTAGCCCCACAAATGAGTTAAGTGTTAAAAATAAGACCCAACTAGTTGAGTTAAATGGTAGCATTTTCCCCATTTAGGGAATTAAGCCCAAAATTAAACTCACAAAGGGTTCAATATTTTTGTCCAATTTAGATTTTTTTATCAGTTTTGAAGAAAATCTTTACAATTTCACTTTAATCCGAAAACTCAATTCTTTTAAACTTTTTATACATGAAATTTAATCATGGCTTATATACTCTTACCATTAGGCGATCGTTAAAATTACTATCCAAATATTACTATTACAATAAATCTATATATATATATATTAATTTGAAATTGATCAATAAAAAGTGTGACCATTAAATACAAATGTACGAATATATAAAATATTGACACTCCAGTTTTTTAATATTAAGTATTTGTAGTAATCTAATCTAATATGAAATACTAATAGCAGATGGTGAGAGAAGAAATGAGTCTGAAGTTGACACGTGTCAGAGCTATTTAAATGTCCCAAAAGTTAAAACGTGGTACAAAGCGGAAAGATGAAACGTCTCTCCCTCTCTCTTAAATGCCTAATGAAATTGTTGGAATGTTTCTTAGGGGTATTTTGCATCTCTTCAGCTTCCCAAAAATCCAACTTATGCCTTTTTCCTTCTTTGTTCTCTTTTCCAGTCGAGGAAGGTCGGTGACAGAGACAAGACCTTTTTCCCTTCTCTCTTCTCTCAGCAATTTCCAACCAACATTCATTCCTTTGCCATTGAGAAAAAGGTCCCTTTACTCTATCTGTCCTTAAGAGTGAATACATCTCCGTGCCTATATTGCTTTGTAGTGACAAATTGGGGACGTGGTTGTGTAGATTCGTTGTTTTGATAGATGATCTGAAAAGTAGGATTTTATTACTCTTTGATCTAGGTTTTGGGTGAGGATTGGATATTTGCTCATGAGAGTTCGATTCTTTACCCATTTCAGTACATTTGCTTTACCTATTTCTTGTGGTTGTGTCTTTGTTGGTTTTTAAAAAATTTGTCATTTTTCTATGTTTGCATGTATGTTCTTAGTTCTTTAGCAAAAAAATGTATGTTCTTAGTTAATAAACTACCAATTTTTCATGGTAGACAGATTTAATTTTTATTTTTTGAAAACCTTAAAATCTAGGGGTGTCAAACGGGGCGAATTGGCCCGCCCCAGCCCCGCCCCGCCCCAATTCGCTATTTGGCGAGTCGTAACTCGTCCCGCCCCGTGGATAAACCCAGCTTGTGACTCAATTCATTGGGTATGGGTTCGGGTCGACTTCCATTTTTGCAAACCACAACTCGCCCCGTGACCCAGCTCGTCTAACCCACCGACTGGCCACCAGCTCGCCTCGCCTCGTTACCCACCTCGCCTCGCGGACCCACCTCGCCCCGCCTCACCAACCCGTGAATAAAACATTTTTATTTAATTATTTTCAAAACTATTTATTAATAAACCATTTTATTAAACTTTTAAATAGAAAATAAATATATTTTTTTAAAAATATAGTTTTCAAATACTTTTTTCAACAAACTATTTTTAAATAAAGTATTTTATTAAACTACTTTTTAGAAATTTTTTTTATTCAAAATAAAAATACGTTTTTGCAAGCAACCCGTGGGCTAACTCATGGGCTAATTTGCCAACCAACCAACCTGCGAGTTAGCCGCCCCGCCTCGCCTCGCCCCGTTGACCCACGAATTAGTGGGTTGGGGCGAGTCACCCTATATCCCTTACCGAGTCAATTCGCCCCGCCCCGTCTATTTCGCCGACCCGCCCCGTGGCTCGCTAAAATTCGCTCAACTCGTCAAGGTAGCAGGGCGCCCCGTTTGACACCTCTATTAAAATCTATTACTATATGTTTTCATGTAACATTATTTTATACTCTAATTTAGCAGGTTAAAGTAGTGGCCTTGAAGATTGATGTTAAGTGCCCAAGCTGCTGTAAGAAATCAAGAAAGTATTGTGTGAATTTCCTTGTGAGTCCCTTTTACCACTTATGTATACATATATTTATTTATACAATATATGTGTTCGCATGTTTAACATTTCATGGCCTAGGAACTAAGTTATTTATGTAATATTTATGGTTTTTGCCTTTTCTTTCAATGGCTGGGCTGCAAATAAAAGTTACAAAGACTACTACGCCCTCAAGTTTACCAAATGGCTGAATATGAAAGTCAAACGTCCTATTCTTCTCTCTTTTCTATTGCCTTTTGGGACGGCTCCGGTTTTTACTTTTTGTCAACCTCTCATTTTCTTCTTCCTCGCCACTATTAACATCACCACCGCCCGGTACTGTCACCGTGGATGCACCACCACCGCCTTTGGTCGTCTCATAGGGTGATCCCTCTCTCTAGATCTACATTTCTCTGAGACAAAAATGTGATTTAATAGTGTGCACAATAGAGAACGACCAACTAGAGGAATATTTAGATTGCCACAAAACAGAAATAATAAAATAATTGCACAATATTTTTGAAACAAGTAGCACACTATTGGGTCCTTTAAATAGATGAAATAATATTGTCCGGTTTAGATTTAGGTCTACATATGAAAATACACAGATATGGTGAATTCACAATACTGGTGATAGGGTTTCATATGCATTGGAAGTATTCTAAATTCGTCTGTGGTTTTTGTGATTCCTTTTTGTAGGTTTTTACATTTTTCGAGGGGGCATAATCGTCTTTGCTTTAGTACTGCACAAAACTTTATCAGTGTTTCAGATTCAAGATGAGGTATCTTTCTACCTTTATTGTAATTGTACATAGGCTGAAATTTTTTCTTTTCTTTGTGCACGTGTGTACTTTGTACTGAAACAAGGGTGTTTCTATATGGCTTTGACAACTTGCTTAAAAATTGCATAAAAAACCTTAAGCTTGAATCCTTTTTCTTAGTTGCAAATACAGTAAGTTCCTACTTAGTGATTATATGTATAGGGTCCTCGGTAGTGTTTGATTTTGTGTTGCCTCTTTTCGTATACGTGAGTTGCTTTGAAATCCCGACCGCTTATGCCCAATATATAACCTCATATGGCTTTGCTTTGGGATTGCTTAGATCATTTGCCTTGAATTCCTTAGATTTTGGATTAATAGACTTTCCTTTGTTTGGGTTAGAATTATCAATAGGGATCTTGAATCATGCTTTGTTTGACAGATATTCCTACTCAATCTATAAAAATGATCTCCAAAAACACGTTTAAAGTGATAACTACTGCGATATCAGGACAATTTTTTGTAGAGTAATGCTATGCTTCCTAAATTTGAATTCCAAATTTAGTTCCCAAATGCTTTGTTAGTTGTAGGTATGTGGTACACCAAACACTCCATCGAGAAAAAGGAGAGAAATTTACCATCGAGTGATGATCTTCGTAGTATAACTCCTGTGATTAAAATAAATAAACAAATAAATAAATAAATTTGATCTCGGTGGCTATATTCTGATATATGTGCCTTAATAGCTCTTCTCGGATACCTTTGGCCAGATTGTACAAATAGGCATTTTAATTGAACTACTTTCGGGATTAATAAACCCCATCCAAATAATTAGTGGGGAAAACTCTAGACTATTTAGTTAAAATGCATTCATACTTACACGCCAAATTTGTGTCCCAAAAGCATACTATTTCAGTTAAAATTAAATAATAGTCCAATCTCCCATTTAATCCCTTAAGACAAAGGTGACCATAAGGTATCACATTTGTAAAAGGTGAATGTGCTTTCAAAATTATTTTAGGTATTGTCTTTTTAACAAGAAGTCAAAGACATAGCACCAGTTTTTTTTTTTTTTAAATCTATTTCACTCTTTTATCTCCACTCTCCAATATAGAATAATTACTTAAAAGTTTGGAAAAATGATATATGCATACATATGCTCGGTTTGTCGCTATTGTAATGATTGTTATGGATTCCCCTCACTCCTTTCATTCTTTTGTTCCTCACAATTGATGACAACTCAAGTGGCAGGGCACCATATCTGAAGCCTGAAGTTGAGGCTGTGTTATTTGATGCATCAAAGGATGAACTTCTACTGGCGATGGACTTGAGGCTTTCAGCTTTATGGAAGGAATTAGCTAGCTATTTCACCTAAGCTACTGGTGCCACTTGCTCCCCCAACAGACAAGTAATCTAGAAAGATTTTCTCAATATGTTGGGGCTGTGGAATTAAGGTCCCTCATTGCAAGACTAATGAATCCCCTGACATAAATGTTGTTTCTACCATGGAGTCTATTTATACTAGGGGTGTAAATCAGTCGGTTCGATCGGTTTTTTCGTGTTTTAAAAATCGACCAAAGTGGTCGATTCAGTCTTTTTTCGATTTTCGGTCGGTTTTGGGCGGTCGGTTCGATTTTTCAACTTAGGATAATTTTTTTGAAAACCGACCGTTCAGTTCGGTCTGTCGGTTCGATTTTGGCTTACACCCCTAATTTATACACATTGATTCGAGTTTCATATAACCCTGTATGGATCACGTTTCAATAATTGGTTTTATGCTTTGGGTTTGCAAATTGAGGTGTCAATGAGTCGGAGTGGATTGGGGCTTGGAAGCTTCAGTTATCTCTTTCTATCTTGGCAATTTTTCTATGGTTAATTGCATATGTTTGGGTATCTGTGTCTGTTTCAGCCTAGTGGCTGGTCTTGGAAGATTGGGTTTTATCTTTTTGACTTTGTAATTACCGTGAGACAGAACTACAAACTTGATTTGTTTTGGAGAATTTGGTTTGAGTTTCTACCCCTCTGTGACCACCTTAATGTGGGTCTTTGACTCTTTGGGGGTTGTCAAGATTTTAATTAGTGATTGTCTAGCAATAAAAGCATATTATTATGGTCCATTGATCTAGAATAATGTAGCAGTGCATGGACTATTGTGATTTTAGTGGCACTATGAAGACATAATGTTCATAAAAATAAGTCTAATTTTTTGTTAAATGGCCGACAGAATTTAGTTCAACAGATTGCAGTGGAATGCAATGTTTAAAATTTCCTTTTTCTTTGTTTGCATCCATTTTATTAAATTCTGAAGAAAATTATGTGAAATAGAGATAACAGTATTAACCACAAAACTTGATTAATTTCTATGTAAAACAATGTGCCCGCGCATTGCGCGGGTTCAATGCTAGTAAATAATAAAAGCGTAGTAGGTGGCATAAGTGAGATAGAGCGTATGTTGGAGTAAGTGCCACAAAAGAGCTCGTCATTTTGGCCAGATGGGAGTTTTGTGTCATGAACATCCAATTTAGAAGCCAATTATTAGGGAAGGTTGTGGCATTGCTCAAACTTGGAGTATTTTGTAGGAGAATTTGAATATGTCTAGAAGATTCTCAAGTAGGCGGCTCATTCTAGAATAGTTCGGAATGGTTTGGATGCATCTAAAAAAATTTGGCATGCATCTATAGATGTTGAAAAATGATACTCCATGAAAGAGTCTAGTGAAGTTTAGAGGATTAGGGACAAGCACGGAAGACTGAGAAAGATTTGCTGATTTACTATCTTCTGAGAGTGTTGAAAGACTGTAAAACCCAGTAAATAATTGTGGAGAATGGTGGAGGTACAAGAGAGTTGAAAGACTCAAGAACCTAGTAAACTATTCGCTAACTCGTGCTATGCATGTGTTGTACCGTGGTTGACTGAATTAGAAAATAACTAGTTATCCAAAAAATAAAATGATGAACACATCTTAGCTTGGTAATTGGGATCCTAACTCTTGGATACAACTCATATATTCCACACAAGTGGGGATTTAATTTTGTCTTATCATTTGTTAATAATGGAAATAATCAAGAAGTCAATAATATACTAACTAAAAGAAGAGTAATGTTATGCTTCCCAATTTTTTTTTTCCAAAAAGTATTTCCCAACACGTGTGGCAATGGGACCCTCTTCAATAATTGTGGTATCACTTTAACATCAACTAATCAAAATCAACTAGGCCAACTACCACATGTGTTGGGAAACACTTTTGGAAAAAAATTTTGGGAAGCATAGCATTACTCCTAAAAGAATGGAAGGGTTGAAAGAAAAATTGAGAAAATGACATGCGGTAAAAACACAGAAGAGTTTTTTTTTTTTTTTGTCTTATATAGTATATATAATATAATAGGTATTATATATATTTATATATATATATATTGTAATACCCTGTATTTTTGAAGTGTATAATAATACATAAGATTCTGTGTATTTCCCTTGATCATACTTGAAATCTTACCTTGAATCAATCGAGGCTGTTTCAAGCAATCGAACTTATTTGTTTTAAAGTGATCGAACCCTGCCGACATGAATTTATTACGTGTCACCTTTTCAATTGATCGACTCGGTCTCAATCGATCAAATCTGGCCGATCTGCTCTCAAGCGATCGAAGTGAATTCGATCGAACATGTTAGAATTCTTATCTTCAGTTTATGCGCTGGAATGCCACCTTGTACCATCTCCCCTCGATATATATGTGACCCAAATTGTGTGTCTGAGGTTAGTTTCTCAGAATTTATAGAGAGGGAGAGCTTGTCTCATATATATACACACATCTATATACATATATACACACTCCATATATATACGGAGACAGAGAGAGAGAGACATACAGATGAAGAGAAGAAGAAGAATAAGGAGAAGAAAGAGAAATACGAGACAGAGAGAGACCGAGACAGAGACAGAGAAAGAGAGAGAAGAACAGGCCATTGGAGAGGGAGCTCAAAGCTTCGAGTTTGCCAAACGCACCCTTACAACGTTCGGTGAGTTCCAAACTCACTCGGTAGCGAGATATAATGTTTTATGAGTTTTTAATGTAAAAGCATGACCCAAACACCCCCTAACACTTTTGGACGTTCACTGTCCAGAACTGCTGAAGAAAAAGGCTTTCGAGCGATTGAACTGGGTTCAATCGATCGAATCTTCAATTGATCGAAAAAACTTCGATCACTTGAATCTTATTTTGCTCAATCGATTGAACTGGGTTCAATCAATCGAACTTAACAGAACATGGTTGTTTCCTTTGAGGTTATTAATTCATAACGTTTAGTCATTTAATGTTGTTCCATGTTTTCTATATTATGATATTATGGATTACGGGGATAATAGGATGCAATAACGAGATTGAGATAATCTGGTGAGTAACGTGGTCGTGTTCGGACTGTTAGTAGTAATACGATGTGATAATGATATAGTATCTATGGTATGAGGTATAACGGGTGATAACATTAGATAACCTAGTGGAGATCGAGTCAGTTGGGTATCAGTTCCTCTCAATGCAAGTATGTTAGTGTCAGGGACCGATCATGAGCACATCCGCGTGGGATGTGAGCGTTATGTATTGTACTTGCTTAAAAGCGTAATTGCAGTGAACAAGAGTACTAATACGAATTGATTATGGACGGAAGATACTCATGAGTGTTCTTAAAAGCGGTGAACAGTAAGAGTTCTTAAAAGTGGTGAATTGAAGTATTGGTGTGTCCATAGACCAGTTGTTATATTAGAACGATGTATGGTGATCGCAAGAGTTCTTAAAAGCTTTGATGTGGTGAACAAGATTACTCGTAGGTCGTGATGACATAACTGCATCATCTCAAGAAGTCAGTGTCACACCCATCCTGAAAAATCCTTTGTTTTAAAATGCATACCAAATTTTGAAAATTGTTAATGTTGATTAATAATTGTGAATGAGGTTGACCGTGGGTCAAAGGTGAGTGTCAATCGAGGACTCGTGAACATGGTAATTCATGAGGGATTAACATGACTTAAATGAAATTTATGTGATTAAATGTTAATTGACATTATTTGGTAATTATGCATAGTGATTATACATGTGTAGGGTACTTCCTGATAGTTCTGATCTTGTTTAGGATCATGTTGTATGTGTTAATGGTAACCAATATGATACGTTGCATAAAAGATAAGTTATCTAGAACTTCCACGAAAATAGTGTTTGGAACGTAATTATGGACCCAAACTGAACTTAGACGAAAAATTTTATAATTTAGTTTTCACTCGTGAAGAAATAATTTAGACGTGTAACACGTTTCGGGAATAATTAGAATTTTTGAGAACTCGTGGGGAGTTAAACATAAATTCCAAAAGTCGTGTCTTTATGTAGAAGTTGTGAGATATTTATGAAAATATCTCACAAAACTAAAGTTGAAGCTTAGGAGATTTTGGGAGATTTTGGGAGCTTCGGATTTCACGACGCAAATCGACAGACTTCTGCTCATTTGTTTTTGACCAATTTCCATATTTGGATTCCTCGAGGTAAGAGCTACATTTTGATAATCATTAGGCCACGTTTGGCTAAGTTTTATATAAAAAGCTAATTCTAATAATTTTGAAAAAACATATGACTACTTGTAGGAATCACTTCTAATCGGAGATCCGACGTTTAATCAAGCTACTAGCATTTTCCTCAAAGTTAAAGGACGATAGTTCGAGGTATGAATTCCTAACCTATGTTATATAGGGAATTTTAGATGCTTTGGATATTATGTATGAATTGTGATCCAAGCAAAACTCATGTGTTAATTTAGACCCGTTAAATTCAGCGAGTACAAATGAAAAGCACGTTTGTATGACTATGTGAACATGCTAGGTGATTATGTGGGTCAAAGAGGAGTTTGGTACAAATTCATGTCGGGGTAAGCCTTTCATTGTTTGACAGTCATAGTAACGACGACTACTTGCTTAGTTTGGGAACCGGCCCAGCTAGAGCAGTTAGATGCAATGGTTGATAGACTTTAGACTTGCCATTGGCATCGCGTTTGATAGACTTTGGACTTGCCAATATAACGGATGAATGCGTATCTCTCTCCCTATAGACTATTTAATATGTTGTGAGATGTTTAAAGCATGAATTGTCATATATGCATACATTTAGAATTGCACACTCAGCATATAGCTGAGTAGTGGAGATTTACTCCATTGCAAGTGATAAGAAGAAAGGAAAATAAAAACGTGAGGAGTGAGGCCGTGGGAATTCCAAGGATCGTTCCATGTATATATTTTTGTATTCCATTCCAAGTATGTAATAACGGATTTTGAGTAAATTGATTGTATACTTAACTTAGAACCTTGGGATGGCGTAGAAATGTTGTAACAAGTATAAAAACCTCTTTTGGTTATGTTTGAAATGAATCCGAACTCTTGAGTTCATGTTTTGAAAGCTTTACTTGTCAAATCCGGATTTTGAATGAAAGATTAGTATTACTTTTGTAAATTGAGCCAAACAATCCTTAGCTCGTTTCATTACCGTTTCTTTTCAAGGATTCGTAAGATTTATGTTTGATCTTGTAATCTTTTATAGTTGCAAGGATTAGAACATGCTTGGCATATTGAAAGTAATGTAATGGGTGAAGGTTGAATGGATACTTAGCAAAATTCTGCTGCCAGAGGGAATTCTGCTAAAGGGTCATTCGACCGGTCGAACGGGACAGTTTGACTAGTCGAAAATCGTGTTGCATACCTTCTTTTTATACCCCTTTCGAAAAATATTTAAATATTTTGATTCCTTCTTAGAGTACCTTTGGATCCCTTTAATATAAATTCATTCGTTTCAAAATTTAATTACATTTTCAAATTTATACAGATTTTACAACTCGAAGAGTTTTGTTTTCAAAAGAGTTGAATACTCAATATTATTTTAAGTTTCTTTTCCACTGCTATGATCTTTTAAATGAATTGGATGAGCCTTAGTAGCGTGCCATGTATCCTATTTCCACCCATAGCGAGATGGGTCGTGACAGTCGAGGTTGGTATAGTCAGTCTTAGAGTCTGAAGGTGATAAGGAATCGAATAATGATGATTCGGAATAAAAGAGGAAAAGATAATATTAGTAACATTACTATATTTCATGCATAACTGGTAATGCCTTTATACCTATAAGACTGTGTTAGTTAGTTCTCACTCAACTGCAGTAAGCTGACGGCGTTTATGCCTGGATATTCCCCGTCCAGACTACCCTGTCCTTATTGATACAGGTGATGGCGCTTATGACGATGGTTACTACCCGGAGGGGGAGTATACAGAGAGTGGCCCCACCGATGATGGTTATGTCAGGTAAGACTATTATGTTGACGACTATATTTACGCCAGCTGAAGACTTGAAGATAGATATTAGTTTATGTTCCTGCTTTATATTTCCTGTCGAACCTTGTTTTGTTATAATTGGTACTTGGGTATATATTGCTTACAAACTTTTTATATTTCTTGTAGCATACTCTGATGGTATTATAATAGCTAGAACTATTATAATATATTCAGTTGGTCATATTGTTATTCTTGTTTGGTAACCAACTAGTACTGTGTGGTGTAGACAAGTTAGTGACGTTCACCCATCATTCCCTATGCGCCCAAAAAATTTTTTCTCTATTTTTGCTATTTCGGGGCGTGATAGGATTTATCAAAGCCTTAGGTTTGATACTTTCGTTCACTATTCGTTCCACACCATCTGGTCCTAGCATTTAAGATACCTGAGATGAGATATGATAAGATAAGTTCGTCTCTCTTGACGATAGATAGTTTCCTTTGCAAGTTAGCATGGATCCAGACTTCCATATGTTTATGGACGATTCATTTGGGGGACTGTAGACACCCCAATTTTGACCAAACTATTAAACTTAGGGGGATTTACCTCTGGAGATCAATGATGAATATGTCTCGTCGGAATCAAGACTCTTACAAGCAATCTGATTCTCTTCCAAGAAGAATCTCGGTTCAAAATCGCCCTGTTTAGCCAAAAAGATCAAAATTATAATTTACCTGTCACCTTGTGGACTATGAATTTTGAACACGTATAGAAATACGGCATTGTCTTCGGAGCATCTTAAAACGATTTTCAAAAGGAGAAAAATTCAGCATGAACCCCGAAAAGGTCATCAAAAGTCAACAATTGACCTAGTAAAAGTCAACGGGTCAAAAGGAGGTCAATCGTAAAATTTTCGAATTTCAAGATGAGAAGTCCCGATAATTGTTCATTGGGTCTTCCTCATGCTAGAAATGATTTTTAAGAATTTTAAATGAAAGGGAGCATTGAGAAATTGAAAGGTCTTTAAGAAGAATTGTGCAGAAAATTGGAAATTTTGCTTTCGGAGGGAGAGTTGACTTTTTTTCCTTAAGGATTTTGATTTTTTAGATATTTTTACTGAATCCAAATGGGGGGTATTTACTTAATTACATTAAATGTCTTAAGTAAATACATAAATTAAACGACATTTACTTAAATAACATGAAATGAAATTAAGGTGCTGAATTGCTGTGAATAGTACTGAACTGCTATGCACTGGCACTCAAAGTGCCCTAACGGCAGTCAGTGAATGCCGCTGCAGCACTCAGCGAGTGCCGCGCGGCACTCAGAGAGTGCCATTTCATCTTCATTGAGTGACGTCCTGGGCTAATTTGCATTTTTAAGTCAAAATTCTTTTTCAATCTTTGATCAAATGAATGCACTAAACGATGTCGTTTTTTGTGTACGTGTTTGCTACTCCTAGGTCATGCAAACCATGCTCCCACCATCCCTAATTGACCTATCTACCCTTATCTTAGCCCCTAAGATAATGAAAGTCTATAAAAACCCAATTTTCTCTCATTTTGTGAGGTTGGAGACTTGAATCTTGAGTGAGAAACTTTAACTTTGAAAATGAGACTTGATTCTTAGAGAGAGGGGATGAATTTTGAAGATGAAGTTTATTCTTAGAGAAATATAGGGAGAGAAACCCAAAAATCCCATAGAAATCCTACCAAATTTACCCAATTCCTCAAATCTCCATTGAAGAACCTTGAAGCTTCAAGGAAGAAAAAGAAGAGCATTGCTTGTAAGGCTTGGATCTCTCCAAATCAATCAAATCCTGAGAAGATCTAGAGGTTAAATCCTTATTCCTATACTTATTATATATAATTCAATCACAAACTCATAGATCTAGGACTTTTACACATTTTCAAAACCTCTCTTCCTACCTCATTTCATCACACACCACATAGAGTTTGTGATTGAAGTTTCATAAGTTGCCTTCATTAGTTTGGATCTAGAAATAGCCTTGGATTTTAAAACAAAAACAAATGTGATCCACGGCGACATAGTGGAGCCAACCATTCCAGAGATATGCCATAGCCACATTCGCCAGATGGCTAGTCGTTATTTGGAGGAGAGGGTGTGGACTTCTTTCTATGTTGTGGGCACGACACACCTGACAGAGATATGCATGAATGCGTATCACTATGCAATGGCCCGAGTGGCCATATATTAGGAGATGGCTCAAATGATCTAGAGTAAGCTAGAGATGGACGCGATTGAATTGCGAGCCATCTTAGCAGGACATGTCCCACCGGAGCCTGTAGTTGACCTACACAAGCAGCTCTACCATCACCGATACCCGACATACCAATTCCAAAGCCTCAAGATCAGCTTGATGATCCAGAGCCCAAGCCGATTCAAGGTGAGGAGGACCTAGAGCCAAAGGATAGGGACGATGAGGAGCCAGTAGAGGAAGAGACTGTAGATGACGATGATTATGCTGCCAAAGGACGACTCGGAGGAGCTATAGTATGCTTCCAAAGAGGAGCTAGAGCTAGAGCCAGAGGTAGAGCTAGAGGACCCAGTAGAGGATCCACAGGACCTCGAGGCCATAAAGGTAGATATCGCCATTGGAGAGGATGTCACAGTAATAGAGGGAGAAAAGATTATGGAGATAACAGAGGAGGGTGTTCCTGAGGAGGAGGAAGAGGTAGTTGTGCTAGAGATACCCGTTGTGCCTGAGTTACCAGTCGGACCTATATTACATATGGCAGTAAGATGGATAGCTGAGATGGCTAGTTAGCCAGTTGGATTTGTTATGGGAGAGGTTGCATTAGCAGGGGCTATGGACATAGCTGAGAGATTTGCTACAGTAGCTGTCAACGTTGCTAATTAGGCGATGATGTACACATAGTAGAGGACGATGATGCAGGGATGGTTGAGGATTGGGATATCGGAGTGGTAGTCAGAGATGTTGTCGTACCGGTTGAGGATGATCCCCTTGAGGAGATGGATATTGTTTTAGAGGACAAGGTACCACCAGCAAGATCAGATGCAGACGATTTTTGAGTCAGGATCTGTGGGGTTAGATTTTGTTAGTTTATCAAGACATGTTGTCTACCCGATTTTTGGGAGCTTGAGAGATAACTATTAGACCATAGCTTTGTATAGATGTTACCACTAGTAGTAGTGTTGTATAGATGACTTTAGCACTATAATAGTTATGTCCCACACGGTACACCATTTGACTATTGTGTACTCCGCAGTACATTTTTTGATATTTATATATATGAGTATCTTTTGGAGTATCTGTGGTATTATTTGAGCGTTGTTATTCTACTTATGATATAGAACTGATAGTTCATCTTGCTATCTTCCCATCGTTGTTATTCTACTTATGATATAGAACTGATAGTTCATCTTGTTATCTTCCCATCGTTGTTATTCTACTTATGATATAGAACTGATAGTTCATCTTGCTATCTTCCCATCTTGATTTCATTTTTTTGTGAAGACTTTTAGCTAATCAATAGGTCTTTTATAGGTACACATCACTAGATTCACTACGGTTGGACCAAGAAGGAATCTGCCACGATTAGGAGCACCTATTCCAGAGGGCATGGACCCCAACGGTGCCTTTGAGTCATTTATGCAGAGGATGGACCAAGTAGGTGATACCTACAACCATGCTACCAATTAACAACCTGTCTAACCCCCTGTTGCACCATTTTCGCCGAGACAAACCAGAGATAAATTGCTTGAATGTTTCCTCAACCTGTGCCCGGAGAAGTTTGATGGTTTAACCGAGCCGTGGAAAGCGGAACAATGGATAAGGGAGATGGAACTCATATTCGAAGCCTTAGAGTGCAACGAGTAGGAGATGCATCATCTTGCTACATTTTAGCTCACCTATGCCGCTGCGGATTGGTGGGAAGCTGAACGCGCCACAATAGGAATGAACGCTATATAGGTGATGCCTTGGGAGACATTCAAAGGAAGATTTCTAGAAAAGTATTTTTCAGAAGATGAGAAGGATCAACAAGAGAAGAACCTTCGTAGCTTGGTCTAAGGAAGCTAGACTGTGAGGGAATATACTACACAGTTTGAGCGACTGTCGCGATTCACTCAACACATGATCGACACTCTACAGAAGAAAGCAAAGAGATTTCATCAGGGTTTGAACCCTCATCTTCGCCATATGATGATTGGCCATCTCAACCAGAGTTTCGAAAGACTAGTGAGACTTACTGTAAGTCTGAAAAAAGATGCATATCTGGTACAGCAGCGACAGATGAATCGACCCCAGCCGTCTAGAAATTTTCAACAACGAAGTTTTTAGAACCTGTCGCCGAGGAATACCCAAGGGTAGAGACCTCAAGGTAACTTTCAAGGGAACAAGCGCACCTGGGATGGAGCCAGGAAGTCTCAGCAACATTATCCCCGATCCCAATAATATTGTCAGCAGGGACCACAGCCTCAGGCGCTGCTTACTGCCCCACAATCAAGTAATAGGAGAGTTTTAATTATGGAATGTCGGGGCACACTGCAAGGAACTAAACCGCTCCCCGAGGTAATCGCAGGCCAGATATCATCTACCGGAATTATAACAAGAATGGCCACATAAACCAAGGATTGTCGTGCACCTCGCTAGGGATACTATGGGGCACCAGATCAGGGAATACTAGAACCCCCGGATCAGACTCGGGTGAATGCCATCATTCCCACAGAAGCGGGCTTTAATGCTGATGAGCAGCGACATTTAGAAGGTACGCTTATACTCTTTCACAGTCAAGTTAAAGCTTTATTCGATGCTGGTGTTGTACGTTCATTTATTGCGATTAAGATTGTGCGCTAGTTGGGTTTAGAACCCCAGACACTTGAAATGGCACTTAATGTTGTGTTACCATTGGGAGTGACTGTTAAGTTAGATATGGTGTGTAGGGATTGTCCATTAACCTTGAAAGATCGGAATCTTCTGGCAAACTTAATAGTTCTGTCAATGTCAAAATTTGATGTTATCCTAGGAATGGATTGGTTAACCAAGTACGGTGCCAACTTGAACTACCCTACCAAGACTATCATGTTTCCAATACCGGGACGATCGATGATCAGATTTCAGTGTCAACCGATGAGCGACATGTTTCTCACAAGTTGGGTAGCTACAATAAGGAGTACGAGTACGGAACCTATGATGGATTAGATTCCTACTGTACAAGATTTTGAAGACGTATTCCAGGATATTAAAAGACTTCCATTGAAGAGAGAAATAGACTTTTGTGTGGAACTAGAATCGGTCACTGATTTTGTGTGATTGGATCCCGTGATGGTTTTATCCGTGGTTAATCTTTCTGTTTTAATATAGCATGTGAACTCCTTTATGGAGGCATAGGATTTGTGTATATTGGATCCCACGCTTGATTGATGTGTGGTTAATTTACTGCAAAGAAATAGCATGTAAACTCCTTCATGGAGGCATAGGGTTTATGTAATATATCTTAAGTAAATCCGTGAAGACAGTTCGTGAAGACAGTTTACAAGCAGTTTCAGAAAGCATTCTGGAAGCAGTTTCTGAAGACTATTTCAGAAAACAGTTCTGGAAGGCAGTTGCTGATGGTAAATCGGATTTAGCTTCCGGGGTGCTGCTCCGGAAACCCCTTGGGGGGCGCTGCCCCCTCAATCCCCGCGAGCTGACCGGGCAGCTCGACCCCCGTGCGTAGTGGCGACATAGAGCTAATCGGGTTCAATAAAGATTTTTCACAAGAGTTGTAGCTTGACCATAATAGTGGGATTCCTATTTTATTGTGGTTTCCTTATTTATGTGTGATTGAATGGTTATTATGGTTTCATGTTTAATGAATAGGACAACATGGATAATTGCTCCTAGACCTATTTCAGATGTCTAGCTGCATGTTTAATTTATATTAATTTAAAATAATGGATAACTACATGTGTATTTAGAAATAAAACAAATTCCATAATTTGAAAACATAAGTACTTATTTTCTAAAATCATGAGAATAGAATAATTTTATTATCTACACATGTGGGTTTGACAAGTAAGCATGAATTAATCCTTGTCAAGTATTCCTTTATTTTTTATTAATAAAATTAAAAGTTTTTCTAGAAATTATAACCCTCAAATTTTTTTTTAAATTCTAAGTGGGAGAGGGAATTTATCAAGTATAAATCCCATGGTCTCTATCACTGGTTTGTAGATGATATGATTAATTTTGTATGATGGCTCTAGTGTCATCCTCCTCATCGGATGTAGTTGATCATGGAATCATCAGTACAAACTTCTTTAAAAGAATATTTTGGGTGATTGTTAGTGTGGGCCACCTCTCCATCAGAGGTGTTCCTCACGGAACTCTTGACCTAGAATTAAGTAATAGTATACACTTAGCTATCAATAATAATATCCTCTCCATCTGAGTCACTATTGTTACTTATAGGATCAAAGCAAGTCAGCAGTTTAATTTTACTAAGCAAGGTACATTGCCTGGATAGTAAAATTAAAAGGCAATTGTCTATCTGAACAAATGATGGATAGTATATAGCTTCCCATCGAGTTATACTATCACGGTGTATCAGGTTGTTGGCGAATGCTTTTCAAATATGGTAGAGGGAACCAATATTTTTAACACGAATCCATAGTAATTTTTTGCCCAAATAAAATTATTTATATTATGTGATTCTCAGACTTTTAAATGGGTTCTTTCAATCCACTTGCTGTTATACTTAAAGAAAACAAACTTACTGGACCAAACTATATAGACTAAAAAAAGAATTTGGATATTGTGCTAACTGCTGAAGAGTACAAGTTTGTGCTTACTCAAGAATGTCCTGAGCAACCTGGTGAGGGGGTAACCGCTGAGGAAACCCAAGCTCACAAAAAATGGGTCAAGGTTGATGAGATGGCACGGTGTTACATTTTGGCATCCATGTCAAATGTGCTGCAACATCAGCATCAGTCAATGGCCAGTGCCTATGACATGATGGAGAGCTTCTGATAGATGTTCGGGGATCAAAGTCGTGTTGCTAGGCAGGTTGTCATGAAAGATTGATGAACACAACTATGGCTGAGGGGAAGCCTGTAAGGGATCATGTTCTTAAGATGATATCTCTTCTTAATGAACTAGAGATGCTTGGAGCTGAAATCGACGGGGAAACCCAGGTCGATATCGTACTCCAATCACTGCCAGAATCTTTTAAGCAATTCTGTCTCAATTACAACATGAATAAATTTAAATATACCTTGGTGGAGTTGCTTAAAGAACTCCAGGCAGCTGAGGGTCTTAACAAAAAGTCAGGAAGTGCTCTTGTGTTTGAGAAAGGTTCTACTTCAAAGCCGAAAGGCAAGAACAAAATGAAAAAGGCTCAAAAGAAGGCCGCGGGTCCTCTGTCAATCCAAAGGCCAAGAGGACAACCGGGAAAGCCTAAAGGCAAATGTTTTGTTTGCAAGCACCCAGGACACTGGAAGATGCAATGTCCAGTTTATCTCGCCAGACAGAACAATCAAGGTAAATCTCATTTACTAGTTGAATCGTGTTTAGCGGTCCGATCTACCGGTACCTGGTGTGTAGATACGGGAACCACTGATCATGTATGCAATTCTTTATAGGGGTTTCAGGGAACCAGGCAGCTCAGTGATGGAGAGATTTATCTATATATGATAAATACTACGAGAGTAGCAGCAGTTGCAGTAGTAGATCTACGTCTTAGTTTTGGTAGAGATATGATTTTAATATTAAGAAATTGCCTTTATGTACCTTCTATTAGAAGGAATTTAGTTTCAGTTTCTAGTTTAGTAAAAGAATGGATATTCAGTTCATTTTAATAAGGTAGTAGTTATTAAAGAAAATAAACATTTTTTTTGTTCTGTTCAATTGGTGGATGATCTTTATATTATAAATCCTGTCTCTCATATACTACAACTTAATGAATTGAATAACACAAATAGTTTGCCATTTAAGAGAAAAGAACCTTCAAGGATGAACCAAATGCATCTTTGGCACTTATGCCTTAGTCATATTAATTTGAAAAGGATTCAAAGACTGGTTCAAAATGGGCCATTAAACTCATTGGAAGTGGAGGCACTTCCAGTCTGTGAATCCTGCTTGGAAGGTAAAATGACCAAGAGGTCGTTCTCGGCCAAGGGCTATAGAGCAAAAGAGCCGTTGCAACTAGTTCACTCTGATTTGTGTGGTCCTATAACTGTCCAAGCAAGAGTGGAATTTGAGTACTTTGTCACTTTCATCGATGATTACTCAAGGTATGGGTACATTTATTTGATGCGGCATAAGTCTGAATACTTTGAGAAATTCAAAGACTTCAAGGCTGAAATGGAGAAGCGTCTAGGTAAATATATCAAGAATCTACGATCTAATCGTGGTGGAGAGTACCTCTTGGGAGAGTTTAGGGAATACTTATTGGAGCAAGGGATTACATCCCAGTTGTCTGCACCCCGTATGCCTCAGCAGAACGGTGTAGCAGAAAGAAGGAACAGAACTCTCATGGGCATGGTAAGATCTATGATGAGTTATTCAGATTTACCAATTTCCTTTTGGGGACACGTATTAGAGACAGCTGCATACATTCTAAACTTGGTACCATCTAAGTCAGTACCTACTACTCCTACGGAATTGTGAACTGGGCGAAAGCCTAGTCTACGGTATGTTCGGATCTGGGTAGTCCAGCACATGTGCTGAAAGGGAACGCAGAAAAGCTAAAATCAAGAACAGAAGTATGTTTCTTTGTTGGGTATCCAAGAGGAACTAAAGGTGGTCTGTTTTATAGTCCTAAGGATCAGAAAGTTATTCTTAGAAGAGGACTATGTTATGGACCACAAGCCCAGAAGCCGTATTGTTCTAGAGGAAATGAGAGGAGAGACACCGACACATACTTCTTCGATACCATCGGTACAAGAAGAAACATCACAAGACAGAGTTTTCGATATTCCATTACCGCGTTGTAGTGGGAGGATTATCGAAACTCGTGTAGATCCCGAACCAACCATTAACACACAGATTCCTGAACCAGTACAGCGTGCAGATAATGGTGTATTAGGTTCAGAATCTTCACAACGAAATATCAGTGATACACAGACACGGGTTGTGCCTCGTCGTAGTGGGAGGGTTATTATTCTACTTGACCGGTATATGTTCTTGGGAGAGTCTTATGACCGGGTCCCTGATGAACAAAGTATCGATCCCTGTAACTACAATGAAGCACTCCAAGATAAAGATGCAGATCTTTGGCAAAAGGCTATGAAGTCTGAAATGGAGCCCATGTACTCCAATCAAGTCTGGGATCTTGTAGAACCACCCAATGAAATAAAACCCATTGGATATAAGTAGATCTATAAGAAGAAGAGAGGAGCAGACGGTAAGGTGGAAACCTTTAAAGCAAGGCTTATTGCGAAAGGGTTCACTCAAAAAGAGGGAATCGATTATGAGGAAACCTTTTCGCCAGTGGCCATGCTAAAGTCTATCCGGATTCTCTTATCCATTGCTGCACATTTCGATTATGAAATTTGGCAAATGGATGTCTAGACAGCATTTCTTAATGGGAATCTTGACGAGTGCATCTATATGATGCAACCAGACGGGTACATTGCGAAGGGCCAAGAACACATGTTGTGTAAGCTTAAGAAGTCCATTTATGAACTTAAGAAGACATCTAGGTCTTGGAATATCCGCTTTGATAAAGTAATCAAGTCTTTTGGTTTTGATCAATGTGCGGATGAATCTTGTGTGTACAAGAAACATGATGGAAGCGTGATGGTGTTCTTAGTATTATATGTGGATAATATCTTGCTAATCGGAAATGATGTGGGGTTAATATCTTCTGTAAGGGTATGGTTGTCCAGTCAATTTGATATAAAGGACTTGGGAGAAGCCGGTCACATCCTAGGGATCAAGCTTATGCGAGATCGCAAGAATAGGATGTTGGCTTGTCACAAGGCATTTTTATCGACAATATTCTTGCAAGGTTTAGCATGCAAGATTCCAAGAAGGGATTCCTTCCCTCAGACATGGAATTAGCCTATCTAAGGATTAGTGTCCTAAGACACCTGATGAGATAGAGAAGATGAAGGCAGTTCCTTATGCCTCGGCAGTAGGAAGCCTAATGTATGCTATGCTATGTACTAGACCTGACATCTGCTTTGCTGTTGGCATGGTTAGTAGATATCAGTCTAATTCAGGGCAAGAACATTGGACTACGGTGAAAAATATTCTCAAGTACCTGAAAAGGACTCGAGACTATATGTTAGTTTACCAAGCAGACAGTCTTGTACCCATTGGGTACACGGATTCTGATTTCATGCCAGATAGGGATTCCAGAAAGTCTACCTCAGGATATGTGTTTAGCCTAGGAGGTGGAGCCATTAGTTGGAGGAGTATCAAACAGTCGTGTATTGCTGATTCCACCATGGAAGCCAAGTATGTGGTTGCTTCGGAAGCCGCTAAGGAGACCGTTTGGCTCAAAAACTTCCTTATGGATCTAAGAGTAGTACCTGCGGTACAATCGGCTATTGCCCTTTATTACGATAATAGCGGAGCGATTGCTAACTCAAAGGAACCTAGGGCATATAAGAAAGGAAAACACATTGAGCGTAAGTATCACCTGATACGAGAGATCGTGCAAAGAGATGATGTTGAAGTGACCAAGATAGCATCAGCAAATAACCTGGCAGATCCTTTCACCAAGAACTTACTGTCCAAGACTTTGGATAGTCATGTAGAAGGGATAGGAGTGAGGTGTGTCACATCATGGCTTTGAGTCTAAGTGGGAGATTGTTAAGGATATATACTAAAAGTCATGCTTTATGTAGTTGATTTATTATTCATTTAACAAAATCAGTTAATCCATTTGTATGAGAATCTGTGTGGGCAATATTTGTATTATATTGTTTATTTAATATTATGCATGTGTGTCTTTCATTCTACATAGTAGGTGGTTTGGTGTGTAGAGTTCGGCTTACACACGGAAGATCAGACCATCGGATCTTGTAGAATGTAAGATTTTGGTTTACAGTCTTAGATGGATTGGGCACACCATCGGTGTGACTACAGCATGGTGTTGTAGTAGGTTTGTCTTGACTACGGAAAATGGTATAGTTTCAACTCACCATGTTGGTACACTTTGTGTATTAAACGGGATCGACTTGGGGTAATTATCTTTATACTGACTTATAAGATAGTTAATACCTCATGACTATTATGAGTGCTTATGCTCTAAATCCTAAGTTAATTTATAGACACGTACATTTGATATTTACACTTTGATCCCTAAAAGGGTGAGATCCTTAAATGGATCAATATCTCATTGGATTGGGTGACAATATTAATTGTGTGGTGGATATTAATTAATGATGAAATCCATGTCTCAATTTTGGGATTTATGATATCCCCTTGAGAAAGCTTATAAGTTTTGATTAGTCAAACCCTGCAGGTGGATTTGTATCTGACATATCAGATAAGTTAAGCAGAGGATCTCAAGGAATTTTAAGAGATTAATTAAATGTGATTGTCAGTAATTAAATTTAATTAATAGATATCTGTAATCTTAACATGGGGAGATAATAAGCATTTAATAACATGGAGCTCGAAATATATTTTTGAGATAAGGGTAGGAGTGCAATTATAATTCTTTAGTGGTATGAATTATAATTTATGGAAATAGGAATCTAATTCAGTTCGAATTATGGTTTCCTAATTCCATAAGGAAGCCTATTCTTTATTGACTTCTTATGGTCCCTATCGTAGCCTATATATATGCTGCTTTGGCTCTCTCCTCAGTTTGCGTTTTTCCATCAAGAGCATTATAACTCGGAATAGAAAAGAGAGCGTAAAAAGAGAGAGCAGAAGCATAAAGGATTTCGAAGGAGCCCACACTCAGTTCGATATTCTGGCAGCAAAGGAATATGGTAGAAGATCGTGAGCTGTTATCGAGCATGTGTCTCGATTCATCTACTACAGCAATCCGTTTTAGCAATTTAAGGTAACCCTAGTTCCGCCCTTATAGGGTTATTGTAGTTTTCACGTAATTTTTGCAGTACCAACTTATACGCGCTGTCAACGGATTCTGGGAACGCAGTTTCCTAACATTTATATCGGATGACACCAACAGAGAT
Organism: Hydrangea macrophylla; assembly: GCA_033977485.1. Lineage (NCBI taxonomy): Eukaryota > Viridiplantae > Streptophyta > Magnoliopsida > Cornales > Hydrangeaceae > Hydrangea > Hydrangea macrophylla. The sequence continues at coordinate 101,350,937 of CM066993.1, forward strand.
GTTGGAATTGAAGAATCAAGTTCAAGAACTTGAAGATTTAGGTTTTGTTCGCCCAAGTATGTCATCTTGAGGAGCACTGGTACTATTTGTGAAGAAGAAGGACGGAACACTTCGACTCTGTATAGACTATGGAGTAGTGAACAAGATTACGATCAAAAATATATACCCACTTCCTCGAATAGATGATCTATTCGATCGATTGCAAGGGTCAAGGATCTTTTTGAAGATTAATCTGCGTTCAGGATATCATCAATTATTGGTTCGACCAGAGGATGTGTCGAAGACTGCATTCAGGACGAGATATGGGCATTACGAGTTTATAGTTATGCCTTTCGGATTGACTAATGTGCTAGCAGTATTCATGGATTTAATGAATAGGATATTTAGACCTTATCTGGATTAATTCATTATAGTGTTCATCGATGATATCTTGATCTACTCAAAGACGGAGGAGGATCACAAAAAACACTTATAGATTGCCTTACAGACACTTAGAGATAGTAAGTTGTATGCAAAGTTCAGTAACTGTGAGTTTTGGCTACAGGAGGTCAAATTTCTGGGACGTGTTATATCTCAGAATGGTATCTCTGTGGACTCATCTAAGATCGATGCAGTCTTAAGTTGGAACAAACCAACTAACGCGACAGAGGTCAGAAGTTTTCTTGGTCTAGCAGGATATTATTGAAGATTCATAGAAGGATTCTCCAAGATTGCGTGACCTTTGACGAATTTGACAAGGAAGGAGATAAGGTACGAATGGACGAAAAGCATGAGGATGTATCCCACGAGTTGAAGGACAGATTGACTTCTGCCCCAATATTAGCAATACCTAAGAGTTGAAAGAGATATATAATCTACAGTAACGCATCACACCAAGGACTTGTTGTGTGCTTATGCAAGACGAAAATGTGATTACATAAGGATCCAAGCAACTGAAGTCGCACGAGAAGAACTATTCTACACATGATCTGGAATTGGCAGCAATAGTATTTGAACTGAAGATCTGGAGACATTATCGCTATAGAAAGAAGTTCAATCTGTTTTCTGATTATAAGAGTTTAAAGTATCTGTTCTCTCAGAAGGAGTTGAACATGCGACAACAAAGGTTGATGGAATTGCTCAAGGACTATGACTTTTCATTGCAATACAATCCAGGTAAAGCAAATATGGTAGCCGAAGCTTTGAGTCGCCGACCTCGACTAGTAATCGCTGCATTACTAATGCGAGAATGGAAAACATTGGAAGTTTTAGCTTAATTCGATCTTCAGCCAGTAGAATCAGCCAAAGGACAACATCTGGGATGTCTTATGGTACAGCCAAGTTTGATCAGCCGTATCATAAAGGCTCAACAGATAATGGAGGATTTGAAGCTATGGTTCGCCAAGATGTCAGCAAAGGAACTAGAGGTCTAGAGTATTGGTACAGACGGGGCCTTACGATGAGTAGACTCTGTGTACCTGACAAAGAAAATCTCCAAAAAGAAATTTTGGATGAAGCACACAAATCATGGATGATAATTCATCCTAGAGGTACAAAGATGTACAAGGACTTATAGAGGAATTTCTGGTATGAAGAGAGAAGTAGCTCAGTATGTAGCTCAGTGTCTTAATTATAAGCAAGCAAAGGCAGAACATCAGTAACTACTTAGACTACTATAGTCGTTGCCTATTCCCCAATGGAAGCGGGAGCATATAACCATGGATTTCATAGTAGGTTTGCCGAAGTCATAGCAGAACCACGATGCCATTTAGGTAATAGTGGATCGACTTACGAAGACTTCACATTTTATTGCCTATAATATGACACACCCAGTAGAACGCTTGAGCCGGATGTATCTACAACAAGTTGTACGATTGCACGGTGTACCTGTTTCTATCGTTTCAGATTGAGATTCGCGTTTTACTGCAGAATTTTGGAAGAGCCTTCAAGCAGCTATAGGAACTACCTTGAACATGAGTTCAGCCTTTCATCCATAGACCAACGGGTAGACTGAATGAGTTAATCAAGTGAGGAGGATATGGTACGCATTTGCGTTATTGATTTCGACAGTTCTTGGGAGACGCACCTACCATTGATTGAGTTCACCTACAACAATAGCTACCATACGAACATAGGAATGGCACCGTTTGAGGCATTGTATGGAAGACCTTGCCGATCGCCACTATGTTGTGCCGAAGTCGGAGACACACAACTTCTTGGGCCAGAAATGGTACAAGAAACCAACGAGAAGATTCAAAATATTGTACGCGATAAGATGAAGAGAGCTCAGACCCGACATAAGAGCTATGCCGATAAGCGTCGCAAAGACTTAGAATTCGCAGTTAGAGATCACGAGCTACTCAAAGTTTCACTTGTTCGAGGCATTGTCAAATATGGTCAGAAGAGAAACAAGCTATTGCCATGATTCATTGGACCATTCGAGATCCTGGAGCGTGTTGGAAAAGTTGCTTATCGACTTGAATTACCACCAAAGATGTCAGGAGTGCGCAACGTTTTCCACATCAATATGCTGAGAAAATGTGCCAACAACCCAGCGCACAAGATCAAATTCAAGGATATTGCAGTCAACAACAACGTTAAGTTCAACGAAGGGCCAATGTGGAGCCTAGATCGGGGAATTAAGAAGCTCAGGAACAAGGAGATTCCACTAGTAAAGGTTCAGTGGAAGCATCATGATGAAGGAGAAGCTTCGTAGGAGCTGGAGTCCGAGATGTGAGAGAAGTTTCCATTTTTGTTTTAAATCTACTACTTTCGATTTCGAGGACGAAATCTTTTAATAAGTGGTGGATGATGTAATACCCTGTATTTTTGAAGTGTATAATAATACAAAATATTCTGTGTATTTTCCTTGACCATACTTGAAATTTTACCTTCAATTGATCAAGGTTGTTTCAAGCGATTGCACTTATTTGTTTTTTGTCACAGCCCGGCCCCACAATAGCGGAACCAAAGCTAAATCAATTCATTAACGTTCCCAAAAGGCTTAGTTTAAGAATACGCAGCGGAATAAACAACAGTGGAAATCCACAATTTCATACTATAAAAGTTTTGCCCATTTGAAAACACTTAAAGAAACTCCTTTTTATAACAGCAATCCAGTCGACTGATCCAAGATCCGGTCGACTAAAAATGTGAGACCCGAACCCGAAAAGAATATTAAAATAATAAATCATTTACTCTATTAAACTGAACTGAGTCGTTTGAAATTTAAATTTCTATGATTTAATTATTTAAGCTGAATTGTTATTAAATTTTGATGCTGAGCTGTCAATTATTAAATAATTATGCGTTGGGTTAGAACTGGAAAATTTCATTTTTGGGATTTTGAGTTAGGAAATAACTCTATTTGGGGGTCCTCAGATGATATGGGAAAGTTTGAGAACTCAAGTGCTTGTTTTAAAGAAAGTTGGGGTGTTAAACATAATTTTAAAAGTTGGAAAATCAATTTTAGGAGAGATACGTTAGTCTCTTTACTGTATATTCTGAGAGGGTTTATAGTGAAAAGAAATAGAAGAGAAAGAGAATAAGAGGGGAAGAAGAAGAAGAAAAAGAAGAAGAATAAAGATAAGAAGACTTAAAAATTGGGAGGAAAAAGAGAAAACTTCATCTTCTATACCCTAGGTAAGTGAAATTTGTTGAAAATGTGAATTAGGATTTTTGAATTCTTTCCTTAAAATATGAAATTAAGAGATTAAAGTTGTAAATTGATGTTTTAGAACTTGCTTAAATGCTCCTTGATATGTATATACGGTGTGGTATGAAGTTTTTCATGTTAAACTTGAATTTTGAGCAAGTTTGCAAGATGTGTTTTTAGGGTTTGGTAGAAATCCAAAAATTGGGAATTTGTAGGGTTGATTTTGATAGTGAATATGTGTTTTACATGCCTTGGGTGATATGTATACCATGTATGACAAGTTTTGCTTGAGAATTGTAGATTTTGCAATTGAGTTTAAGGGTTTTTAATAAATCCGAAAATTGAGTTTTTGTTTGGATTTTAATTTTGATGTTTTTGGTGTTGAGAGTATGTTATTAATGTCTTGAAACACTCCTAATTCAAGTCTTGAAAGGATTGAGTTGGGTTTGAGGTGGTAACCACCATGGATGAAATTTGAAGCTCTTGAGCTTTATGGGTTCTTAAAAATTGTTGTTTTAAATCTATATGTGGGTTGATTTTTGTTATTAGAATGATGTTTTTAATGCTTTGGAGTACTCTTACAACAAGCTTTGAAAGAGTTGAGTTGGGAAGAGTTGGGAGAATAGTAGAGATTAGTGTGTGTTCTTGGTGTAGTGTGTGTTTTTAAAACTCTAGCTTATGGGTCTTGCTTGATTTGTAAAAATTGTTGATTATGAGTTAATATTTAAGTTTGCTAGATGCTAATAACATATTTGAGAAACATATAGAGAATGTTAGTTTTGGGTTTAGAAGAATTGGGTATAATTTGAGTAAAACACCATTGAAGATGTTCTTGAGGTTTATAAGCTAAAAATGGGTTCTTGATTTTTATTTGATGGTTATGGTGAACACTATTAGATGTGGATTTTTAATGTATTGTGAATATTATTTTGGGCTATATGCTATGGAAAACTTATGTCTCCAAGAGTTGGTAGAACTTGAAAGCCTCCATGAAGAGTTAATTTTTATTTACAAACTTGATTTGGGTAGAGAGAGAGTTAGAAATTAGGGGCTATTTGGGTGTGATTTTGTGAGTTTGGGTTGTTTCAAATTAAAACTTGAACTTCTTAAATCTTTATTTATTAAGTAAATTGTTTCTTTCTACATTTTTATTTATTATAGAAGTTGTTTATTTTTACTTACTAGCTATAAAATTGAAGTTTGAGAAATATGAATTTTTGTCAATTGAAAAGCCTAGGTTGTTAATTTTTTTTTTTTTGTTTTTATAAGATTTGTGAATTATTATCCAAATTAAAATTATATTTGCTATGAAATCTAATTTTTAAGATTTCAAGGACCGAAGTTAGTAGTAGCGGACCCAAGGAGTTGACCGAGGAGCAAGTAGAAAGGTGACTTTCATTGACTTGCCGAATTTGAGGTGAGTCTTCTAGATATTACTGTATTGCAATTTATGTTTACATACATAGCTGGCATGACATGTATGTTGTGCACTTGCATTGCTGAGCTGTTAAACCAAGTAGTTGAAAACTTGGTAATAAGCCGCGAAAGGCTAAAGCTGATGGGCCTGGGTGTGTGAGTCACGGCATGTATGAGTTGCATTTTAATATTGCATAAATGATGTATTTGTGTTGTGCTGAGCTGTTTATATGCTTAAACTTGTATATTGTTTTATCTAGTTGTCGTGAGCCGTGGTTTTGCTCACGCCCACACAGATTTCCTGTGCAGGTACCTCTTTTATGAAGCTGAGTGAGGAATTGTACTGCCATGGGTCTGGGGTTGCTGTGGGTTGTTATGGGTTGATCACAAGAGTGGTATTTTGTCGGAAAATTGTAAAATACAGTTTAGTTGTAATTTTGCAAGATGTTGTAAACACTTAACTTTTAAGTTTGGTTGTGTTGGATTAGTTTAATGTGTAGTACTTTGGATGTGTGAATATTTTAAATTCTATAATAAGGTGTTCTTGTATAAATCTGTTAATCACATGTTAAACTTAATGTTGTTGATTAGTTGAGTTGTATTAGCAGGTGTTCCGACCACGGCGGGTCGGGGTGCCACAAAAAATGCAAGATACAAAGTGCCCAAAAACTCTACAGCCCATCCAGTTGACTGCTCCCTAAGTCTAGTCGACTGGGGTGGAAAATTATTAGTTGACTGAACAGTCCGGTCGACGGAGCTCTTGTTCAAGCAGAAAATATCTGATTCTGAAACACCATCCAGTCGACTGTGTCGGGGGACCCGGTCGACTGTTTTTTATAAAATGATGCAGTGAATTGCTCACAAAAGGATCCAATCGACTGTTTTCATAAACTAGACAACTGGTTTCTTTGCAGCAGCACAATCTACAGAATTTCAAGTTTAAAGGTTTCTGAATTCAACTACGAACAAACACACACTCCAAACTCATTCCAACGTGATCCTAACTGGATTATAACATTACCAAAACATAACTACAAAATATTACTATCTATTACAACATCACGAATCCGCTCTACGATTCTAAGTTAAACATAGTTGAAAGTCATGAAATCCTTATTACAACATTTCCATTTTCAAACTATGGAATGGACATACTCAGTCGCATTCTAAAAGAACTCCCAATACCCCGCGATCACTTCCCCGATTCCTCCCAGGCATTAACACCTGAAATTGTTATTTGAACAACCACAAATATTTCGATTCGTTTAAGCTAACACTTAGTGAATAAAACAACAATGCAAATGAAATGATAAACATGCTCGCATTCACATCCTCTACATTCTATACTAGCCTCCAGAGTCTCACGTGTACGTTCCACACTCTTAGTCCGGGACTCCTCGCTAATAAGTTCACGCGACTAGGTAAGACCCACGTTTCTTTTCCTCAAATGTGCGACCTTATGCCTATAACGGCTCCACAAAATGGCTTGATACCACGTGCTCCTTTGACCCAAATAGCAACTAAACATGCTCAAATCGCATTTCACCGTGCTCTTGACTTAATCAAAACATTTCACCGTGAAATTAGGCCTACTTATCAATGTAGTTGCCCAACATGAACTATACAATATATCTCTACGAACAAACACATACTTTTCATACAAACACATGAATACATGACAAGAAATCATCCCAAAACACATAGTTGAATCACTCAACTCCGATTAATGCTTCTAAAATACGTTCCAAAGAAACCCTGAGCACAAGGATCGTGCAGAAGTCCGTCTAATACAATCTGTATCGATCAAAAGTCCGATTATCAACTTTTTATGAAAATTCTAGAAAATGACTTTTCGAAAAACTTATCCAAACAAGACCTAATGGATATCAAAACGACGGCCTTACCTCGAGGAGTTCAAATATGAAATTTAGAATAAAACGAACGGGCAGAAGTCCGTCGATTGTCGTCTTGAAGCTCGAAGAACCAAAATCTCTCTTTTCCCCCTTTTTGATTTAGGTTTAGACAAACTTTATGAAAATATCTAAGTCACCTCTATCTATATATAGGAACAACTCTAAAAAAATTGTGTTTACCTCCCCGCAAGTTCTCAAAACTCATAATTATTCCCCGAAACTTCTTACACGCCTAATTTATTGCTTCACGAATGAAAACTAAAAGTTATAACAGTTTTTGTCTAAGTTTCGTTTGGTTGCTAAAACGCAGAAACTCCTAATTAGCCTACCAATTATGTAGCGTGTTAATTCGTTCTCACCAGGATACTAAAATTAACAACAGATATAAATTCTAAACTAGATAATAATACAGATAGTGAAATACATAGGTAAATATTTATTTTCAGATAAACATTTAGGGTATTCCACAATGACCGTCTTAATCTCGGAGGGAAGTCACAACATCAAAACACTTATTTCACACAGTCTCAAAGGGTTCTCTTACACAGATACCCAAATCAACTCGTGAGTCACAAACACTCACACATGTGCCACAAATGCACATCACATCACATTACATTATCATGCATGACAGTGTAATGAAATGCAACAACACGCATACGGGTGTTATATTTTCAAGCAATTGAGCCCTGTTTAAGTGATCGAAACTCTGCCGACATGAATTTATTACGTGTCCTCTTTTTTAAACGATCAAACCTGGCCGATCTGCTCTCAAGCGATCGAAGTGACTTCGATCAATCGAACATATCAGAATTCTTATCTTCAGTTTGTGCGTTGGAATGCCACCTTGCACCATTTCTCCTCTATATATATGTGATCCAAATTGTGTGTGTAAGGTTTGTTTCTCAAATTTATAGAGAGGGAGAGAGGTTGTCTCATATATATTTATACTTTTCGAGGCGGGCGCGACAACATCTATATACATATGTACACACTCTATATATATACTCAGTCCGAGAGAGAGAGAGAGAGAGAGAGAGAGAGAGAGAGAGAGAGAGAGAGAGAGAAGAATAAGAAGAAGAAGAGGCTATTGGAGAGGGAGCTCAAAGCTTCAAGTTTGCCGCCCTGACGACGATTGGTGAGTTCCAAACTCACTCGGTAGTGTAGATGTAATGTTTTATGAGTTTTTGACGTAAAAGCATGACCCAAATACCCCTTAGCACTCTGGACATTCACTGTCCAGAGTTGCTGAAGAAGAAGACTTTTGAGCTATTGAACAATAGATCGAAAAGACTTCGATCGCTTGAAGCTCATTTTGCTCAATCGATTGAACTGGGTTCAATTGATCGAACTTAACAGAACATGATTATTTCTGAGGTTATTAATTCATAACGTTTAGTTGTTTAATGTTGTTCCATGTTTTCTATATTGCGATACTATGGATTATGAGGATAATGGGATGCGATATCGAGATTGAGATAATCTGGTGAGTAACGTGGTCGTGTTCGGAATGTTAGTAGTAATACAACGCGATAATGACATAGTATCTACGGTATGAGGTATAACTGTTGGTAACGTTAGATAACCTAGCGGAGATCGAATTAGTTTTTCTCAATGCAAGTATGTTAGTGTCAAGGCCCGGTCATGAGCACATTTGCGTGGGATGTAAGCGTTATGTATTATAGTCACAAGAGTTCTTAAAAGCGTAATTGCGGTGAACAAGAGTACTAATACGTAATGATTATGGACAGACGATACTCATGAGTGTTCTTAAAAGTGGTGAACAGTAAGAGTTCTTAAAAGTGGTGAACTGGAGTATTGGTGTGTCCATAGACCAGCAGCTATATTGGAACGATATATGGTGCTCGCAAGAGTTCTTAAAAGCTTTGATGCAGTGAACAAGAGCACTCGTAGGTCATGATGATATAATTGCATCATCTCAATCAGTCGGGGTTGGTACAGTCAATCTTAGAGTTTGAAAGCGATAAGGAATCAGATAATGATGATTCGAAATAAAAGATGAAAAGATATTATTAGTAACATTACTATATATCGTGCATAACTGATAATGACTTTATACCTATGAGACTGTGTTAGTTAGTTCTCACTCAGCTGCAGTAAGTTGACGGAGTTTATACCTGGACATTCCCCGTCTAAACTATCATGTCCCTATTGATACAGGTAATGGCGCATATGACGATGGCTACTACCCGAAGGGGGAGTATGCAAAGAGTGGCCCCACCGATGATGGTTATGTCGGAGAAGACTATTACGCTGACGACTATGTTTAAGTCAGCTGAAGACCTAAAGATAGTTATTAGTTTATATCCCTGCTTTATATTTCCTGTAGAACTTGTTTTGTTATAATTGGTACTTGGGCATATATTGCTTATAAACCTTTTATACTTCTTGTAACACATTCGATGGTATTGTAATAGCTAGAACTGTTGTAATATATTCAGTTGATTGTATTGCTATTCTTGTTTGGTAGCCGACTAGTGCTGTGTGGTGTGGACAAGATAGTGACTTTCATCTGTCATTCTCTAAGGGCCATGACATACTCTAAGATAGTTTTTTCTTCTCTATTTTTACTGTTCCGGGACATGACATACATATATATATATACACGTGTGTGTGTGTGTCTTTTTTAGAAGTCTATTTTTTCCTTTTTTAGAAATGAAATTGAGAAGGCTTTTGGTTTTTCCACTTAGGCTTTTATGGCTATTCATATACTAAAAAGTCTCAATACAAAATAAAATAGGAAGCTTCGACCTAATCCCCATGGGTTAGATTTAAGTCAGTAATAAAAAAGAAAAAAAAAAAACTATTTTATAAGACTATTAACTAAAGTTCCTTAAATTTATATATATTTTTTATAAAAAATTTGGAGTCTTTCGTTTTAAGTTTCTGCGGGATCATCAATATATGGTGAGTGTGCTTTGCTCCACCAATCAGCAAAATGATAATCAATGTATAAAATCTCCAAAAAAAATAAATGATCAACTTAAACAAACCACATTTCTTGTAGTCGAGTAGTAAGTTTTTTGGGTGTACTACCCAAGAGGTTTCGTGTTCGAGGCATAGAAAGCGTGGTCACTGAAAATTCACCCGACGACACCAGGACCTCAGGGGATTTGTCAAGGTGCATGCAACCAGACTCGAACACCCCTGATTACCAAAAAAAAAATTTAAACAATCTATCTAGGTATTGGCTTTGCTATGTGATGCGATTTGCGACTGTAACGTGAATGGAGGATTGAGTGATACATTTTGAGGTTTTGATTGTATCATGCATCCTAGCTAGTCATTTTAGTCCCAAAAAGGTTGTAACTTGGTCTCAACATGTAGTAACTTGAAAACCACTAAAATCTTAAGGGTTTTCAAAGTTATTACACGTTGGAACTGGGAACCTACTTGTAACATTTTTGAACAAAATTACTAAATTTTGACACCAATTTATGATGCATAATACAACCAAAACCACCATGATGTCTCATAGAAGATCCCTGCATGAACATCTATCGTCTTTCATCAGTACAATTTAAAGTTTAACATGTTCCTCGGTCATTCTTCCAGACTATCAAATGTATCATCAAACGTTTATAAAAGATGCAGAAGACTTGAAGGCCATTCCCTTTGCATCTCAGCAATGAGTAATGCAACACACACACCCACTTCACACCCAAAAACTCACAAACACTCGCAATCACTCCTAGGTGGCACAGTGGGATCCACCAGGAGTGCTTGTAAGTGTTGGTGAGTTTTTAGGTGTGAAGTAGGTGTGGGTGTAGTGGCATTACTCGGCAATTCATACGTGTTCCATTCGTGATGATTGATGTGTGTGTGTGTGTGTGTGCGCGCGCGAAAGAGAGAGAGAGAGAGAGAGAGAGAGAGAGAGAGAGAGAGAGAGAGCATTTGGACATGAATACATAATGATACCAGCTAATTAGTTATGCTGCAATTTGCAAACAAGCGGGTACAAGACTCAAACAGACCAATATACCTTCAATGTACTTGGACCCCTGTATATCTCCAATGCATGTATTACATCAAAAAACCGCATCAAGTAACCTATGGGGTGTTTGTTTAGGAAAATCTTAAAACAGAAGGTTGTTATTTATTATCTATGTTAGTTATTTGACTAGCAGGAGTGACCAAGTACCTACCTACCTTAGCACCACAGCTTTGTATTACTCGTATTTCAAAACCACAGCTTCAAGAATGCCATCAGATCTGAAGTAGGGTGAAAACAGCCTTGGATCAACAGGTCCTGGCAAACTGAAAGAAAGTGTGAATGGACCAGGCGGGCACTGTTGCCGAAAATTCATCTTGAAAACACGAGAATGCCTTGAAACACTTCTTCCACCAGTTGATGTCACCCCTCGGACATGGACCTTCCCATCACTTTCTATTTCACAGCTGAATTGACCTGCAATATTCACATTGTATTATCAGCTTGTACGTGGAGGAAGAAAAACAGAAACATGAGCCGCGTAAAGAAAAGGTGAATGAGCTGAGCCAACGGCGAACTTGGAGAGAGAATCCAGTAACGGCATTGACGCTGAAGCCAGCTCAAGTCTTCATTGCAAGCTGAAAATGTCCTCTGGCTCTAGTTTCACTTCCAAAACACAAAACTGGAACTATCCTATCTCTGGCAGAGGCAATATAGTATTGTAAGGACATAAACAGAATGTAAACCAATCATCAAATTGTGAAACCTCTATTGCTTTCTGGAAAGAATAGGTGAAGCAGATACATGTTCAGTAACGCTCAAGGAAGCCAGTTCTGTTCATTTTTCATCTTTTCTTGTTTATCCTTCCCAGTATCCAAAAATATCTTTTAACCTACAGAAAGAAAATGATTTGTTCATCCTCCGAAATTATTCTTGCTGGTTGGTGAACAACGCACAAATCTTGTGCTATAGTTCTTATTGAAATGTGGAAAAACATTTTATAACTAGTTTTTTTGCCCTTTTCTTTTTCTTTTTTTCTTTTTTTTATTCCTTTTTCTCCAGGCCTCCCAAATTTAAAAGGCATTCCAATAGATCACTCTTTCTGGTGCTCGAATAATCCATAAAAGTTTCTGTTAATCAATGTTGCTTGGAATATTGATGACAGAACTTCGAAAACGACTATGATATGCTGCTAATACTATAATGGTGCTCATAGATCATGCTCATTAGATCACTCAGAAATGAAAGTGAGAGAGTACCTTTAAATCACAGTTCTTTTAAGCATTCAAAATTTTTTCCAAAATAACTAGTAAGAACATATGTTTTTAAAAAACAGAATGCAGAACTAGTAATCCCATCAACCCCATTTTGATTGATACTACTTGAAGAAATTTGACTTTTCCGAGATGAAATGCACGTTCTGTTCTAATTCAAAAAAAGATTAAATAAACAAAAACAAAAAAAAAACTGCACAGTGTTTGAACTGGTTTTTTGAAACAGAAGGCTTCTTATATCAATTCCCTGGATATAAACTAGCATCGACTAGGAAAAGAAGAAAAAAAAACCCTCTCTTCGTAAATATTCATGCATTAGTCCTGGAATGACTACTATTGTGAATCTAAAAGATTACAGCCTGGCCCTCTCCAGGAAATTATTCAATCCAAATCAAAGCATGTTCTTCTGACATGATTTCAAGCTTCACATTTGATGGATATCACTCTATAGTAATGAAATCCAGCCCATCCAGACAATAGGTATTAACGATAACCAACTTGTGATCAGCACACTAGTCAACAGTACAGAGATTTCCTGTAGGCCGTAAACTAAATACTCGGAGCCCCACTCTTAATCCATTATTTGCAAGCAAATCCGTGTACTGAAATATTAGTATATCCAATTAGGTGAAGAGAGTTCCTTGCGTAGGCATACTCCAGGCACCTTTTCTTTTAGTTCTGCTATTATGTGATACAAAATTTCTAGGACACCTCACTGACTGTCCTAGAAGTTATTTGATTCCCTACAAAAATGTAGTTCCATGCCATGGAATATAACGTCACAAACCTGTAATGCCTCTGACCTTATTCACTTGGACTCACAAATTCCACCCAAGTACACTTTCCGGGTTGCCTTGGTGGAACACTACAAAACTTGTAGAACTAGGCAAGTTTGGAAGGAAAAGGAAGAAAAGACTGTGACCGCAGAAGAAACCTTTCAAGTTAGCACTCATGTTGGAAGTGTTGGAATTAAGCGATAATTTCGGGATTTTATTTATGTTATTTTTGGTCATGTTGACCATAGTTATTTTTTTCTTTAATGCTTTTATTTTATTTTATCTTCTTTCCTTATTTTATCATCCTTGTAATTCTATATAAATGTAAACAATACATTAAGCCTTCTTCCATATTCTATTTGATATCAGAGCCTCCTAAACCCTAACCCACCAGCACCTACCCCTGCGCCAACACACCTACCCTTGCGCCGACCACCACCACATCCTCGCCCACCCTTCCCAGCCCTAACACAGTCCGGCCGCACCTTCCAGGCCCTCCCGCAAGTCCAGCCAAACCCCTAGCCCTCTCTGTCCTCACCGAGCCTCTCGGCTCTTGCCTAATAGCCTTCGGGCTGCTTGTTTTTTGCCCTTGTTGGGCTTGTTCTACGTGATGTGTTAGAGCCACCTTCGTGCTCTTTGTTTTTTGTTTGGGATAGTCGAGTGTCCGGTTGCCCGTTGTTTTTAGCCGAGCGTCCGGCTGTGGTTGTTTGATTGTCGAGTTCTGGCTTTGATTATTGTTGCTGCGTCCTACGTTGTTCTTCGGTTTGTTTTTTGGCGTGATTCCATGGCCAAAGATAAAATGCTACTCCTACTGTTATAGCTCGTCACCCTGATCTCTCTCTTTCCCATACTACACCGGTTCACCATGTTACCAGTGCCTTGTTAACGGGAAAAAATTTTCATGCCTGGTCTAATTCTCTTCGCCTCTTTCTTGGAGGCAAATGCAAGATTGGGTGGTTACTTAGCAAGGAGAAGTCGTCGGGAGACTCCGATCCTAAATATGAAGAATGGTATACCGACAATTGTATTATTTTAGCGTGGATGTTTAATTCAATGGATGAGCGGGTTTTATAACATGTTCATGTACTACTGTTCGAACTTTGGACTGCCCTGACTAAAATGTATGCTCATGCTCATAGCGATTCTCATATCCTTGAGCTCTACCAGGATATCTCGCATACTTCCCAGGCTACCTTGGGCCTTTCTGTTGCAGATTACTTTGGGTATCTTCAGACTCGTTGGGAGGAGCTCGCTCAATATGAGCCTATCAGTGATTTTCCTAACGATGGTGCTGTAGAGACCAAGCGCCTTGACCGTCGTCATACATATCAGTTTCTGATGAGCCTAAAGCCCGAGTTTGAAGCCCTTCGCACCCAAATCCTCAATATTGTTCTTTTACCCTCTTTATTTGAGACTTTTGTAACTGTGGATGGTGATGAGCGACGGCGTCGCGTTACATCTACACCTCTTGTGACTGGTCCTCCTTCGTCTGTTCCCGATCATATGGCATTTGCTACCCCTTTGGGCCCCCATCCCACTGGTTCTCATTTTTTCTGCCAGCACTGCCAGAAGCCTGACCATACTATCGCTGTTTTGATCTTCATCCAGAGATGAAACAGCAATTTGCTAGGAGCCGGCCCGTGCTGGTCGTGGGCGAGGTGCTCCTCGTACTGGTGCAGTGGTTGAAATTCCTTCACCTGCACCTGATTTTGGGCAGCTCCAGTCACAGATTGCCCAGCTATAGTCTCATTTGGGCCTATGTGCTTCCTCATTCTCTACTGGACCCACAGCTGCCATTGCCACAGGTACTCCTACTGCTCTTCATGGTAAGCCAGCTCATCCCACCTGGATTCTGGTGCTAATAATCATATGACTGGGAGTCTTCTGTTTTTGTCTCTCCTTTTACTTTTATTGATCAGTTGGTCCGTATTGCTGATGGGTCTTCCATTCCCATTCATAGTTAGGCTGATGTTCATTTGTCCACTAATATTACCCTTTCATCTGTTTATTATATTCCCAATTTTTCCTACAATCTCCTGTCCGTTCATCGTCTTGCCAAAGAAAATAATTGTGCGATTATGTTCTTACCCACTTGTTGCAACTTGCAGGACCTGACTTCGAAGAAGATTTTTGGCAGGGGATATGAGCATGATGGTCTCTTCTCTACTACTTCGGTGCTTCTTCGTCTCCCAGGGTGTCCTCCTCCAGTCTACAAGCTATTGTTTTACCTATTTCTCATAATCCTGTTCTACCAGATTCTAATAAATGTGTTTTCCCTTAAAACTTTAGATTTGTGGCATGGTCGTCTAGGACATACTAATTTTCAATATTTGTGTTGACTATTTCCTCCATTGAATAAAGTTTGCAAGGATTTTCAATTTAAATGTGTGGTTTGTGAATTGTTTAAACATACTCGCACTTCTTATATTATGCGCATGTACAGGGCACCTAGTGCTTTTGATCTCATTCATTCAAATGTATGGGGCCCTTTACCTGTCACGATTTTTCTCAACACCATTATTATGTAACCTTTATTGATGATTTACACTCGTTGTACTTGGGTTTACCTTATGAAGAAAAAATCTGAAGTTTTTAATCACTTTCGAAATTTTCTGCAAATGATTAAAACTCAATATCACAATGTGGTGCGTAATATTCGGTCGGATAATGGTCGAGAATATATAACTGATCATTTTAGGATTGCCCTTAACAAAGATGGGATTCTTCAACAACTTACTTGCCCCTACACTCTTGAACAGAATGGTGTGGCGGAACGTAAAACCGTCACATTATGTTTGTGGTTCGTTGTCTTTTGTGTGGTATGAATGTTCCTAAATACTTTTGGCACATGGCCGTCCTCACTGCCACCTATTTAATTAATCCTACTCCTAGTCGTGTTCTTCAAGAAAAGGCACCTCTTCATATTCTTAAGCATGATGGCACTCTCTTTCCTCTTTTGCCAGTGTTTTTGGGTGTACTTTGTTTTGTTCAAAATAGGAGTCCTACTCACATAAAACTTGATAATAAGACTGTTCATTGTGTATTTTTTGGGTATTCGTCCATGTCAAAGGGGTATCGCTGCTATGATTCTGTTACTCGTCACTTATATCATTCCCTAGATGTTACTTTTCTGCTATGTTACTCCTGATATTGTTTCTCCCCGTTATCCAACTCATGTTCGTCGCACCCCCTCACCCAGCCGCTCGTTTTCTTCTGTTGATAGTATTAACCATCCAATTTCAAAGTATATATCTTATCAGGGTTTCTCTGCTTCTTATCAGTCCTTTTTTAGTTAAGTTGATTCTGTCTCCATCCCTCATTCTGTTCAGAGGCACTCCAAGATCCTAAGTGGGTAGCTGCTATAAAAGTGGAAATGGATGCTCTTCAAGGTAATCAGACATAGGAGCTTGTTGCTCTTCCAATGGGTGAGTGCACGGTTGGTTGAAATCGGTTTTTAGCCTGAAGTGTTTGTCCAATGGGAGTATTGATCGATACTTGGCTCGTTTGGTTGCTAAGGGTTTTAATCAGGTTCTTGGTAAAGATTTTGGTGCTACTTTTGCTCCTGTGGCTAAGTTTACGGTTCACCTTCTGGTTTCCTTAGCTGCTTTTTATTCTTGGCCCCTTCATCAACTTGATGTTAAAAATGCTTTTCTTAATGGTGATTTGACTAAGACGATTTATATGGATCCTCCACCGGGTTTTCGGCCTAAAGGGGAGTGTTCTGGGAAAGTTTGTCGCCTCTAAAAGTCTCTGGCCTGAAGTAGTCTTCTCGTGCATGGTTTTGTCGGTTTAGCAATGTGGTTCTTAGTATGGGATTTATTCAATGCCATCCTGATCAAACGTGTTTTATTCGTCACCAGTCTCAAGGGAGGTGTATTATTATCTCAGTATATGTTGATGATATTATTATTACTGGCAATGATGCATCTGGTATCGCTAAAGTGAAATGTGACCTAGATACGTCATTTGATGTTAAGGATTTGGGCCCTCTTCGTTATTTTCTTGGTATTGAGGTTGTTATGTCTCGCCAAGGTATCTCGCTATCGCAGAGAAAGCATTCTCTTGATCTTCTTCAGGACACGGGTATGCGTGGGTGTAGGCCTGCCTCTTCCCCTATGGACCTAAATCTTAAGTTAACTGCGGAGATGGGAAAGTTACTACCAGATCCTTCAGAGTGTATCAGCGTCATAGAGACGTCTCATCTATCTGACGAACACAAGACCGGATCTTACTTTTGGTGTCAGTGTTGTGAGCCAATTTATGCATTCACTGCGTACATCACATTTGGATGTTGTCTACCATATCCTTCGGTACCTCAAGACTTGTCCTGGTCTTGGGCTTTTCTTTACAGTAGGGGCACAGTCAGGTCTCTCCAACTTTACAAATGCGGATTATGCAGGTTCTAGGAGTGACAAACATTCTACCTCAGGTTTTTGGACCTTCCGTGACAGTCATCTTATATGTTGAAAGAGTAAGAAGCAAGCTGTTGTTTTGCGTTCCTCTGCTGAAGCTGAGTACCGTGCCATGGCTAAGGGCACGTGTGAGCTTCTCTGGCTTCGATCTCTTCTAAGCGAGTTGGGCTTTCCAGTAGCAGGCTCATCTACCTTGTTTTTTGGTAATAAGTCTGCCATTATGTTGTCTTCTAACTCTATTCTTCATGAGAGGACTAAGCATGCAAAGGTTGATATTCACTTTATTCGAGAGAAAGTTCGATATGGTGTAAACCGCCGATATGTTTAGCAAGTCTGTTGGTCCAACGCTTCTTCAATCATCGCTCAACATGCTGAGTCTCATCAATGTCTTCGCCCCAGCTTGAGGGGGAGTGTTGGAATTAAGAGATAATTTTGGGGTTTTATTTATGTTATTTTTTGTCGTGTTGACCGTAGTTATTTTTCTCTTTAATGCTTTTATTTTATTTTATCTTCTTTCCTTCTTTTTATCATCCTTGTAATTCTATATAAACAGAAAGAATGTAAATAATACATTAAGCATTCTTCTATATTCTATTGGAAGATTAATGGCTTTTAATTATGTCACATAGACTTGGCCCAAGAGTCAGGTATGGCAGTGTCTCCAAGTGTCGATTCATCTAACTACTGAATATTTGGATATAAACTCAACTCAATTGAACCAAGCCTCATTCCAACTATTTGGGGGCCATTTCCATGTAATTTGTTTTATCCGTTGTGCACTGTCAAATCTTAGGATGTAGGACATGGCTAAAAGCCTAAAACTATCCAATTTCTCCAGCTAGTTTACGACAAAGAAGTTGATGCATGACATCATCCCTCGGGTGTGTGTAACGAGAGGCATAGTGGATACTAGAGCCTCTACCGTGAGAGCAATGTGCAGCCCATGCCATGTGCAACGGAGCGACTTGGGACAGTGGTGCTCATTCTAGATGTCTTGAGCTCAAGAAATTATTGTGCGGACCAGACCACCACTTCACATCAGTGATGAAGTGATTCAGACCACACAATTAATGAAAGGCATCAGCTTTATAGCACAAAAGTTGAGAAATATAGCATGGTAACATTGCTGCAGAGCTGTTTGAGTCTGGTCCACACCACAATTGAATTCCACACGCGCGTTAATGTAGTGGCCACGGGGCATTCGCATTAAGTGGCCAACTCATGGGGTTTTTGGTGTGCAGTAGTGGTGAGCAAGTCAGCCTCATCAACTGAAAGCAAAGCTCTATTGAACAGTCATTAGCTCCCATATAATATACTGAAAGACTGTAATTCTATGATCTATCAAAATAAAATAAATAAAAAAATATATATTTGCTCTTGGAATTAAGATGCACAAAAACCCAGTGACATGAGATGGTAACTCCTTGTGTATCATATGAGTCAATGTAGCCTTAAAATTCTTTTTCGTAAGCACACTTTAGGAGGCTAGTTTAGGAAGTGGCCTTTCTCAGATTTCCCGAGTAAAGACTCTAAAGAGACTAAAACAGTAGCATATAATGATAAAGAGTAATACTTTTACCCCCAACTTTTACACAATATTTTTGTTCACAACCCACAAAACTGAGTCTATGTCTCTCGTGTGTCATCGTGTGATGTCAGTGTGGGTTGTGAACGAAAGTTGTGGGTGAAGTTTTATCCATAATGATAGTACTCCTAAATAGCAAACCCACTGATCACTTGGGTGGTAGAAGATCATAAAAGCAGTTTAAAAAGGGGAAGGAGAAAGAGAAAGAGAAAGAGAAAGAGAAAGAGAGAGAGAAAATACCAGGATCCTTGTTGACCCCAGGTAGAGCAACTCGAAAAAAATAAGCAGAATTGCTGACACCAATGTCCACAGCTCCAACAGATGGTCCAATGCCTCCTCTTCTAGCAGTTCCAGTCAAGACAATAGAAGAAGATGAAGATGTTGCCTTTGAATTCCATTCTTCAACCTTCGGAATAGTGGTTAAAAGGGGCAACATGCAAGGCCCATCCAATCTGTTCTTCTTTTGCAAATCATCACTGCCACTGCCACTGCCACTGCCTCTACCCCTTTTCTTCGATTCTTCATCTTCAAACTTTGCTGATGAATTCCTATATTCATTTGAATCTTTTCCTCCCATTGTCTTCTTCTCCCCACTATTCTTCCATATGATTCTTTTCACTTTACTCTCTGAAGGCCTGCTTTCCATGTTGATTTTGATTTCCGTCTTACTACAATTTTTTTCTTTTCTTTTCTTTTCTTTTCTTTACTTTATCCCCCCTCTTAACCCCATTTTCAACTTCAAAATCCTCTCAACCAGCAAATTTAGTATTTTCAGCGTTGGATTATGGATAATGAGCCATGGTTACCAAACTGCTTTTAAACACTTAAAAGTATCACAAAATTCGTTGGAAAGTCAAATCAAATTCAGATTTTGGAAATATAGCATTAAATGTTTGAATAATTGTACACTATCATGTATTGTGGCATTAAAAAGTGGTATAACATACCAACACACTTGTCCGTCTATCATCAACATCAGCAGATAGATAGTTTAAGTGTTCCTATTCAGCAGGACTCGTAAAATTTTACAACTTTTAATTATTGTCTTTTTTTAAAATTTTAGTGTCACCTCTAAGAAAAAGTATGAGAGTTTTATATAATAAATGTTAAACTTGATAAGTGTGTAATTAAAATGAGATATCAAAAAATAAAATCAAAGACAATTTTGGGACGGAGAGATTAGCATTTAGAACGAAATTTAGGATTCAAACTTCAAAAGCTTCGCATTAATGCACCTTTCATTTCTCATGTTATAATCAAATTGTAGCATGAATGCTCAAAAACACATCTCTAATGCACTCTTATACTTCCTTTTAAAAAATAGCAATGCCATTCTTTCTCTCAAATTTGAGAGCAAGAATAGCATTGCTATAATTTGAGAAGAGTGATAGAAGGTGCATTGGAGAGGTTTTCTTTTAAATTAATGCTATAATTTAATTTTGCACTCATTCTAATAAAAAAAAAATGTACAAAACACACAACTTAAAGTACAACAATAATAGTCAATGTGTCACAAAATAGCATTTATTTTAGAATGTAATATTGGAGCATAAATGTTAAAATATACTATTTAAGTCATGTAGCAATGCCAAAATATAAATTTGGCACGAGCAAAATGACATTTTACATTGAAAAATGAAAATTCTCTTACTCTTCAACTTTTAGGGATTTAAATTCAAAATTTGTGAGACATCAAACAACAAGTGTGTGTGTGTGTGTGTTTTCTTCCATTTGGTCTAGTGGTCTTATATGAGAAAATAAGAGCACTGATAGTGAGCCAGCTAACCCACCGACACATCATTTGATAATAGAGATGAGATTTGAGAAGAATAGTATTACTCATAAATTTATATTTCCGTTGAACTTGGGAAG
The DNA here is from genome assembly GCA_033977485.1 of Hydrangea macrophylla. Classification (NCBI taxonomy): domain Eukaryota; kingdom Viridiplantae; phylum Streptophyta; class Magnoliopsida; order Cornales; family Hydrangeaceae; genus Hydrangea; species Hydrangea macrophylla. The sequence goes on from CM066993.1 coordinate 101,371,771, forward strand.
CTTTTTGAATATTTAAACATTATTTTGATATATGGGCTTGTTAAATGGCGGGTAGCTGGCTACAACTACAAAGTCTACTAAACCTGAATAGTGAGTCCCACTGCCTGGTAAAAAGAGCTTGGAAAGAGAGGAGAAAATGAATCAGATGTTATTATGTAAAATGTATCCTAGTCTTTCATGATGGGCAAAGCTGTTCACACTTCCAGGCTGTTTATATGGAATTACCAAATGTGAAAATGGCACATTTGGGAAACATAGAGTATATTAAAACAAGTAAGCAATGGCAAGGAAAAATAACACAGACATATATATATTTGCTACAACGCATTAGCGGCAAACAACAGTGCGCAACAGCCAAAAACACAAAAGAACACTACATTGGCCGTCTTGTTTCCTAAGACATATCCTACAAACACAAAGCTACATAGAAGATGGGTTGGTGGTTATTTCCAGTGACGCTGAGGTCTAAGCTGGAAACTCACCCATGGCGGTCCTTATTCTGCACAACTAGAATTACACAGAGCTTAAAGTTACGATCAGCTAACAAAACAGTAGAGCCCAACAGGTCCATGCTGCCTGCCTCCACCAAAATTAGTAGTAATAAAAGCCTGAGGCAAAATACAGCTTTACTTCCATGGCATGCTGGACATGCCCTGGGCATTACTGTTGTTGTAGGGTCCAGTGCTTTGGTTGAGAGGGCTCCCAGGTCCACCTGAGGATTCACTAAGTGTCCCTCGTGATGGTGATCTGCTACCACCTGTTGGTACACCTGGAGTAAGATTATGTTGTGGGATATATAAGGGCTCCATTTGGTTTACTACTGTCTTTGTTTCCTTGCGACCATCCGCAATAAAACTGCCCACAATCACCTGCAATGGTAAAAAAGAATTGTTTCCAATACCTATTAGTAGATGTTACAGAACAAACCTAATTAACACAAAACACAACAGTAGTGATTACAAATCCATTGCTTAATCTGACATTAAATACCACATTCCAATTCTCACCGGTTCAGCCTATTCTCCTTGTGTCTTTCAAAATGCATTTAGGAACCATTTCGCAACTAGAAAATTTAGTTGTGAAGCAGGATATGCTGTACTGGGCCATAGGAACATATATCCCTAACCAGACTATTAGGAAAATTTGAGATACCACCAAAGAAGATGAAGAAAGGAATAATAAATAAAGAGCACCAAACGCTCTCCAACAGCAACTAAAATGATGGCATGGGCATAAAGTTCTCTTGATCAAATCTCAACTTCTCAATGGCTCCACATCTCTTCGATGCATGCCCAATTAAGATTTATTAGCTTACCCTAAAAAAAGATTTATTAGCCGTGTGTCTGACAGATATTTCTTTTTCCATTCCAGTTATTTACGAGATAGCAGAACTGCAAGCACATTCTGTCTTCTTATTCTGAAAAACAGCAGCTGTGACAAGCTCACTCCAGTGAAATCTCATCTATGAAAATCTCTGGACCAGATAATAGCACAAGGCTCAATCAGGTTCTTTTTCACCCTCTTCCTGACGTGGTCATGTTTTGTATCTCATGATTCTCATATACACCTTGGATCAGAGGCCAATTTCCTTTACATACTTATGGAAGAGAAGAAAAATGTTGGGAAGCAGACAAACCTGAACTGGAGATGCAGCGGTCAGAAGCCCTGCCACACAACCACCTAAAACACGTCCATCTGGTCCAGCTAATGAGACACTTAACCCACCTGTTCTGCTCCGCTGACCACCAACCTCTGATAGCAAAAACGAACCAGAAAGTGACAGAATATCAAACCGGCCCTGCGTACGAAAAATTTATCAAGACAGACCAACAAATGGGTAATAACATAATTCATGTCTAGAAATACATATACAAGGATAAAAGGCAGAGTCGAGGTCAGCTAGCGCTGCTAAAGTTAGTGAAGAAAAAGAGTGAAAATTTAATACATTGAAAACTTTTGGGGCTATGGTGGAATGAGCCCCCTAAAAAATTTGGGGAAAGGAACATAGGGTCAAGATTACGTAAATAAATCTCAACGAATAGATTAACAATAGAAAGTTCTAAGAATCAAACATTTCTGTAGACTCCTTTTGATTTAACCAACGAGCCTGCTGGCATTATTTTTCAGTAACATTGTCACTCTTCACTTACCCACTGTATATACTTCAAACATAACACACCTGTTGTATGATCGAAAGACCCAAAATACGGACTGACTAAAAAAAAAAGGAAAGAAAGAAAGACAGAAAGACCAACAAAATGTTGCTGCTTTTAAATATACAAGTAACAGGAAATAAGACAAACCTCATATGTTGCAGTTCCACCAGATGTTGCAGCTTGGCGGAGAGTCACATTAGATATGGTACCATTTGCAGACAATACGCAAACAGCCCTTGGACCATGCTGAGAGAATGACATAATTTTTGACGACACATCCTGAAAACCAAATCATTGAAAAATCTGTAACATTTAATTTTGTCAAACTCAATCCACTATTAAAGGTTAAAAATTTACAGGAACAAGAGCATAACAAATACGAAAAACAAAGGACAGGATTCTGAAATATGGAAGAAGTATGAACTCGGAAATGAAGCAGGCGTCTGTAAGCAAAAAAATAAAAATAAAAAACTTGGTAGTACTAGCCAAATTATCATCCCTCCTATAGTGAATTTGTGATACAAGTATCAAGGTTAGTTCCAGGTAGGCTATGCCAATGCCCATGCCAATGCCAACGCCAACGCCAATGCCAACACCAACGCCATAAAATTAGCAAAAAGCTATGGGATCACATAGGGGTGTTTCCATAAAGAATGGTGATAAACTCTAGGAATAATGGATATACATTATTGTGTACAGATAAAACAAAAGCTAACCAAAATTCAAAACGAGTACCAAAAACCCAAGCTACATCGACTGGGTGCAATAAGCAGTGCCCAAAGAGAACGCAATGAGGAACACAAAATACAATTGACAAACTTTACTGGAAGCCCAGACATAAAAACCCAAAGGAAACAAAACCTAGACTTTAAAATGATCAAAATACCAAGAAGATACCCAGTGACTCAGTCTCAACATTCTCTCCAAAAAAAATGTAGTCACATAGTGTAGTAATACATTTCATATAGCCAAAAGATGCCAATTTAATCAAATTTTGGGACATTGGATAAATAAAACTTAAGAATCGTTGCAGAACTTCTTCATAAGTAAAATATAGCATGTATGTAACAGAGAATCTCAAAACTGTTCCTTGGCCGTATACACGTTAAGATATTCAATAAAAGGGCTTAATTTTCTTACTTATTACTTACAGACACTATTAGGACCTACGACAAAGTATTATATCACTACTCCACATGAAATGTCCATCCAGCTCCATAATTTTTTGGGCAGAAAATAAGTGAAAACAAGAGAAGCTGAGAGTTGCGCAGAGATAAAATCATCAGATGTGTGTACCACCTATGTGAGTATCACTTGAATTTATTTAGCTATATAGCTCCTCAGGAGATTAGAATATACAGCAACTTATGAGTGACAAGAGTCCAAGACAAAACTCCAATTAACCAACATTAGCCTGTTAAACTTGTCCACAGATATATATATACTAGTGATACAGCATGTGCTATGCACGTGGTTGGTGCACAAAAGGATAGATATATATTAACAAAAAGAAAAAGCAAACTGGCTAATCATTTGACTAGTACAGATAATTTCTTAACATCTTTCTGAAAAATATTAAAATCTATAAGAGTCATGTCAATCGTCTAACATTAAATTGTTTCGATTATAAAATATCTTTCTAGTGTTGAAGTGGAGTACTCAAGCACTTCCTAATTGTTTGCTTTAAATCGTAACCAATCGTCCAACTATATATATTATTCTTTTTAACAAAGTATGTACCATATTAAAAATGGTTTTAAAAGAAGTGTAAAAATATAAACAAAAAACTAACATAGATAATTAAAAATAATGTATGCACTCTGTAATGTACAATTTCAAAGTTGGTGTACTATTTTAACTTGCTAAACAACTCGAGTAAATAAAGAATTTCATACATGAGAGAGATACATAGATGAGATAATGTACATGCATATATATATATATATATTTACAGGTACATGTTTATGTAGATTGAAAGATTTTCTTTGCCGACTCTTATTCTTTAAAGCATAAACTTAAAACGTTCGTACCTTTTGATAAAACTGAACTTAACAATAAAGAAAATATTAATGTAAAATCATATATACTCTATTATGTATAGTTCCTGCGTTTGTGCACTATAACTTGTTAGTAATCTCATACTACATCTTAGAAGACATCGAACTTGACAACAAAAAAATTGAAAATCTTTAGCGTTAAAACATACAAAAATATAGAGAAGCATACCTCAAACTTTGGTACAGCAAAGAAGAATGTTAGTGGTTTAGAATGTTTTTGAGAAAAGTATAGAGAGAATCTACAAGCAGAAAATTTTGGACATACCTCTATTATGCGTATAGTTCCCAAATTTATGAGTCCTATAACTCTTTTATGATAGACATAGAGTCTTATAATTACAAGAAATCATTAATAAAATAAGCGCAATTGGAATGATGGACATACATAATTGAAAATGTTGAATGCTGATTTGTTAAACTTATTTCCAGTAGATGCTGTCATTTATATATAGGTAATAAAAAAAAAACTAAAGAGTAATAAAATATTTCCAACACTAATCGTAGTTGACTATTTAAAAATGTACTTATTAACAGAGTAATAAAAGCAAACGATCAATTAAATGTAATACAAAAAAGCCTCATATCAAATTGTTTAAATTTTACAACTATTCAAGTATCTTAACAAAGTGCTATTAATATATAAATTTTTAGACAATTCTAATGTCTTTTAACTTTTCTCACTTGGTATATTTATATTCTTTTATGAACTACAATGAAAGAAAACTAACCTGAGCAACAATATTTGTAAGAAGGTTGCAAACAATAATATATTTGTAACAATATTGCTACAAAGTTGGTATTGTTAACATTAGTATTAGTATAGATAGACTATAGATTTTAGTTATAGGTATCGATTATACATTATGAGTATCTATATAGATATATGTGTAGTGTACAACAAATTAAAGAACCCATCAATTTAAAACAAAATTAAGCTTCATAAGTAAGAAGATCTTTTGTTTTTCTATATCTCAGTCAACTTGACGTTCTTTTTTAGGTATGTAATTGGAGAGGGAAATAGTTCGTTGGCACTTTCAGTGAAATTCCAAGTTGAATCACAAGAATGATCATTATATAAATATCATAAACCAAATTTTGAACAAATGTGTCAATATCCTACTGTATTCTTTAAAGAATGGAACCGCAAGAAAAAGACACCAAATATTTCACCTACCCAAACGATATCCATAACACCAAATATTTTGTATTGCATGTGTATGGTGTTACTTTCGTTCGGGTTTGATTAGTGTTATTTCTGTAATATATATATATATATATATGTGTGTGTATTGTATTACATGTTTCAGCCAAAAATAAATAAATTGGTGTGTACATTAAAGATGTAAATAGATTTATGATCCTCTAAAGGGTTAAACATTACCATTCAATCTAAAGAAAGCCAAAATTGATTCAACCTGTTGATTCTCAAATATGATTCTAATTAGAAATGCTCGAACCTCGATACCAAAATTCAAAAAAAAAAAAAGAAAAGAAAAGAATAGAAAAGATCGAAAAAAAAAACGAAAAAAAGAAAAAAGAAAAAGAAAAAAAAAGTAGTTTTTAATATGAATTTATATTTTTCCCAAACAGAAATTCAAGAATTCTATTGTATGTCCTAAGTTCAAACCACAAATCAAAGAGTCATTAATTTTTAGCAAAAATAATACTAAAAGATTGAACGTAATAATATAGAAGATGAAGACCTCTAAAATTAATAAACCAAATTGATAGAAACACATCTCAATTGTGATACCGTAAAATAAGATGAATGTTGTTGGAAAGTTGTAGAGAAACTAATACTTAAAAAAAATGAGAAAATTTGTGAGGTATAAAATCTGTAACGATATAATCCTATAATAATTTGGTTTAATTAGAGTCATTTTGTAACGATATAATCCTATAATAATTTGGTTTAATTAGAGTCACTTAATGATGATGTTAATAATAATTGAAAACATGAAGTTAATATTTTATGTTTAATTAGTTTAGTTGGAGTTGTATAATTTAGATACTTATCTTTAATTTATAGACTCCACAAAATAAATCAATGAACAATTGAAAAACAAGCATAACCTCTGAAAAAACGTTAGAAACCAATCAAATTGGTTAAATAAAAGAAAAAAATGGAAGAAACCAATTCAATTTTGTTTACATGAGCCAGTCAAAGATTTTCTAAAGAAAAGGAGGACTCATTTTAGAAATTTCATTTTAACTAAAATAAAAGATATGATGCTATACTACTCAAATTTTGAGTCTTAATAGATTTCCATACTGCTTAACACTTGTATCACATGTGGTAATAGTGATTGATCCTACCACTATGTCATTGGATGTTGTACATTTGACAACATTTAAGAACCAATTTAGGATTCAAAAAGTGGGAAGCATAGCATTACTTAAATAAAAGTGCTCAAGATTAATTTGACTCAATTACGGTAGTAGTAGGTCTCAATTTTAGTCTTGAAAAAGTGCTCAAAATTAGTATGACTCAATAACATTGGTCAAGACTCATTTGGACCAATTAGCCTATACAAATTGCAAGTAAGTCACCTTGCTATTGTTCCTAACTGCACACTATAATCCGATGAGTAATGCGATGCTTCTCAAATTTGAATTACAAATTTGGTTCTCAAATACGTTATCATTTGAACCATATGCAGTGACATATGGTGCTAACAATCACTGCTGATAGAACAATTAAGTCATTTGAGAACTAATTAGTATTTAAAGTTGAGAAACATAACATTATTCGATTCCCATCTTCCAATTGTAAATCAGGATTTGGATAATTGGATGTAGTCTAAATGATAATAAACATATATTAACTTTCTAAAATTTTGATAAATCAATGTGAGAAAATCCAAAAAAACAAATAAACAACAAGCATGCATCGGACTTTTTCTTCAAGAAAATCCTTTTTCACACAAATTTGTAAAATTTTTAATTAGGTTTAATTAATGGAGTTGGTGCATTAAACTCTTGAAATTACGGCTGCAACTCGGGCTGGTTGAGCATGATTTTAGATCGGTCTAGCCTCAACCTGAGTTCTAGTGCAGTATACCCAAGCTTGAGCCTGTGAGCCCTACAAACCTATAGCCCGAGCGGCCGAGCCCCATTTTACAACTCAAATCCGAGCTTGAGCCCTAATTGCAATAAAGAAAACAACTTCTAGAGAGTTTCAAACTTAGGTTCAACTTTGAGAAGAAAAAAAAACCTTACCCTATCAATTTGGTTTTTCCATTGGAATCTAATGTGATGTATTTGTCACTAAAAAGATGGTATGATCCTACGGCTAAAAAGAGTATATATATATATAATGCAATACAACTATAATATATAAGCATATAATGCATGTATACGTGTAAGTTCAGGCTCGGGTTACTTGGGTTATTAGCCTCTGTATCCAAGTCCAACCCAATTCAATCCGGGCTTGAATTTTCTAGCCCAACCTAGTCCAAGATACATAAAATAAAAATAAAAATAAAAATAAAAATAAAAATAAATAATTAAAAAAAAAAAAGAGTTGTCCAAACCCAAGTAAATTACGGGTTGGGCTCGAGGCAGGCTCGGGTTAACTCTCCCAAGTTGCACCCTATTGAAAATACATTGAATCCTAAAATAGTGGAATTAAAACTTATCCAATCAAAAACAATTGAAAACTTGCAGAAACAAGAAGTGCCTAAAATATTAGACTAATTTAGATTGAAACTACTATGAATAATAGGACATAAAAAACCCAATAGGAAAAAAAAAAAGTGATGCTTTAAAAAAACGATAGAAACGGAGTTATAGGACTCCTTCACGTGGTATCTAAGGGTAATCTAGAAACAATAAAGAAATAGTGTATCAATAGAATTCTATTAGGAGGATCGGACCAATGGTAAAAAAACATTGGCAATTGTAAACATTAGGAGTTAATTAGTGGAAAGAAAAAAAGTGGCATAGTAGGACTCATGGAACGGACAAAAAAAAAATGGCATACCAAACTTAATAAAAATCATTTAAGCAAAAATGCACCGATTGATAAAAGTTCAAAACACTTAAGGGGATCGGTGCACTTATATATATTATAGATATATATATATATATATTTGCTACTTCACAGCTCAGTGGTAAAAAATGAGAACTAAACAGACAGCAGTATAGAAAAACAACGGTCTAAACTTTCCATAGACAGGAGATCTTAGTTTCTGAAATGGATTGTCACTTGTATAGCAAATAATATAATAAGACAAAAGAAATATCAGTAAAAGATCAGAATGACGCTGGATCGGATTAATTAAAAACATGGAAGGGGAAAAGAAACCTCTCCAGCTTTCACATTGATGATGTGTGGTGTAAACCCAACCCCAGCTGATCCTGCAAGTAAAACCTTTGTCACAATGTTACACTGAATAACAACATATAACAACTGAACAGCTGCAGTCTAGTATGGAACTTGAAAAGTCAGAATAAATTAGCACAGAAGATAAGTCCACCAAGATGTTTACATCTGCACAAAAATGCAAAAGAGGCTTGCAATAAACCTAATTAAAGCTAAAAACCTTTTCTCTTCAGCCAACAATTTGGAAAACAGAGACAACATTCATATTCTGAAATTAACAAGTAATTTTTGAATTCTTCACATCAAAATACTATAGCTTAGGCCTAGGCTCTAAGCATATGTAGAGAGAAAACCCAAAAAAAGTTCCAAATACTGGAAGATATCTATTCTTACTTCAAAATTCAAATTTACTTCTGAACTTTTACAAAATACTTTTACTTAAGAAAATAATTACTACCTAATTAACAAGTCTCACCGGAAAGCAGCAAAAAAAAAAAGAAAAAAAAAAAAAGAAAACTTTTAAATCTAGCATCTAATATATTATTCTCTACCCTCGGTAGAAACAGATGTTACCCTGTAGCTGACAATAGCTGATATTGAGAGAATTCAATAAGCTGACAGAGACAAACAAGGGCATATTGGTCATTTATCAGATAAGGATCTGGGGTCAGATCAAACATAACCCAAGTTCCAGAAGAACAATATTGCCTTACTTTTACGAATTACATAATTCATCCATAAATATATGATAAATCCCCCTTCATAAATGTATATAGTATTTGATATATTTGATATATGATTTTATACATATAAATACCATTGAACGACAACCAATTCAACACCTGTTACAACCCAAAAACAATTAACCACCTTTAACAGAGCAACAATGAGTAAGCTAAAACCCAGGTAATCAAAACACAAGAAGAGGTCAAAACAACTGTTTATAGCCGAAAGAACCCAATGTCGAAAAAAAAAAAAAAAACCATTCCATATTCGACCACGTCACAGATTAGATAGATACATACAGACAGTGCACGATAAAGATCAACCAGACAAAAAACATATACTCCAGTAATATAGAAGTTACCCAGAGCTTCCATTTGTTGCTTCTTGCTTGAACCAGGTGGTCGACCTCTGCTCTTCTTCTGTGAAGACGGCAAGGAGGCTCCTCCTCCTTGAGCTAAAGGAGGAGTAGGAGCTGAAGGAAGAGGAGGAGGAGGAGGAGAGAACGTCCCACTCCCACCGGACTGAGTAACAGTCGCAACTGCAGGAGGGGGTGTGGGTGTGGGTGTGGGTGTCAGAGCCAACGCCATGGAGCCATCGACCCCGTACTTCCTGGGTCTCCCTCTTTTTCTTTTCATGGGTTCGTTGTTTAGGTTATGGTGGGGCACCATGTTGGAGTTGGAGTTGGAGTTGTCGGACTGGTACGGAGGAGGAGGAGGAGGAGAGCTTCCACTTCCAGTTCCAGCGACGGGTTTGTATACAGCTGTACCGTCGGCGCTATAAGCTAAGCGCATGCTCTGTATCACCGGCTGTGACTGCACCTGATGATGACCAACTCCGAGGGTGAATGGTTCTCTAGTTGTCATCACTCCTGTCTCAGATCCTCCTGACATCTCTTCCTAACCTCACCTCAACCCTAATTTGAATTTCCACCTGAAAAAAAAATACACATTAATTATTATGATCCAAACAAAAGTTTTCAGATCTAAACGACCATCCATCATGATATCAACATGAGCTCTCATCAAAGTAAAACTCTTTCTATTCAGAATTCCTTTCCAGAAAGAAAAAAGAAAAAAGAAAAAAAAAAAAAAAAAACAAGTAACACAACAACTTCACTTATCAACTTCACTTGATGTATATGTATATTAACACTACTAAAAATCTCAGAATTTTTTGTTCCAAATGATCACTACGCTCGACTTTCGTATTCCTAAACCCTACTCCTCTCCTTCAAAAACCAAGCTTTGCCCCCAAATCTACTGATCAATTTTACATAATCAAGTTAAACGCACACAAAATCTAAGTGAAACTACGAAAAAATTCTCAAACTTTTTGGTTAATTTCCTAAAATTGCGCACATATTTTCGAATTTCCGAACAAATCGCGCAAAAAAATTTTGCAGAGGAGACGAAGCTCAAAAAATTAACATCAGACGGGAGTATCAGTTTTCTAAATTTTCTTTTTCGAATTTTACAGTTTACAGAAATACTAAAAATAAAAAAAAATAAAAAAATTTAAATAAAAAAAATCAGATGGAAAAAGGTAAAATACCTTGGAAAAAAAAAAACCGAAAAATCTAAAATTTCTTACCAATAAATAGGGGAGATTTTGAAAGGCTGTAGAGAAATACTGAGATGGAAAAGATGGAGGCGAAGAAATTTTTAGGGTTTCCGAGCGAAGACAGAAAAGGGCTGTGAGGGGCTTTTTCTAAATAAATGTTGAGAATTGCAAAATTTTGGTACAATATTTTATTTATTTTATTTATTATTATTATTTATTTTTAATTTCGGCACTTTTTCATGACTTCTCACTTTACGGCCTTTACATTTGAAATAAAGCAGGTAAAAGCAGGCCAAAAATATATTGGCTTTGCAAGGCAAACAATATAAAAAAAAATACTGAAATTCAATTAATTAGATTGCATTAACTCTAACGCCTTCATTTTCTTACTTCCATTATTCTTTTCAATTATACCCTCCCGAGTAGTAGTAGTATCATTTTACCAAACTCGCTTTTTTTCTGACTCATGATACTGTGAGTAGTTGAGCTACAACCGACACCTGTCGTTTTGTAAATGGCAAGTAATTCGTCGTTTTGTACATAAGAGTCTTAGGGTGCGTTTGATAAAACTGAAAAATTAAGTACTGAAAATTAAGTGCTGAATTTTAAGTATTGAATATTTTAAGCACTTGAAGTTTTATTCCTTAAAACAGTGTTTCAACTATTGAAGTAGAATGCATTCAGTAATTATTTTCAGTAGAAAATTTTCACTTAAAGTTTTCAGTGGTTTTGGAGCTATTTTTTCAATTAAGTGGTATGTTATCAAACGCATTAAAAAGGAATAAGTGCTGAATCTTTTCATTTTCAGCACTTAATGGAGTTATCAAACAAATCCTTAGTCGTGTATGTGTATGTGTATGTGTATGTGCAGATTTTAAAGTCTCCTTTTTCTCACCCTCTTTAAGTTATCTTCGTTATAACTCCTACCAATAATAATTAAGTAGGTAATCAACTACACAAAGCTTTTGCTTGTCACTATTTGATTTAATGGTTGGTAAAAATGTTAGTTGCTATATGCAATTCATTAAAAAGCTTCTTTTCACATCTCAATTAGTTTTTCCCACTTGGGTGCCATTGTTGCAAACGTAATAGTGACTATAAATACCCAATTTTCACTCAGTCCAAAAAGAAAAAAAAGAACAAAAAAGGCTTTTATTTTATGTAATATCTTCTTTTTTTCATTCTTGAATTACATATTCATAGTTTTTTATTTTATTTTTACCTTTGTTTAATTATATAGAAGGAAAAAAAAAAAAAAAAAAGTTGTGCTGCCACATGATTTACCTACAGCATAGAGAAGTTCTTTCACCACAAGATTTAGCAACCACTTAGAAGTTCTTTCACCACATGAAAAAATTTTACCAAACCCTTCTTTCTATAAGAGAAGCTAACCCATTTTGAGAGAGAAGACAGCCACATCTCTCCCTACCCTCAAAGATCATCTCATTTTCACCTCTCTAACACTATTAACTATCACCTTATAGCACCTTCCAATCATTGTCCAACAGCTCTTTGATCCAAAAATCACCAAAAACTCATTTCTTGTCCAAATCGAGCAAAACCAAATGGAGAGAGTGTTCCTAGCTCTAGGATACTTGTCCCATATTTTTTTTTTTTTCAAAATATTCGATAGTCGTACGGACCACTTTCACAACACAAACACAACACACAGAATCTGCCCAAAATTCATAGTAGGTTTGCTGACTTTGAGCCTTTGGTCCGACCTCTTCAAAATTTTGTTTTGGCTCGTTCTTTTTTTTCCCCATCAACTTTAACCTCTTACCTATGTCCATATATTTTTGGGGAATTTGATTTTTTTTTTATATTTTCAAAAAATGTTTTACTTTCAGTCGACAGTGTTGTCACACCCGTCTCTGAAATGTATTCATTTTAATAAAGCATCTTTAAATTATGAAATTATTAATGTTGATTAATAATTGAGATGAGGTTAACTGTGGATCAATGAGGAGTGTCAAGTGAGGACACGACAATCTAATAATCAATGAGGCATTACTACAACAAAACTGCATTTGTCGGCGTTTTAAAAATGTCGTTATATACTGAAAAATGTGGGCAAATGTATAGTCGGCGCTTTCCGAAGTGTCGGCTATACTGATGTCGTTAATTAACGGCACTTCCAAAAAACGCCGACATATGTATAGTCGGCATTCTTACCGGCATCTAAATAGTGTCGTGATATATTGGTATTTTTACCGACATTTCTAAAAATGCCGCCAATTACTTGCGTTTGTAGTCATCATTTCCGGCGATTTCTTACGCCCTTTTCCCGACGTTTTGTACAAATGTTGTATTACTTAGATTTAGCTCTTTCCCGGCACTTATTAAAAAATGCCGCAAATTTTGTATTTTTTTTAATTAATTAAAATCTATTATTTTGGCAAACACCTGTGATATGTATTCATACATAAAATTTTATTCATTTCCACACCAAATATCCATGCAATAACACAATGTAACAACCAAATGCGTGCTACTGAATATCAAAAGTTAAAAGGACAATAGTTATACAACAATTTTTACCAAGTAATAATCAAACTAACTACTTTTAGCATTAAATACATTTGGAGTATGCAATCCAAAATAAAACTAGTAGCTTATCAATAGTTCCCAAAGAACAAAAAGTTTCTCTTCAAAATCAAAGTCAGCTTGAATCCTTTAATTCTTTCACTAGAAATCTTCAACCTACAAGAAAGAAATAAGGGTACTAGGACAAAACATATTGAATTTAATTTTAAAAAAAAACCACAAGGGAAATAAAAAAAAGATTTACATAAAACATAAGTGAACTTAATTATAAAAAACAAGGAAAATAACAATTTACATCTCCAATTGGCCGCGCAATGCTACTCCCAACAATATCATGGATGGTTTTAAATCGTCCATAAGGTCACACCACTCCACATTAGATTCCAATGCCTTGACAATGTATACTTTCCAAAATCCGAGTCCAAGTTTCGTGTGCCATACTACTTTTGACGAGTCGTTACTAACTATGAACCCTCTTGCCACAACTTTTTTTTACGTATACTACTGAGGAGATGCACTTCTTTTTTTCCCTAAAAATATAAGTAATAAATTGAAGTCAATCAATTTACTATTTTTAATATATAGTTCAATTTCTATTTTATCGACAATAAAACTTAGCAATCGAATGCAAAAGAACTCATTTGTGTGTGTTGTGATAGTAATGTTTTATTACCATACAATCTTATAATTGAGATTTTACCGTATTTGATGCATTGTAGTTCACTTGCTTCTTTCCCTTCTTTGAATTGGGCATCTAAATACAATGTTAAAGTTTGACAACAAAATTCAAATTTTAGTATCAAGACAAGACTATACAAGAATTTTAAGATATCAATTTTTAAATCTCTTGGTTTCTCAAATGAAGGATCATTTTCGTGTCTCGTAAAAGTTGCACAACTTGCTAAACCCAATATCAAACTAATGTTTTTAGGTTTACATTGAAAAAACCAACCTGTTTTGGATTACGTACTCAATGCTGAGTTACATAACTCACGTTTTCTCATATGCTCCATATATCCCTTTGATTATAAGTTTTGCGGCTGTGCCACCTGTGGATTTGATTGGAGTGGAGGTGATAACATGCGATGAGAACTTAATGCATATTTAACACAACATGTTCCACACATGTTTAAGTACAACCACAGAAAGAATACAAAACTTTAAATGAAATAATTTTACCTGGGTGGTATCCAATGGACTAGAAAGTATATCTTGTTGCGGTGAACATCATGTCTCAAGATTTTGTGAAGCAAGATCATCCATCTTAGCCTTCAAAACACAATTATGAGTGAACATCATGCATTTAATAGTTTAAGTAATTAAAATTAAAAAAACATAGATAATGATATATATATATATATATATATGCTAACGTGCAAAGCTAAACACAAAGCATAGAATAATTTGTGTTGTTTCTGTGTCATCTAAAATAATTTTACACATTCAAAAATGAACTAAACACAAAAATTTAAGTGTTTAAGTATTTTCTTGTCTCAAAACTATTTCAAGTAGGATCAAAGTATTTACTATTTGCTTGAGCGCGCAAAATTCCTTCTCTCGGTCATATGTATATATAGCTGAGGAATCTTGGGCTCAATCGTTTAAGTGGTAAAGATGGTGATGATGATAGATTTGTTGAGGGGGGAAAAAAAGAAGAAAAAAAACCCTGCCTTGGAAACCCATTCTTTGGAGTCTATGAAATAAACATATTTAAGGTTGACCCACTTTACTTTGGCTGCTTATATTTCAAAAGGAAACAAGAAAAACCAAATAGCTCATGAGGGATAAAGAGAACAACATCCTCAACATCATAAAACAAATCAAACCAAAATTAGAATTTGAAATTTTCAAGAGATCAAAAGTAAATTTTAGTATTAATTAACTAACACATATAACTAGAAACTATCATTACATGATGATTCTACACACTCCTTGTGTCTTAGCCATGGATGGCCACCATTCTTTGGCCATTTCCAGTCTTTAAAAAGCTCTATTGTCTTTAAGAAGTAAAGCACTAGTTGAATCTAGTGATTGAAGCTCTTGAATTCAACCCCAACTATTTGGGTCAACTAAATATCTCTGTGTACATAAATATGTATTGTGTTCAAGCTCCTTGAAAACTCGAACTCCACTATGTGCTTTCACTAGAAATGTGTATTACCACAAACATATGAACTATTTGGCAAACTACATTTTGCTATTCAATCGCAAAAAAAGTATGTCAATTGTAGAAATTTGCGCTTTATCGAAAGCCACCTTAGACAACTCTAGGTAAAAAGTTGGCTTTTGGCGATTGAATCGCTGATGTAGAAACTATGCAAATACCCTCAAAAGAGTGAGTCGCCACATTGTCTAGCCTAGTCATTGAAAGATATTTGAATGAACTAGGTTTAAAAAAGATATTTGAATAGACATGAACTCCTTTGTGAAGAATACACATTCACCAAATGCTTGCATTTGTAGAATCGGATCACTAAAAACTTAGTGGGCATTTGGTTGCCACTCTTATATATACATTACATTATTAGTTTACTTGGAAAAGATTATGTATACAAATAACTAACACCTCAGAAAATATTAACTACGAGTTTTTGATACGATTTATATCTGACTAGTTATAACCCATGCCCGAGGGCATGAAGTGAAAAAAAAAACAAAAAAAAAACACAAAAAACAAAGGCCTTTTCTAAGCTTTTGGAAAGAAACAGAAAAGGAAAGTAGAACTTTTGTGATTATTTAGCCCATATTTGGGAAGCAGCATTACTCATTTCACTAATTAGCCCTATGAACTATATCAAACTGATAGCATTAATCAAATGACCTATAAAAATGGTGGAACTAATCAAACTGATAGCAAAATTTACAACCATAGTGATGGAAAAACCCATTTTCTAGATAGGCAATAAATTATAACAAATACGCTTCCTAGATTTTAAAAAAGTGCAAGTGAGAATACATTTCTTGAGACTTAAATTATGAAATCCATTGTTGAAACACACTTCCTAAACTTCAAATTTCTGTGATTTTCCATTCATATTATATCAGTTTGATTAGTTCGATAAAAGTCATGCTATGTTTGGGAGTGATTAAGTGTGTGTGTGTGTGTGTGTGTGTGTGTGTGTGTGAGAGAGAGAGAGAGAGAGAGAGAGAGAGAGAGAAGAATTGGAAGGTAGGAGCAAATTCAAAACTGATTTGGTGTGTGGGATATGGAGAGAGAGGAAGAGAGAGAGAGAGAGAGAGAGACGTGAGGGATATGGGAATTTTTTTTCCTGTGATATGAGTAATGCTAATATGTGAGAGAAAAAGAGATTTAATATGATTTAATTATCAAATTACAATTAATTTGGAGGATCTAATTTCCCTACGTACTTGAATTAATTTTATGTTGGCAACAATTTCCCTATTTAAATTGATATCACTTCATATATATGGCAAGATATATATATATATATATATATACATGCACATGCGTGATATATGTATGCCCTTTTGATCGACGGTTTAAAATATCCAACTATGTCTCAATGGTTAAGATTGAAAATTGCTAACTTGGGAGGGACCCACACCGCTCTATTTAATTGTATAGATTATTATTGCCACTCTTAATTAACCATAACTATACACAAAAAACAATTCTTCAACTAGTAATCCTATCATTTCAAAATAAGCTAAGAGGTTAAGAAAGATTAAATGTGAATAAACATGATGATTTCCATTTTTCCGAATGAACAAATTCAAAGTGATTAGTTACTATACTAAAAAACTCTACAAATTGTGAATGATCTCATTCAAATTCATTGACACACAAATAGGCCCTAAATATATCAAGCTTTAAACAATGCTTAACTATGCTCAAACCAAAGAGAAAAAAAAGATGTTTTGATGGTATGTTTTGTTAACTATATATCAAAACGAACCATGGTATGTTTTGTATTATATATCTAACTATTTGTTCTTCATAAAAAAAAAGGATAAATGCATTTTACCTTCATGTGTTAGACCCATTTTCACTACCTTATGGTTCAAAAGTTGACAATTAACTTCTTGCAATTGTGACTAAAATGAAACAGTTAAGGTTTTAGTCAAAACTAGAGAATTAAATGCATTTTATACCCATGTGTTCAGGTATTTAGGTTTTGTTTTCACTTTGCCCTCTATAATTTAAAAGAAACGATTGTAGGTGGAATTAACTGCAATTAAAGGGCACGAATGAAACTAGACAAAAACCCAATAAAGAGAACTAATTTCCATGAATCATCTATAAAGATGAGAGAAGACTCATAATTGGTAATAGAAAGTTAGAAAATAGACAAATTAGAGAGAGAAAGTAAAGAAAAAGAAAAAAAGAAATAAAAGGAGGGGGGGGAACAATAATCAGAGAGAAAATTTATTTCAGAAGCATTACAAAGGACAAATTAAGAACCACCTTAATTTGAAATAGAGTAATGCTATGCTTCCCAGTTTTTTCCCCAAATTTTCTGTCACACCCCAACCCGCCTCGAGTGGATTAGGATACGTGTAACAATGCCACCAAGGTACGTCCCCAACACATACAATATAAAACAAGTCTTAAACTCTGTATAAAGCTCATTTGTATGCAATTAACCCCAAGGGTAAAATGGTCATTTTGAAATTTTAGTCAAACCCAATGTCAAAATACAGTATTTTCATTTAAAAACCAATAGTGAAAACGGCTCGTGAATCTGAGCTTCCTAGCTCAAGTTATGATGTCAAAGCATGATTATTTGGAAAACACACCAGTACGGTTGACCGAACAGAGACCTTTAAAATATCCGGTCGACCAGATAGAGAGCTCTTTTGCAAAAAATTCTGCAACAACTCCCTCAACCTGGTTTACAAGTTTAAACCCCACCAAAAACATGCCTAACCACTTGGGAACACCTCCAAAACTTCCACAACATGTCCACAAACATAATTAAACATTCCCACACATTTTTTAAACATAAACCAAGCATGTACCACATATCCACAACTAGAATTGGATCAAATTAACTCATGAACTCAACTCTTTTACATGAACTTGCTAGAAATGGATTCAAGCCAAATCAATACTTCTCCAAACTTTGCAAAACTTTGAGAAACATATCAATAATCTATACAAGTTTTCTCTCTCTCCCAAAACAAATGCATTAAACTTCAAATGAGTCAAGTAAGTAATCAAAACCAAGTTAGCTTTAAGAACCACCATATACATAACTTCTCCGGAAAATGATTACAAATCATTCAAAACATTTGATTACAAAAAGAAACTTGACTAAAGTCTACAACCCATGTATCCGGACTTGTCGGAATGATCCAAACATACAACTTACGCATAAACCGACCAATCACAAAGAAATTTACATAAGTTCCTACAAATTTACATTAACCACATGAGTCATAGGATTCCAAAACTAACTCCATGGTTACAACCACGAGTCAAGACTTTAATCCACAAGTCAAGGATACTAACCCACAAGTTATACTATATTACAAGTTATAAACATGATTACAAGACCCGAATCTCTCCCCCATTCCCGAGCACGTCACTTTCTCTCTGGGTATTGCTCCGTACCTACGGTGGTTGTTATTTACGACAACAGAAACAGAAAACGGTTTTCTTAAGCATTACGCTTAGTGAGAATTCTAAACATGATTGAATGTTTAACATGTGCAATGCGACAATAAACATATAAATTATATTTGTAATTGTCGAGTCACCGATTCAATGATTCATTCAAACCCGAAGACCTCCCTTGGCCCCGTGGTCACTTTTATTCCTTGGACTTCCTTATTTCTTAGATTCTTCCTCTTCACCACCCTTATTACTCCCAACTAATGAATCATTGTCCCGGGCTCATTGAATACCATATAGACATATAAGCATGTAGGCACATAATCATAGCAACTTTTCATACAATTGACATGTAAATCACAATCTGTCCCTCCTCACTGGGGACTTTTTTTTTTAACTAGTGTCCTTTATTGAACACTTTTCACGGGAGAGTCCAAGCCTCCCTTTATTCCATAATATACACTAATTATATTAATTAATGCATATAACATGATAATCAACCTGTTCTCCGGGTACGGGTGTTACATTTCTCCCTCCCTAAAAGGGAGTTTGGTCCCCAAACTTACTTTTACTTCAGGTGTCGAATAAATGCGGGTACTTTGCTCGAATCTCGTCTTCCCGTTCCCAGGTAGCCTCTTCGACTGAATGGCTTCGTCATTGAACCATAACAAGTGGAATCACCTTGGTTCTTAATACTTGATCTTTTCTATCAAGAATTTGTACTGGATGCTCCACGTAAGTCAAGTCTTCCCGAATCTCTAACAGTTCTGGAATAATAACATGTTTCGAATCCAATACATAATGTCGAAGCATTGAAACGTGGAATACATTATGAACATTCGCCAACCCTTGTGGCAATTCTAACCGATAAGCTAACGGTCCTACTCGATTAAGAATCAAATACGGCCCAACATACCTCAGGCTGAGCTTACCTCGCTTACCAAATTGTGCTATGCCTTTCGAAGGTGAAACTTTCAGAAACACATAGTCACCAACCTCAAACTCCAACGGTCTTCTACCCGTATCCGCATAACTTTTGTAACGACTCTGAGCCGTTTATAACCGCTGTTTAATCAATCGAATCTTATCAGTAGTGATTTGAACTATCTCCGGCCCCAAAAGCTATTTCTCTCCAACTTCTGTCCAACAAATCGGCGATCTACACTTTTTACCATGTAGTGCCTCTTAAGGCGCCATTCCAATACTAGTTTGGAAGTTGTTGTAAGAAAATTCAATCAACGGAAAATGAGTTTCCCAATCTGCTTTAAAATCCATAACACAAACCCTTAACATGTTTTCTAAAATCTGAATCACCCTCTCAGAATGACCATCAGTCTGAGGAGGAAACGTAGTACTAAAATGTAAAGTTGTCCCCATAGCTCTTTGTAAGCTCTCCCAAAATCTTGATACAAATCGAGTATCACGATCTGACACTATCAAAATCGGTGCTCCATGAAGCCGTCTAATCTCTCTGATATAAATCTTAGCAAGTTTTGACGGATTCTTGGTTTTGATTGGTAAGAAATGGGCTGACTTAGTCAACCGGTCAACAATAACCCAAATGCTATCATTAGACTTTGTAGATCTTGGAAATCCCGATACGAAATCCATTATAATATGTTCCCATTTCCACTCTGGTATCTCTAAAGGGTGTGGTTCTCCCTCGGGTCGTTGATGTTCCAGTTTCACATTTTGGCAAGTCATACATTTAAACACAAATTCTGCGACTTCTCGCTTCATACCACTCCACCAGTAAATTTCTCGCAAGTCTCAGTACATTTTGGTTATTCCCAGATGTATCAAATATCTGGTGTTGTGAGCTTCTTCGATAACTTTATTTCTCAAATCTCCAACTTTAGGTACACATGAGCGATTGATATACCTTAGTACACCATCTTGAAAGCTAAATTCCGGGCTTCTACCTTCAGTTTGTTCATCCACTATTTTCTTGAATTCTGGATCTCGAAGTTGATTAGATTTTATCTCATCAATAAGACTCGGTTGTGCAACAATCGCAGCCATCAACCCACCTTCAATTCTGGGAACCACTTCAAGTTTTAATTGTTCAAATTCTTTCACCAACCTTTCCTATCCGGTCAAGGCATAAGCTAAGTTTTCTAACGACTTCCGACTTAAGGCATCGGCGACCACATTCGCTTTTCCTGGGTGATATTGAATCTTCAAATCATAGTCTTTTATCAGTTCTAACCATCTTCTTTATCTCATATTAAGATCTCTCTGTGTAAATAAATATTTCAGACTTTTGTGATCGGTGAAGATTTCACAAGTTTTCCCATATAGGTAATGTCTTCAAATTTTTAAGGCGAAGATTACCGCCGCTAACTCCAAGTCATGTGTCACGTAATTTTTCTCGTGAGGTCTCAATTGTCGTGAAGCATAAGCTATCACATTGTCATCTTGTGTTAACACACATCCCAAGCCTTGTTAGGAAGCATCACTATAAATTCAAAAAATTTCGGTACTGTTGGAATTGTAAGTATCGGTGTCATTGTTAACTTTTCCTTCAATGCTAAAAAGCAATCTTCACACTCTTAATTCCATTCAAACGGTACGTCTTATCTCATTAACCTTGTCATCAGAGTCACAATTCTAGAGAAATCTTTGACGAATCTTCTGTAGTATCCGGCCAACCCCAAGAAACTTCGAATCTCGGACACATTAGTCGGTCTTGCCCAATTCATAACAGCTTCAATCTTCTGTGGGTCTACATAAATACCTTCTTTAGAAATCACGTGCCCTAAAAAAGTGACACTTGTCAACCAAAATTTGCTTTTCTCAGCTTTCCAAACAATTGTTTCTCTCTAAGTCGTTGTAAAACTAGTCTCAAGTGTTGTTCATGCTCCTCCGAACTCTTCGAGTAAATGAGGATGTCATCAATGAATACTATCACAAACTCATCTAAGTAAGATTTGAACACTCGATTCATTAAATCAATAAAGGCGGCAGATGCATTGGTAACCCGAAATGGCATCACTAGAAACTCATAGTGTCCGTATCGGGTCCTAAAGGCCGTCTTCTCTACGTCCTCTGCTTTGACTTTCAATTGATGGTACCCAGATCTCAAATCTATCTTTGAAAATACTTGAGTCCCTTGAAGTTGATCAAATAGGTCGTCAATGCGTGGCAACGGGTATTTGTTCTTGATGGTTACCTTGTTGATCTCCCTGTAGTCAATACACATCCGCATTGTACCATTCTTCTTCTTCACAAATAGTACCGGTGCACCCCATGGAGACATACTAGGTCGGATAAAGCCTTTGTCTAGCAACTCTTGCAACTATATCTTTAACTCTTTCCACTTAACTGGTGCCATTCGATATGGTGCTCGTGAAATTGGTTGAGTTCCCGGCATAACATCAATATCAAACTCAATCTCTCGATCAATTAACACACTAGGTAACTCCTCTGGAAACACATATGGGAATTCTTTAACTATCGGCATATCCGCAAGTTTTAAATCATTACCCCTAGTATCCAGAATACTACACAAGAACCCTCGACAACCTTTCTTCAACAAACGACATACTTCAATAGCTGACACTATATACGGCGGTGACACAACACCCTTGCCTTGAAAATAGAACATATCTTGATTCGAAATACGAAATACGACCCCTTTGTTGTTATAATCAATATTTGCATAGTTTGCCGCTAACCAATCCATACCCAATATAACATCAAAGTGTTGAACGATTAACGGTACTAAATCGACTGTTAAACTCTTACCACCTATATTTATCTCACAGTTTCTAAACACCCCTGAGCTAATCAACGGAGCCCCCAATGGTATTATAACAAATAAATCATAATCCATAAACTCTCATGGTTTATCTAGATACTTAGCAAAGTTATGTGATACGAATGAGTGTGTGGATCCCGAATCTATAAGTACATTTGCTAGGTGTGAGCAAATAGAAACCATACCTAAAACCACAGTGTCAGCTGAAGCAGTTTCCCCCGGCCTAAGCTGATATGACCTTGCCTCTCGCTGCTCTCTCCTCGGAGGTTGAGTAGTCCTTAGTGTAATGGCACTAGCCGCGTATGAACCGGAACCGGAAGCTCCCTAATGCTTGGTTGGACAATCCTTAGCTTGATGTCCCAATTCCTTACAAGTGAAATATCGACCCCTCATATCTACATTTTGATTTGGGCAATTTCTGGCGATGTGTCCCGGTTGTCGGCAAATGTTGCAAGTGATTGGATTTGGAAGTTGATTGCATCGGCTCCAATGAAATTTTTGACAAGTCTGACACCTCGGTTTATTTCCACTGGAACCACTACCAATACTAGCTAATGATCCTCCTGAACTCTGCCTTTTTACACCCCCTTGACTACTGAACTAACTTGACCCAACCCTTTTGTTTTGTTGACTTGGTGGTGGTGGTAAGTTTGAAGTGTACCCGAGATCTCTTTCAGCGATAGAAGCAATATCCAATGCCTTAGCATAAGTCTCTGGATGGAATACGGTCACTCGCCCTCGAATGTCACCCCGGAGTCCCGCTACAAACTTCCTTGCCTTCACCTTCTCAGTCGTTACAATATCCCCGGCAAACCTCGCTAAACTGGTAAATTGTGTTGAGTATTCCCAAACCGACTTCCCCCCTTGTACCAATTCCATAAACTCTTGAGCTTTTTGATCCCCAAATAATTCTAAAAAATATTGTTCGTTGAAAATTTCAAGGAATTGATCCCAAGTAGTCGGTTGACCGGGTCTTAACTTAGTACGCCACCAATATTGCACTTCATCTTTCAATGTATCGGCTGCAAACAACACCTTTTGTTCCTCTGTACACGGTAATACCCTGAAAATTTTCTCCATATCTGAGATCCAAAAATTTGCCTTTATAGGATCGGCTTCCCCGCGGAATATGGTCGGCTTTTGTTTGTGGAATTTTGAAATGGTAACAATGTCTTCCCTCGGATTCGGATTCAGATTCGGTTGTACCGGTCTCTCTTCAACCACATGAGTTTCGGCGACTCGTACCAACTCTTTGATTGCTCTTTCAACCCGTTCCATTCGATTTGTGGTGTCACCTCCAGACATAATGCCTGACACCCACATATAGTACATACATGCTCGTTACTTTTAACTAAATACATGGCATGCTAATCAACAATAAAAAGCATGCTAAGTAAATGTGTATGCATGTTTATAACTACGTGTCATTACGTGCACACTACGCGTCGTATACGTCTCTCGTCCCCAAAGGCTCTAGCCTAATGCTCTGATACCAATAATTGTCACACCCCAACCCGCCTCGGGCGAATTAGGACACGTGTAACAATGCCACCAAGGCACGTCCCCAACACATACAACATAAAACAAGTCTTAAACTCTCTTTTAAACTCTTTATAAAGCTCATTTGTATGCAATTAACCCCAAGGGTAAAATGGTCATTTTGAAATTTTAGTCAAACCTAATGTCAAAATACAGTATTTTTTATTTTAAAACCAATGGTGAAAACGGCTCATGAATCTGAGCTTCCTAGCTCAAGTTATGATGTCAAAGCATGATTATTTGGAAAACACACCAGTCCGGTTGACCGAACAGAGACCTTTAAAATATCCGGTCGACCAGACAGAGAGTTCTTTTGCAAAAAATTCTGCAACAACTTCCTCAACCTGGTTTACAAGTTTAAACCCCACCAAAAACATGCCTAACCACTTGGGAACACCTCTAAAACTTCCACAACATGTCTACAAACATAATTGAACATTCCCACACATTTTTTAAACATAAACCAAGCATGTACCACATATCCACAACTAGAATTGGATCAAATTAACTCATGAACTCAACTCTTTTACATGAACTTGCTAGAAATGGATTCAAGCCAAATCAATACTTCTCCAAACTTTGCAAAACTTTGAGAAACATATCAATAATCTATATAAGTTTTCTCTCTCTCCAAAAACAAATGCATTAAACTTCAAATGAGTTAAGTAAGTAACCAAAACCAAGTTAGCTTTAAGAACCACCATATACATAACTTCTCCGAAAAATGATTACAAACCATTCAAAACATTTGATTACAAAAAGAAACTTGACTAAAGTCTACAACCCATGCATCTGGACTTGTCGGAATAATCCAAACATATAACTTATGCATAAACCGACCAATCACAAAGAAATTTACATAAGTTCCTACAAATTTACATTAACCACATGAGTCATAGGATTCCAAAACTAACTCCATGGTTACAACCACGAGTCAAGACTTTAATCCACAAGTCAAGGATACTAACCCACAAGTTATATTATATTACAAGTTATAAACATGATTGCAAGACCTGAATCTCTTCCCCATTCCCGAGCACGTCACTTTCTCTCTGGGTATTGCTCCGTACCTGCGGTGGT
The DNA here is from genome assembly GCA_033977485.1 of Hydrangea macrophylla. Classification (NCBI taxonomy): domain Eukaryota; kingdom Viridiplantae; phylum Streptophyta; class Magnoliopsida; order Cornales; family Hydrangeaceae; genus Hydrangea; species Hydrangea macrophylla. Next base: position 101,397,095 of record CM066993.1, read on the forward strand.
TGTTATTTACCACAACTAGGGGTGTCATTTGGCCGGAACGAAACGGAATAGGCTATTTCGGAAAAAATTCCAAAATTTTCGGAATCTACTTTTACTTTCCGACTTCCATTCCGAAATTTCAGAATTTTGAAAAGCATTTCCGATTCCGAATTTTTGGAATTTTTTGGAATCGAAAATTTTCGGAATATTTCAGAACTTTTGAAATTTTCAAACCACTGACTACACAATAAAATAAATCCACACAGCTATTACAAATTTACAACATACAAATACAACAAACATTTTTTTTTTTTTAAAAAAGCAACACCTAAAAGTTTAAACTTAAAACACATTAAGTCCATAATATCAACAACTAAAAAAATATCAAACATGATTACATAGCAATTCAAGTATCCATCAAGGATTCGAGATTCAAAAACACATTACATCCATAAATACGCCACCTAATAAAATATCAAACATAGAAATTGAAGCATCCATCAAACGACATTAAATTCAAATACATAAAATAGTTTAAACTTAAAACACAACTTTAGAATAATTCCAAAGATAGAGAAATCATTTCATTGAATTAGCAGAAAGCCCTCAAGGAAGCAATGCACTCCCAACCGACAAAGCTCCAAGCTCTTGTGTTATAGCTACAATGAACAAAAGCAGATTAATGTATCTAAAAAAAATTTCCATTAAAAAAATGAAAGGAGAAGATTAAATACAACATACCTATTTCGATTTCCTCAAGTTCCTCGAGCTTTTCTTCAATGCCAACCGATGGCATAGGACTTCGTAACCAATCTTGGGTGCATACCAAACACTCCACAATGTTAGGTGTCAAGGAACTTCGGAATTGATCAAGTACTCAACCCGCAGTACTGAAAGCACACTCTGAAGCAATCGATGTAATAGGAATTGACAAAATGTCACGTGCCATGATTGCAAGTGCACGATATATTGCAAGCTTACCTTTCCACCACCATGCCAAAACATCAAAGTGAGGATCTTCCTCCTCTATCCCTTCCCCCAAGTACTTCTCCAAATCATTCATGGCATCTAATTGGTCCTTCCTCTTTAAGTCGGCCCTAAACTTATCCTTCTTTAAAGAACGTTTAATACTATTGTCAATTCCATCACTATGAACTCCATCATTTTTAGATGAAATATCTACAAAAGCTGTAGCTTCCTCCTTATACTTGAGATAAAGGCGTGACATGGATTTTCTCACATTATCCACAAAATTTGCAAGTTTTCTTCTCTTTTTTTTTGTCTCTTCGGAAAGCATAGAATCATAACTCAAAAAATCATTATACCAATACGCCACATAATCGATCTTATAGTGGATCTAGTACTATTGACATAATCAAAATTCCGTTAAGAGACTTCATGTGACAATACTTATCAAATTTTGCATTCATTTTGGTTGACATGGCACGACGACAATCATCATCACTATCCCAATCATGCATTAGAAGTTCTTTGGCTTGTGCTACCTCATCAAAGTAAGTGTTAGAAGTCACATACTAGGAACCCGAAATGCGTTTTGTAAGAAGATAAAAGTCTTCTAAAAAAGAATGCAAAATTTTTAACTTATTCCAATTAATATCTTCCATCGTACCCAACCTTTCACACGCTCTTTTATAGCTAGGATCTTGCTCCTCTAACCTATCAAATGCTTTCTCAAACTCCATTGCCGCATCTTTCATTAGGTAGGTTAAATTCCATCTAGTTTTTACATCTAAGCACACAACCTGTTTAGTTATTATACCCTCCTCTAATGCGCATTTTTTAAACCATTGCAAACGTGATGGACTACTCCTCACATATTTGACACTTCAACGTAAGTGCTTGATAGTTGTTTTAACCTTCTCAAGTCCATCCCTCACAATAAGGTTAATGATGTGTGCAAAACATCTCACATGAAAGACCTCACCTCCAAACAACAACATGTATCTTTTGTTCAATCTTCTCTTTTGGTCTACTACACATGTGTCATTACTCTTAGCATTGTCAAGGGTAATAGTCATGACATGTTCTATACCCCACCCTAATAAACATTCTTCAACGGCCTTTGCAATTGCCTCACCCGTGTGTGGATGTGGAAGGACCCGAAAGTTAATAATTTTCTTTTGTGGTCTCCAATCTTTGTCAACAAAAGTGAGCAACAAGTACAATATAACCAAGATTTTGAACGGAAGTCCACATATCGGTTATGATGCATACACGTGTGGAAGTGTCCTTCAAATAGTCTTTCAATTTAATCTTTTCCTTGTGAAACATTTGCACGCAATCTTTAGTAATTGTAATTCTACCCAAAACTTGAAACTTAGGTTGCATTTCTTGGCAAAACAACCTAAAACCCTCCTTTTCTACAACACTAAATGGAAGTTCGCAGAGAATTATCATTTTTGCTAAAGCCTTGCGACATTTATCTTGGTCAAATTTCCAATTACAAACTTGATTTGCCATTAAAGAAATTAGGGATTGTGATTTATCCTCTTGGTCACGAGGAAATTTTTTACAACGCTTGGTATGAGTCCACAATTTGTTGGTTCCAGATGCAGACGGTGCATTTATTTTTGCATTGCAAAAGATACATTCAGCTGTTCCTTTATACTTGCCACTTTCTCCATCTAAAAGTCTTGGAAAATAATTACATACCTCGGATTTCCCGTGGTTTCTAGCTAGACCTTACTTTTGACCCGTCTTTTGCCTCTTTTGATTAACTTCCATGCTAGCAGTAGGAGCAACACTTTCAACCATGTCTGACATAAAATCAAGGGCCTGAAAATTAAAAATAAAAAAAAAGAATAGTATAAATGTATAATATACAAAAAGGGAAAACATCAAAAATTAGAATATCCTAAGTTCCTAACAATCAACTAAAGAAGAAAAGAGTAGACAAAAAGATGATCTGTGAAACAAAAGAGTAGAGGATCTGTGAAATAAAATAGTAGAGAAGCAGAGGACCTGATAATCTGAAATAGTCATTCAAATAAAGAAGAAACAAAAAGAGATCATTAGGCAAACAAGATCATTCAAAAAAAGAAGAAACAAAAATAAAATAAATTAGGGATTGTGATTTAAACAAACACACACAAATGTTAAAAAAAAAAATCAAAGAACAAGATGATATGTGAAACAAAAGAGTAGACATACAGAGTACCTGATAATATGAAAAACTAAATCAAATGCCGTCGGAAAATCACTGAGGGAGAGGAGATGCGTAGGGTTGCGACTGGGCTGGGCGACGTAGAGAGAAGGAGCGAAGAGATGAGGGTTGGGGCTGGCCGGATGGGCGTCGCAGTGAGAGGGAGAGAAGAGATGAGGGTTAGGGCTGGCCGGCTGGGCGTCGCAGTGAGAGGGAGAGAAGAGAGGAGGGTTGGGGAAGGTGGGTGGCGCAGAGAGAGGGAGAGAAGAGATTAGGTTTTTGGTTTTGCTTCAAGACCTAATGGCCAATATGCTAATCAGCTAATGTCAAGGGCCTCAAGGCCTTTACTAAAATTTTAAAATTTAAAACTTAACCTATCTACTTTTCAAAATTAGAAAAATAACTTAGTTAACATTTTTTAACGCCCCTATATATATGTATTACATATTTACATTATATAATATAAGAACTCGGAATATTGTCGGAATATTTTCAAAAAATCTAATTCGAAATTCTTTTGGAATATTTTTGGAATTTTAAAAACAATTCCGATTCCGTTCCAATTTTTTTCGGAATTATCGGAATTCGGAATTTCGGAATTCGGAATACAAATTTTGCTTCCAAAATCGGAATTTTTTGGCTCGGAATCGAAAATTCCGTTCCAAATGACACCCCTAACCACAATAGAAACAGAAAACGGTTTTTTTAAGCATTACGCTTAGTGAGAATTCTAAACACGACTGAATGTTTAACATTTGCAGTGCGACAATAAACATATAAATTATATTTGTAATCACCGAGTCACCGGTTCAATGATTCATTTAGACCCGAAGACCTCCCTTGGCCCCGTGGTCACTTCTATTCCTTAAACTTCCGTATTTCTCGGATTCTTCCTTTTCACCACCCTTATTACTCCCAACTAATGAATCATTGTCCCGGGTTCCTTGAATACCATATAGACATATAAGCATGTAGGCACATAATCATAGCAACTTTTCATACAATTGACATGTAAATCACAATCTAACAATTTTAGAACTTCTAAACATGATATCCACAACTCAAAATAGATACAAAAACATTGAACATCTTAAACCACAATCACTTTTTTTTTGTTAGAAAACTCACCTTAGCAAGATTATACCCAATTCTGCTCCTAAAATCCCAAATCAAGCTTGAACCAAAGCCAATTCTTGTTCTAGAGTAATCCTACATAGTTTTGGTACAACCAATATCGTCTATCAAGAACGGTTGTTGGAAAAACATTGTCAAAAATGAAAACAAATTACGTGCATGTAATCCTCTTACCTTCACGAGTAGAGTAATTTCTGATAATATTGACATTTTTTTAGATCACTTTTAACAATGTAGTGATAACGTAAGTGATATGTTGCATAAAAGGGGAGGCTATCTAGAAATCCCTTGAAATTAGTTTCGGAACGTAATTACGGACCCAAACGGAACTTTAGCGAAAACTGTCACGCCCCGACGTAGCATAAATAAGGAAAGCGTTTAATTTCCTTTATGGACACGTAGGTCGCAACAGTTTGAAGGATCGATTCCGTCCCAAACGTCGAACAACATAAAACCATGATCAGAGTAGGGCAATCAAGACTTACAAATATTTTTCTAACTTACTACATATTACCACTCTGGGTCAGCTAAGGCACAAGCCGCCTTAAAAGAAAACAATATCTATTGTCTATTACAGTCATCCTTATTACAGAATTCAGTTTATAACTTAAAACATATAAAAGTAAATTCTCTTTCCATCAGTGTTTCTCAATTTGTGTAGTCGTACGGCCCAGCAATATCATAACCTGAAAAGCCTGAACACGAATGTCCAGGACGCATCAACGCCGTCAGCTTCAAGAAGCTGATGAGTATTAAAAACATAACTTTGAATGTAACACATACTCATTTACCATTTTTTAATTCCCATTTAATTCAATCAAGTTTATATTAAAGTAAAGAGTTCAATTTTTTTTTTAGAAAACAATCACGATATCATTTGAAAGATTTAATTCACATTTATGTGACCGTGTATGAAACACAATGCATCATCTCATCTTACCGACTCTTTTCTCTCGACAAACACAACAACCCACTATCTCACACCAGTATCCTTGTAATACTCCGATAGCCACACTTTAGCACAGGGGTGCCAGGGAATGTCCAATTTGCCTCACACTTTGGTCCGGGGTTAGGGAGTGTCCAATGCCTCACACTTTAGTACCTAATCCGCCTCGCAAATACCGGAGGTAACCTCACGCAATATCCAGACTCGGGTACCCGGGAGTGTCCGTAGGCCACACTTTAGCACTACCATGGGTGCCAGGGAATGTCCAAGTTCGGCGTCACACACTTTAACGCTACCATGGGCGTCAGGGAGTGTCCAATTTTGCCACTGTCGCATTACAAAGATACTCTCACCGCAATCTCAACACGTCACACTTTGGGGCACAATTACCAGGGAGTGTCCACAATACAATCTCAACCACACACTCTTTTCCACACTGACAACCACACACCATGCATGTACAACTAACTCCACATGTATGTCATGAAACCTTAAACAAAAGTAAAATGTTGAATTATAGGAACAATGTATGTGCGGGGATCGTAAAGTCGTAATACAACGTTTTAATCGTGCAAACATAACCAAATAGGATTCTGTTTTAGTGAATTTCCCAAACAGAGCTTTAAAAGTTCATGAAACATCACCCAAACAGTTCCTTAACATAAAACAGCAAAAACTAGAAACTGTCAGAAGTCGCGCGCGCGGGCCGCTCACACGATTTGCCCATTTTCTCGTTTTATTATATAAACTTTCCTTACTGCTTGGAAACGCACAGCTCGCGCGCGCGGGCCGCTCGTGCGGATCGCTCGCGCGACCTGCCTATTTTTCAATTTTCTTTTACAAAACTTTTCTGTCTGCCTGGGAACACAAACCTCGCGCACGCGGGTAGCTCGCACGCGCGAGTTCAAGCAGTGTCTTCGTCTTCCTCGCTGGTTTTTCCCTGTTTCAGTTTTAAGGGGTCTTTTTCACCCATTTTGAAATTTGACAATAACCAAGCCTTATTATATATGGATCTCTCCGTTTTTTCGCAAGGATTATGAATTCACAACCAGTTTTACTTGAATCGATCCTAGCTCACGAATTTTATGAAAAACCGAAAGACGTCAAAACTTCATTTTTTAATATACGTCCTCCTATGAATGAATTAACTCTTATACTTTAAACTTAGCATCTACCAGATGTAATCTTTCATAATTATCTAAGAAAATGGATTTTTGTTGAGTTTGAAAAATCTTGATTTCAAGCTATGAAACTTCAAACGTATGATCATCAATGGAGATTTCAAAATTAGACAAGCACAAAAGAAATTAAAGCATGAATTACATTCTGAGTGAGTTATAAATACTCACTGAGATTAATGGTGAAGAGTTGTTGAGAAAAAAATACAAATAAGAACTCCAATTGCACTTGGCTATGGAGAATTGAGAAGCTTTCTCTCTATATATTTTCAGTAACCAACTCTCAAGCTCTCTCTTTTTTCTGTGTATTCAGTGCAGAATGAGAATGCGTGTGTGTGATAGTTTGTTAAATAGAACTCATGGACTTGGGCTCCAAGTTGTTTCTTTTACACTCAACAAAATGATATTTTCCAATTATTAAATATACTACAAAAATCACAGGTGTGTGTGTGTGTGTGCTGATATTCATACGTATAGAGTTATATATAACTCTCAGCTTGAGCCAAAGGCCAAGTAGGTGCATAGGCCAATTTGTATGTGTTTGGGAATTCAACTCATGGTCTTAAGTTAACACACTCACACAAAGCATTGCCAAACAAGGCCTAAGTCAATGATTAGTTTCCATAAATGAAAAATAAAGTGTATGTCAAATCTAACTTTACATCACTTCCAAAATCTGTGAAAGTTTAATATAGAGCGGACAGTTTTAAACACAAACTGGTGTTTTCGTGACGCGGTGTTCGTCACAAAAATACAGAAAATTCATTTTAACATAAGAATTGATTTTTCGGTGTCATAAAAACACAGTTTGAGTTAACAGAAAAAAATTTCACCGTCTTTGAAATGCATATTTCAAAATCCACACAGGTATGACTAAATTTATAGAAATTGCAGTTTGATCCCAAAAGAATTTAAGACATGAAATGAAATTAATAATTAGGTTCAACATGTGAGGGTTGAAATTAGAATAACCGCAAACAATACATATTGATTTTTAAATATGACAATGCAAATACAGATTAATTATGGAAATGTCAATTTAAGATTAAATGAAAATGCAAGTTGTTACAAAAACTTTTTTAATTTATATTTTTCAGTCATGAAGTAATAATTTAGTCGTGTAAGATGTTTCAGGGAATAATTAGAAGTTTTGAGAACTTGTGGGAGTTAAATGTAATTTATGAGAGTTATTCCTATATATAGTAAACTCAATATATTTTTCATAAAATATCCAAAAACAAAATATCTTAGAGAGAGAGCAAGGGAGAGGGAGAGGGAGAGGGAGAGAGAGAGAGAAATGGAGATTTTATCCCCACGAGCTAAACGGTGCAAACGGCGTACTTCCGATCGTCAGTTGTTCACCAAACTTCATATTTAAACTTCTCGAAGTAAGAGCTGCGTTTTGATGTCTCTTAGGCCTCGTTTGGAAACTTTTTACCTAAATCCTAATATTGGAATTTGGGGGAAAACATGTTAATACTTGTAGGAATCTTTCAAAATCTGCCGACATTTAATCGGTCCCCTAATACTTAATTTAAAGTTAGAGAGAAATCGCATGAGGTATGAAATTCTAACCTATGTTATATAGGAAATATACATGTTTTGATTTTCGACGACGAAATTGTGATCCGGGCGAAATTCATGTGTTAATAGTAGACCCGTTAATTATACACGTGCTTGATTATAAAAAGCATGTCTAATTTATACACAAGCACGTTAAGTGATCATGTGGGTCAAAGGGGGGGCTTAAACAATTTCATGTCAGAGTAAGCTTTTCGATGTTTGAGAATTTTAGTATCAACGGTTGCTGTGCATGGTAAGGCCTTGACTTGCCAGGGCACTTGGGATGCAATAGTTGTAGGCTTGAACTAGTCATGGGCATCGCGGTTTAAGGCATGGACTTTCCACTACCGAATGAATGCGTGTTTTTCTCTCTAAAGACTATTTTGATGTGAATTATGAGATTAAAGCATGATTTATCATATATGTATATGTTAAAATTTGTGCACTCAGCATATTGCTGAGCAGTGGAACTTTACTCCATTATAGGTGTTAAGAAGATAGGAAAGAAGAAGTGAGAAAAGTGAAGCCGATGGGACGATGGGGCTATCCTTGTACATGTTTTTGTTTTCATTCCAATGTTGTAATAACCAATTTCTAAGCAACTAGAACTATGTTTTATCCTAACTTGATAACCTTAGGATGGATATGTTTGGTTGTAATCGATAGTAAAACTCTTGTATTTATGGTTTGAATTTGTTGTTCTACAATGAGGACCACTTTGGAGCTGATTGGGATAACCATGGTTTGAAATTTTGCAGAATTTGCTGATTTAGGGAAAACCAGTCGTCTGGATTGTGTTCCAGAATGGGAGGTTCTGTCTGGACAGGGTACCAATCGACTGGGCAAGTGTCAGTCGACTGGGATTTTGGCACCACAGTGACTAGGTCCTCTACACAGTCGACTGGACTAGGTGCTGAGATTTTATGCTCTTTGTATTTTGCATTTCCAGTCGACCGGACCTCTGATCAGTCGACTAGATTGCTGGTTCCAAAAGGGTGTTTCTTTAAGTGTTTTCAAATGTGCAAAACTTTTTATAACTCTGAATTTCATGGATTTTACTTATGCTTTCCATTGTTATTTACTTTAATTGAATTGGATGAGTCTTGGTGACATGCCACGTGTCCTATTTTCGCCAATAGCGGGATTGGTCATGACAAGTGTAGTCTCTGTTTTCTGAGTAAGGGTGCTTACAAATCTAATTTCTTTTTATATGTGACTAGTATTGCAAAACGACTTTTTTCCCATGAAACTATGACTTGCGGTGACGCGGTAGATAGAACATTGGTGTATCCAAGAGTTTTACAATCAAGCCCATCCCAAGGGTCAGTATGTGCTAATTTTGTATTAACAAGATGATAAGGGTTGAGTAAATGACATTGGAATAATAAAGAGAAAGATACTATTGTAACACTATATCTTAGACACTTCCATAACTTGTTATTACATTATATCATTTGTACCCTGTGAGTTTCTATTTAATCAGCTCTCAACAAGCTGACGACTGTTATTCCTGGACAGTCCTTGTCCAGATTACCATATCCCTCTTAATGCAGGTGATGGAGCTTATGACGACGACTACTATCCTTAGAGGTGTCAAACGGGTCGGGCCCGGTCAAAGCGGGCACCGAGCGGGCTTTGGGCCGGGCCGAACCGGACTGGCTAGCGGGCTTTCTTCAATTTTTGGAGTGGGCCGTGGCAGGCTTCGGGCCGAACCGGGCCGGGCCATAGACGGAAGGATGGGTGAGGCCGGTATCTGAACCGGACCTAGCGGGCCAGGCCTTGTGGCGGGCCGGGTCGGGCTTTTAGCCCAAAAAAAGCAGGTCGGGGTCGGACCGGGCCAACCCGATCCGAATGACACCACTAACTATCCTGAGGGGGAATATGCAGAGGGTGGCTCATTGATGTCGGTTATGCCAGAGAAGGCTGTTACACTGATGACTACCTATATGCCAGCTAGAGATGAATAAGTTATATCTAGTTTATATTCCTGTTGTTCTGTTGAACTTTTGGTAACGGGTACGTTGACATATGTTGTCTCCAGACTTGTTAAATTCCTGAGGACCTCTCTGATGTTTGCAATAGATATAACTGTTATTATATTCAGTTTGATTATGTTGCTGTTCTTATTCATTAGTTGACTAGTACTGTGTGGTGTGGACAATTAGTGACATTCACCAGTCATTCCCTACGGACGCAAAAAAAAAATAATAATAAAAATAAAAAATCATTTTTCTCTATTTTTGCTGCTCTGGGGCGTGATAATTAATGGCTAATAATGGATGAATACGCCATAATGTATTGAGTAATATTTGGGGTACTAACAAATTCCACTAACACTCATACCCACACTCTAAGTGTGGGTAGGAGTGTTAGTGGAATTTGTTATAAGTGTGGGTGTGAGTGTTAGTGGAATTTATTATAAGTGTGGGTGTGAGTGTTAGTGGAATTTGTTAGTACCCCTAACATTATTGGTATTATATTTTTGGGTGTTGGTGGTAAGTAAATATTGCAAAGCACATAGTAAAAATACTCTTTGAATGACTGAATTACCGCAATTAAGTTGTAGAGATCTTCCAAGCAAAAAAAAATGGTAGAGATCCAAGAAAAGCATTTAGGGGAGAGGGAGATTATTTTAAAGGGTTAATTACAAAAATACCCCCTCAACTATGACCCGTTTTTTAGTACACCATTTGATTTAAAAAAGTGAACAACTTCACTCCCTCAACTATCAATATTTATTTAGTCCCTAACGCCGTTAACGGAAGTAATAAAATGTCGCATATACCCTTGGTCTGAATTACAAAAACACCCCCTCAATTATGACTCCTTTTCGAGTACACCTCTGATCTAAAAAAAAGTGAACAATTTTACCCCCTTCCTCCTCCCCCCCCCCCCCCCCTCACTCTCTCACTCTCTCTCTCTCTGCACCCAACCCCACTGAATTGAAACCAAATCAATAACACTAACTACACATCAACAACTCAATCTCCAAACTCCTTTTCCTTGGGGATGTTTATCAGGGTGAGTTTCATAAGGGAAAGTACTCTAGAAGTCGGGTTTATTACTATCATTTGAGAGAAAATTCGGAGATTGAGAATTGCAAAAACTGGTGTTCGGTGGTGGTGATTAGATGGTGTGGTAGTGATTTGGTGTTGATTTAGGGTGTGGGTGGTGGTGATTGGGTAGTCATTGGGTGGGGCAATGGTAGATGGCCAGCCCAAAGGGGGGGCAAAAGGGGCAACCGCCCTGGGCAACCAAACTTCTAAAAATTATAGGGCCTACATGAAATTTTCATAATTACATTTTTATTTTGAGATATATTAGTATTTTACATTTAGGCCTCCCCATGACCCAATTTAGTGCCGTCAACTACATATATATTGATATAGATGTATATAAAACTCAAAAGTATAGGCCCCTAGAATTTTGAAAATTACTTGTTTAGTGTAAAAAAAATTTGACTTTTAGAAATAGGCCCCTTTAGAATTTTAAAAGACACCATGCAATGTTTAAGTTTCACAAACAGACTCATATTACAAGTTGATGATGCCAAAAATTGGTAAGAGTAAAGTAAAGCAATTTTAGGAGAGAGAGAGAGAGAGAGTGAGAGACTATTTTTTGTATGTGGTTCGGCCCTGTTAATGAAGGTACCTACGTCCACGGGTATGTCTGAGCACGTTCACTAGCAGATCACCGGCGGGCCTGGTGAGCCAACAAAGAGGGGCGACACTACCAGTAATACCGGCCGGGCGTATGCATATAATGGTGAATTTTGTAGAGGTGCTGTGTAGACTAAAGAGTTGGCCGCCCCCTCCATGGGGGGTGAGAGGTCTCTTTTATAGATGTAAGAGACCTACTCATACATGGATAAGGAAATATAATCCTATTGGGGTGTGATTGACACCAATCAAGTAAGTTTCCTAATTGTATTAGGATTGATGGACATTAATTATGGGGGTTTCCTAATTGGATTAGGAAATAGATGCACTTTCCATTAGTCTTCTAGCTTGAGTAGGAAACTGCCCATAATTTTGGGCGTATCAGCTGCCCCCCATTTCCAAGATTGGCCAGATGCTATATCGGGGCAAGTTTGGAAATTAGTTTGATGTTACTTGCCACTATCTGAGTGCTTGTGGAAGCTGCCTCGGGGCTTCTGAGCCTGGTGAGTCCTCGGGAACTGGCTGAGAGTTGAGACCCTGCCTAGCTCAGGACTTTTAGGTGCTCGGGAACTGACCGGGAGTTGAGACCCGGCCTAATTCGGAGTCTTTGAATGCTCGGGAAGTGACCGAGAGTTGAGACTTGGCCTACTTCGGAGTCTTTTTTGCTTGAGTTAGCTCCCAGGATGGTTATCTTCTGCTCGTGAACCTTCGTCAAGGTTGTGGGTAGAAGAGTTTTACCATGTTGGAGAAGCCGACCTAAAGCGTATTGCTTTAGGGTCATTTTATGTTAGCTCCCCAGGATGGTTGTCTTCCGCCCAGTTAGCCTTTGTCAAGACTGTTGGGAGAAGAGCTTGACCATGTTGGTGGAGCCGACCTAAATCACGTTGCTTTAGGGTCCTTTTGCTCCTCTATCTTCGGCCAACCTAAGAGATTTTAGTCACCTCTATCGTCGGTCTGGGCCTAAGTGGAGTTAATGCCTCTGAGTACTGTAGGTGCTCGGGTTGTCCAAGATTTGACTTGGTTATCCGCGAGGCTTGTAAATACCCGATGTGATTACCTGTTTAGTTCACTACGCCATCTTGCCCCCCAAGCTTTCGCTAAGACGAGGGTCTTAAAGAGGCTATGATCTGTAGGTAACCGACCTGGAACATGGTGGTTGCAGGGTCTTTTGAAGCTTGCCATCATCAGCCACCTAGGGGGTTTGCCCCCATCGTCGGCTGGACCTAAGCGAAGTCGGTGCCTCGGGCGTGACCCCGAGGTCTTTGGTGCCTGGGTTCGGAGCCCGAGGTCTTTTTAGTGCCTGAGTTCGGAGCTCGAGGTCTTTTTAGTGCCTCGGGGTTAGGCCCGAGGTCTTTGGATGCCTCTGGGTTAGGCCCGAGGTCTTTTTATATGCCTCGGGGTTAGGCCCGAGATCTTTGGATGAGCTCTCTGACAATCGGTGGAGCCTCACGTTGTGATCAGGCAAGTACCATTGTAGTCGGGCTCATCTAGAATGATGGAGATAGGGGGTCGGATCAGGATCGTCGGGCTCCTAATTTTTATGTGCTGGAGACAAAGCCGGAACTGCTTGATCCTGACCGATGTGAACTGGACGTCGGGTCGGGACTGTCGAACCATGCCTGTTGTGAGCTGGAGACCCGGTCGGGGCTGCCTGACCCGGACTGCTGTGAACCGGTGGTCGGGTCGGGATTGCCGGACTTAGATCTCTGTGAACTGGAAGAACTGTCAGAACTCCCGAGCTGATCTCGCTTTCGCTTACTTCTGGAAAACTCGTTTCTTTCTTGCCCGGTGTATTTGGTCTTCAGAAACTCTTCAGTGTCAATATATTTTCCAACCCTCTCAGAGAGTTCAACCAAAGTTTCCGGTCGGTTTTTGTGGAACGACGCGGCGCACTTGGTGTGTTGAACTCCCGAGCAGAAGGCTATGATGGCGATTGTCTCGTTCAAATTGCGGATTTGAAGCTTCTGTTGGTTGAACCGGTCGGTGAACTCCTTGAGGGACTCATTACTCTGTTGTCTGACTGTCAGTAGCTGCATGTCTGGCTTTGGCCGCTCATGCATACCGGCGAACTGGTTGATGAACTGCTTGCTGAGTTGTTTGAAACTGCAGACCGATCGGGGCTCCAAGGAGTAGAACCACTGCATGGCCGGGCCTTTCAAAGTGCTGGGAAAGGCTAGGCAGTATAGCTCATCGGAGTTGGTGGCTAGGGCCATCTGGGCCTTATAGGTCCGGACGTGGTCGACCGGGCTTTCCGAGCCGTTGTATGAATCTAGCCGAGGCTGCTTAAATTCGCGCGGGATAGAGAACCTCGTGATTTGGCTGGAGAATGGTGACTCTGTCTCGGTATTGGCTTGATTCGGAACACGGTTTTGACCAAGCTTTTTGGCCACTCCGTCGATCTGCTTCTGTAAGTACTTGATTCGGGCTTCCACTCCTTCCCGACCGGTATCTGAGGAGCTGGTCGTGTTGGTGGAAGAGGCTTCTTCATGGCAGGGTGCTGTCCTCTGGGATCGGGCTCGGCTATGACTCCGGGTAACCGTTCGCCTAAGGACAACTTGGCTCTCAATCGAGTGACCTTGGACTGATTCCCGGGCCATATGCCCCTGCCTTTCCTCTCGGGCAGCACGCCCACTGTTGATGTCTCTGGCATCCTCAACGCGGGACGGGTTGGCTTGGGTCCGTTGTCTGGTCAAGATCGGTTCTCGACCGTACGCAATGTTCCCGAGTCGTTTCCCGGCCACTGGAGGATTTCTTTGTTGGGCTAGCAGTGCTTCGATCTGTTGCTGGATTTGAGGCTGGCCCTCCAAGAGTTGTGTGAGGGTTGCGGTGATTTGCTCAGATGTCAGGATTGCTGCAGTCGACGCCAGGGCCGAAGGAACATCCCGGTCGGACTGCTGCGCAGCCTTCTTACCCTTCTTCGGTGGCATGATCAGTTAAGAAATTTGTTGATGAGAAGACTTGTCGTTTCCCACAGACGGTGCCAAGCTGATGATGCCAAAAATTGGTAAGAGTAAAGTAAAGCAATTTTAGGAGAGAGAGAGAGAAAGTGAGAGACTATTTTTTGTATGTGGTTCGGCCCTGTTAATGAAGGTACCTACGTCCACGGGCATGTCTGAGCACGTTCACTAGCAGATCACCGGTGGGCCTGGTGAGCCAACAAAGAGGGGCGACACTACCAGTAATACCGGCCGGGCGTATGCATATAATGGTGAATTTTGTAAAGGTGCTGTGTAAACTAAAGAGTTGGCCACCCCCTCCATGGGGGGTGAGAGGTCTCTTTTATAGATGTAAGAGACCTACTCATACATGGATAAGGAAATATAATCCTATTGGGGTGTGATTGACACCAATCAAGTAAGTTTCCTAATTGTATTAGGATTGATTGACATTAATTGTAGGGGTTTCCTAATTGGATTAGGAAATAGATGCACTTTCTATTAGTCTTCTAGCTTGAGTAGGAAACTGCCCATAATTTTGGGCGTATCACAAGCAGACTCCAAAAAAATTGTCAATTATGTATAAGTAGACCCCGAAAAAAATCACCTTGGATAAGGGCCTCCCTTTTAATAATTCGTCCTGGGCCTCTAAATACTCGGGACCGCCCCTGAATTGGGAGTGACTAGATGGTGTGGTGGTTATTGGATGGTGATTGATGGTGTCCGGTGGTGGTTGGTGGTTGTCGTGATGGTGTGGGGCAAGAGAATGAGAGAGAGGGAGAGGGGAGAGTGAGAAATCAGGGTAGAGAGAGAGAGATCAAATTGGGCATAAATGGTAAAAGTGTCCTTTTTGCTCTCACATGATGTGCACATGCCCATTTTCTTTTACAAACAAACGGAGGGGGGTCAACTTGTCGAATAAAACAAATGGAGGGGGTCAATTTGTCGGAAAAAAATAATTCAGGAAAGCGAGTTGAAAACGGGTCATAGTTAAGGGGGTGTTTTTGAAATTAACCTTATTTTAAACCATCATTTCAGATTTTGACCAGTAAAAGAAAGGTACTTTTCAGACTATCAAACATTCATTGGGATATTTTGGGTTTCTAATATTTGGAAGGGTAGTTTGGGCATTCAGCTATGATATCATTACCATTCTATTAAATCATGACACAAGAGGTTAATAGGAAGGCCAGATTGTTACCGAAATTAAAAAAGGAGAGTATTTTTTCCACCTAAATTTTGGTGTACTAATATTTATTTAAGTTTTTTATTGATTAATATAGTGGAATTCAGAATTAAACAATAATAATCAAATTTAGAGTCTCATTACATTGATCAATGAAAGACTTGGATAAACATTGATGCACCAAAAATTGAATGAGCAAAAACATTTTCTTATAAAATAGTGAGGCTAGTGATTCTTGAAACGTACGTGGTGGCCAGTGAATTATGAATAAATCTCAAGAGATGTATATTTATTCTAGAAAATAGTAACCCAAAGGTGGAGGACAATTTTATTTTAACTTATCTAAAATTTAGATAACCCACGCGCGTGACTTTCTCATAAATCACACTTTAATTAGTAGTTGGGCTGCTTAGTAAATCCCTCATTTATGTACTTTTTCGTACCAAATTTTCCATGACTTATATTTTAGAATATTAACAATCTTTTTAAATTTTGAATTGTAGAGATTAAAGTTTGCTAAAAATACTGCATAAATTTGGTAATTTCTTTTAAAGTGTGTGTACATATTCAACTCAATTTGTCCCGAAATTTAGAGGCATTCTCTGTTGTGAAATGTGTTGTGTGCCTAACTATTTTATTTTGAGACTCGCATGTGTTTTGATCTGCTTTGTTATACTTTGCTTTCTCTTGGAGATTTTTTTTTAGGTGGTAGGGTGGGCAAGTTATTATTATAATAATAATAATAAAATTTTTTTTGAGGGGTAGGGTGAGCAAAATTTGAAGTAGCAAATTTATTCTTGACCCAGACCCAATTGCTCATTGGCTATATTTTTAAAAAAAAAAAAAAGAAAAGAAAGAAAGGAGAAGAGAATAAAAAGAAAGCATTTTTACTCACCCAGGCATTCATTGGATGACATGTGTCTCAATTCTCTTCTCATTTTAGGGAAAAAAAAAATTTATTTTTACACTTAAGCCCCTCCTCCCAAATTAAAAAATTCCATGTTTTATTAGTATTGAGTTCTTGAAAAATTCTACAAGACAACCAAGTATGATGTATGCAATTTCTTCGTCTCAATTTGTAGTAACAATGTGTCATTTTGTTGGGCATTTTGTGCCAGTCATTATTAACTTTCTTAATGTGTCATTTGATAGTAATTATTAGGTGTCATTTGTTAGTTACAATTTTATAATTGGTAGCAAAGGGATCCGCGGTATTGTAATTGAGATGTATGTATCATAAAATGGTACTAGAAGATTTTTTGAATTTTTGTATTAATTTTTATAGCATTAGATTAATTATATTATTTACAAAAAAAAATATTTATAAATAGACCAAAGAAAAAAAAAAAACCAACTCAGGAGCGTTGCCCTCAACCCCCGTAAACTCGGCTACCTCTCCTTCAACCCGCAATTTCAAGTTTTTGTATCCGTTCTTGGACATAATTACTTAAATGGGAGACATATCAATCAGTGGAAGCCTGAATGAGCAAAAATGATTTTTTTTTAAAAAAAAAGAACAAAAACCAATTGCTCACTCGATAGATATCCAGTGGTCGAAAAGACTAGTAGTGGTCACGTGGGAGGCTGATAGTATTAGTGGTGGTCGAATTCGAAATCTATTCAACTCAATTGAGGCAGGGGCAGAACGGGATTACACCTTTCTCTTCTGAAAGGAAAAAAGAAACCAACTGGAGTCTGGAGTAGAGTATAATAAATGGCGCCTGTTTCGTCTTTGCACTCCTCCCACTACTCTCTTCCTCTTCCTCCTCCTCCTCCTCCTCCTCCTCACATAATGATAATATCCCCCGGGGCCCGGGGACATAAAAAAGGTCCTCCCCCCAATCCCCCAAAACATATAACCTAATCCTAATTTTGTTTTTTGTATAAACATACATAAACCTATAATTTTCGTGGCGGACTTACTTATTAATAGACTACATTCATTCCTTCAATTTTGTTTTGTTGTTCAGGCTTCAGACAATGCAAAACACTACTACAACTACAACTTCTCTGCAGCACAAAAAACGAACAACATCAAAATCTATGGTACAGTCTGTTACTACTACTACTACTTACTACTAGTATTAAACTATTCATTTTCAATTCAGTCAGGCGCCTATTCTTTCATCATTTCCCAAGCTTTCATTCTTTTCTTGTATATATATATATATATATATATATATAAAAACAGTAACAGTATTGGCGTCCAAGATGAATCTGGCGGTACTACTCGTACTGGAAGAAGAGATTTGTTGTTCCAGTTCCAGACGGCCTTCACTGCATTTTCTTTTCCTGCCATCTTCTCTGTTGCCTTGGCAGACACCGGTAACTCAATCTCTCTCTCTCTCTCTCTCTCTCTTCCCACAAATATATGGATATTTTTTTTTACCTTCTCTTAGTAATAATTAATGTTCGTAACCGAATTTCATTTCTTTCTTTGTTGTATTTATTGGTAAAAAAATCCAGATGTAGCAGACAATTACCGCGTTTATTCTGATGATGTGAACAAGTTCAAGATAATGGTTCCACAAGGTGAGCCTTCCATTTTCTTATCTTTCATTTCTATCATTTCAACCATAGAGTTGCATATTTATTTATTCGGTAACTTACTAGTACTTGTTTTAATACTCCACTTGTTATTTTTGAATTTCTATCTTTGATTGCTACTATCATTCAGTTTTGCTGCTGTATATATAAGTACCTCCTAGTCCTAGTTAGGAACACAAAATATGTAGAGTGCTGCACATTTATTAATGTATTAAATGGTAACAAGCTGCTAGTACCATTTTCTTGTAGATTGGCAAACGGGTGCTGGAGACTCCAATGGATACAAATCGGTCACTGCATTTTTTCCAGAAGAACCTTCTACTTCAAATGGTACACTTGCTTTTCTGGTGTTCGTTGATTCAAGAAAATTAAATTTGATTAATTTTGTTTGCTTCAGTGTCCGTTGTAATCACGGGGCTTGGTGCCGATTTTACCAGATTGGAATCTTTTGGCAAAGTTGATGCTTTTGCAGAGAGTCTGGTTGGCTCTTTTTCTTTTTCACTCCTAATTTAAAGTCTTTGCCTAGCCCTTTGAAAAAAAATGTTCAAAATAAAACTGTTCTGGCAAAATTCAATGCGCTTCTGTGCTAATTCGCTGCAATTTCAACTGTCTTCAACAGGTTAATGGATTAGACAGAAGCTGGCAAAGGCCTCCAGGCATGGCAGCAAAACTCATTGACTGTAAAGCTGCTAATGGTAATAACATATCCTTTGATGGCACTCTAGTATGACAAGTTTGAATTTAGTAAGTGATAGGAGTCGCAAATCAATAAAAGTGTATGCTCCGTTTAGACAATGCAAGTCAGTCAATTGATGGGTGGTCCAGCCCAGGAGATCTCTCCCTTACCTACATTTCTATGATCTCAGCTGCTTCTACTGTTAAATAGATGGCTAAATCCGACTTTTTTTGGGTGTTGTTAGCATATACATCCTTTGCTTCCTAGCTTGGAACTGGCTTTCCTAGATGCATTTGGATTAGCTATACTGCTGCTAGGAAATGTCAAATACTTGAGATTCAGAGCCCGTTTGGGATATCTATCGGAATTTGAGATTTTTCTAAAATAGATTTTTTGGAAGCTGTTAAGTGTTTGGTATTGCTTTGGGAGTTAGAGATTTTTGAAAAATGGCAATTTCAAATTTTTTTATTTAAAAGGTTCGGTCTAGTATTTTCAAAACAGCTTCAATGTGGTGCTTTAAATTAATCTATTTTCAGCTTTAAAGTTAATTTGATTTTTGAAAATGCTGTAATAAGTTGGTTGCCGAACGGACTCAAAATTTTCAAGTTGATTATAATCTCGAATAATCTCAAAAAAATGGTTAACAAATGGGCACTTCAAATTTCTTTTAATATCTTTTCTATTATCGACCAGGATTGTATTATATTGAATATACACTGCAAAATCCTGGTGAGAGTCGCAGACACTTATTTTCAGTGCTTGGGATGGCAAACAATGGTTGGTACAACAGGTTATACACGGTTACAGGACAGGTCAGTACAACCGAAAGAAATCTGCATTTACGAATATTCTTTACGGTTCAAGAGTTATTACTTCTTTTGTACTTTCAGTACAAAGCTGGTTTATTAATGCTCCACTTTATCCTGACAAGCTCATATTTCACCTGCAGTTTGTTGAGGAGGATTCTGAGAAATACGGTTCCAAAATTGCGAAGGTAATTGAACAAACCTTCTTTCAACCCACCTATTTTAGGGTCCGCTTGGTTACATTCCACTTTAAGTTTCCTAAACTCTGAAAACTAGTGTTTGTTTTCATTTCATAAAAAGAAAAACAAAAACAAAACCACCTTTTTCTTAAAGCTAAACACTTTCTCAGTTTTGGTTTGAACATGAAAACAAAAATAGAGAACTGAAAATGGCGCCCATATTGTTTATTTTTGCTGGCATAAATTTTGTACCCCCTAATCCTATCGTTCCTTGGCTTTTATATATTGGACACATTCGCATATCTTTACTAGTCTAACTCCGACACTAGAGGGAAAATGATGAATATTGTTAGATATGACAGGTGGACTGCCTTTCAGAAATTAGAAGATTGGGTGGACTTCTAGACCTTGCTGGTAGCCCATCATGTCATGGGTTTCCATGCGACAAATCTCAATATGAAATTAACCTAAACCTTGTTAAAGGAACGATATCAGCTCCTGTTGTCTGGATTGGAATGTTGTATTATATGATTATCATACATTTCTTCTCATATTGGAAAACCTTGGAGCTCTCCCCTCCTTGCCTAGACGCAGTCCAATTACCAGGATGCAGGACAGAGAGCTCATTCTGAAATGGTTAATCATATGATTCATATAATCTGCAAACATTTCATTTATTCCACAGGCACAGCTCTCTCTCTCTCTCTCTCTCTCTAACACTATATAATTTGGCGGGCTCTTGGAAAAGATGGCCAATTTAGGAGATTGTACTTCCGTTGGGCTATCAGTGTTCGTGGACAAAAGAGGAAAAAGAGAGAGAGAGAGAGAGGAGCCATTTGTGCATGATTCTTAAAGCATGCTGGTTCCTCCATTTTAATTTGTGCAGCTGAGGGTTGTGAAACTGGTCAAATTTAATTTCTGAGGTTTTGCCCTTTTTATTTGTCTTTGCAGGCTGTTGCATCTTTCAGGTTCATCTGACAGAGTAATTCTGGTTTTGGAGTTTGGACACACTAGCTTGGTAAGTGGAACAATACATGATTCGTTCGGAATTGACTCCCAACAATTCAATCGAGTGGTTGGCCTATTGAGAACCTTAAGATTGAATATGAACCGATTTTGCTACAGTAAAAAAACTGTTTACTTCTCTCCAGTGAAATAGAGCCTTGTTTCTGTATATCGATTCTAGAGTGGTGCGCTTGATACACATTTTTAAGTGAGAGTTATGTGACTAATTGAGCCTGGACGCCGAAAACCATATCATTTGGACCTTTTCCGTACTAGTCCGTGACCAATGCAGAACAAAGTGGTGATGCAACTGTAATGCTGTTATTTGATCTCTACATAAATTTATAATACCTCTCATTGAATTGGGCCACTTTTCCATACTAGTCTGTAAATTTGACACACAGACATTGTTTGGGATATTTGACATCATGGCTTGTACACAGAGCTATGGTGAAGAAAGGAAAAAATGAAGTCGGGAGGGAGGGAGAAAACAATGAGAAGTGGCAAGAGAGTTCAGTCATGTTTGCAACGACAAAAAAAGAAAATAAAAAAAAAAAAAAAAAAAAAAAAAAAAGTATACCGATCAACTCGTTGTTGGCAGCGTCATGTGGTGCAACTGCTTGAACCACCATTAAAAGCTTTAGGCATTGCCGTTTGGGCAAGTCTATAGTGAGTAGCTTCTCATATGAGAAAGCATATGAGAAAGCGGATTTTAACCGTTAAATGAGAATCTGACAACAAATGCACCTCCAGATTCTTGGAAATTTTATGCTTAGATTCTCATCCAGCGGTTAAAATTCACCTTCTCATATGAGAAACTTCTCACAATAGATTTACCCTTACTGTTTCTGCTGGTGCAGAACCTAAGACAATTACTTGGAACTTGGTCTCATGACTCATTGTTCTAAAACACGCCTTTACAAATTACATTTGTGCTCCAAAATATTCCATTTCTTTCTTTCTCATGGTTATATGAAGAAAAAAAAAAAAGCATATACATAATGAAAGCTACTTGTGAAATCTCAAGCGAAGGTGTGGCATGTGTTCCGAACGAAACAATTTATAGAGGTTTCAAGAAATTGTGTTACAATGGACAAATGCAATACTGAGCGTGATTCGGATTCTCTACACGCTGTGGGTCTCAATCATGTTGGGTAAATAAGCATCTCGGCACTATTGACATGTTAAATGCAGTGTGTAAGAGAGAGAGAGAGAGAGAGAGAGAGAGAGAGAATCATGAAACATCATTCTGTTTTAAATCGTTCCTCCGTCCTCTCCCCTAATTTTGGAGCAGCAGTTTTACGAAAAAGAAGAGAGAGCTGATCAACAAAGAGCAAGTTCTTCATTTCCTGCAGTTGTTGCCACTCCCTCTCCATTCGTAACTCAAACTCCTCAAAATGAACAATCTTATCTTGAATCTCCTTTGTCTGCAAAACACAGATAACAGAGAAAGTATCTCACCATACCATAACAATAGTTGGAAGGTTTTATTGTTTTCATGACTGATGACAAGGCTGATAATCTGGAATCTTACACACCTTTACTTCTGTAAGGTTGGATATTGCTCTCTGTAGGTTTTGCTCTTCATTCTCAAGCTCCAACTGCACATCTGCATCAGCTACTTCTAATGCATTTAAAGTGGTGTCAACACTAGACGCAACATCAGGTTCTGCACCAGAAAGAAAGCCGCCATTACTATAAGGAGGGCACCATCTTAATCCAGTATGAACTAGTTTATACATGTGTGTCAAAATATATTCATGTAGATAATTATATGTACGTATATATATATATATATATTCAGAGAACTGCTTCAGGTCTCCTAATTGAAGAAACCAAATTGCTCCAACAGTTAAAATACCCTTCTCCTTGCACTTAATACGGGCTCACCAGAAACCTATATCAAAAGTCAAATGGTGATCCTAGATTTAAGAATACAGCCTCCCACATTTTATACTCTTTTCTTTTGTTCGAGTAGTTACACGTACATTGGCAATAATAATTTTAAGGGGATTCATGCCAACTGAGGAGAAAAACCTCGTGAAACTAGATCTTGCAATCTTTTAAAAGAGGCAAGGCCAAATTCAACCTCCAACTCAAGGCCATAGGTGAAAGTGGCTGCACTTTTTCATTATTATGTAGTAAGGTCTTTGAAATTTTATGCTTCACTACGGAGATAATAGCTATTTAAAGTTCACTCATCACCAAAGGGTTCTCAATGTAACAACAAGCCTGCTACCCTGATTGAAAAAGACTGCCTAGCACAGCACATATCATTATCCACAACGATAAAATCTTATAATTAATCTCAAT
The DNA here is from genome assembly GCA_033977485.1 of Hydrangea macrophylla. Taxonomy (NCBI): domain Eukaryota; kingdom Viridiplantae; phylum Streptophyta; class Magnoliopsida; order Cornales; family Hydrangeaceae; genus Hydrangea; species Hydrangea macrophylla. Next base: position 101,420,365 of record CM066993.1, read on the forward strand.
GCAGCTAGTGCTCCTGTGATAATGTAACAACAGAATCCCTGAATAAAATTCATTGTACTGCAGGAGGTGGCCAGGTTGTTAAACAAAGCAACACCAAAGCATGCCGTCCGTACTGAGTTTTAACGAATCACTTATTGTAAATATTCTTCGTTTGTTTGAGTAAATAATCTTAGGCAATAAATAGATAGTTATGGTTAGCTATTTCGTGTACTTGAGTTTGTAGATTTCATAAGGCTTGGCAAAATAGAAGAAAAGAAATTGAAAGAAGGTACTCCTCTTTGAGGAGGTATTTCAACCCTAGGTGGGTTTGACCCTCTTTCTACTCTTCTTTTAGGAGGTATTTCAACCCCGGGTTTGACCCTCTTTCTTGTGTTTTTTTTCACTATTTACATTTTTTAGACGAAGGCATACATACCTCTGCTTTTGACAGGAGTTGCCAAAGTTCTATTGCAAATTTAAATCAACTGGCTACTGTAATGGTTATTGATTAAGACCATGGGCGGACCCATGTTGGGGCCCGGGGAGGCCGTGGCCCCCGCAAAATTCTTGAAAATTTTTGTTACTTAAATGTAATTTGAAATTATAATTTTTGGCCCCTACAAAATTTTGAAAAACTTTGATATATTTCTGTAATAATTAAACCAAAAATTTCTGAAAACGTGATGTAAGAATAATGATTTGGTTTCCAAATGCTTTGTTAGTTGTACCACATGAAAGATTATGGTCAAGGGAGGATTATAGACATATTCGCCTAGTCGTAATTCAACTCACCTTAAATACTTATCGCATAGCCTTTTCTTATCACTTCACAATTTAGCCCCACCCAATTGTTTTACCATTTTGTTAATCTTTACAAATTTATAACAAGCTATAAACCCTTATTATCGGGGAATTTTTTTTTTTGTTATATGCAGAAAATCTTGTCCAAAAATATGTTTAAAATAAACCCAAAAAAATTTGCCTTGGCGCACCCGAAACCCCGTATAAATGCACTATGATATACATATCCATTCAATTTTGCCCCCCCCCCCCTCCAACTGTAAATTCCTGGGTCCACCACTGATTAAGAGGACCTTCAGACTGCAATTTATGTTCTCGTGGGTTAGCCTACCACAATATTAAGGTGAGATAGACAAAACCCTTGACATCAAAAATTGTGTTAAAAGAACAGTAACTGAAAAATCATCCCCTGACAGTCATAACCAACTGCAAATTAAGAGCATTCTAGCTTCCACATGATTCGCACGTGCTTCGGTTATGCACATTCAAACTAATACTTCATTCATACCTTGCTCTCTCGCACCACTAGTGAAAGACCCATATCTCTCTGTGATTGGACCATTATTTACATCAGACAGAGCTCTCACAGCAGCTCCGGCAGCGGCTTGTGCAACCTCTACACCCACCAAGGCCGACAGGAAAGCAGCCTGAAATGAAATTTAAGCACAACAATTAAAGATGAACTGGCACCTCACTTTAAGGGCATGGCATAAGACTAAAGTCATCGCAACCTCAAGTAGTTGGCAACTCAAAAGTAACATGTGCATCACTAGCACTCTCAATTTTAGATGATTGTCTGCAGTAAAAAAAAAAATCCACCACGTATGAATATATTTTTCGGATTAGACAGTCTAAAAATCACCCTAGCCAAGTACATAGAACTTTTTAGCATTCCTCTCTCATTACAAACGTGGGGAGAGTGAATATTAACTGTAACCTTGGGAGTTGGCACCCACGATCAAAAACTGTAGACCATTATCACTGCCCAGTCAAGGAACAAGAAAGGACTTGTAAATGCTTACATGGTAAAAATATAGAGAGGTAATAGTGTATATAATCTCTGTTATCAAAATCATACGATTCGTATATACGATTCACTATGAAAATGATATGAATCGATACACGAATAGAACATATACAAGAATCGAAGACGAATCTAACGATTCGCAAGTGAATCGGACGATTCAATTTGCGATTCTTACAATTCACTTGAATGCTAGGCACAAAACTTAATTTTTCCATTTTTTTTTGTTTTGTTTTTTTATTTTTGATATTTTAAAATTGATTACCAACCCTCATTTAAACCCTTTAGGATTTAGGATATGTATATACAAGCCTAGAAAAAAAGGATATGCTTATACAAGCCTAGAAAAGAAAAGAACATGTTTATAAGTTTTTTTAATTTGTTACCGAGTTTTACGATTCCCGATTCGATTCACATGTATCATTTCGATTTATGATACGAGTCCCGATTTGACAACCATGTATATAATAATTTGAGTCTCTCGTTCAAAGTCTGAAACAGCTCAACCTGCTATCGTTCTCATTGTCAGATCTGCCCCCAATAACCTAAAGGTGCTGCCACAATTATGGTCCTTCTAAATGTTCTTTTATCTAGCTTTCATTTAATTATTTCATAATAGCCCAAAATATGTCTTCACCTGAGCCATAATTGGATTGCTCGCATCTGCAAGTGGGGTGAGTCGCACCCTTTTTGTTGAGGATGATAAACCAAAATTTTGTGACCCAAATTCTGCATTATTTTGGACCTTTGATTGATTGTACTTGTTGCCAACCTCAGCAGAATCTTGAGTTCCCAGAAATTGCTCCGTGAAAGGAAGCTTGATAAACCGAGCAACACATTCTGTCTCACTCCTACCACCAACATACTCAGCGACCTTCTTCCAGTCATCACCATAATGCAAAACAGCTTCTAGAAGTTGAAGAGTGTCTTTATCAGTCCAATCTGTCTTTACCTCTTCATTGATCTCAACCCTTCTAAAATCCGTAGAGTTGACACCAACCCGGTAATTACCACGAACATAGCACCTTGCACAAAGGGTCAATTCATACTGCAGAAGAAGTCGAATAAATGGTAACCATCAATTTTAACCACCATGACATGTGGAGAGAAACAAAAAAAATACAAATCTCATTAATTGGTGTAAAATGAAACAAAAGTATTCGATGAATAGCTATGAACTTTATAGGAATTAAAATAATGATTGTATTAGCCTTGGGAGTTAGAGAAACCAGGAGTTCACAAATTCGGTACAACTTTCCCACGCTATAATGGAACCATAAGCCTTTGGATTTGATTAAGAGAAAAAAATATTGTGCAGAGACAGACAGGTGTGGAAAAAACAATCAAAAGGGAAGTAGAATTTGCAATCCCTTTAAGATGAAACTTCTGCATACATATATAAATTAATAGGCGTTGCTAGGGCGGGAGAATAAGAATGAGATTTGACCTTATCACAGGAGAAGCAGGCAATGGTGCAAAGGGACTTGCAACCACTGCAAATTCTCTTCTTAGGAGTAGAGAATGAAGCAGAAGTAGGTGGTGGTGGTGGTGGTGGTGCTGCTGCTGCTGCTAACTCACCAGTTTGGGAAGAGGGGACATTGGACTTGGTGTCCTTGTTGTCTTCCCACTTGAGTAGCTGCTGCTGGTGTAGCTTGGAAGCAGAAGCAGAGTAATTGATCAAACCCCAAGCCTCCAAGAAATCAAACACCCTCCGAACTGAACCCACATCCCCAATAATAGTCTTCCGGGCTTCTGTGAAGGAGATCTTCTTGGTGGGGTTGGGGTTGGGGTTTCGGTTTGTGTTTGGGTTGGGGTTTGGGTTTTCCCTGAACCTCCTGATTATAGAATTTCTGTAGTATTTGTAAACCCTAGGGTTCTTGGAGGGGGATCGACCGTCAAAAAATTCTGGGAGGAATCGAACCTCACACTCGTGTATGTTGTTCCACGAAAACCACCCTAAAAAAATAAATAATAAAATAAAAAAAGAGAGAAGAAGATTAAAGTTACAGTTTTTTCACACACCAATTTACTTCTTCTTTTTTTTTTTTGTTAGTTATCACTACGGCTTCGGAAAGAGTAAAAATAGGAAGGAAAAAAAAAAAATATATATATATATATTGATATAATGCTTACGGGAATAGCTGGGGAGGTGGATGAGGTGAGAGTCGGTGGGAGAAGGTTCCTCAGGTGGCCTCGAAATAATGGTGGTGGTGGTGGTGGTGGTGGATGGTGTTTCTTTAGATTGGGTGGTGACCGGAGGAATGTCTGAAGAGAGGGTGGGGTTGGGGTTGGGGTTGGGGTTGGGGTTCGGGGTAGGAGTGATGGTGGGGTTTGGGGAGGAGGAGGATTCAATGGGCTGCTGCTGGGTTGTGGTTTCTTTTGCGGTAGGTTTTGAGAGCTCCTCCTCCTTCCCCACCACCTCCACCTCCACCTCCACCTCCACCTCCACCTCCACCTCCTGCGGTTGGTGGATAGGTGATTTTGCGGCCATTTGTCTGACTCTGAGCCCACCGTTCCACAGAGAATATTGGAATGGAAACACCCACTCCCACAGGATTCTTTCAATTTTTAGCGACGGACTTGAGGAAAATTTTGAGGTTTTCTTCCTAATTCCCAAACTTAATTATGGAGTGCACTTTTGCCCAATCTTTTATGGCTAAATGCAGCGGAAACTAAGACTTTTTCACAAATAATTCAGGGCAGTTAGTAGAAATGATTAATGTATAAGATTTTTAATAGTAAGAACAACTTAAATCTATTATTAATGATAAATCTCTCCTTATTTTTTTAGACTAAATGCTTCCATTTTTATCATCTAATTCTAACATCATTACCACCACCTCTGACTACCACCACACCATCTCCGGCAACCACCCCACCACCTTCGGCGACTAAAAAAAACAAGTGCAATTTCACTTAAAGTTAAGTGAAATTAGTTTCATTTAACTAATTTCATTTGGGTCAACCTGTATGGTATCCCTTTGGAGCTCTGGAATCCTAAGGGAATTAGTTTCATTGCTAGCTTTCTTGGGAAGCCTCTGCGTGTGGACCGAGTTACTGCGTGCCGTAGACGAATTTCCTATGCCAGAGTTTGTGTGGAAATGAGTGGTGCTCATGACCTCCTTTCGAAATTTGCACTTGAAATTGACGATGATTCAGGCAAGACCACCCTAACGGATATTACAGTGGAGTATCAATGGACTCCCCTCAGGTGTGCCAAATGCTCTGCCTTTGGTCATAATTGTGCAAATGTTGCTAAACCAAAACCGGCTCCTATTCACCACAGTTCTCGTCATTACCATCCCCGTCGCACAGTTCCTACTAACTCCTATAACAAGAAACCAGAGGTTGGGGTTTGGAAAGTGGTGGAAGGCAAAAATAAGAGTAAAATTTCCGCATGTGATTCTGTGGATGCCCATCATACTATGGGTAATATGTTCTCTGTTCTTTCCCATGATTTGGATAAAGTTGACCTTATCTCTGCTCAGACTGAAGTTGGGAATTCTCTCCCCGTTAGGGAGTTTTCTGAGGCTGGTCCCTCCCTTCACTTGGTTGAAGTGGGCCGTGAGGATCCTAGTTCCCCCTATGCAGAAGAGGATAAAATTTGTGAGGAAGATTTTGAGGAAGATCCCCTGGCTAATGAAGTGAGTGAGTATGATTCTGAAGAAGGTTCCCCGGTTGCCTCCAAAAGACAGATGAAACGGGAGGCGAAGATTAAATTTAGTGGGAGCCGTCCTAAGGGTCGGCATAGACACTGATTGTGCTCAGTTTCTGTTTTTTGCTTTTGTTGTGCCTTGCTTTGTTGCATTGGCCTTGTTTAGCCGTTTAGGCTTTGTTTGCTAGTTTTGAGGTTGACTCTGTCTTCTTTCTTTTCTTAGCTGGTTTTTAAGCTTATTGTAATATCCTAGGGTATGGCCCTTTTTTCGTAAATTAACCATTTTTCCGAAAAAAAAAAAAGTTAAGTGAAATTTCACTGCCGGAGATGGTGGGGGTGGCGGTCAGAGGTGGTAGGGATGGTGGTATAGTGGTTAGAGTCACAGAGAGAGAGAAAGAGAGAAAATATATAGCTTAGGGATGTTTACCAAATATGAGTTTCAATTAGAGGGACTTTTCAACAAACTAAGAAATCTTTTAGACCCTAAACTCTTAAAAGTCACTTTGAGGTCACTAATTTTTCCATTAATTAATTCTTATTTAATACTAGGTCCCACTGCATTAACCAATAGGAGAGTTGGGTGAGCAATTTTGAGGTAAACAAAAATGTATTCCTAATTATGACAAGTTTTTTTTGCCAAAATAGAACTAAATTGGAAACTAATTCCCATTCTAGTACTCTTAGGAAAAATATTCGAGTTAATTAGTATAATATCTATTTTACTCTAAGTTTCTTTCAATAGGTTCAACCTATGAAACATTTTAGTCTAAAGTCTACACCACAAATCTGGACCAAACTACCCTTTCCATTTCTCATTCAACACTGCAATAAATAACCCCAAGATTTTGGGGGTTTTCAAAATTCAAAACCCAAATACCCAAATGAGAAGAAATCACATTATATCCATCAACAAGGTCTCTCTCTCTCTCTCTCTCTCTCTCTCTCTCTCTCTCTCTACACAATTGTTTTCCAGTCAGTTGCTCTCTCTCTCTCTCTCTACTAGTCTTTGTTTAGAGAGAGAAAGCTCAACAACAATGGCAATGCTGGATCTGCTTTCTCTCAGTCTTCCTCAGGCTCTCCGATCTCCTCTCCGGTCACACGATTGGGTTTCTGAGAAATCGACGAGGGTTTTGTGGGATTGAGATCGAAGGTGTGAATTTGTAGAAAAGATTGTTGGGTTTGGAAGAAGAGAAGATAATGAAGATTGGGATAGTAGTAACGATGAAATCGAGAAGTGATGTTGTGGGTTTCTTGTGTAGTGTTGTCCTCCGTAGAAAGGGTGGTGGCTGTTGGTGGCGCCGATTGTTGGTGGTGGTGGCGGCGGAGGTGGAGGCAAAGGTATGTCAGTGGTTGATATATGGGAAGATGTTGTTAGGGCTGCTCAAAGCCCACCGGACTCACCCGACCGCCGGACTCACCCGTAGCCTTTTTATTGGTTTTTAAACAATGTGGGTGGAGTCACGGGTCTTGGGGGTGGAAACTCGACAGTTTCGGGTGGAGTCACGGGTCTAGGGGGGTGAAAACCCGATTCACCCGACCCGACTCGAAACACACTTAAGTTTTTTGAAATATATATGTAATATGCTTATATCAATATATGCATTATATATTATATAGTCGTTAATATATATATATATATGTAATATGCTTATATCAGTATATGTATTATGTATTATATAGTCTTTAAATAAATATATATATATATGTATATATATGTATATGTTATATTCTTGTATCAATAAAATATATGTCAATAGCGGAGATATAAAAACATTAAAACCATCAAACTAGCACATGACTATGTTTTATTTTTGTTTGGTCAGAGCTTTGATTAGCTCATGACTATGTAGACAAAAACATTCAAAGCAAAAAAAAGAAAAAAAAAATGAAGACAAAGTCATGTGTAAAGCAAATGCTTGATTGAGACAAATGAGACAGTCGGGTTTCACCCGACTCGACACGACTCACCGGATGAGTCGGGTGCACCCGACAAAGCGAGTGGCTGACGGGTGGAAGGAGGGCAAACCCGACTATCTTCGGATGGATGAGCGGATGAGGGCCAAACCCGACTCACCCGACTTGTGAGCGGGTAGATGTTGTATTGTTTGGTGGTATGGGAAGAAGAGTCTATAACGGAGGAGATGAGATGAAGAAGGCATGAAACGAAAAGCTAGTGTCAGATGAATTCATTTGTAGACTTGTTTTTAGTGATAATACAGTGTTAAAATGTATTCCTAGTATAGCAGTGTTAAATTTAACATTAGTGTTCTTGTTTCAGAGGTTGTGGAGTGAAATTGTATACTATATTGTGGTTCAAAAGGTTGTAGTGTAAAATTTAACATTCATGTTCTTGCTTCAAAAGTTGTGATGTGAAATTGTATATTATATTGTAGTTCAAAGGTTGTGGTTCAAAATGTTATAGTGTAAAATTTAACACTCATATTCTTCGTTCACATGATGTGGTGCGAAATTGTATACTATGTGAAGGAAAATTGTGATATCAACGAAATGTTGCAGTTAGTGTAAAATGAATTTGCAAATGAATTTGTGATAAGACAGTGTTCCATTTGTTGAATAACTCGAATATGAGTGTGAAATTTAACACTCATATTCATTCTACTGTGAAATTTAACACTATTTTTTTTTTGTTGGTGATAGTGATGAATGACTGTTAGATCACTCAAGAATGATGAAAATGCGAAATTAAAAAAGATCTGTGTAATGTTAAACAGAATCTAACGTATAAAGCCATACAATCATGACATTTAATAACTTCCCAAAATATATGCAAGATTTATGGGATTGAGTTTGACCGAAATATACTTATCAGCATTATATATATCATTTATGGGAAAAATTATCTATCACTAATTGGAGATTTTGGACTAATCTCTAACAACAATTACAATTATAGGGCCTATTATTATGGAGTACCAATTGGTGGACCTATTACACAAAACATAGGTAAAATGGGACTTTCGACTAGATTTTTCAAAATATTCCCATTATAACATTTTCTTAGCCATATCACTTTTTTTTTTATAAGAGTATTTGACCAAGTTAAATGTGACTCTATCAGTCTCTCTCTCTATATATATATGCCACGCCCCGACGTAGCATAAATATGGAAAGCGTTTAATTTCCTTTATGGACCCGTAGGTCACGACAGTTTGAAGGATTGAATCCGTCCCAAACGTCGAACAACATAAAACCATTAATCATAGTAGAGCAATCAAGACTTACAAATATTTTTCTAACTTATTACATATTACCGCTCTGGGTCAGCTAAGGCACAAGCCGCCTTAAAACAAAACAATATCTATTGTCTATTACAGAATTCAGTTATAACTTAAAACATATAAAAGTAAATTTTCTATCCAGCAGTGTTTCTCAATTTGCGTAGTCATACGGCCCAGCAATATCATAACCTGAAAAGCCTGAACACGAATGTCCAGGACGCATCAACGCCGTCAGCTTCAAGAAGCTGGTGAGTATTAAAAACATAACTTTGAATGTAACACATACTCATTTACTAATTTCCAATTCCCATTTAATTCAACAAGTTTATATTAAAGTCAAGAGTTCATTTTTAGAAAACAACCACAATATCATTTGAAAGCTTTAATTCGCACATATGTGACCGTGTATGAAAAACAATGCACCATCTCATCTTACCGACTATTTTCTCTCGACAAACACAACAACCCATTATCTCACACCAGTATCTTTGAAACGCTAAGATAGCCACACTTTAGCACAGGGGTGCCAGGGAATGTCCAAGTTTGCCTCACACTTTAACACGGGGTGCCAGGGAATGTCCAATGCCTCACACTTTAGTACCTAATCCGCCTCGCAAATGCATCACACAGTATCCAGATTCGGGTACCAGGGAGTGTCCGTAGGCCACACTTTAGCACTACCATGGGTGCCAGGGAATGTCCAAGTTCGGCTTCACACACTTTGACGCTACCATGGTCGTCAGGGAGTGTCCGGTTTTGCCACCGTCGCATTTCAAAGACACTCTCGCCGCAATCTCATCCACAACACACCTTGGTACTCACTTACCAGGGAATGTCCACAACACAATCTTAACCATACTCTCTTTACCACACTGACATTACTCTTTTCCACACTGACCAACATTCACACTCACCATGCATGTACAACTGACTCCAAATGAATGACATGTGACTTAATACATAAATATAAAGTATTGAGAATGATAACCATGGATATACGAGAAGAAATCAAATCTTACATGAAACAATCGGTGAATTCATCAAAGAATGCTTTAATATGCTTTATCGCTATTAGAACACAAGTGGGTCTACTTTGAAGTAATGCCCTCAAACATGAGTTATAATTTTTGTACATGAATTATATATCAAAAGAAAGGTCTTTGAGTCTAGTTTCTAACGCTTCAAACCGTGCACGTTTTCGAGTTTTCTAGAGGAAGTTATGGCCGTTTTACTAAAAGTCGTCAGTGTTGAAAAATGTCAATCGATTGACAAAAGTGTCAATCGATTGGATGACATGTCAATCGATTGGATGACATGTCAATCAATTGGATATGTTTCCAATCGATTGAAACTTCATCTTCTTCCACAGTTTCGAAATTAAAAGCTAGTTTTGACCCATTTATGAATTATGCTTCAAACAGGACATGTAATATATGGATTTCTTCGTTTTTCCGCAAGGATTACAAATACGTGATCAGTTTTAACTAATTTCAATCGCAGCTCTCGGATTTCACGTAAAACCGAGAGGTGACAAAACTTTAAATCAATGATACGTCGCGATACGGATGAATTAAGCCGTAGTATTCGAACCATAGCTTATTGGGACTAAGATCTTTCATTCCCAATTCACGGAATCGATTTTGGTTAACTTTTCTAAAACTCCAATTTTCAAAGCTTCAATGGTGATTTCTTGTATATACATATATACACCTCTATATATACTGAAATATACATATATGAACATTAAGAATGAGTTTATAATACTCACAGAGGGATTAGGACAACAATTTGATGCCGGGATTTCCGCCGTGAATTCCATCGTCTAAGAATTTCAACCCGTTCTTTATGTTGATACAAGTATTATATATAACTATATATATATGTGAGTGTATATGTATACTGATTATGTATGTGTGTGTCTATATCTTGAGAGGACAAGAGAGAGTTGAAAGAATTTGAGAGAGACAGTGAGTGATATGAGAGTTGAGAGGTATATACATATATATAAACTCACTATTGTGGCCTCCAAGCAATTGGGGGAAAATTGCCCGGTCTGGTTGAGCTCACGTGCTCCCACACCCAAAATGCGATATAGTCGCAGCTTAAAATATAAACTGGTATTTACGGGGTGCTCGTGATTAAAAATAAAAATACTGGCAAATAATATTAACATAGGAATTAAATTCCGAGTTGTACAAAAATATGGATATCGTTTCAAAACCATAGAAAGTATTTTCTATATTTAGAAAAATTACGGTTTGGCCCCAAACAAATATTATAAATAGAAAATAAGATGAAATATTCATTTATTAATGAAATCAAAATACAGGGTGTTACACTCTACCCACCTTATCAGAGATTTCGCCCCGAAATCTGAGCTAACTAATCCTGAAACAACTCAGGGTATCTAATCCTCATGTCTGACTCTAACTCCCACGACGCTTCTCCCTCATCATGATGCCTCCACTAAACCTTAACCAAAGGAATGTCTTTTCTCCTCAGCCTCTTGATACTCTGGTCAAGAATCCTCACGGGTCTATCCTTGTGGACAACACTTTGACTAGTCTCAATGTCATCAAAATCACCACAAATATAAGTATCAGCACCATAGTGGTCCCTTCGAGGCTCTCCAAAAGTACGGTCTCTTCGCCACCGAATTCCAAATCTTTTCGGCGCCGATCGACATAACTTTTATACCTGCTTTGAGCGGTCCTCATCCGTTCCTTGACCAAGGAAATCTTCTCGTTGGTCTCTCTAACCAAATCTGGTCCCAACAATTCTGTATCTCCGCCTCTGCCCAGCACAACGGAGAACGACATGGTCGTCTGTACAATGCTTCGAACGGAGCCATTCCGATACTCGTGTGATAACTATTGTTATATGCAAATTCAACTAAAGGCAAGTGCGTCTCCCAAGATTCTTCAAATTCGATAACACCAGCCCTAAGCATACCCTCCATGATCTGATTAACCCGCTCAGTTTACCCATCTATCTAACGGTGAAAAGTAGTACTCATCTTGAGCGAGGTTTCCATAGCTCCTTGCAAACTTTCCCAAAATTTAAAAGTAAAACATGCGTCACGGTCTGACACAATTGACACAAGTGCACCGTGACGTCGCACAACTTGTTGTGTGTACATCCGGATCATCTTTTCTACTAGGTACGCCATACTGTAAGCAATGAAATGAGCCGACTTCGTCAATCAATCAACAATTACCCAGATAGCGTCATGATTCTGCTGTAATCGAGGCAATCCCACTACAAAATCCATGGTGATGTGCTCCCACTTCCAACCTGGAACAGGTAAGGGTTGCAACAATCCCAAGGGTTTCTGATGTTCGGCTTTGACTTGTTGACATGTCAAACGCTTAGATACAAATTCGGTCACGTCCTTCTTCATACCTTCCCACCAAAAATTTCTTTTCAAGTCTTTGTACATCTCAGTTCCTCCCGGGTGAACTATAAGTCTAAATTTATGTGCTTCTTCCAGAATGTCCTTCCTTAGCTCCCCACAGTCTGGCACACATAATCTGTCTCTGCATTTGTACCCTCCATCACTCCCCACTTTCCATTCTGTCAGATCTTTTTCTGACATTTTTACAAACCACATCCGAAGCTTCTCGTCTTCTTTCTGCGCTACGATGATGCGGTCAATAAGGATGGGCTGTAGGACAAGACATCCAAATAGTTGCCCTTCTCCTTCCTCGGTACTCTGTACTTCAAACTCAGCCAACGTCTTCAATGCTCACCATTCTCTAACCATTAAGGAGGTGATCGTCTCACGAGTCTGCCGACTCAAAGCATCAGCAACCACATTAGCTTTACCAGGGTGGTACTCTAACGTGAAGTCGTAATCTTTGATCAGCTCCATCCATCTGCGTTGTCTCATGTTCAACTCTTTCTGTGTGAACAAGTATTTCAGACTCTTGTGATCAGAGAATAAATCAAACTTCTCACCGTAGAGATAACGTCTTCAATTCTTGAGCATAAATACCATTACTGCCAATTCCAAATCATGAGTAGGGTGGTTCAACTCATTTGGTTTCAGCTACCTAGATCCATAGGCGATAGCTCTACCATCTTGCATAAGTACACACCTCAATCCTCGATATGACGCGTCACTAAAGATAGTGAACTTCTCATTAGGCTTGGGTATAGTTAGTACCAGTGCGGTGGTGTGTCTCTCTTTCAACTCTAGAAAGGCCCGCTCATGCTTCTCGGCCCATTCAAATTTCAAATTCTTCTTTGTCAACCCAGTCAATGGTGCAGCTATTTTAGAGAATCCCTCAACAAATCTTTTGTAATAGCCTGCGAGTCCAAGGAAACTCCGAACCTCTGTAGGGTTGCTCGGCCTAACCTAGTTTGACACAGCATCGTTCTTGGACGAATCCACTAAAATTCCTCGAGATGACACCTTGTGTCCCAAAAATTTAACTTATTGCAACCAGAACTCACACTTACTGAACTTGGCATACAAGTGGTGGTCCTTAAGCGTCTGCATCGCAATCCGTAGATGTTGTTCGTGTTCTTCTGCTGATTTAGAATAGATCAAAATATCATCTATAAAGACGATGACAAACTGATCCAAATAAGGCTTGAACACCCTATTCATCAGACCCATAAACACTGCCGGGGCGTTCGTCATTTCAAACGGCATTACTAAAATTTCATAGTGACCATATCTGGTCCTGAAAGCAGTCTTAGGTATGTCATCCTTTCGTACCTTCAACTGATGATATCCCGACCGTAGGTCTATCTTGGAGAATGTTGTAGCTCCGTGTAGTTGATCAAACAAGTTGTCGATTCGAGGTAAGGGATACTTGTTCTTGATAGTCACGTGGTTCAGTTCTCGGAAATCAATATATACGCAACCGAAGCGTCCCATCCTTTTCTTCATGAATAACATTGGTGCTCCCTAAGGCGATGTACTAGGATGTACAAAACCCAGATTCTCGAGCTCTTGAACTTGTTCCTTCAATTCAACAGTTCGGCGGGGGCCATTCTGTAGGGAACCTTAGTGATCGGTGCGGTGCCTGGTATAAGTTTGATATAGAACTCTATACTTCTCTCGGGCGACAAACCAGAAATGTCTTAAAATACTCCTTCGAAGTCCTTGACTACAGGTATAGATGACACTGTCATCTCTGTACTGACGACTTTAATGCTAGCTAAACATCTCTTAAGGAACATATCTCCCAAAGGGTTGCATTGAAATTCAAAGGATTGATTCCCATTGTCAGAGAATGTAATTCTTTTCCTCGCATTATCCAACTTCGCTTGGTTCTAAGAGAGCCAATCCATTCCTAGGATTATGTCAAACTCCTTCATCGACAGAACAATCAACCTTATAGGGATCTCACGATCTTCTAGTCATAGGGGACATTTCTTGCACACATGTCCTAATTTGACCGTGGCTCCTAAGGGTGAGGTAGCCGTCAGAGCTTTCTCTAAACGATTAGGTAAAATACCCAATCTCTGAATAGTCTTAGCAGATATGAACAAAAGTGCAGCACCCATATCAAATAAAACTTTAACATGGGAGTTAAACAGAGTCAATGTACCTTCCACTACTTGCTGATCAGGCCGAGCTTCTTCATAGTTCCCTTCTTTATAAACCGTCTCATCATGCTTAGCAGCATCAAGAATAATAGCATTCAAGCAAGTCTAACCCTGTTGACCATAAGTTACCCGCCTAGGAGCAGTACAGTACTTGCAGATGTGACCGGGTTTACCACAGTTATAACATACTATATTCTGATGAGCGATGCGCTTAGGTGCCTTGCAATCTCGAGCTAAATGACCGTGGGTGCCACAGTTAAAGCATTGTGTTATTCTCTTGGGTAAAGCACATCTTTTGTCAAAATGCCCAAGCATCTGGCAGTTAAAACAAACTTGAGGTTTGGTTTTCCATTTCTTCTTCTTCGCTTTCGGTGTACACCTTTTCTTATGAAGGTGTCGCAGACTGCTGTGTTTTATCCATTGACTTTCACTGGAATCATACCAAATGTGACCTAGTAGGTTGCAATTAGCATAGAGGCTGCTTGGTCTGCTTGTATCCTTGTTCTCAACTGGAGTCACCATCTCTTGGAACTTCTTTTTGTCCTGCTGTAGCTCAGATGATCTCGCAAGGAAACTCTCGTATAGATGATCTCCTAACTGACCCACGGTGACTCTATCACCCATCTCCCATAAGCTCAGAATAAATGACCCGACCAAGCTAGTGGGATCGGCTTCTAGGGATAATAGCTGGGATTGTCCGCCTGATTGGTTCCTGATTGGTTCTCGATTGCCTAAGACGACTCGGTCATCTATGATCCTACATATATGCCGAGCCTAATGGGTTAATATCATATATAATATACTCGTACTATCACATAAGTATACAATAAAAGTATACATAATACAACACAAGTATACATAATACACCTAACACGTATTCGAACTAGGGCTGTCTAATAGCAAAAGGGATCATATTCTTATTCTTATTCTCCTTCCAAACTCTAGCCCGTAGGCTATGCTGACTGTTCTGAGATTTGACTCAAGAAGTTCGTCAGTATCTAAGCTATCCAGGTGGGCTATGGCTTACCTCAACTTCCCAAAAACTCGACTACTATCTGTCTATATGGAATTCATATGTCATAACCAACTTGGCTAATTTCTAAATGGATAAGTCCAAGGATATTTGGTGACTGCTAACATTCTTGTCGATGTGACAAAACTGTACAATCGTCTCTATAATGAAACTGACCCGGATTTTGAGTTCTGAACTAAGGACAATCGGTGCAAACCAACTAAAAATAAGAACCTGGTTATTTTATAAACCTAAATTTGGTAAGGCAGACTCGACTTAACATGATTGTATAGCTTAGTAAAAGCCTAAAGTTAATCTATGTCACTAATTTATGGCGTGAATAACCGAGCCTGGTTAAACTAGATAACCTGGCTCTGATACCACTAAATCCTGTCACGCCCCGACGTAGCATAAATATGGAAAGCGTTTAATTTCCTTTATGGACCCGTAGGTCGCGACAGTTTGAAGGATCGAATCCGTCCCAAACGTCGAACAACATAAACCATAAATCAGAGTAGAGCAATCAAGACTTACAAATATTTTTCTAACTTATTACATATTACCGCTCTGGGTCAGCTAAGGCACAAGCCGCCTTAAAACAAAACAATATCTATTGTCTATTATAGAATTCAGTTATAACTTAAAAAATATAAAAGTAAATTCTCTATCCAGCAGTGTTTCTCAATTTGCGTAGTCGTACGGCCCAGCAATATCATAACCTGAAAAGCCTGAACACGAATGTCCAGGACGCATCAACGCCGTCAGCTTCAAGAAGCTGGTGAGTATTAAAAACATAACATTGAATGTAACACATACTCATTTACCAATTTCCAATTCCCATTTAATTCAACAAGTTTATATTAAAGTAAAGAGTTCATTTTTAGAAAACAACCACAATATCATTTGAAAGCTTTAATTCGCACATATGTGACCGTGTATGAAAAATAATGCACCATCTTATCTTACCGACTCTTTTCTCTCGACAAACACAACAACCCACTATCTCACACCAGTATCTTTGAAACGCTAAGATAGCCACACTTTAGCACAGGGGTGCCAGGGAATGTCCAAGTTTGCCTCACACTTTAACACGGGGTGCCAGGGAATGTCCAATGCCTCACACTTTAGTACCTAACCCGCCTCGCAAATGCATCACACAGTATCCAGATTCGGGTACCAGGGAGTGTCCGTAGGCCACACTTTAGCACTACCATGGGTGCCAGGGAATGTCCAAGTTCGGCTTCACACACTTTGACGCTACCATGGTCGTCAGGGAGTGTCCGGTTTTGCCACCGTCGCATTTCAAAGACACTCTCGCCGCAATCTCATCCACAACACACCTTGGTACTCACTTACCAGGGAATGTCCACAACACAATCTTAACCATACTCTCTTTACCACACTGACATTACTCTTTTCCACACTGACCAACATTCACACTCACCATGCATGTACAACTGACTCCAAATGAATGACATGTGACTTAATACATAAATATAAAGTACTGAGAATGATAACCATGGATATACGAGAAGAAATCAAATCTTACATGAAACAATCGGTGAATTCATCAAAGAATGCTTTAATATGCTTTATCGCTATTAGAACACAAGTGGGTCTACTTTGAAGTAATGCCCTCAAAAATGAGTTATAATTTTTGTACATGAATTATATATCAAAAGAAAGGTCTTTGAGTCTAGTTTCTAACGCTTCAAACCGTGCACGTTTTTCGAGTTTTCTAGAGGAAGTTATGGCCGTTTTACTAAAAGTCGTCAGTGTTGAAAAATGTCAATCGATTGACAAAAGTGTCAATCGATTGGATGACATGTCAATCGATTGGATATGTTTCCAATCGATTGAAACTTCATCTTCTTCCACAGTTTCGAAATTAAAAGCTAGTTTTGACCCATTTCTGATTTATGCTTCAAACAGGACATGTAATATATGGATTTCTTCGTTTTTCCGCAAGGATTACAAATACGTGATCGGTTTTAACTAATTTCAATCGTAGCTCTCGGATTTCACGTAAAACCGAGAGGTGACAAAACTTTAAATCAATGATACGTCGCGATAGGGATGAATTAAGCCATAGTATTCAAACTATAGCTTATTGGGACTAAGATCTTTCATTCCCAATTCACGGAATCGATTGTGGTTAACTTTTCTAAAACTCCAATTTTCAAAACTTCAATGGTGATTTCTTGTATATACATATATACACCTCTATATATACTGAAATATACATATATGAACATTGAGAGTGAGTTTATAATACTCACAGAGGGATTAGGACAACAATTTGATGCCGGGATTTCCGCCGTGAATTCCGTCGTCTAAGAATTTCAACCCGTTCTTTATGTTGATACAAGTATTATATATAACTATATATATGTGTGAGTGTATATGTATACTGATTATGTATGTGTGTGTCTATATCTTGAGAGGACAAGAGAGAGTTGAGAGAATTTGAGACAGACAGTGAGTGATATGAGAGTTGAGAGGTATATACATATATATAAACTCACTGTTGTGGCCTCCAAGCAATTAGGGGAAAATTGCCCAGTGTGGTTGAGCTCACGTGCTCCCACACCCAAAACTCGATATAGTCGCAGCTTAAAATATAAACTGGTATTTACGCGGTGCTCGCGATTAAAAATAAAAATACAAGAAAATAATATTAACATAGGAATTAAATTCCGAGTTGTACAAAAATATAGATATCGTTTTCAAAATCATAGAAAGTATTTTCTATATTTAGAAAAATTACGGTTTGGCCCCAAACAAATATTATAAATAGAAAATAAGATGAAATATTCATTTATTAATGAAAACAAAATACAGGGTGTTACAATATATCCATATATTATATATATCTACAATTGTATCTACATCTACATATAATATAGTATTGATATAGAAATCAAAAGAAAATGGAAGACGCGACATCATCATCCCAGGAAGGGAATTGCCGCAATTGGGTTAAAATAAGCTATGTTTCTTTTTGTATTCTTTTCAATTTTTTTGTATAATGGTTTTTGATTCATGTTTGGAAATTAGAGGCTAGTGTATTGTGACAGATTTTAATCCTCCGCCATGCATTGTTGTACACTATGTATCTTGGATTTTATGATCAAATAGACAAATACTTCATATTAGAATAATGTTCTGTTTCTCAAATTTGGGTCCCAAATGGCCTAATAGTTGTGCCACATGAAGTAACAGTGATTGATGCAGTAACATGTAGTACAATTGATCAAGCATTTGAAAACCAAATTTGGGATTCAAATTAGAGAAGCATAGCATTACTACTCTTATACTTGTCATATTAATTTATTTACAATCAGATGTAAAAATATAAAATTTTAGTCTAATAAGATGAAAACACCAATATGATCCACAATTTAAAAATATATATTTTCTAAAGGAAGGACTTAGGTGTAAAACAATGACTCCTAAACTAGTCATACATGAATAAGGCATTGAGCACATTCAACAGTTTTGCAAATGGCTAAACCACCTGGATGGATTTTATATATTCTTACTTTATAACTGTTTGTTTTTCCACTCACTAATTGTATGCTAATGTTTACACTAGTTGTCTATATATTTTCTTATTTTTCACTAATGACCAGTTTGTCTCACGGAGGGAGGTTGGTTTCATAAATGTAGTGGATCCTTAAACATAAATCATACTTTTTACCACCTGAAAATATAATAGTATTTTTAACCACAGATTATGGCTGGAGAGAATGTTACAATAATGTGTTATTGGAATGGAAAGATGACAACTGGATTATATGGCCTTACATATGAAGGTGCTACTCCAAAGGCATTTAGAGTAAAATACGCGACTAGATACCTAAAATTGTTGGAGAAAATGTACACTTTTATTGGATATAACAGAAGATTACATGAGCTAAAGATCACTTGTCAATATACTAGTAATTACAAAGAATATATAGCTCTACCCGTAGAAGATGATGATACACTTAGAATTGATGGAACATACCTCTATGGGAAGTACAAGGGCACCTTGTTGATTGTAGTATCTGCTGATGCTAACAATAAGTTATTTCCACTTGCATTTTCTATTGTTGAAAGTGAAAATAATGATAGTTGGGGTGGTTCATGGCATGCATACACGAGTTTGTAACTAACCAAACGGACCTTTGTGTTATATCTGATCATCATATTGGTATTCTTTCGGCAATGAACACAGATGGATTAGGATGGAATGAGCCGTATGCTTGTCATCATTTCTGCTTGCGCCATTTAGCTAGTAATTTCAATTCAAGATTTCATGACAAAATATTAAAAGACATTTTTTTATGGAGTTGCAAGTGAAAATCAAATTAAGAAGTTTGAGGCAAAGATGGCAACGATTGAACGAGTTAATCCTGAAGCTAAAAAATGGCTTGAAGACTTGCCTCGCGAAATGTGGGCACTTGCATATGATGGTGGCCGAAGGTATGGGATAATGACAACAAACTTGTCTGAAGTATTTAATAGTGTTTTAAAAGGGGCTCGCATCTTGCCAATATCAGCTTTAGTTCAACTCACGTTTTACCGTGTGAATAGTTATTTTGCTTTTAGGAGACAAATGGGTGAGCAAAGGGTAACTAGTTGTAGACACCCCAATTTTGACCGAACTATTAAACTTAGGGGGATTTGCCTCTAGAAATGTCACACCCCAATCTGCCCCAAGCGGTTTGGGACCGTGTAATAAAAGATTATCCACCCTAAAACATCCATTATTCACGTGTGTTTCAAGAAAAATTTCATTAAATACTCAGTAAAAACATTTCATTTTAACAGCCAAGTTCTGTCAACTAATAGGGGACCCGACTGAACATGCGAGATACAGAGAGTTGATTTGTGAGATTTTCCTGGTCCAGTCAACTACCTAGTCCAGTCGACTGCCTGGTCTGGTCGACTGACTTTTGAGAGGTCCGGTCAACTGAACTTCGAGTTTGGTCGACTGAAGGTGCAATTACAGAGAGTTAAAAACATGTGGAAGGTGTGGTCCAGTCGACTAAACGCCCGATCAGTCGACTGATTCACAGTAGCAGAATGTTCTACAACACTTCCATAAGCAATCCAAGCAGAATTTTAAGGCTCAAACCCAAACTTAAACATAACCCAACTTCAATATAACCATCTTAAACTTGTCCAACATTCCTAATTTACAAAACGAACCAAATTACAAGACTACAAGACATTATTTACATAGTCGACAATACTACACGTTCTAGAAACCACATAACTCACAAGGTTTTAATGTTACAAAGGTTACCATATTATAACCCAAGTTCAGAAATAACTTTCCTAACAACGAGTACATGTTTAACTAAACTTAGAACATAATCAGGAACTCCCAAGCTTACCCAAACCCATCGCACATATCACCTCCTTTCCGAGCCTTGCTACGAACCTGCAGTGGTTGTTATATACCACAACAGAAATAGAAAAATGGTTTTCTTAAGCATTACGCATAGTGAATTAACTAACGTGCTTAAATGACATGGGCATGTGTAATGCTACAATTTTAAGCATGTAAACATACGTAATCGCAGAATAATTGGGTTAATGACTCATTCAGACCGGAAGAATACTTATTAAAAAATAACTAATAACTAAATGAAATGGGAACAACAAAGCGTAACTTTAGGATTATAAACGGGAACTATTCGTCGTCGATCAATCGCCACCACCCCCACCATACGACCCATGGCCCCACTAGCGACCCACCCTGCATATACTACCACCACTACTACCATACGTCCCATGGCCCTACTAGCCACACACCCCGCATATACCACTACCACCACCACCACCACCAGACCACCGCTTACCCCCATACCACTGGCTACCCCTATAGCCACCCCCCCGACAGCTATAGACGATACTGATATGGGCTAGGCGTTGACCCAAGTTCATGTTGACTCGCCTACCACCACTGCCACCATCACCATACCACTGACCATGCCGACCCATTTATCACATGATGCAGATATGGGAGAGGTGACACAGATTGTTGTTGGTGGAGTAGTGGGTCGTGGGAGAGGACGTGGGAGAGCAGGGCGTGGGAGAGGTCCCTCGATGAGACGTCGTGGGAGATATGTTGCTTTTGCTATACCGGCGGCAGTTGAGGCGGGTCCCTTGCAGCCATCCCAGGTTGCTCTAGATATTAGGACGGCGGTAGCAGACGTCAGTTCTTCAATTCTGACCTAGGTTGATTCAGATACACAGTCAGCACCAGTTGTGGGTCAGGAGCCGGAACCAGAGTCCGAGATTGTTGTAGATACACAGTTGGCACTAGTTGTGGGCCATGAGCAGCCGTCCCTACCTGCTACAAATACCTTGGTAGCATCAGAGCCAGGTTCCTCACAGTCGGTACCAGTTGTGGGCCATGAGCAGCCGTCCCTGCCTGCTACAGATGCCCTGGCAGCATCAGAACCAGGTTCCTCGCAGTCGGCCTAGGTTACACTAGGTACATAGGTGCCACCGGAGGAGGCCTCAGTTATTGATGAGGGAGAGCAGAGAGGTAGACCTAGGAGGATTATTATTCGACCACCGTGTGGAACATAGATATGTTCTCTTAAAAAGTGGTGTTTTGTATATTTGTTTGTACTTATATTTTGGTATGTGTATGTTGTTTTGTACATTTGCTTGTACTTATATTTTGAGTAAATCACTTTAATGTCAAAGTTTATGTGATATGATATTATTGTTATATTTTCAGTGCTCTATTACTGTGATTTTATTGTAATATATTACTTCAATAAAATTGCACTTACATGTTGGGACAAGTATAGAATTGGCAATTAGGGTCTTCTTACATCATAATAATTACGAAAAGATGTATTTATTTATTAAAAATGGATTACACACTATTACTTAACATTGCAGAAATAAAAAAGCACTACATAGATTGAATTCAACTAAGGGAAAAAAAATATAAAACAAGACACGTTAACAACATAAGGACGAAAGACATCTTCGAAAAAAAGGCCACTGAAAATTCATTCCTCATCCAATCCTATGACATTCTGAAGATTGCTGAGAGTTATATCCAATTTTCCATCGCAAGGAGGTAAACGCCATACGACTACACTAGTTAGGATCAATGTGACACCTGGAACGATCTTTCCTTGCCATTTTTCATCCTTAAATATATGGCGATCCATCTTACCACAGATCTTTCCCGTGTGATCCTTAATAACACAGAGGTAAGTGTCATTAACAAAATCATTACGATCTATCTTGGTCAAGCTTTCCGAAACCCCCACGACACGATCTGCCAGCCAAGGGCCATTATGGGGTACTAATGTCTCGATTGGACACCAGTCTCCCATGTCTAAATACCCACAGTTGATGACTTTCAACCAAGGGCTCTTCCGGAATGTATCGTCCTCCGTGTGTTGTTGTTGTAATGCCCTTCGGAGAAAACTGGTCGGGCCTGGGATGTGCCTCATAGGAACTCGTGATGAATTACCTTGGGATGAACCACCTTTTTCCATCTGCTAGGGTAGGGAGTTTGCAATAATATATTGGATTGGTTAGATATGTCCTTAGAGATCCATTATATATAGGGCATACACTGCATGTCTGAATGTATGTATAGCGTTAGACGTTGCGAGTTGTCAAGTCATGCGTCAGAAGTCAGTGAGTGTTCTAAAGTCAGTGAGTTGTCAAATCAGGCATCAGAAGTCTGTGAGTTATCAAATCATCTGGGCGACGTCAGACGCAGTCAGCGTTCTGAAGTCATATGACTTACGTCAGCGAGTTGTCAAGTCAGGCGTAGTAAGTCAGTGAGTTGTCAAGTCAAAGGTACGAAGTCAGTGAGTTGTCAACTCAAGCGTCGAAATTTAGAATTGCATCCTACAATCTTTATAAAAAGCAAAGAACCCTTGCATATTCTGTCATTCACAGAATTATTTCTAATGCAAAGTTCTTTCTTGCAAAAGAAAGGGGGAACTTCAAAACCCGTGGGGGATACTACTAGACGGATAGCAGTTGGATCTTACACAGTTCCTACTGGTACCACTTGGTATGGAACACTAAGTCCATTCGTTCCCTTGCCAATTAGAATGTTATCGTGATAAAAGTGATGGTCTTGTTCAACATTATCTCCCTGGTTGTCTATCCATGAACGGAAAGTCATATTGTTGTCATGAGTACTATAGTGTATACCGTAACCCTGATTACACTCTTCATTATCTTAATAGTCTGGACTGTTAAATTTGAGAATTATAAAAAGAGTGTTCATATAAATTTGAACTAAATGAACATTCTTCAGATTTACCATTACTTTTCCAGTTTGTATAGAAAATTCTTAGCATGAACTTAATAAAAAATCAATGGACACACAAAATTTAGCAACTAAATGAAACAAGTATCTCACAATATATATGCATTTTAAAGAGGCAGGCTTGATTGTTTTTGCCTCACATAATTTAAGAGAACAAAACGATCATTATGATTAAAAATCTATACATTTAAGGGAAACGAAAATCATAAAATCACAAACTCAAGTTACATTTGAATGCTAGAATCAGCAACAACCCGTGGTCGTGCTGGACATCGGCGTCGATCATGACCAGTTACCCTACAAATACTACATTGTTTGGGCACACGGGCCCTGGGTACATACATGTCACTGTGGATACGTGCAGACTGGGGACGACCCGACCTTATCATACGCCGAGTGTTGTCATTCGGTAGCAAGACGGGTACGTTAATTTGTGGCCAATAGTCCTCGTGCTCCAGGGGGTAGAAATTGCTCTCCCATGTACGAATAAAAGAGTCCATGCTATACTCTTTTGCTACAAACTGGAAAGGATCTAGTTCTTGATTCGTTGTAGCAACCAATATGTGCGAGCATGGATATTTATATATAAATATATATATATCTCCTCCCACAAGAGCAATAACCCAAATTGAGTCGCACGACCAGCCGGTTACCCCCACTTGTTTGACTCCTCCGTGTGATAAATTGGAACTTCCTTGTGGACCTATTAAGTGAAAGTTTGCAAAAGCTAATTTATTAACAGTGATTAGGTTGTTTGCAAAAGCTAAATAAGTATGGTAAGTGAATATTTAGTAATGAAAAATACCTGTCATACGCCTGTAACTGGTGGATATTAGCTTTCTTTTGTTCTTTATCAAGTTCATCTACCACGTGTTTCGTGAAGGTATGCCCATCTCTTAACCATTTCTGCACGATTTACCTTCCTTTGTCAAAATATTTCATAACCCGGTAAAATATGAGTTGGACGTATGCAGTTATTGGGAGAGCACAAGCCCCCTTCAGTACTGAGTTAAATCCTTCGACGTGGTTAGTGGCTATGATACCCCAACGGTGACCACCATCATTCGCCAGAGACCACTGATATGAGGGTACATGATCTAACCAACGTCGTGCATTGGTATCTATTTTTTCAATATTCCCCATATCACGGTTGAACTTCCTAATCTAATGCTTGATCCCAGCTAACCAAAGTAGGTACTTCAACATGATATTCTTGAATTTCTTGTGGAAGTTGTAGTGGAAGTGTCTTAAACAAAATCGATGATACGCATTGGGCTCACGCCACTATGTTAATCTCTGAACTGCATTGATTATAGCAGAATGTCGGTCAGATATTAGGCATATGCCCTGCCTACCATGGACAACATACGTACTTAGGTTACTTAGGAACCATGACCAACTAGGAAAGGTCTCTTCATCAATAATTGCAAATGCAAGAGGAAATATCTTGTTATCAGCACTTATCCCCATAGCTACAAGGATCTTGCCTTTTTATTTGCCATTAGTATGGGTCCCATCGACACAAATTAGCAATGAGCAAACCCGTTAATTGAAGATTTGAAGGCCTAAAACAAGTATTGGAACTTGACCACATCATGGTTGTCCGTAGGATTCGTTTTCCATTGCACCACTGTCCCAGGGTTGTATTTTTTAAGAGCTGACATAAATCTAGGCAATTTTCTATAAGACTCGTCCCAATCTCTAAAAAACCATCTCTATAGCTTTTTTCCTCGCATGCCATGACTTTTTGTACGAGATTGTGAATTTTTAGCTTTCCTTCACTCTTTCAATGATCAAAGTGATTTTCATACATGGATCATGTTGCACCTAACCCATGATTAATTTTGATATAAGATTCATATCTAGGTTAACGTGGTCCTGGCTATTGTACGGGTACACACAGTGGTGGTCGCTGTTATACTGTGTAATTTGAAAACTACCCGTCATTAATTTTTTTGTTGCCCTCAAGTGCCATGTGCACCCATTTTTGCACTGAACCACCCAAAGTTTTGGATTTGTTTCAACTACCTCGTATTGTCAGTCATTCTTTGTATGATAAAACTGTACGCATTCTTGGAGATGCTGCTTATCTCTGAATGTCATTTTCTTCTTTAACTCTACTTTGTCAGAGTCCGATATTGGAAAAGCATGATTGTTGTCACGAGTAGTAACTTCACAACCCTCATACCCCACCTCGTCAAAGTCAGTGAAGAAAGGTACTGGACTGTGAAGCTCTTGCACATGAGGGGTAGATGGCGTTAGGACACTCTGCCCACCCACTGTTTCGCCTTCTTCACCAGAATTTGAACCACCCATCATCGCCTTCCTCTTCTTCCTCCTCCTCTAAGGGATATTCTGTGTGTGCACTGCCGCTGTCTATAGTAATATCTTGGGCATTGTCCTCAAGTCTTACTAGCTGCTCAATAGGATTCATATACCCTTCATCGGTTGACATCGTTTCACGTAGATTCCAGCTACTGAAGTCATAATCGCTCTCAAAATTTGGAGTCCTAAAGCTGGGACCTACAGTTTGAAAGTTTGGAGTGCTACAACTAGGACCTCATTTACATGAACTTCTGACAGATTATTGTACCTTCCGTAGGACTCTGAGTAATGTGAGCTTCTTCGATACCCATCAAAGTTGTGGGCGTAGTCTTCGGTTAAATTTAACGGGGACAAACAAGGGGACTCAACATTAAAGTTTTTGGGCCCTTATGTCAGCAGTCGAGTAAACGGTCCAAATTGTATACTTTGCGGCAAGGGTCTTACAACATGATGGACCTTCTTAACATACACCTCAACACATCTTACTGCTGAAAATAATGAAGAAATATGAAGTACCTTATCTAGTATCGAATCATCCACTATGGAAAGAGCCATGTAATTCATGACAGCTCCGTATTGGTTGACTGGAAATCTACAAGTGAATTTCAAATCAACAATTTCACTTTCACATATTACTTTATGATATACCAACTAAACTAACTCGGACAGGGTTGTTCCATGATTTACTTCTTGATTATCCTTGGCTGGAATATTGTTTTTAACACCTCCTTCATTGTGATCCATTATCATACTACCCCCTCCCCCCCCCCAATAAAATGCAATAAATGTCGACATTGTCTAACGAAGAAAATTTTAGAAAAGAAACACAATAAGGTTTACAAACAACCACAAAGGAAGAAAAAGAAATAAGAAGAAGTAAAATATCGAACAAGGGGAAGAAGGTCAGGAGAGATACACAAATTGCCTAAAGTCATTTTTTACTAAAACCGACTTTAGGGTGGCAGAACTTTTTCACCCTGGCATTTGATTGACAACACTCTGATAACACAGAGTAATTTCTTTTAAAATCAACTCATTAAAATCGTTTTTGGTAAAACGGACTTTAGGGTGGCAAAAGATGCTTTGATTGAACAACACTACTGGGAAGATGTCATTTCCTAAATAACTCGATTTTACCAATAACGACTTTTAAGTCGGTTTTAGTAATACCAATTTAAAAGTCATTTTTGGTAATGATGACTTTATAGTCGTTTTTACTAAACTGACTTTTTTAAAATCGTCATTTGTAAAACGACTTTTCTAAAGTCATCATTTGTAAAAACGACTTATAACCTTTTTTTTTTCTTCAGGAAAATACCTATTTTCGTGGAAAATAAAAAAAACGATTTACTTAAACTCGGTTTTAGTAACACTGATTTTAAATAAAAACTCGTTTTTTTCCTAAAGACGACTCTAAAGAGTCGTTATTAGTAAAAACGATTTACTCTAGTTCTGTCTTTAAGTTTCAAAACACCTTAGTTTAGTACTTAAGTATTAATTATGCATTTTTTTTTTATGGAAACAACTCTATTATTGGGGTATCACATTGATATGAGTTTGCATTTGCTCACCCTGGGTGAGCATAACTCAAGCATCTCATTGGTCAATGCAGTGAAATCCAGGATTAAATTTAATCATGAGTCTCACTGCATTGGCCAATGAAATGTTTGGGTTATACTCACCCAACCTTTTTTTTGTTGAACAAAAATGCACTCGAAAAATGGTAGTACAAAATTAAGCGATTAATTTACGTATCTCAATCGATAATTGAAAAACTTTAACGCTGGCTGCAAATCAAACACTGCAGTTTTTAAGTTTTCTTGTCTTGTCTTGTCTTGTCTTTGTCTTTGTCTGTACTAATAAACTACTGTACTAAAAATGCCAACTAGGAAGGAGTATATGAAATCCAGCTTCAGCTTTGGTACTGGTGCGCATTAGAGGTTAATTAATGGAGTATTTTAAAGCTCGTATTTCTTGTTAATTCATGATATATATTTTACTAAATATATACTCCTATTATTGACGGAGATCTCATCCATTTACAACTGCGCGCCAAAGTTAGCCCAAAACTATGCCATACGGCCCATACCCAAAAAAAAAGGCTCCGTTCCTATTTAATTAGCCCAAGCCCAACCCAATCCAGAAGTACTGCACCCTGTTTATAGCTTTCAACAGAATCCACCAGAGTTTCTTCCAATGCATGGTGTCTGTAATTCCATTAACCCAATAGCCTTCATCACCAGCAAAGTCCAGTTTTCTTAACATGTGATGTGTGTGCGTGCTTGTGTGTGTGAACAATAGATTGAAGATATATACTATACCTTCATCTAAGAATGAATTTTTTTATTTATTTATATTTGCTTGCTCAGAATACCTCCTTCAATCTAAGAATATTGAATCTACCCAATTATCTCCTCATGATGAAAGCCCAGCCCAGCCCAACCTTCCCTTTGACCTCAACGAAACCATTTTCTTGGGACACAACTGTCATACAACTTTCACACAACCTCTTAAAAGTTGTGTCCCATCCCAAGAATTACTCTACCAATAAAATAAAATTAATTTAATAGCCCTCAACTTCTCTACCTCCAAATTAAATTAAGACCCAGTATATATTTAAATGTGGTAGATAGAGGAGTTGTTTCCACAAAAAAATGCAATTTTAATACTTAATTATTAAACAAGAATGTATTGAAACTTAAAGACAGTTTCAGGGTAAATCATTTTTACCAAAACCGACACTATAAAGTCGTTTTTACGAAAACCGAGTATATATTTAAAATCTGTTTTACTAAAACCGAGTTTACTATTGAATTTCATCGAAATATTCTTTTTGAAAAATAAATTTTTGTTGAAGGAAAAAAAAATTTAATACAAAAAGTCGGTTTCAGTAAAACCGGCTCTATATAGTCGTGCTTACTAAAAACGACTTTGAATAAAGTCAATTTTACCAAAAATGACTAGAGTAGTTATTACTAAAAACGACAATAAGTAAAGTTGTTTTTAGAAAAAGAGACTTTGGGCTAGAGTCGTTTCTACAAAAAACGACTTTACTTGCAATTGAATAAAAAAGAACTCTTCTTAGAAGACGGCGCAGGCGTTGCTTATGTAAAATATTCATATATATATATATATATATGTGTGTGTGTGTGTGTGTATCTGTGTTGTTGGAGAGCAAACATGTGAACAACACATATTAATTTAACACAACCATAATAAAGTCAAGCAGTGCCTTGCACGCACCACAAGGCCCACCACCATTATTACCATTCATCTCTCTCTCTCTCTCTCTCTCTCTCTCTCTCTCTCTCTTGTGGGTCTCATAGCAGAGAAGAAAATCAAAGTTGTTTAAAAACTAAAGTCAGTTTTTAGAACCTAAAGTTGTTTTTTTGTTTTTTTTTCCTCCTATAGTCATTCCTAGTTTTTGGCAAAACCGACTTTATTTAAAGTCGTTTTTAATAAACACGACTATATAGAGTCGGTTTTACTAAAACCGACTTTTTGTATTAATATTTTTTTTTCTTCAACAAAAATTCATTTTTCAGAAATAATATTTTCGGTAAAATTCAATATTAAACTCGGTTTTAGTAAAACCGATTTTAAATATATACTCGGTTTTCGTAAAACGACTTTATAGTGTCGGTTTTGGTAAAAACGATTTACCCTGAAACTGTCTTTAAGTTTCAATACACTCTTGTTCAATAATTAAGCATTAAAATTGTATTTTTTGTGGAAACAACTCTAGATAGAGAGAGAGAGAGAGAGAGAGAGAGAGAGAGAGAGAGAGAGAGAGAGCATGAAATTGAAAGCCAAGAGAGAGAGAGAGAGAGAGAGAGAGAGAGAGAGAGAGAGAGAGAGAGCATGAAATTGAAAGCCATGGAGTCATTGAGGGTAGCTAGTTGTCGCTTAGCTTTTAATGTTTGCCGTTAACAATTGCTGTTGGTGTTGCCATTCCTCGATCATGCATTGCTCTTCTTGTTTTAGACCACAGAGAGACAGAGACAGAGACAGACGGAGAAAGGTTTTGCAGAAAAGAAATACTACAGAGAACAGGGGAAGAGAGGAAGTACTACTGAGATAATATTAAGGCAAAACCAACATGGTTTATTTATAAGAGATCTAAGCATGAATCAAATTGATTTTCTAGCTAACTTGACCTTTCTATTGCCTCACACTTAAGTTCTGTGAGAGTTCTTGAAAATTACACCATGATACTTGTCCTTTCTTCCCTACATTTCTTTTCTTTTTTTTTTTTTTTTCTTTTTTCCAACACAAAAATGCAATAGAACGTGGATTAAATAGTCTTTCATATAGTGACTATTAAGTTAATATTGATAATTAATCTTATACTATTTGGACTATCTAAATAACGGACTCGAACTATTTAATTAAAATAGATGTTCCTAGATTAGTCCGACAAAACAAACGTGACATTGGGGCATTTGATTTTTAAATTGATTTTTATATGAATGGCTTATGTTGTAATTGTCAAAAATTTGAGAAGACCAATTTTAAAATTAATTTTCAAATACTAAAATTACACATATATACCACAAATTTTCAAAAACTGGCCATGACCACCCTTAGTCTATATATGGGTCCGTCTCCTGTCTCGAGTAATGGCCGATTCAGTGCTTTTTATAAAATTTGATCTCTCACTGTGTGCGAGTTTATGGCAGTGTGTATAATTATCTAATAGTTAATTGAGCCTTGGTGGCGTGCCACGTGTCCTATTTCCGCACGTTAGCGGGATGGGTCGTTACATTTATTAGTATCAGACTTATAGGTAACAAAACTTTGGGAACGTTCGACGACGAGTGGAGTGTTGAGCGAATTGACACGTGTTATAGATTGCATCCATACCTGGTAGAGATGTTTGATGCATATGTATGTTGTGCATACATGTTATAAATATTGTTGTACATGCATAGTATTTATGTATTGAGATTAACAGGATTGTAACCATGAGTGACGGCCGGGAACTATCGCCGCATACCCGACGTATGAATGAAATGGCAGAAATGATTGGGAATATGGGTGACATAATACAAATTATAGCAGAACGGTTACCTCTAACACCTCCATTCGAGGCAGAACCAATAGCTGTAGTACATCCGCCCGAGAATAGAGGTATGAGATCTGTGTCAGAGCAATTTACTAGGAAGAAGCCGACAAAATTTTATGGGACATCTGACACAACGCTAGCAGAGCATTGGGTCATGGATATGGAGAGAATTTTTCGATCAATTCCGATGACCGATAAGGAGAAAATTGAGAATGCCAGCGATATACTCAAGGGTGAAGCCCAGAACTGGTGGGTAAATGTGCTAGACCAAGGGACACCAATAACTTGGGAGGGATTCAAGGCAGAGTTCAATCGCCGATTCTTTCCAAGGGCTGCTCTCAATGCAAAGAAGAGAGAATTTGATAATCTTAGATAGGGAGATATGACTGTCACTGAGTACACTTCGAAGTACAACGCTTTGTTGAGATTTGGAAAGGGGTCTGTGTTGATAGAGGAAGATAGAGCAAGGAAGTACGAGGAGGGGTTGAGAGAGAATATCCGTTTAAGGGTTGAAACCTATGAACATTCAACAGTTACCGCAGTACAACAAACGACACTTGTAGCTGAAAGTGGGACGGAGAGATCGAGGCAATATCATCCAGGCCAATAGGGGAAGAGAAATTATGAGGGTAGCGATCAGAAGCAAGGCGGATATTTTAAGATGCCTTTTGCGAGGGGTCCTGGTTCTAGTTCCAATTTCGGCAGACAAGGAAGAACAACGAGCAACATACCAATCTGTTCGCTTTGTAATCGACCACACACCGGCCGCTGTTTCATGACTAACTTCCAAAATAAGAACCAGGGAATGGGTGGTACCAATTCTACACCTGATATGAGGGGTAAGTGCTTTGATTGTAGGATGCTTGGACATCGATCTAGGGATTGCCCGAGGAAACGTCCTCCACAAGGAGCTAGTACTATGGCTTCTAGCGGTTCAAAGCCTAGACAGACCAACGATGGGGGACAGAGGACAGAGCAATGCCAGGGGAGATCATTTCAGATGAACCCGGGAGATATGGCTGCTTCGGAGATAGTGGTCTCAGGTATGGTGCCTATATGTTCGTACTTAGCAAGCATACTTGTTAACTCAGGATCTACGCATTCATTTGTATCGCATGCCTTTGTTGAACATTTGAGTGTTAAATCAGCACCGTTAGGATATGAATTATCTATTGTCGTACCACTGAGTAAGTCGATCATGACGTCTACGATATACAAGAACTGTGAAATCCAACTAAGCGAGAAATTGATGACCGTAGACCTTATGCCAATCGTCGTGAACCACTTTGACGTGATACTAGGAATGGATTGGTTAGCCCTTAACCAAGCCACGATAAATTGTGAACGGAAAGAGGTTAACTTTCGATCGCCGGTGCTTGGGAACTTTTGTTTCCAAGGGGGTGGGGTTTCACCGCCACCGTATTTGATTTCAGCCATTCGAGTGGGTAAGTTGTTGAGAAAAGGGTGTTAGGGATTTCTGTGTTCAGTGACTGACACGGCAGCGACCGAACTGAAGGTAGAAGATATTCCAATAGTGCGAGAATATCCAGATGTATTTCCTGATGACTTGCCAGACGTTCTGATTGAGAGGGAAATTGAGTTCACCATTGAAGTAATGCCAAACTCAAGACCCATATCAAAGGCACCATATAGAATGACACCCGTGGAGTTGAAAGAATTGAAAATTCAACTACAAGAGTTGCTTGACAAAGGTTTCATTCGACCTAGCATATCACCATGGGGAGCTCCAATATTGTTTGTGAAAAAGAAGGATGGTTCAATGAGAATGTGTGTGGACTATCGGGAACTAAACAAGTTGACAATCAAGAACAAGTACCCATTACCAAGGATTGATGATTTATTTGATCAACTTCGTGGGGCACAAGTTTTTTCCAAGATAGACTTGAGATCGGGCTAACATCAGTTGAAAGTAAAGGCCGAGGATGTAGAGAAGACAGCTTTCAGAATGTGCTACGACACTACGAGTTCTTAGTCATGCCATTTGGAGTTACAAATGCACCAGCCGCGTTCATGGATCTTATGAACCGAGTCTTCAAGGACTACTTGGACGATTTTGTGATAGTGTTTATCGATGATATCCTTATTTACTCGGCGAGTGAGATAGAACATGAGAACCACCTGAGACTTATACTTCAGTTGTTGCGAGAGAAGCAACTATTTGGAAAATTCAAGAAATGCGAGTTTTGGTTACCTAGCATTACTTTTCTTGGTCACGTGATTGACAAGAATGGAGTTTCAGTTGATCCTTATAAAGTGGAAGCAATATCAAATTGGCAAAGACCGACATCTGTATCGGAAATCCAAAGTTTCTTGGGATTAGCAGGGTACTACCGCCGTTTTATTGAGAACTTCTCGAGAATTTCGCTACCTATGACAAAGTTGATGAGGAAGCATGTTATGTTTGAATGGAGTTCAGAATGCGAAGACAATTCTCAAGAATTGAAATCACGGTTGAAGAGAGCACCTATCTTGACCATACTATCCGGGACCGAAGGATTTGTGATTTATAGTGATGCATCACATCAAGGTTTGGGATGTGTGCTCATGCAAGGGGGAAAAGTAATTGCTTATGCTTCAAGATAGTTGAAGACTCATGAGGTAAATTATCCGACTCACGATCTTGAATTAGCCGCCATAATTTATGCCTTAAAAATTTGGTGACACTACCTATACGGGGAAAAGTGTGAGATATTCACCGACCACAAGAGTTTGAAGTATATTTTTACTCAACGAGACCTGAATATGAGACAAAGAAGATGGTTGGAATTGATGAAGTATTACGATCTTTCTATAGAGTATCATCCGGGAAAGGCTAATGTAGTGGCCGATGCGTTAAACCGAAAGACGACACGGAACTTAGCCGATGAGCTAACACCACAGAAAGAATTAGTAAGGGAAATGGAACAGTTAGAGTTGGATGTAATTCCAGAAACCAATGGTGGCTTAATGATGGCGATCATAGCACACCCTGATATTATTGATGAGATCAAGAGGGCACAATTTGACGA
Organism: Hydrangea macrophylla; assembly: GCA_033977485.1. NCBI lineage: Eukaryota > Viridiplantae > Streptophyta > Magnoliopsida > Cornales > Hydrangeaceae > Hydrangea > Hydrangea macrophylla. The sequence continues at coordinate 101,454,364 of CM066993.1, forward strand.
TGTCTATCTGTGCAAAATGAGAGACGAGATACCTTTGGAAAAACGACAGGGGTTCACCTTGCAACAAGGAGTATTGATGCTTGGGAACCGATTATGTGTACCGAATGTGAAAGATTTAAAGATAGAATCCTGGAAGAAGCACATAGTACTAGATATTCAGTGCACCCGGGAAGTAATAAGATGTACCGAAACTTGAGAGAAAACTTCTTGTGGAAAGGTATGAAGCGTGAAGTCGCTAAGTATGTTTCAGAGTGTTCGGCATGTCAATAAGTGAAAGCAGAGAGACAAGTACCTGCAGGTTTATTGCAACCATTACCAATGTCAGAGTGGAAATGGGATGAGATTACGATGGACTTTGTTTCTGGATTTCCACACTCGTTCAACAAGAATGATAAGATTTGGGTGATAGTTGACCGATTAACAAAGTCAGCGCATTTCCTACCGATCAAGACAACTAAACCTTCGAAGTTAGCCGAGCTGTATATGAAAGAGATTGTGAGACTACACGGAGTTCCAGAAGTGATTATATCAGATCGAGATAGTAGTTTTACATCGAGATTTTGGGGAAGTTTACAAAAAGCTATGGGTACGAAGTTGAGTTTCAGTATTGCATTTCATCCTCAGACTGATGGACAGTCGGAACGCATGATTCAGACACTGGAGGATCTGTTGAGACTTTGTGTTTTGGATTTTGGGAGTGATTGGGAGAAACATCTACCTTTGATTGAATTTGCTTACAACAATGGGTTCCAGTCAAGTATCGGCATAGCACCTTACGAGGCATTGTATGGGCGTAAGTGTCGATCACCAATTTGTTGGACCGAGGTTGGGGAAAGGAAGTTGCTAGGACCTGAGTTAATACAGGTGACTACTGAGAAAGTGAAGTTAATTTAGGAACGACTTAAGGTAGCTCAGAGTCGCTATAAGAGCTATGCGGACTCTAAACAACGACTGATAGTTTTTGAAGTAGGTCACTTCGTATACTTGTGAGTATCGCCTTCAAAAGGCATTGTTCGATTTGGAAAGCGGGGGAAACTTAACCCGAGATTTATAGGACCTTTTGAGATCCTAGAGAGAGTAGGACCAGTGGCTTATCGATTAGCCTTATCATCGGAGTTAGCATTCGTGCACAACGTATTTCACGTGTCGATGTTGAGACGGTGTATGCCGGATACGAATAAAATCATAGTACCTGAACCATTGCAAATCCAAGAGGACTTATCTTATATAGAGCATCCAGTCGCAATCTTGGATCGAAAAGAGCAAGTACTGAGAACTAAGACGATTGCGATGGTGAAAGTCGTATGGCATAGTCATTCAATCGAGGAAGATACGTGGGAACATGAGGAAGAGATGAGGAATGAGTATCCGCACCCGTTCGACGTATGAGGTATAAGTTTGGGGACAAACTTCCTTTTTGGAGGGGAGAGTTGTCACGCCCGTTCCAAAATTTCATAAGTTTTATCATGCGTATTTGAATCTGTGAGTTTATCAATGTTAATTGATAATTGGGGTTGGAGTTGACTGTGAGTCAATGGCAAGGTGTCAGTGAGGACACAGGAACCTGGTAGTTCATTTTACATTGGCACGATTAAATGACATTTATATGATTTAAATGTTATTTGGCTTTCTGGTATTATGATGAATAGTGAATTTACCTGAGTAGTGTAAATTCTGGTAATTTTGGTATTGTTGTATATCTTTTTGAGAACTGTGGTGAGAACGTGAGTGTCACGTTATATAAAAAGGTAGGTTGTGTAGAGATTTCACATAATTTAGTTTTCGGACGTAATTTTGGAACCAAACGAGACATAGTAAAAAATTATTAAAATTGATAATTTTCACTCGTAAAGTTATAAAATGGACGTGTGCGACGTTTCAGGGAATAATTAGGAGTTTTGAGAACTCGTGGGGAGGTAAACGTAATTCCCGAGAATCGTGCCTATATATAGAAACTTATGAATTAATTTCATTAGTTCAAACCTAAATTGGAAATCAAGAGAGGGGAGATTTGGGGATTTGATTGCTACTAGCTTTCCGACACAAATTGACGACTTACGATCGTCAGTTTTTCTCCAAATTCCATATTTGAGCTCCTTAAGGTAAGAGCTTCATTTTGATACCACTTAGGCTTTGTTTGGCATAGTTTTTATAAAAGTCCTAAAGTTAAAATTTTGGGGAAAACATGTCTAAACTTGTAGGAATCCCTTGTAATCGGAGATCCGACGTTTAATTAGTCTCATGATTCATCCTTCAAAGTTATAAGAAAATCGCACGGGTATGAATTCTAAGCCTATGAATTATAGGAAATTTCATGTTTTAATTATCGGACCTAATATTTTGGATCCGGGCGAAATTCATGTATTAAGTAGGCCCATTAATTATGCACATGAAAATGCCATGAAAGTACGTGTAGATGATTATATGAGCATGCTATGTGTCTATGTGGGTCAAAGGGGAGTGTGATACAAATTCATGCCGGGATACGCCTCTCGATGTTTGAGAGTTATAGTAGCGACGACTCCTTGCTTGGTTTGGGAACCGGCCCTGCCAGAGCAGTTGGGTGCAATGATTGATAGACTCTGGGCTTGCCATTGGCATCGCGGTTGATAGACTTTGGGCTTGCCGATATACCGGATGAATGTGTGTCTCCCTCCCTAGAGACTATTTGATGTGTTTGAGATGTTTAATGCATGAATTGTCATATAAGCATATGTTTAGAATTGTGCACTCAGCATATAGCTGAGCAGTGGAGATTTACCCCATTACAGGTGAAAGAAAGAAAGAAAGGAAAGAAGAAACGTGAGGAGTGAGACTGCGGGAGCGACGGGGATTCTCCCTTTGTATATGTTTTTGTTTTCTTCTCCAAGCCTTGTAATATTTAGCTCTTTAAATAACTGGAACTATGGAATTAACTTGGAAGGTGTAGTATGGTGTTCATGATGTTGTAATAAGTCTTAAAACTCTTTTTAACTACGTTGTAATGAATCTGAACTCATGGATTCGTGTGTTAAATGCTTAACTTGTTAATTTTGTGTTTTAGGAGGAATGTAATAGAACTTTCATGTTTTAATCCAAACAAGCCTTAGCTTGTTTCTTTATCGTCCTTGTTCATGGATTGGTAAGTCCAAACGTTGGTTTTGATAGTAAGTTGTGACTTGTGAAGTTTGAAATGATTTGCATGTGGGGTTGAGGTGTTATGTGTGGGTTGTTTGATGCCTTAGCACAATTCTGCAGCATTAGGCAGAGTTTTGCTGGAGGGTCATTCGACCGGTCGAAGGGGGTCGCTCGACCGGTCGAAATGCCCCCTGTAAGAAATCTTTTTCTATACCTTCTGGAAATATTTTAAATGTTTTGATTGGTTCTTAGGGTACCTTTGGGACCCCTTTTATCATGTATTCATCCGACTCAAAAGATAATTACGTTTTAAATTTTATATGGATTTTACCACTCGGAAGGTAATGTTTCCTAAAGTTTTATATTCCCAAGGTTGTTGAAAGTTCTTTTCCGCTGTGTATAATTATCTAATAGTTAATTGAGCCTTGGTGGCGTGCCACATGTCCTATTTCCGCACGTTAGCGGGATGGGTCGTGACAATCCTAATGTGGCCTGACTACTCTGAATGAAATGAACGTTAACTCCAAAGGATTCACAATTATTACGCCATCTAACGTCACAACCATTATCCATTAACCTCGTTGTTACTATGATTCTACGTCGCATTATCTCATTATTACGTCTGTATTACAACAATAAAGCATGCTGGAGATACTGAACAGTAAATAAACAACTAAACAGTTATAATATAAACTAAACAAGATAATCAACATTCTGCAACTTCCAATCGATTAGGACAAGGGTCCAATCGATTGGTATAAAAATTGTATCAATCGATTGGTAAAAAGTTTAATCAATTGGATCATATGTCAATCGATTTCCATAAATGTCAATCGATTGGGATATCAATCGATTGGGACAAGTCCAATCGATTGGGACTTCATCTTCTTCACAGTGAAGACTGTCCAGCAACATAAAACGGGAAAATATATGATTCCATCATCTTCTATCCATCTAAACAAGTCATAATATCAATGTAGTGTTACCAAGTGAGTTTAGAGCTCACTTTAGGATTAGAGGGTGTGTTTGGTTGTGTGTTTTGGAGCTTGGAGCTTCAATGGCTTCTCCCTCTCTTTCTCTCTGTCTTCTCTGCCTCTTTCTCTCTTCTTCTTCTCTTTTCTTCTTTCTGATCTTCTTCTCTCCTTCTTCTTCTTCTATCCAGGTATGTGTGTGAGTGTATGAATATATATATATATATATATATGTGTGTATGTGTATATATATATGAAATACACACACAAACACTCCCTCTCAATCTCTCTGATTTCTAACAAAAATATGCCTAAAAAGGTCACATATATATAGAGGATATGTGTTCACGTGGACAAACCCCAGCCAAAGCATGAGAATCTGCCCAGCTGCTTCCAATCGATTATCATTAATGTCAATCGATTGGTATTAGATCTTAATGCTCCAATCGATTGGTAAAAGTGTCAATCGATTGGTATTGGCAATCGATTGGTATTCATACCAATCGATTGGTATCCAAATTATACCAAGGGTAAGGGAAAGCTCATACAAGTATTAAAAGAAGCATACAAGGTCATATTCATATATTATATTACAAAAATACAGGGTATTACATGTATGCTTGATATCTTATCTTTCTTTCTATTTAATTTTATTACATATTTGTTCATGGAATGGGTTCGAAGTTGTTTGGATTGAGTTTTAATTTACGTGATACTTTGTATTTAATATGTGATAGATTTGGTTGTATGTTAATCATGTTAAAATGTTCCATTGAAGGTTACTATGCTCTTATAGATTGGCTTTGCCAGATAATGGCTTCTAACAGTAGTTCTTACCCCCCCCCCCCCCCCCCCCCCACCTTATCCCTCTCTCTTTTTGTTGATAACAACTCGTGCACTATAAATCATTTTATTTAGGCACTATTGAGATAACATGATAATTGGATTTTATTTTATTTTGTAGGATGTTCACTGTAAGTGCATTTCTTTCCTTTCAAATTATAAGCTCCAGTTTCAGAATGTTTTACTGTTATTTGTACAAATTTGTATAATATGGTTAAAATGGAAAAATTAAAATTGTTGGATGGAATTTATGCTATTAAATTTGTTGTGCATTTCAATTTGTTGACAAATTCTCGTGCGTATGCACGGGTGTTCGACTAGTTATCATAACAATGATGATGATGTTTCGTCAACAAACTTCCACTTTTTTCTTTTCTTTGGAAAAAAATCAATCGAAACATTTCAAGTAGAGTAAAACAAAGGAAATAATGCTTTTGTGATGCTGACAACGACATCGATCGACACCTAATCTAATGTTTAAATGCTTATGATCAAAAAAATATAGGGTGGGGCTAAATACACTCATGCTTTTGCTAAATACACTCATTCTTCTTTTATTTTAATAATTTTCTCTTAAAAAACTCCCACTTTTTTATATATCCAAACTACCCTTTCTATCACACCTGTTTCGAAAAACCTTTTATTTTAAATTGCATATTGGAATTTTGAAATTATTAATGTTGATTAATTTGAGATAAGTTAACGTGGGTCAACAGTGAGGTGTCAATTGAGGACACGATAATCAGAGGAGTCATGATGCATTGGCATGATTAAATGACATTTGTGTTATTTAAATGTTATTTGAATTATCTGGTATTTTTTGAATAGTAATTATACCTGTTTTGTATAATTTCTGGTAGTTTTGATCTCGACTTAGACCGTTTTGAATACTTTGGTGAGAACGTGAGTGATACGTTGAATAAAAAGTAGGTTTTAGTTTTTGGGAATGTGATTTCGGACCCAAACGGAACTTGGATGAAAACTTTTATAATTTAGAGTTTTCACTCGTGAAGTAATAAAATAGACGTTTCGGGAGATAATTAGAAGTTTTGAGAACTCTTGGGGAGGTCAACATAATTTTTGAAAGTCGTGCATACATATAGAAACTTGAGATATTTTTCATAAAATATCAAAATCTAATATCTTAGAAAGATAGAGAGAAAGGGGATTTGTTGCCATGAGGTTTGCGACGTCGGTCGACGATCGTTCGTCCGTCAATTTTTCTCTAAATTCTAGATTTGAACTCCTCGAGGTAAGGACTTTATTTTGATACCTCTTAGGCCTTGTGTGGCTTAGTTTTTCAAAAATCCAATTCTAGGAATTTTGGGAAAAACCAGGTATAACTTATAGCAATCGTCTGAAAACGGAGATCCGACGTTTAATTGGGCCTCTAGTTAATCCTTTAAAGTTAAAAAGCATTAGCACGAGGTATGAATTCTAGATCAATGAATTATATGGGTTTACGTGTTTTAAATAGCAGACTTGATATTTTGGATCTGGGCAAAATTCATGTATTAATTAGGCCTATTATTTATGCACATTAAAATGCGATATAAGCACGTATAACCATTTATGTGAGCATGCTAAGTGTCTACTTGGGTCAAAGGGGGGTTTGGTGCAATTTCATTCGGGGGTAAGCTCCTTGAAGTTTGAGAATTGTGACATCATTAGTTGTGGTGTCTGGTATAGAGGAAGGCCCAACCAGGACACGATGCATGGTATAGAGGAAGGACCAACCAGAGCATGGGGTGCGTGGAAGAGGAAGGCCTTCCACGACATCAATTTCATTTACCGGATGGAAGCGTACCACTCTCCCTAGAGACTATTTGATGTGCTTAAATGTTTTAAATCATGAATTGTCATATAAGCATACATTTCGAATTGTGCACTCAGTATATAGCTGAGCAGTGGAGCTTTACTCCATTGCGGGTGATAAGAAGAGAGGAAAGAAGAAATGCGAAGAGTGAGGCCGACGGGACTCTTACTTATGTTTTTATTTCCTCTTTAATGATGAAATAAGAATTTGGGGGATTTGTAATATGGTGTAATCGAATTATTGAAAAGAATTTGTAGATGTTGTAATCAGTAGTAAAACTCGTATAATCATGCTTTGAATCGTTGAATTATAGTAGCGTTTTTGACTGGGTGTTCATAGTTAGAATTTGCAGAATGCTTTGCAATTTGGGATAAAACAGTCGACTAGTTTATGGAAACAGTCGACTGGAGGCCTGTTTGGTCTAGCCACTGTCTCAGAATACTGAAAAATAGTCGACTGAGTTCCCTACACAGTCGACTAGATTATTGATAGAAATGTTATTTTTGATTCTGTGTAAGAAACAGTCGACTGGGTGGAAGACCACAGTCAACTAGACAGTATTTTCAAAATTGGGAATTTCTGATTTCGTCGACTAGAATAACCAGTCGACTGAGAATTTAAGACCCCAGTAGACTGGGTCCCCGACACAGTCGACTAGACAACTTTTGAGATTATAAAGCTCTCTGCATCTTGTATTTCTAGTCGACCTAACCCTGATCAGTCTACTGGATTGCTTTTTTAAAGAGGATGTTTCTTAAAGTGGTTTCAATTGCGCCAAACATTTTATAACTCTAAATTTCATAGTTTTTACTTATGTTTTTCGCTGCTATTCATATTTTAATGGAATTGATTGAGCCTTGGTGGCGTGTCACGTGTCCTATTATGCACGTAGCGGGATGGGTCATGACACTTTCTCTCGTACCTCAACCCCTCTTCTCTCTCTCTCTCTCTCTCTCTCTCTCTCTCTCTTACATCACATCACATGGCCGCCGCTGCCCCACCACCACAGGGTCACCACCACCACCACCACAGGGCCACGACACCACCTCCACCACCTACCATGTTGTGCCCCTTTCCAAAAAGAAAATGGGTGCTAGTTGTAAATTGTATTGTGTCATTTTCATGATCTTTCCTTTTTTTTTTGTTTGGGTTTCCTATTCCTAAAAGTTGTGGGCACCATAGAGAGCATGTAATCCATACCCATTTTGGCAAAGGAGATTTAGATTAAGTGCAAAAAATTTAGGTTCCTCCATTGTTAATCTTAAGCAAAACTCTGGTCTTGAGGGCAGGACAGACCACAGCACTACCTCCACCACCAACCCCACCCACTAACACCACTGCCCAAACACCACCTCCCCCCCTTCTCTCTCTCTCTCTCTCTCTCTCTCACACACACACACACACACACACACACACACACGCATGGCCACCGCCTCCTCCACCACCACACAACCATCAGACCACTACTACCATAGGGACTTGAGTTTCGATTTGGGGAAAGATGGAGGGGCTAAGGTTTCGATTGGGGAAGAGGAGAGGTGGGGGGGCTAGGGTTTTAAGTTAGGGAAAGATAAAGATGGACGGCTAGGGTTAAAGAGGGGTGTAGTGGTGGTGGTGGTGGCAGTGGCTAGGGTTAGGGGTGGTGGTGGAGTGGCTTAGAGAGAGAAAGAGAGAGAGAGAGAGAGAGAGAGAGAGATGAAGTTGTGGTGGTGACCTGTATTAATGGTTTTGGGGGTGAGATGAGAGTTACAGGAGAGATATAGAGAGTAGAGATTAGGGTGGTGTTGTGGCCCTGTTGTGGTGGTGGTGGTGGTGGTGCGGTGCTTGTGAGGCGCTGGCAGCCATGTGGTGAGAGAGAGAGCTAGAAGAGAGGGGTTGGGGTTTGAGGTAGGGAAGAAAGGGTAGTTTGGGTATATCAGAAAAGTAGGAGTTCTTAAGGAGAAAATGGTTAAAATAAAGAAAAAATGAGTGTATTTAACAAAAGTGTGGGTGTATTTAACCCTACCCTAATATAAACCAACAAAAATGGTAGGGAGACCCACTAAATCACATAACAAATGACCCACATGGGTCTCTAAGAAAAATTTTAAAAACTTTTGTGGGACCCACACCCAAATACAAATTGACTCGTTTTCTTCCTCTTCCTTTGGTATTTGCTGAATCTCAATACCTAATATGAGAACTCTAAATTCCCATTGAATATATATATAATCACACACCCATGTATATACATTTTGAGAAAATCAAATGAGGTTTAAGAAATTATAGGAGACACTGATTATAATGGAGAGAAATGGCGATTTTGATTCAGAAGATACATCTCATCACCGAAATGGAGAAATTTATGTGAGGGGCTAGTTTTGAGTTCGAATTTCTTGTTGGATCATGTTGGGGATGTTGTTCTCACCCTTAAATCAGATGGGTTGTCTTGGAAATTGGTTGAATCCACATCTAATGTAAGCTTTTTTTAGATTGTAACCTACATTTTCCTAATATATGGGTTTTAAATTTCTCACCAATTTTTTTTATGAATCTCTTTAGGTAGATTGTTCTTATTCGGCCAATTGAGAAATTGGGTTTTAGCATTTCTTTCTGTTTTCTAATTTAGATCAGTTGTGGAAATTGTTTGAATTTGTATATAATTTACGTTGTTGGACAATAATAATTCATATACTCCATTTCTTTCTGGCAACGGCGACCTGCTGCTGGAGACCATTTGGCGCCAAATTTCAGCAAGGGTCGACGGGAGGGGAGCTGGGGTTCACAGAGGTGCTGGGGTTCTGTGTGGACTGATTTTGGGGGTGGGGGAAATGGAGGGAAAGGGATTTAGGGATTTGATGGTGTATTTGGGTGTGGGTCCTACAAAAGTTTTTAATATTTTACTTAGAGATCCCTGTGGGTCATTTGGTGTGTGATTTAGTGTGTCTTTCTATCATTTCTGATAAACCAAACCAAACCAATTGAAACAGACCAAAAATGGATAAAATCAATCGAATTGATTATTTCGATCGGTTTATTTTTTTGGTAAAAAAAGTACACTTTACCGGAACTTGTGGGATATTTGGAGAGCCGATAAACAATGTGACTTGTGAAGAGACAGAGACAAATCGTACAGGCGGTAGTAGCTTATGCCCAATCGTTGGTAAAGTTTTGAAGCCTAATATGATCCATCAAATAGTTGAGGACCCCAAACTAGGTCCAGAAGGTCTCAGGTCTTTGATTTTGTTACCTGGCAAGGCCTTTTGGCACGCACATATTTGCAGGCCCGACCGACTTCCCAAAAGAGTATTGTTACACCCACACAGTTTGAGTTTTCGGGTGTAAAATGGAGGTGGCTGTAACATTACTCCTTCCGAAAATCCAACATGCTATGCACTTATGATATGATGGCCCATTTGTTATACGGAGTAGTTTATAAGTTGCAAATTATAGCTTTTACGAAGTAATTTATAAAAAAGTTAAAATGGAGTATTTTGCGTAACTTGTAGCTTTTGAATTTATAGTTTTTTTTTCAACTTATTTAAAGTCCAAAAGTCAATTTATTATAAATTGGTTTGGATATGTTTTTTTAGCTTATAGTTTATTTTTCATTTTATAAATATTTAATTGAACAACTTTGTCCTTTATTATTTTTTCTATTGTCATCAATTACTCCCAACTAAATTGTTCAAAAATCTTATCATTATTTAGTTTCACCCTCACATTGTAAAAATTAATTAGTTGAGATGTGTAATTTAAAATTCATACATTTTCATTAAAATACTATAGTTGTTCTTAAATTTTACATAGATAGATTGTAAGGTAGTTTTGGACAATTGCATAAAAAATAAAGGGTAAATTGCAAATTACACCCCTATGATTTGAGGGTTGTGATAATTTGGTCCTTGTAGTTTCAATTTTGGCAATTTACACCCTATAGTTTGAAAATTGTGCAAAATCCACCCAATTACAAAAAAAAAAAAAAAAAAAAAACAAGGGTACAATGGGAATGTCACATTATTTCTAGCCAAAAATGACCACATGTGTAGAGGCAGTCTGGGCAAACCCAGGAGTGCAGTTCAGTGAAAGCATGAGCTTATATGGGGGTTCGGGAGCAGCACCCTGACCTGAACTTTTTATTTATTTATTTAATTTTTTTTCCTGTAGAAATAGTATAATTCTATGATTTTTTTTTATGTTTTATATTTTTTGTACAAATTAATCTATCCCATAATTCTTTCACAAAATTTTTGTATTTCAAGCTTAACTAGTTATTTATATTTATCACTGTGGACACGCGGGATTCCACCTCTTGCTTGTTTGAGATTGTTTTGAAAAGGAAAAGAAAAGGTCTGTTCAAAACAGGTATAGAGTCGCCACTTGGTCTTTAAGGAACCAAGAAACCTAATTTTACTCACCCAAACGGATAAAGGGCACCGACCCTTTATAACCAAAGAACTTCGTTCGGGGTTTTGGTACGAGAGAGGAAGGAGCCTTTGTCACGACTAAAACACCCTCAACTCGCCCCGTCTTTCGACGGACCTCAATTAGCATCCAAATAATCATCTTATACTATGTATGGTTCGACAATTAATACTATGATAGTATATTACATCACACAAGAATTTTGAAATTGAAGATCAAAAGATAAGATATCGTTCATAAGATCTTAGCCAAATATTATGCAATGCAAAAGTGAAAAGTCACACGAATAAACCTAGGAAAATCGTCTAATCATATATCAAGTAATCGAGTTTTCCTAATCTAAGGGAACATGAATTGTTCTTGAAGCAAATAATCAAAGAAATCAAAATATGCTTAGCAAGCTAGTATAATGCATGTTAATCTTTGAGGAAAGAAGATTTCTCAATCCCCGGGACGGATGAGAAAGGAAGACTAGATCGAGGGAAACATGAACGTATGATCAAGTTCATTCCTTAAAATCTTCTTAGATTAGGAGTCACAAAAGCCCCAAATCTTTGCATGGATGCAATGTATGTATCTAGAATGTGCTAAGGTTGTAGTGTGCTTTGTGTTCATGGATTCCTAGAATGACTTAGAAGTCTAAAATATGCATGAATGCATGAAGGAAATCATCATGGGATATGTAAAAATGTATTATGACCTACTTCCTAAGACATGAGCTAATTTGGAGTGCATGTAAGCATCAAATCAAAGGGGGGAAAGAAAAGTGTGCTGGCTGTGAATAGTGGACAGAACAATAATATGATCTTGTGAAAATGGAAATGAGAAGTTAGGAATTTTTTCAATACATGATTTTTTATGGAGATCTTCCTTATTGTGTCTAGAACACAACCCAAAAAGGCAATCTTTAATAACTATTACAGATTGAAAGAAATCATATGAACAAGGGAGGTTACTCAAAAACAGAGTTCGTACTGTCAACTGAAATGTCAAAAACTTTTAGAAAATGAAAACAAAACATCTAGAGGCCCATACTATACAGAAAGTTCCCTAAGACACTGAAGTTTAAGGTAAAAATATTTTGGGACCACTCCTTTTGGAAAAGTTTTCTGTAAAACAAGTTAAAAGTAGACCAAGCTGCTGTGACAGCAAAAACAGAACATCTGGAGAGAATGTTTGGGTCCAAATGGACCATTTTTAAGTATTTTCAAGTCAAACCAAAAATCATGGATGTTCTCTAATGAGTTATGAAGACTTTCCAAGTGGTCTTGCATCCATACATTGAGTATTGAGTTCTAGAGAAATTTTTGAACTCAGATCACTCACTGTTTTGAAGATTTTGGGAAAAACTAGAGTTTTCTTTCTTGAGATCAAAATGAGGGGTTTTAAGAGGGGTTTTGAAATAGAGGTTTTGAAAGTATATTTTCAACATCAAATAGAGATTATAACCTCTTGGAATATCAACATCAAACTCATCATCAAGAACCCCCAATATTACTGGAGAAATTCATTTTTATTTTGAACATAACTTCAAGGATACCTTGGAGGTATTGAAGGTATAATCATCATCTATTAAACATGTTTTGAGGTCAAGAGCTACTATCCATAAGGATTCACTCACCTCAAGCTTAATGTCATCATTTAGATGATGAAGAACAAGTAAGTAAATAAAGAAAAATAAAAAGAAATGAGGTTAGGAAGAGACAAACATAATATGAACAAGTAGGTAAATAACAATCAATAGATGATAATCAATGTGATTTTAGACTTGTAGCTTGGTGTTTCACTCATATATGGTGACATTTGGACATGGAAGTAGCTTCCTATCTCATGAATACTCAAGAATGGTGGTGAAAGAAATGCTTGGATGATTGAAGTTTTGATAGCAAACTCAAGTAAAAAGGAAAACTCACTTTGATGGAGAAAATAGAAGAAGAAGACTGCTTCTTCTCTTTCTCTCTCTATATTTCTCTAGAGTTTCTTCCTAAGCTCTCTCTAAGCTTCCATGTCTCTCCCCTAAATGGAAGTAAATTGCTTCTTTTATAGGAAAATGAGGGGTGGTAAATGGGGTTTTAAGAAGTATAAAAAGGTCTCCCATTGGTCCAAAATAAGCTGGGAACCAAAACTACGTCGTTTTGATTTCTAATTAATCAAATTGGACCCCAATCAAAATTACAAAAATGGATTGTTCTAGGGGAGAGTGCCGCGGCGGCACTGGGCCTGTGCCGCGGCAGCAGTGGGCCAGTGCCGCGGCGGCACTCCTCCTCCTTCATCCAGATAATGCTATTTAGGCCCCCAGAGTTTCTGGTATTCGCAAAAAGGACCTATTTCGTCCGAAATTCACAGAAAATGCATACGAACTCCAAATTGAGATTGTGATATACCAATGAAAAGGTAATGGAGTCTATTTTACATAAAAAAAAATAGTTCGGAGATAGGTCACTTTGAAAAGTTTTGCGGTATTTGCGATAAAAACATATTTGATCGCCTTTTTCGCCATCGGAAATTCATAATAAACTCGTTTTAAATATGAAAATTGTGTGTGATATACTGTTGGAAAGCTATTGACCTCTAGTATCCATAAAAAAATGTTTGAAAATTGTTACGGTGCTCCGGTTTCAAAGTCAACTTTTGGTCAAACTGGTCAAACCTGGTATTCCCGGAAAGTTTTGGAAACCTCTAGGAGCTTCCAGGAGCTGACGTTTTCGTTCGATTTTCTTTTAAAACTCATTTTAATACTTTCCACATGATCTAGAATGATTCCGGCGAATTTGGACGATTTCGGTCAAACTTGGTCAAACTGGGTCAAACCTTGGTCAAACGGGTCAACGGGGACTTTCCGGGAACTTCCGGGACTTCCGGGGGTCTCTAGGAGCTGACGATTTCATTTGATTTTACTTAAAAACTCATTTTCTTACTTTTCTTACGACATAGCATGTTTCCAGAACTTTTTGGTCCAAATCTGGGAGTTTTCGAACTTTCAGGACATTTTGGTCATTCTGAGCATCTTGAGAAATAAAACCAACTTCTAGGAGTCTTTTTGAGTCTTTTTCAATCATTGTGAACCACCAAGTTATGGGTCTCCTAAATCTGATAGCCGATAAAATGGGGTGTCTACAATCACTTTGATATTTGTGTGGCAGTGCGTGTCCAGTTTGAAATGTATCAGATTGTTTAAAAGATTTTAAGATATTATCAGATGGTTTAATAGACTATAAGATATTATCATATTATAAGCTTTAAGTATATCAAATTGTTTAAAAGATTATAAGTTAATTATGAGATATATTAGTTTGTAAAAAAAAAACCACATAGAATTATATTATTTCTATCTATAAAAAAATAAATAAACAAATAAAGTGATATTATAATATTCCCTAGAACCTTTGTGTAAGCTTCTGCTCTCACTGAACTATACTTCTGGATCTGTCCCTGCACATGAGGTCATTTTTGACTGAAAATAATGTGACATTCCCATTTTGTGTGATTGGGTGGATTTTTGCACAAATTTCAAGCTATTGGGTGTAAATTGTCAAAATTGAAATTACAAGGACTAAACTGTCACAATCCTCAAACTACAGGGGTGTAATTTGCAATTTATCCAAAAATAAACTATTTGATGACTTTTATATTAAACACCACTATAATTTAAGCACTATTTTTGAAAAGCTACCACAAACGGATTCCAAACTTATTGTAAACTCTAAAAACTGGCGTATAATCTACAAAGTTAAAAACTAGGGTAAATTGTAAATTACTCCTCTATAGTTTAAGGGTTATGATAGTTTTGTCCCTATAGTTTGAAAATTGTGCGAAATCCACCCAATTACAAAATAAGCAAGGGCACAATGGGTATATCACATTATTTCTGGCCCAAAATGACTCCATGTGTATGGACTGACCTAGAATGTAATTCAGTGGGACCAGAAGCTTATACGGGGGATCGGGGGCAACGCCCCGACCCGATTTTTTTTTTTTGGGGGGGTAGAAATAGTATATATATTTTTTTTGGGTACAAACTATTCTATCCCATGTTTTTTTCACAGAAATTTTGTATTATAAGCTTAATTTTATTATTTTTTTTTATCAATTACACTTTAATATTTGTGTTGCAGTGCGTGTCCAATTTTAAGTATATCAGATTGTTTAAAAGATTATAAGATATTAGTATGTGGTTCAAAAGATTACAAGATATTATCAAATTATCATAAGCTTTAAGTGTATCGGATTGTTTATGTCACGACCCATCCCACTACGCGTGGAAATAAGACACGTGACACGCCACCAAGGCTCATCCAATCACCATATAACTATACACAGCGGAAAGAACTTTAAAACAACCTTGGGTATTTTAAAACTTTAGGAAACATTTTCCTCTGAGTTGTAAAATCCATTGAAATCAGAATTATAAAAAGATTTGGCCAATTGAAAACACGTCCAAAAGAATCATTTTTGAAAACAGAGGTTCAGTCGACTGTGCCTAGGGTCCAGTCGACTGTACCTAGCAGAAACCAAAACCTAAAATTCTCAACAGAGATTCAGTCGACTGATCAGAGGACCCAGTCGACTGTGTTATACAGAACTAAAATGCAACATTTAACAAAGGGGGTCCAGTCGACTGATCAGGGAACCCAGTCGACTGCACTAGTTACTATTTGGATCAGTAGCTAAAATCTACAGTGGGTCAGTTCACTGTTTTCCTTTACTATTCACTTTCAGTGTCTCAATCCTCCGAGATCCAGTCGACTGATCCTGGGTCCAGTCGACTGCTCCCCTGCTGGACAGCCTGTAATGATAATACTGATACATGCTTCTCTAATATCTACACACACCCACGACCAACACCAATCACAACATTTAAAACATAACTACAGACGTTCAATTACAATATTACAATACTACGAACTAATTCATAGTTCTATTACAACATATTATTACAATTCCAAATCCTTACACCAGTTTAGGATTAATACAAAAATTGATTCCCCGGCGTTCTTTCACGGCCTCACTCATCACGCTTCTTCTTGTCTTTCTTCTTACCTACAATGGAGTACATCTCCACTGCTCAGCTATATGCTGAGCATACAATTCTAAATGTATGCTTATATGACAATTCATGGTTTAAGCATCTAAAACACATAGAAATAGTCTCTAGGGTGAGTGGTACGCATTCATCCGGTCGATACCGTAGGAGGTCCACCTCTCCCACGCATCTCGTACACTGGTTGGGGCTTCCTCCATACCAGGTACCGTGTCCTGGTTGGGCCCACCTCCAATCCAGACACAACTACAATTCCAATTCCATCACAATCACAATCAAATCACAATCCTCAAGGTTCGAGGAGCTTACCCCGGATGAATTTGCACCAAACTCCCCTTTGACCCAAGTAGGCACATATCATGCTCACATAAACAGTTATTCGTGCTTTTCACATAATTTCACGTGCAAAATTAACGGGCCTAATTAATACATGAATTTCGCCCGGATCCAAGAATATCAAAGTTGATGTTCAAAACATGAAAATCCATATATTTCATAGATCTAGAATTCATACCTCGTGCGATTCTCTTCAAACTTTGAAGGATCGTCTAAGGGGCTAATTAATCATCGGATTTCAAATTTGGGACGATTCCTACAAGTTTTACTGGGTTTTCCCCAAAAGTCTAAAATTAAGATTTTTATAAAAATTGGCCAAACACGGCCTAAGTAGTATCAAAACGTAGCTCTTGCCTCCACGAGTCCAAATCTAAAATCTGGAGAAAATCTGACGGACGAACGGTCGTCGATCGGCGACGCAAAGCCCGTGGCCACCAAATCTCCCTTCTCTCTCCTCTCTCTAGATATTTTTGGAAAGTTTGGATGAGAATGGATCTCATCCACTACTATATATAGGCAAACTTTTTGAAAATTGCGTTTACCTCCCCACAAGTTCCTCAAACTTCTAATTAACCCATGAAACTTCGCACACGTTCATTTTATGCCTTTACGAGTAAAAATTATAAATTTCAAAAGTTTTCGACTAAGTCTCGCTTGGGTCCAAAAATTACGTCCGAAAACTAAGTTATGTGAATCTCTACACAACATACCTTTTATTTAACGTGGCACTCACGTTCTCACCACAGTTTTCAAAATGATATAACAATATCAAAGATTACCAGAATTTATACTACACAGGTATAATTCACTATTCACGAAATACCAGATATATCAAATAACATTTAAATCTTATAAATGTCATTTAATCGTGCTAATGTAACATGAAATTCCATGTTCTTGTGTCTTCACTGACACCTCACCGTTGACCCACGTCAACTCAACTCCAATTATTAATAACATTAATAATTCCACAATCTCAAGTTATGCATTTTCAAAACCATGAATTTCTGGAACGGGTGTGACAACTCTCCCCTCCAAAAAGGAAGTTTGTCCCCAAACTTAAGCCATCTTCTCAAGTCACCAAGACTTCACACAAGTACTTCCAACATTTGCCACATACACAATCCACTTCACTGAGATGCCACAATCTCATGAGGAAAATAAATCATCAGGCTCTTAAGGAGAATAAATCCTCAGAGTCCCAGTCTCAATCTGATAGAAGATTCAAACAGAATCCTAGCAATACCCCGAAGCATCTCAATAAATAAGAACATCGATACCTGAGTAGAACCTACTCCATAGTCAACCCTGGCATTCAATCCCATCGCAATATCACAACATCAAATCCCATATATCTTTATTTTACTTGTCACATTTCATTTCCGAAACTCAAAAGTTTCATCACATTACTCAAACCCAAGACAACAATTCATCTCTCATTCACCTATCTTGCTTTTCGACTAAAAGTCGTTGACAACACGTCTTAGCTGGTGCACAATCATACACGATTCTTCATTTCGAAGTGAACCAAAATCAAGCACTAACATATACGTATACCTCGTCGTCGTCGATAAGCCAACGCTTCAATCAACTGTTTAGCATTATAAATTCGCTCCCTCATCCCGTTATCCACAAGATACTTGTAGAACGATACTGTGTTTTCTAACGACTTCCCATTTCTTATCGAATTACACTCTTTCTTCCCCAGAATGCCATATCACAATAACATCAATTCAATGAATAGCACTTAGTCGGTAGTGCGTCGCACTAATATCCTCTCTATTTTTCATAATACTTATCATTTCGTTTCAATTTAACCAATCCTGTACTATACTTTCAATCACACGTGCCTCATCAGATACCATTCAGATTTCGAGCTTACATAATGTCCCAAATCACCCACAATGAGGTCAAACATATTCATCATTTAGCTCTCCAAAGTCTGCACCCGAACTACTGCTAATTGAAATAGAAGATCACACCTAACAGTTTTGATTTAGAACTTTCATCAAAGTCAACCACATTCCTTCCATGTTGTTCTTTTAAAACAATTTAATTTAAAATTACACATAACACTTCATCTCTTTCTCAACACAATTACTCCCAACATCCATTGTAACGAATAACATTGTAAATAAAAATTTGCTTACTCAGTCATACACCTACCACAGAGTTCATCTACACGTATTCCCATGCTCAGAACATATCTTGTTTCTATCTCAACCCTTGACCATTCACGATCCATTTTATTTATATAGCATACACACATCTTGAGTCAATTATTTTTCTTTCGAAGATCTCAACTGCAATGTAGTCCATTTTCATATCAGTCCAGGTAGATCCACTACCATTTATGTAGTTTACAACTCTATACGTCGCTGATGTTTCACTTTCACCTTTGCACAAGTCCATATCGCTCACACTTTTGTATCTCAACTCTCACTGAGTTCCTGACAACCGTTCACACCAAGCGTATATTCTTTGTATAACATCTCAAGGCACCATACCACATTCCAACATTCAATGTTTCATAACCGTAGTAGAATCTGACTCAATTTCCCATTTAACTTTCCAGTCCTTTATTTATGCTATTCGGGTCTCCAATCCATTATTCATGAATAACCTATTGCTCACAGCATTAATACAATCCCCACATACAATCTGAGGACAAGCCGGTAATTAAATCTTCCCACAAAATACTATAGCCTCACTGTGTTCAATAAATTTCATATCGACTTCCAATTAACATACCTTTCACGACAATACCCCAAGGTAAAATTCTCACTCCGATCACCAATGCCAACTGATTCCTAACTGTCATCTTTCAAGTTCTTCACACTTTATGGATCTCATCAAGTTCTTGATTGATCAAAGTCTCAAATCATTCATTACCTCAGGTTAGTCCAATACTTAAATCGAAGTCGAGCTCCCTTTTGGAACAATACTCACGACCACTCCTTTAAAGTCATAACTTCCAATTAGTCAAATTTAGGCACACGACATTTCACCAACTCCTTTAGAATTTCTAAGTTCAGAATCTGCCCACATAGAACTCATTCGTTTGACAACCACCATTATGTCCCAAGCACTAAGCATACTATATCCTTCCACGATACCCGTCTTACAAGGTCTACTTGATACTGAATCACAAGTAATTAAAACAAATTTTCTTACTCAACGAAAGTTTTATTTTAACACATTTTAAACACTTTAAAATTTTCTTAGGGTGAAATTCGACATTCTCAAAATCCTCCAATCTTGTTGGAATTCAAGACAACTGTGATAGTTTCCCATTGCATCCACCACTGTACTCTATCAGTCTCACATTCCCGCTATCATATATGATAATGTACTCAACGTACTACCAAGTCTTCATTCCACTCAACTGTCCCCGTTCATTTACTCATTAAAGCTTCATTTCTCGATTTATATTTTCACTTCTCTACATTGACTTACCCACGTCTATCGTTCCCTCAACCGCTTTTGTTCATTATCGTAATACCCGTTGTACTCTAGAGTCCTGCTGATAGTATCTTGTGTTAAATATTCTGTGGATACCGGCATTTGGGCCCACTTTTATTTTTAAAACAATTTTTCAAATTCAATTACAAATACACGAAGAGTCGCCACTTAATTTTTAAAAGGAAAAATTAAGAAACCATTTAAAAGGAAACTGATCTTTTGCGAAACCAAAGATAAACTGGGTCCGGGGATTATGGAATGAAAGGGGAAGGAGCCCGGCGGACTAAAACACCCCCTTTCATCCTATCTCGCGATAGGCCTCTACTCAACATCCTTTTTAATCGAATTACTAATCTAAGCATGCCCTCAACTAATACATATATAGGTATACATTACACAAGCATATTGGAAATGGTGTAAAATTGCTAACGGTAAAATATCATTCATAAGTCACGTAATTCAACTAGCAAACATCATGATATGCAATAGAGAACTAGAAAACATACCCGGGATCCGGCCGCGAATATCAAACGTGCAATGCATGCAAGAACAAAATAAGCCTAAGAAAGGTCTCTAACACATATATACACATAAGGCAAAACCTAGGCTAAGGTGTCGCACATGGAGTCGAAAATCAATAAAATCAACAAATGGAGTAAACTAGAGAAGAGGAGAAATTGTACCTCAAATGCGCTACAAAACAAGGATTAGTCCACATGCTTCACATAATAATATGATATCAAATAATCAATCCACGATCATAAGGAATCCATGGTTATGTTCAATTAAGTTCAACTAAGTCCAACTTTATTCAAGTACTAGTTCTAATCATAAGCATCAATGTACATGAATGAATTAATGATTATGAACAAGAATAAGATATGAATTTATTCACTAATTTGGATCACTTAGCCTCTGGATTTAAGCCAAATTATCATTATTCAAAACATGATTTGGGTTCCAAGACATTTGGGAACCATTTGAGTTGAAATAATTAAGATTAGACAAAAATAGTAGCAGTTTTTTTATGAATTACAGAGAGCAGACCAGATGTTCAAAAATAGGAATAAAATACTTCTAAGGGTTGGATCTTGATGATTTTTGTATATGTTATGCCTCTGTGAGTCTAGTTTCTAACCCAAAAAGAAAATCAAGGTTTCAACGGTTAGATCTCCGGGAATATGGAAAATACCAGACCTCACTCAGGATTTTGCAACTCTCTGTCCAGAGATCTTGTATGATTTATTAAAAATAGCAAACAGATGAGAAACACTTAGATATTTTTAGGGGATCTTCCTAACACATTAAGGTATCTAGGAAAAATTATTAGGGACCCCGGAAAACCCTTTAAAAATCTGATTTACTAATTTCAAAACGGACTTACTGTTCTGAAACTATTCTGAAATTCTGGACAGATTGTAATTAGCTCACAAAAACCATGATCCAACCATTCTAATCACAAGATCTTTTTAAAACAAAAATCACAGTGGTAAAACGATGTGTTATTGACACTTTCCCGTTGGTTTCATTCGATTCCAACGGTTAGATCTTGAACTAAAAATCTTTGATTGAAAACAGTTTGTAAACTTACTGTTTTCTCTTTGCTAGTTCAACTTTGTTGATTGGCCTCAACTATTAGATCATAATGTTGGGCTTAAACCAAAACATTTCTTCTACCATTTGATGGTCATTGAAGACTAAGGACCTCTTTAGACTTATGGACTTTTAATGAAGTATGAAATGGACTTCACAAAATCCCAAACAATGAACTCAAACTTATGGACCAAAACTTGAGTTCAAATCATTACTCCTACCACTTGGTGGTCATTGGAGGCTAAAGACACACATACATGTAGGTTTTGGATGAAGTATGAAGAACTTTCAAAAACCCAAGGGAGAGATTAGTCTAAGCCATAGAGATGGACTTAAACTAAAATATTTCTCCTACCATTTGATGGTCATTGGAGGACAAAGACACACATACATGTAGGTTTTAGATGAAGTATGAAGAACTTCTCAAAACCCAAGGGAGAGATTAGTCTAAGCCATAGAGATGGACTTAAACTAAAATATTTCTCCTACCATTTGATGGTCATTGGAGACTAAAAAAAACAAATATACTCTAATCTCCATGGAATATAGCATGAATCCCCACAAGATTTTTAATGAGGAGATTTCAAGTCATGAACTAAGACTTGAACTCAACCAACTATGTGTAGAGATGATCATAATCCACTTTAATCCCCATATAAATCATAAGATCATAGGGAATTAGAGGACCAAACTCAAAGAAATCTAATGAGATATTGAGGATCTCATAGATTTCTTGAGAAGAATACAAACAAAATAAAGGAAATCACAATATTATTTGAAAATTTCAAGTTAAAACTCTTTTATTCATAAATCCAAAGCTCTATTTTGGATCCAAATTAATGCAATATTATGAAATTCAATCACAAGTTCTAAGTGGTGTGTGATGAAATGGGGTAGGAAGAGAGGTTTTGAAAATGTGTAAAATTTCCTAGAACTATGAACTTGTGATTGAATTATTATTATTATATATATATAGATTTGAAGGCTTTACCTCTAGATCTTCTCAAAACTTGTAGAGATGTTGAATTCCTCAAGCTTTTCCTCTTCTTCTTCCTCAAGCTTCAAGCTCCTTCAATGGTGATTTTGGTGGTTGGGTAGAGTTTTGGTGGGATTTGGGTAAAATAATTGGTAGAGTTTCTCTCTCTATATTTCTTTCCTCTAAAGCTCTCCCAATATTTTTTTCTATATCATTCAAGTGTCTCCCAAATGAAAGAAAATGGGTCTTTTTATAGACTTTCCTTATCTTGGGGGCTAAGATAAGGGTAGATAGGTCAATTTGGGGTGGGTTAGGAATATTCTATGGCATCTCTAATTCTCCATGGCACTTCTATGTAATTCCAAGAAACTTGAAGGGCATTTAAGTTGGCTAGAATAAAGGAACATTCTAGAGCATCTTCAAAGCACATGGGAGATTAGTGCCCAACAAAGGGCATTTTGGGTATTTTCTTTGGATTAGGAATATGCCAAGGAATCTCTAACTCTCCAAATCACATGGGATACTTTCTTTTATTATTTTCCTTTTCTTATATATATATATATATATGTATAGACACATTTTTCATTTTAAATCTAAATTAATCATATGAGTCACCAAATAGTATCTTTTTTTTTTTTTTTCTTTTTGAATCTAAAAATAAGAGAAACAATGTTATTTTTAGAAAATATTATTATTATTATTATTATTATTATTATTATTATTTAATCTATTCTATTTTTTTTAGAAAGTAACCCATGATCTAGTGAGCTCGAGATAGATGATCAGTGATTGGCCAAATCTAGGGATATTAGGAGCAAGTTTTGGGAGCTTGAAGCTTTTCAGAAGTCGAAGTGATGAACTTGAAGAAAATCGTCGGGACATTATTCATCATTGGTTTCTAGAGCTAAATCCCCTCTAAGTTTAATAGTTCGGTCAAAATTGGGGTGTCTACAGTTTGCCCCTCTTCGGCAGAGCTTGTGAAGCAACGCGTATCACGAGTGAATGTCGAAGCCTGTGTGAAGACAAGCCTTTGACCGAGCTATTGAACTTAGGTAAAAATAAAATACGTTGCAAAAACATTCGCGAAGACGGTCGGTGTTGGTCGTGCTCAATGGTGAGCTGCCTACGTATCCCTTCGGGAATCAGACCAGGACGTAGTTCGGGCAAAGGACAACACACAAGCGCAAATAATCATACGGATGAATGCACCTATCCTGTCGTGATGCACATGCTATGCAATAGTATTTTCTTGAATTGTCCTGGCTATACAAATGCTATGCTCACTATATAACATGTTTTCATACGACACAAATCACGTGATATGTTAGTCAAAGGAGGTCACCAAGTCTCTGACCGATGCCAATTTTGTTAGGGAAGCTGCTCTGACTAGAAAACGATGGTTACTGCAAATCCGTTGCGGAGACTAAGAATGCAAATCCGTTGCATTCCAGAATGAGGGCTAACGCAAATTCTTTTGCAAAAATCGAGAACATAAATCCGTTATATTCTCAAGCGAAGGATCGACGTAAATTCGTTATGACGATCGAGAACATAAATCCGTTATATTCTCAAGCGAAGGATCGACGTAAATTCGTTACGACGATCGAGAACATAAATCCGTTATATTCTCAAGCGAAGGATCAACGTAAATTAGTTACGACGATCGAGAATATAAATCCGTTATATTCTCAAGTGAAGGATCGACGTAAATTCGTTACGACGATCGAGAATATAAATCCGTTATATTCTCAAGCGAAGGATCGACGTAAATTCGTTACGACGATCGAGAATATAAATCCGTTATATTCTCAAGGGAAGGATCGACGTAAATTCGTTACGACGATCGAGAACATAAATCCGTTATATTCTCAAGCGAAGGATCGACGTAAATTCGTTACGACGATCGAGAACATAAATCCGTTATATTCTCAAGCGAAGGATCGACGTAAATTCGTTACGACGATCGAGAACATAAATCCGTTATATTCTCAAGCGAATGATCGACGTAAATTCGTTACGAAAATCGAGAATATAAATCCGTTATATTCTCAAGCAAAGGATCGACGTAGGGCTAACGCAAATCCGTTGCGAGAATCGAGAATATAAATCTGTTATACTCTCATTGGGGATCCTTACGACAGCGGGTATCAAATTATACGGCGTAGCGCTCTATCGATTGCTATGCTTTCTTTTTTTCTCTTTCAATCGTCTTCCGACATTCTCGTACCCATCGCCTGCGGTTTGAGAGAGATGAAGAGTGCGGTAATTCTGGTTCTCGGCGAGACTTTGATAGGACTGGATCACGCTCACGCTACCGGGGCCGTATTATCTGCCGGGGCACCTTTTGTTCTGCAGGTTTGGCTTATGGAGCGTTTGGACCTCTTCATACACCCTTCCCATCTCTGCGGGTCACTTCCTTACGATCGTATAGAGATTCACAGCTTGTTCCACTCTATCGATGCAGGGCTTGGTTGGCTCCAAGGCTTATTTTACAGCGATATCTGCTGGGTCTGCCCGTGGTGGATTTGTCGTTCTACTGCTGTACGACTTCCTGGGCGACCCGGCGTTTGGCTACTGGGCTTGCATGCTACTACTTTCTACATTCCTGATCGGGTGGTCCGCCAATTTGGGCTCTTGTAGGATGCTACTGAGGCTGTTACGGCTGATTTTACGAGGGGATCCATTTTGCGTCCTTCCGTCGTGAAGGTTTTCATTGAGGCTTGGCACAGCAGGATGGCCGCCCTGTTTCCGGAAGCCCTTTCTTCGATCGTTCCTACTGCTGAATACCTTCGGGAGATTCAAGTTTCGACTACGAGACGGGCCTGATAGATATATGCATAATAAAGTAGAAGAAAACAGGGAAAATCTTGCCATTTACAAAACATTCTGACAGACCCTGCCTACTCACGCTGCGCTTTTGAGATGTGATTTTTATGTTTTTGGAAGACTTTCTATCATGTTCAATCAGGGCTTTCACTCTTCTAATTAATCTTTTATGAAGAACACCCCCTTTTAATGCCTTTACTTGGTTCTTTGCTTTACTTTTGAATCTTGCTTGAAGCTTTAGTCATTCTATACCATGAATTTCGTTTGTTCTTTTACAGTACTTATTTTAATAGCCAGAGACGGTCTTTTTTTTTTTTTTTAGGAATATCTGGGTTCTTCGGGTAGCAAACGAAGTTTGCCCCTGGTTTTGGGGCTTCGATGTGTTTCTGGGCGAATGCGAGTTTGCCCCTAGTTTGACACGGGGATTTGTTTTTTTTTTTTTTTTTTTTTTTTTTTTGTGTGTGGACCGAAGGCCGGTATGGCCCGCCTACTTATCCCCGAGTGGGTATCAGGTCCTGAGTAGTTCGGCTTAAGGCTTCAAAAGGAAGTGCCAATCAGGCGATTATTTACTGACCGAACCGAATAGGTTGCCTACGTATCCCCTAACGGGAATCAGGTCAAGCGTAGTTCATCTAATCTGGAGGTTTTAAAAAAAAAAAGGTTTCAAGCAAAATATTTCTTGAGGCGATCGAGGTTAATTGGTTGCTTAAATTCAACCCCATCTAGGTCCATGAGATAGGCTGCCCCTCCGGAAAGGAGAGTTTTGATGATGTATGGACCGACCCAGTTGGGTTTGAATTTTCCTCTGGGGTCATAAACGGGCACTTTAAGTTCTTTGAGGACCAGGTCACCCTCAGCAAGCTTCCTTGGGCGAACCTTTTTGTTGAAAGCACGGGCTATCCTCTTCTGGTATCCCCGAGTGTGGTTTATTGCCGCCAACCTTTTCTCATCAAGTAACATCAACTCCTCGTATCTCGCCTTTATCCATTCTAGCTCGGTTACTTCACATTCCGTCAAGACCCTTAGAGATGGTATTTCTACTTCAACCGGGAGAACGGCCTCCATCCCATATACCAAGGAGTACGGTGTTGCCCCCGTAGATGTTCTTACAGAGGTCTTGTATCCCCATAAGGCAAACGGTAGTTTTTCATGCCAATCCTTGTACGTATCCGTCGTCTTTCCCAGGATCGCCTTGACATTTTTATTCGCTGCTTCCACTGCTCCGTTTGTCTGAGGCCTATATGGAGACGACTGATGACGGGTGATCTTATATTTTTCTAACAGCGGGATGACTTCTCCTTGGAAATGACTACCATGATCAGAGATGAATTCATTCGGGACCCCATATCTACAGATTATGTTCTTTTCGATGAAACTTACCACATCCTTGGCTTTCAAAGTTGCATACGAGGCTGCCTCTACCCATTTTGTAAAATAATCGATTGCCACGATTATGTATCGGTGCCCATTGGAAGCCTTGGGAACTATCTCACCAATGATATCGATCCCCCATACAGAAAATGGCCAAGGGGTGGTCATGCTATAAAGCTGTGACGGTGGAGTGTGCATCAGATTTGCGTGAATTTGACACTTGTGACACCTTTTGACATATTCGCAACAGTCTTTGTCCAAGGTTGTCCAATAATACCCTTGTCGGATGATCTTCTTTGCTAGCATGTGCCCATTCATATGGGGCCCGCACACTCCCTCGTGTATTTCCTCCATCATTCTTTTAGCCTCATTCCCATATAAACACTCCAGATTATACCCGGTGTAGGACTTCTTCCATAGTTTATCCGCGTAGATCACAAACTGAGCAGAGAATCGCCGAACTGCTTTCTTGTCCTTTTCTGAGGCTCCCTTGGGGTACTCTCCCTTTTTAATGAAATTCCAGACGTCCTCAAACCAAGGCCCCTCACCCTCTTCTTCTATGGCTGTGATCATTTCGAACGACGGTTGACTTCTTACTTCTATGGATAGTGGGATCATGGTAGTCTTGGAAGGGATTTGGATCATTGAGGCTAGGGTTGCTAAGGAATCGGCTAGTTGGTTCTCTTCTCGGGGAAGGTAACAGAAGAAAATCCTTTTGAATTGCACTTTTAGGCTTTCTAGGTAGTCATGGTAAGGTCTCAATTTCTCATGCTTCACCCTCCAATCGCCTCGTACTTGGGATATGATCAGGTTAGAATCCCCGAAGACATCGATCCTTTCAACCCTCAGGGCCAAGGCTGCTTCCATTCCGATTATACATGCCTCATATTCTGCAGTGTTATTGGTAGAGTCATACCTGAGTTTGACGGCTAACGGAGTGGGGGTATTTTAATGGGTCCATTCGGGATATCAGGATTACAGGGAAGGCTAGCATGTAGTGGCGAAGGCGACGGGTACACCAAACCAAGGCCCAACAGGCCTTTTCCAAGGGTGAATACTTTAACTCATATCCGACCATTCTTTTGCTCAAGTAGTAAATGGCTTTTTCCACGTGCCCTTTTTCTCCTTCTTGGGCCAACATGCACCCCATCGAATCTTCGGACACAGAGAGGTAAAGTAACAGGGATCTCCCGGGTGAAGGTGGTGACAGGACAGGTGGGTTTTGGAGGTAGGTTTTGATTTTGTCGAAGGCTTGTTGGCAAGGGGCGTCCCATTCAAACTTCTCTCCTTTTCGGAGTAGTTTGAACAGTGGGTCGCAGGTTAAGGTAAGTTTGGAAATGAAGCGGCTGATGAACTGTACCCTCCCCAGAAATCCCCTCAATTCTTTCTCATTTTTAGGCGGGTTCATTTCGGTTATGGCTTTTATTTTGGTGGGGTCCACCTCTATTCCTCTTTGAGTGATGAAAAACCCTAATAATTTTCCAGTAGTGACCCCGAAGGTGCATTTTTGCGGGTTTAGCCTCATTTTGAACTCCCTCAACCTCCCAAAGAACTTCCTCAAAGCCCCCAGGTG
Source organism: Hydrangea macrophylla (assembly GCA_033977485.1). NCBI lineage: Eukaryota > Viridiplantae > Streptophyta > Magnoliopsida > Cornales > Hydrangeaceae > Hydrangea > Hydrangea macrophylla. Next base: position 101,482,693 of record CM066993.1, read on the forward strand.
TCCTCCTCTTTCCTTGGATTTCACAATCATGTCATCCACATATACCTCTACCTCTTTGTGGATCATGTCGTGCAGTAAAGTGGTGGCAGCCCTTTGATAGGTCGCGCCTGCGTTCTTAAGACCGAATGGCATCACTCTATAACAATAGGTCCCCCAGGGCGTGATGAAAGTGGTTTTCTCTCTGTCCTCGGGTGCCATGAGGATCTGGTTATAACCTGAGAAGCCATCCATGAAAGATAGGAGCTCGTGCCCTGCCGTATTATCGACCAGAACATCAATGTGAGGTAATGGGAAATCGTCCTTAGGGCTTGCTTTATTCAAATCTCGAAAATCCACGCATACCCTAACACGACCATCCTTTTTCGGAACCGGTACTATATTGGCGATCCAATCTGGATACTCGGTGACCATCAAGAATCCGGCCCCTAATTGCTTTTCAACCTCCTCTTTTACCTTAAGTGCCCATTCAGACCTTATTCGCCTCAACTTTTGTTTTATTGGTTTAGAATTTGGAAATAGGGGGATATGGTGTTGGACAATTTTTGGATCAATTCCTGGCATATCGCTATAAGACCATGCAAAAACATCTTTGAATTCATTTAATAGATTGATTAGCTCTTCGCTTTCTTCATTGCTAAGTGTTGAGCCAATAAAAACATTTTGAGGGTTGTCTTTACTTCCCAGATTAATTGTTCGAGTGTCTTCGATGACTTTACATGCAGGTTCCTTTTCTTTTTCAATTAATTTTTGCAATTCAATTGGTATTTCATGATCATCACATTCATCACATTCATTAAGCGCATTCGAGTAGGCAGAATCAGTCACATTTTCATTCATTTTCTTTGGAGCAATTACAACAGACATAGAAATTGAAAGACGCCTCATTTGGGCCATTACAGACTCCGGGGGTGGGGGATACCTATCACTAGACTCAAAGACCCATTCTTTCTTGCTTTCCCCTCCCTTGTCGGTGATGAAGCACTCTTCCAGATTCTCTGTTTTGGTAATCACTTCCGCTTCTTCTTTCCCCGCCTCTTCCACTGATTCTTCCTCTGGTTCCTCTTCCAATACATCCTCAACATACACTTCTTCAGCCTTGACCTCTAGACCCTTGTCTTCCTTTCCTTTCCCTTCGTCTTTTACCCCCCCTTCGCTCAACAGGTTCTGCATGACCGGTCCGTCCAGTACACCAATCCAATCGCCGACTGTAGCAGACTTTTTAGGTATTTGCAAAAATGGGTCCTTGTACTTGGAGAACTCATGGGAGAAAAAGATCTCGAACCCCGGCTTTAGACATTTGCCTTTCTGATCCATCCACGGCTCCGGGAAGCCACAGAAGGGGAAATCTTCTCCTTCCTTTACGAAGTACCCGTTGAGTGTTTTCTGATAGGGGTCCATTGGTGCGTTAGCTGTCTTCTTCTTCGCCCTCGATTCCTCCTTTGTTGGCTGGTAACCCAAACCATGAGAGTGAGTCTGAGTCGGAATGCGCGGGAATTCAGGCAGGCCTTGATGATTTTTACCCAATCCCATGCCCGGGAAGAAACCCATCTTTTTCATTATCCCTGCGACCAACGGACTGGCATATTGATCAAAATAAAGCGGTAGGAACTCTCGCGGCTTTCCCTCTTCCAGCATGTTAATAAACTCGAATCCCCCCAGACCTGTCTCCTCTTCTTGCAGCTGTACCTCTAAGACTGGTGCGCTTGATGAAGCTTCAGACGGACGAACCCAGCTATCCCCGAGGATGTCACAGACCCTGCTCTTCCAAACACATTTGACCTTCTGGTGGATTGTTGATGGTATGGCGCCCAAACTGTCTAACCATGGCCTTCCAAGTAGCAGGTTGAAGGATGCAGGAATGTCGATGACCTGAAATTCGGCCTCTTTCTCAAGTGGACCTACAGCGAGGTGAAGGAGAATTATGCCCATGACAGTTCTCTGAGTGTTGTCGTACGCTCTCACCCTTTGCTCAGATGGTATGAAAGTTGATTCGTCCAAACCCATGCGTTTGGCAGTTCGAAACGGGCATACGTTTAAGGCTGATCCATTATCCACCAGACAGGCAGGCACAGTGTTACCCAAGCATTCGACGGTGACATACAAAGGCTTGTTATGCACGGGCCCTCCGGGAGGTAGGTCGTCGGACGAGAAGGTAATAGCTAGAGCCGGGATCCTACTGATCATCCCCACGAGGTCTTCCGGCGCTGTATCGATAGAGACATCAGATTGATTCAAAGCATCCAAGACTGCCTGCCTGTGTTTTTTGGAGGCGATCAGCAGTCCCCAGATAGTGATGTTAGCTTGCGTTTTCCTCATCTGCCTTAAAACCCTATCCTCTTCTTCTTCTTCATTCACCTTCCCTTTCCCTTTTTCCAGTTCCCTCCCCGGGTGATCCTCTTCTAGTTCGTGCGGCTTGAAGTGTCTACCAGATCGAGTCAGGTGATTGATCTCTTCTCTTGCCCAAACATCGTCGATTTCTGAAATGACCCCTGAACTTTCCTCCTCAATTTTTGCCTCTTCGTCGCTCTGATACCACAGATCGTCCTCTACTTGGTTCATGCCCCGATTATCGCTTTCAAAAACCCACCAATCTGACTGCCCAATTACTTCCTCTTCCCATATTTCTGGCTGACTCCTAAGTGTACAAATCCCCAGATCTTCCGGTAACTGATAAAACATTCTCGGTTCCCCGACCTTTGTGATTAGCTTGGATGGATCAAATGTCATTCCTCCTACCCCTAAGAAGTAAAGACCCCGCGGCGGTGGTACAGCATGGTGGTTCGGCAGAGGATTCTTGGTGACATTGGGGGCTTTGACAGGTGGTTCAGATATGACTTTGTTGTCGATGAGGTCTTGTATTTCATGCCTTAACCTCATGCATCGATCCGTCGAGTGGCCCTTTTGCTGATGGTATTTGCAGTAGAGATCTCCTTTAAAATGCGGTGGGAGCGGACTCGGCGGGGGTCGAGGTTCCAACTGACGGAGATGCCCTTTTGCTAACAGCCTATCGAGGGCGGTTGATAATGATACTCCCAAATCCGAAAACTTTCTTAGTGGCTTATCCTCTCCTCCTCTTGGGTGGTTTCTGGTGATATCGAATTTTCTCTCCGGCTCGCTAAGTGCATTGACATCGGTGGGGCCAGAGTGACCCCCCGAATGCCCTCCATTTGATCCATAACTGGGCCTCCGATATCGGTTTTGTGGTTCTTCCTTCTTGATTGTCCCTTCTTGAATCGCATCTTCGATTCTTGTCCCCACATCGAACACTTCAGCAAAGGTGTTGATTGACTGGAACCTCATCTTCTCCTGGTAGACTGGCTGTAGGTTTTTCATTAACATCCGGATTTGATCTTTCTCGGACGGCCTTTGCACCATTTTCGCAGCTTTCCCTCTCCATCGGCTCAGGTACTCAGCAAATGATTCTTTGTTCCCTTGCCTGGTTGTTTCTAGGTCCCGGACAGTGACATCCAAGTCTTGATTGTATTCATACTGGGCCACAAATGACTTCACCACTTCTTCCCAAACTCTGGTTTTGCTCGGCTCAAGTGTAAGGTACCACGATAGAGCAGCTCCCGTTAAGGTTTGTTGAAACAGGACAGCCATCATGGTAGTGCTCAGCCCACTAGGCTGAAAAGCTCCTATGCACATTCGGACGTGACTGCGGGGGTTGCCTGTGCCATCAAACTTATCAAAAACTGGCATTTTGAATCCGGCGGGCAGCGTCTCGTGGACCCCGTCATACAGGCCTTCTAACTCCATCAGATAGGTATCAACCCCTTGAGCCTTGTGCATTACCCTTTCCAGCTTCTCTATTTTCTCGATTAGTTGCTTCTCTTTCTCAGCTTGCTCCCTGTCTCTGTTGGCCCTTAGTGCATCGGTCCATTGTGCCTCCTGATCGTCAAACCAATCTCCTTCTCCTCCTCCCAAAGGTGGGTCCATGACAGGTGGAACCATGTACTGTGGTCGGCGGTTCAGTTCTTCTATCATTCCCATCATTCGGTTCATGTTTTCAGCCTGTCTCCGCATCTGTTCCGCCTGCTGTTCTACTAGTACCCTCAACCCGGTCATCTCTTCGTTGTTTCTCTCTTCGGCCATGTCAGCGTATCCTCCCCTTACTAGTCTTGCCGTAGGATCCCTAAACCACGCTTGATTTGCTATCTTTGCTCCTACAACAAATTTTGAAAACTTCTTTTTTAGAAAACCTTTTTCACCTTCATTTTATTCGAGGAAGACTTTTATTTTATACATCATGCGGATGCAATGCATGTGTGCGTGTGTGCCTACTCTATATGCCAAAAAAAGAAAATCCTAATTCTAACACATAAACACATAAGATCCTCACCCATGTCGAGTGCGCCAATTTCTCTTCTCATTGTGATCCTCTTTACCCTTTCAAGGTTTTCAAATTTAGAATTTTTGAAATCTATTTGACAAGTATTTCCCCTAGATGATGGGATCTTTTCAAAACTCCTTTTGAAGACAACAACATTTCTAAACAAAAGATGATTGGGTTGAAACTTTGCTTTTAAAATTTATTTGAAAATGATTTCTTTAATTGCAGAGATTTCTTGGATTATATTCCTTAACAAAAAGGTGATTAGGTCCAAATTTTGCTTTGAAAAAAAGCTTTCCTTTAGTTGGTAAAACTTTTCAAACTCTTTCAAGAATTTTGGGTTCCAAGAATTTTTAGGTTCTTCCTTCAAATATGGTTGATTTGAAATTTTAATCCAAAAGTGAACTCCAAAATTTTTTTGAAAGAGCGATTGAATGCCTTGGAATAAAGATACCAAAAATCTATTTGCTTCCAAAAACGTTTTTAAAATTCTTTGGGTAGGAGGATCACATGTTTGGATAATCACCGCACTTTTCATAAAATTGGATGCATACAAGGTCAATGATGCTTAGCTAAACATGATACAAGAGATGTAATCTTATAATCAGGATTTGGCTTATTCTTAAATGTCATAGGACATGAAAAGGAATTGCTCAAAAGTGATTAAGAGCTTACACATCTTTTATCAAGCAAGCATCGTCATCATCTCAAATAATCCCTTTCGGGCACACAAAACTCCCTAGCACATAATCCTAATCAAGAATTGATTTCCTAATTTTGAAAGGTTCTATAGAAGCTACTATGCAAAAGGCCGGGTTTTGGTCAAATAAGGGACCCTTGACACACACCCGATAGGATGCTTCATATACCAAACATTGGTACGAGATCAAGGGTGATCACACGGCCCCATGATGGCTTGACCGACCGGGTTGCCCCGAGCCTCCAAGGTCATAGTTCCGTGCAATCGACTGGCGAGACATGCAAGTGCAATGCAACGGGCACACAAAGATTAATTAATTTAATTAAAATGATGCTTTCAAGTCTAATCCTCGAGTGAACCCAAAATCAGAATTCTGGTCTGCGAAACCAGAGATTCTGGGTTCGATCCCCAGCAGAGTCGCCAGATTGTGGATACCGGCATTTGGGCCCACTTTTATTTTTAAAACAATTTTTCAAATTCAATTACAAATACACGAAGAGTCGCCACTTAATTTTTAAAAGGAAAAATTAAGAAACTATTTAAAAGGAAACTGATCTTTTGCGAAACCAAAGATAAACTGGGTCCGGGGATTATGGAATGAAAGGGGAAGGAGCCCGGCGGACTAAAACACCCCCTTTCATCCTATCTCGCGATAGGCCTCTACTCAACATCCTTTTTAATCGAATTATTAATCTAAGCATGCCCTCAACTAATACATATATAGGTATACATTACACAAGCATATTGGAAATGGTGTAAAATTGCTAACGGTAAAATATCATTCATAAGTCACGTAATTCAACTAGCAAACATCATGATATGCAATAGAGAACTAGAAAACATACCCGGGATCCGGCCGCGAATATCAAACGTGCAATGCATGCAAGAACAAAATAAGCCTAAGAAAGGTCTCTAACACATATATACACATAAGGCAAAACCTAGGCTAAGGTGTCGCACATGGAGTCGAAAATCAATAAAATCAACAAATGGAGTAAACTAGAGAAGAGGAGAAATTGTACCTCAAATGCGCTACAAAACAAGGATTAGTCCACATGCTTCACATAATAATATGATATCAAATAATCAATCCACGATCATAAGGAATCCATGGTTATGTTCAATTAAGTTCAACTAAGTCCAACTTTATTCAAGTACTAGTTCTAATCATAAGCATCAATGTACATGAATGAATTAATGATTATGAACAAGAATAAGATATGAATTTATTCACTAATTTGGATCACTTAGCCTCTGGATTTAAGCCAAATTATCATTATTCAAAACATGATTTGGGTTCCAAGACATTTGGGAACCATTTGAGTTGAAATAATTAAGATTAGACAAAAATAGTAGCAGTTTTTTTATGAATTACAGAGAACAGACCAGATGTTCAAAAATAGGAATAAAATACTTCTAAGGGTTGGATCTTGATGATTTTTGTATAAATCATAAGATCATAGGGAATTAGAGGACCAAACTCAAAGAAATCTAATGAGATATTGAGGATCTCATAGATTTCTTGAGAAGAATACAAACAAAATAAAGGAAATCGCAATATTATTTGAAAATTTCAAGTTAAAACTCTTTTATTCATAAATCCAAAGCTCTATTTTGGATCCAAATTAATGCAATATTATGAAATTCAATCACAAGTTCTAAGTGGTGTGTGATGAAATGGGGTAGGAAGAGAGGTTTTGAAAATGTGTAAAATTTCCTAGAACTATGAACTTGTGATTGAATTATTATTATTATATATATATATAGATTTGAAGGCTTTACCTCTAGATCTTCTCAAAACTTGTAGAGATGTTGAATTCCTCAAGCTTTTCCTCTTCTTCTTCCTCAAGCTTCAAGCTCCTTCAATGGTGATTTTGGTGGTTGGGTAGAGTTTTGGTGGGATTTGGGTAAAATAATTGGTAGAGTTTCTCTCTCTATATTTCTTTCCTCTAAAGCTCTCCCAATATTTTTTTCTATATCATTCAAGTGTCTCCCAAATGAAAGAAAATGGGTCTTTTTATAGACTTTCCTTATCTTGGGGGCTAAGATAAGGGTAGATAGGTCAATTTGGGGTGGGTTAGGAATATTCTATGGCATCTCTAATTCTCCATGGCACTTCTATGTAATTCCAAGAAACTTGAAGGGCATTTAAGTTGGCTAGAATAAAGGAACATTCTAGAGCATCTTCAAAGCACATGGGAGATTAGTGCCCAACAAAGGGCATTTTGGGTATTTTCTTTGGATTAGGAATATGCCAAGGAATCTCTAACTCTCCAAATCACATGGGATACTTTCTTTTATTATTTTCCTTTTCTTATATATATATATATATGTATAGACACATTTTTCATTTTAAATCTAAATTAATCATATGAGTCACCAAATAGTATCTTTTTTTTTTTTTTTTTTTCTTTTTGAATCTAAAAATAAGAGAAATAATGTTATTTTTAGAAAATATTATTATTATTATTATTATTATTATTATTATTATTTAATCTATTCTATTTTTTTTAGAAAGTAACCCATGATCTAGTGAGCTCGAGATAGATGATCAGTGATTGGCCAAATCTAGGGATATTAGGAGCAAGTTTTGGGAGCTTGAAGCTTTTCAGAAGTCGAAGTGATGAACTTGAAGAAAATCGTCGGGACATTATTCATCATTGGTTTCTAGAGCTAAATCCCCTCTAAGTTTAATAGTTCGGTCAAAATTGGGGTGTCTACATATTCAACGATATTTTAAAAGCATTCAAAGGAAAGATTTTTCGTTTTATTTTGAAAATACGTTAAAAATCCAGGTTTGAAATCGCTTGTACTTCACCCCTTTGTGATAACCACCTTCACGACAAGCTTCTTATCCAAGTACTCTCATCCCCATGATATCCAAATATCCACTCGATTTCTCTGAGTTTCTTATCACGTTCCATAATTCACACTTATCTTTTATCCCCAGTCTCCTAATCTTACTCCCTTTATTCTATCTCTTCCGACAACCCTCGGCAAAACATCAGGGAATCTTATTACTCTGCATTTTTGTCCATTTACTCTCCATCAACCTTTCCATAGAATTTCTCTATCAAGATCCTCTTATCTTTATGTTATCAAATTATCAATTTGATTCCTCTGAACTTCTGTCCCTTTTGATCAATTCCCTTCACCTATTATTTCTGGTCTCGTCTTCTTACTTCCTTTATTCCATTTCCTTTGGGGAACCATCTCGAAACACCAACAAAATTTCATTACTATGCATGTCCATTCATTTGTTTCTCACCAAGACCTCTACAATTTCTCCTCTGACTTATGTCGTCCTTCAACATCAGTCATCATCCTCATTGTTGCATTTCTACGGCATAACCATCAAGTCTAGGAAACCACTCTAGAAGTCTCATCATCTCATCAGTTAACCTTCGACTATCTATAGGCTCAAACTGTTCACTCTTACTCTATCATTTCCATTCATAATTCTCATCTTAGGTCAACCTTCAAATCCCAACAATTTCCTTTATACTATTAACTCAATAGCATTTGTTACAAATCCTTACACTACATCTGCATTTGTTATAGTGCTACGACTATTTGAAACCAGGTTCAGTTGAGAGATTCCTCAACAACCACAATACTGATAACCCGTAGAGATATTTCTCAATTTCCAATACATACCACAAGATAGGTTGAGAGATTCCTCAACCGTCCAATACATACCGTAAGATAGGTTGAGAGATTCCTCAACCATCCAATCGTCTCAATGCCGTACAATAAGTTGAAAAAAATTCTTCAACTACCTAACATACACCGTATATACCGTAAGATACATCATAAGATAACCTCGTACTATTGTACCGTAGGTTAACATCGTAAGATAAGGTAAGAGATTCCTCACCGGTCCCATACACGACCAATACATACTGCTGAACTATTTTTCTGTCATAACCCCAACTGGTCATCCCTTTTCTCTCGCATCATGACGTGCATCCCATGTCTGACGTATAACTTTTATCAAGTACTTCTAGTCTCACAACTCAACCACAACACTCACTTTCATTCTCTAGGTGAACTATACGGAAATCTTTTCTAACGTTTACTACTCGACTTCGTTCTCGGTAAGATCTCCCAAAGGACACTCGTCACTATCGTTGAAAACATCCACCGATTCAATCAAAACTATTTTCTTTTCACTTAGAAATTTTCATTGTTCATCACTACCAAAATATCATCTTTCCCTCTTGTCACAACACGCGGTCTATTATAACTCATGATAACGTCATCTCATCATACAACTCTACATCCGCATGATTCCACCGATTCACAAATGCATAAATACTATGCATGTATGGTAATAACATAATCATGTATGTATGACAACATACCATATTCATCAAACATCTCTACAATATGTGGATGCATTATAGAACATGTGACAATTCACTCAACACTCCACTCGTCGTCGAACGTTCCCAAAGTTTTGTTACCTATTGCTCTGATACCAATAAATGTCACGACCCATCCCACTACGCGTGGAAATAGGACACGTGGCACGCCACCAAGGCTCATCCAATCACCATATAACTATACGCAGCGGAAAGAACTTTAAAACAACCTTGGGTATTTTAAAACTTTAGGAAACATTTCCCTCTGAGTTGTAAAATCCATTGAAATCAAAATTATAAAAAGATTTGGCCAATTGAAAACACGTCCAAAAGAATCATTTTTGAAAACAAAGGTTCAGTCGACTGTGCCTAGGGTCCAGTCGACTGTACCTAGCAGAAACCAAAACTTAAAATTCTCAACAGAGGTTCAGTCGACTGATCAGAGGACCCAGCCGATTGTGTTATGCAGAACTAAAATGCAACATTTAACAAAGGGGGTCCAGTCGACTGATCAGGGAACCCAGTCGACTGCACTAGTTACTATTTGGATCAGTAGCTAAAATCTACAGTGGGTCAGTCGACTGTTTTCCTTTACTATTCACTTTCAGTGTCTCAATCCTATGAGATCCAGTCGACTGATCCTGGGTCCAGTCGACTGCTCCCCTGCTGGACAGCCTGTAATGATAATACTGATACATGCTTCTCTAATATCTACACACACCCACGACCAACGCCAATCACAACATTTAAAACATAACTACAGACGTTCAATTACAATATTACAATACTACGAACTAATTCATAGTTCTATTACAACATATTATTACAATTCCAAATCCTTACACCAGTTTAGGATTAATACAAAAATATAAACAAGTGATTCCCCGACGTTCTTTCACGGCCTCACTCATCACGCTTCTTCTTGTCTTTCTTCTTACCTACAATGGAGTACATCTCCACTGCTCAGCTATATGCTGAGCATACAATTCTAAACGTATGCTTATATGACAATTCATGGTTTAAGCATCTAAAACACATAGAAATAGTCTCTAGGGTGAGTGGTACGCATTCATCCGGTCGATGCCGTAGGAGGTCCACCTCTCCCACGCATCTCGTACACTGGTTGGGCCTTCCTCCATACCAGGTACCGTGTCCTGGTTGGGCCCACCTCCAATCCCGACACAACTACAATTCCAACTCCATCACAATCACAATCAAATCACAATCCTCAAGGTTCGAGGAGCTTACCCTGGATGAATTTGCACCAAACTCCCCTTTGACCTAAGTAGACACATAACATGCTCACATAAACAGTTATACGTGCTTTTCACATAATTTTACGTGCAAAATTAACGAGCCTAATTAATACATGAATTTCGCCTGGATCCAAGAATATCAAAGTTGATGTTCAAAACATGAAAATCCATATATTTCATAGATCTAGAATTCATACCTCGTGCGATTCTCTTCAAACTTTGAAGGATCGTCTAGGGGGCTAATTAATCGTCGGATTTCAAATTTGGGACGATTCCTGCAAGTTTTACTGGGTTTTCCCCAAAAGTCTAAAATTAAGATTTTTATAAAAATTGGCCAAACACGGCCTAAGTAGTATCAAAACGTAGCTCTTACCTCCACGAGTTCAAATATAAAATCTGGAGAAAATCTGACGGACGAACGGTCGTCGATCGGCGTCGCAAAGCCCGTGGCCACCAAATCTCCCTTCTCTCTCCTCTCTCTAGATATTTTTGGAAAGTTTGGATGAGAATGGATCTCATCCACTACTATATATAGGCAAACTTTTCAAAAATTGCGTTTACCTCCCCACGAGTTCCTCAAACTTCTAATTAACCCATGAAACTTCGCACACGTTCATTTTATGCCTTTACGAGTAAAAATTATAAATTTCAAAAGTTTTCGACTAAGTCTCGCTTGGGTCCAAAAATTACGTCCGAAAACTAAGTTATGTGAATCTCTACACAACATACCTTTTATTTAACGTGGCACTCACGTTCTCACCACAGTTTTCAAAATGATATAACAATATCAAAGATTACCAGAATTTATACTACACATGTATAATTCACTATTCACGAAATACCAGATATATCAAATAACATTTAAATCATATAAATGTCATTTAATCGTGCCAATTAATGCAACATGAAATTCCATGTTCTCGTGTCTTCACTGACACCTCACCGTTGACCCACGTCAACTCAACTCCAATTATTAATAACATTAATAATTCCACAATCTCAAGTTATGCATTTTCAAAACCATGAATTTCTGGAACGGGTGTGACAGTTTAAAAGATTATAAGTTATTTATGGGATAAATTAGTTTGTACAAAAAATCACATAACATTATACTATTTATTATCCAAAAAAATCCTGCGGGGGCGCTGTCCCAAAACCCCTGTATAAGCTTTCGGTTCCATTATACTACATTCTTGGGTCTATGAACACATAGGATAATTTTGGGCTGAAAATAATGTGATATTCTCATTGTGTCTTGACTTATTTTGTAATTGGTTGGATTTTACACAATTTTCAAAATATAAGATATAAATTACCAAAATTAAAACTATAGGGACCAAATTGTTACAACCTTTAATCTACTGGGTTGCAATTTACCCTAACAACTACTCCTATAATAATGGGTAAATTACCTTTTACCCCCCTGTGGTTTGCCTCTATGGCACTTTGGCCCCCTATAGTTTGAAATATAACACATAACCCCCATGTTGTTTGCCTCTGTGGCACTTTACCCCCTGTAGTTTGAAATAGTGCCACAGAGGCAAACTACAAGGGGGTTATGTGTTACATTTCAAACTACAGGGGGGTAAAGTGCCACAGAGGCAAACTACAGGGGAGTTATGTGTGTTACATTTCAAACTACAGGGGGGTAAAGTGCCACAGAGGCAAACTACAGGGGAGTTATGTGTTACATTTCAAACTACAGGGAGCCAAAGTGCCATAGAGACAAACCACAGGGGGTAAAAGGTAATTTACCCTATAATAATTGTGTCTTATAAAAAAAAAAACAAAAACAAAACAAAAACAAAACAAAAAACACTATAAACCGTGTGATTAAGCTGCAACAAACGGGTGATCTGATACGGACAATCATTGTTTTAACGGTTGATATCTTATTCTTCGTCCTCCTCAATCAAATCGCCACAAAAACGAAAGAGGAATTAATTGGAGAGCAAGATACTCACTTCTACTTGTCTGTCTATGACTGTATATATAATACTGTACTATATATATAAATGAAGAGATAGATTTCAATTTGGGGAAACCCAAACACAAAAAAAAAAAAAAAAAAAAAAAAAAAAAAAACCACCCACTGCACTGGTAATCTCAAAAGTAGTAGTAGTAATAGTAGAAGAAGTAGAGGAAGAGGAATGGGGGGTTGGAGAAGAGGAATGGGGAATGTGAGGTCTTTCGTAGGGAATTCGATGGGGGGTCTTAGGGGAGGAAGCAGTCTGGCCTCATGGGTCGTCGCTGGAACCCTAGCCTACTTTCTATGGGTCAAGCCTTCCCAAGACCTCAAACGCCAACAGCAGGAAAGGGCAGCCGCATCAGCTTCTTCCGATGATCCTTATCGTTACGTTGAGAAACGTAAACCCATTCCTGATCCCCAGGTATTATTATTATTTTTATTTTTATTTTTATTTTTAATTTTAATTTTATTTTGCTCAATCAATCACATATCTTGATTTCCCTTCTTTTATTCATTTTTTTTTTTTTTTTGTAATTTTAAAAACAGGAAACTGGTTTAATATATGGGAACAAGAACAAAACCAATAAATCCGAGGAATAAACTAAACTTTGATGATGCAGTTTTGCAAAATCCTGCATGTCCCTTTTTAGTTTAGTTGTGGATCACTCCAAAGTCTCCTCAATACATGTTTGTAAGGTTAGTGGAAGTATTAATGCCCTTTTATCTTCTTACCACAACTCAAAAATAATACAACACAGACTCACTCCACCACTTATTATGATGAATCTGTTTTCACATCAGAGTTTTGTACAAATGCAATTTTTTGTTCATGTACTAGTAGTAGTATCTATATGTCATCTGCACTTTCTAATTTGGAAATAATAAACTCAATACTGTTGATACATTCAAAGTCTCTGCGCTTATGATTCGATGTCTCTAAACTATTCTCCCCTGTTGATAATAAAAGTAGATGAATGTCTATGACTTTTAGTGCATTTTTCATTCCTCTGTTACATGTTTCCTTTTGTGAGACTAACCACTATAACTAGTTATAATTATTATGTAGCTTGGATTGTGAAATTCTTAATATTGTGCCATGTACCCCTCTCTGATCATTGATTTTGATTTTAAACCAATGGAATCACTTGACATTTTATTTACAACACCGCATAGCAGATCCCTTACTGAACTTATATTGAGGGCCACTATCTTCTTACTAATATTTTGGTTTGAAAGTCCACCACCATCCTTTTAACAAGAAAAAAGGGATTCCTAGCACTCCAAGTTTATTACTATTATTATTATTGTTAATTTTGCTGACCAAAAAAGGGTAGGAGGGGGCGACGGGAAGTGGCAATCCCTACATGCGCGTGGCCAGAGTGGCCTGCCTACCTACTGCGTGGGAATCAATGGTAGGAGGAGCCTAGATCTAGGCTCCCAACAAAGGGATTGCAAGCGCTCTTTCAACTCATTTAAGCCGTAACCTTACCCAGCCCCCCCACAAGTGCTAGTAGACACTCACCTGGTGGCCTAACAATATGAACCCAGAACTTGCTAGCCACCAAACCACTTGGGAGTAAGCCAAGTGCCACTAGACCACCACCCTTGGAGGTACCAAATTTGTTGTTATTGATATTAAAGGGAATTAGTTTTCTAGTCCCTCTTCCCCCTGGCCCCTGCCAGTGGCCCATTCTTCTTGCTTGGAGTTTTGGAACTCTACATATGAATTTGTGTGTCACAGGTTTTTGGTGGCAAATTATGTTAGCGACTTATTCCGTAAAACATGGAGCTAACCCATCATATTGACTTCAACTGCCATCTTATGTGGAACCAAAACATTGTAATATAATGTAATACACTTAAACCTCAACTTAGTGAGCACTTTCTCTGGGCAAATATGCTGCCAACGCTCTTACTTAGGAGTGTAAAGAAATCCAGGACAATCAAACCGGCCGGCCAAACCAGACCCTTTTTACTGATTTTGCTCGGTTCAACTATGGTTCGATCGGTTGGCGGTTTGCAAATTTAGTAAAATCGACTTTTACTAGTTTGCTCCGCGGTTTTGAGGAAAAAAAATCCCCACCAAACCGGAACCAACCGTATTGTAATCTGCACACACACTCACACATATATACATTGGGGAAAGAGGAAACCGTAGCCGCTCACTTCATTCCCTCTCTCAAAAAACCCTATCCTCCTTCTCGATGGCCTCATTCACCCCTTCACCGTTCACGGCCTCGTCCCTCAGGCCTCAGCCACCCCCACCAGGCCTTCCACTGACCATATCAACATCAAACCTTCCCAAATTGAACCCTTCTCTCTCTATTGGTTGATGGAGATTGAAGATTCAAACCACTAACTGCAATCATTGCTGCCTCATTCCACCACTTCTATTTCTGTCGGACAAAGTTCAAGGATGACGACTGCAATGTAACCCCCCATCGCTCTCTCGCTTTTCTCCCTCTCGAGCTCTCTCTCTTTTGCAGATCCCTCTATCAGATATTCAGATTTGTTAATGTCTGAATCAATAATTGTTTTTGGTTCTTGATTAATGTTTGAATCATTTAATGCTTTTGGTTCTTTATTGATTTTTGTGAATGGGTATTTGATTCACGATTTCATTTTGGATCTGTAAATGAGCTTTGTTTATTGAGTGTTTTAAACTGTGAATGAGTTTTGTGAAAGTTTTTTGGATAATGGTGAGAACGAGAACCGAACCAAAACAGAACCGTATTGTCTACGGTTTGCTCAGTTAAGTTATATAGCCTTTATGGCCTGTTTTGGTTCCTAGTTTGGGGAAGAAAAAAAATATCAGCGTTATCGGTTTGGCGCAATTTTCACACCTATAACTAGGGGGTGCATGGGTCGAGTCTTAAGTATACCCACCGAACCAAAAGCGTCCGCTTCTCAGGACACGGAACCGGACACGAACCAATAGATAGATGGAACCAACTTGGACTGAACCGAACTTCTTCGAGTCGGCATGATACGTTCACTTGATACACTGCAATTTCATATGATTCAGTTATGTGATTGGAGGCTACAATTCATATATGACACTTGGGAAAGAAATAAAAATAGAAGGAAAGCGTAAAGTGCCAAATGTAAACAAACTTGAACCTTTCATTTTTGTAATTAAATTTTGAGGTCAAAAGTTTTAGAAGAAAATGTATACCTTTAAATTTTGTAATGCTTTATTCTTGAGGAAGGTTGTGTGTATAACTATAAAGTGCTGTTTGAGGATAATAATGTCGGGTATGATTAATAGCAGTAACTCTGTTTAACCAGGAACCGATTGTTTGAACTTTATTAAAAGACTAATTCTAGAGCTACAATTTTTGCTCACAACTTTTTTATGAGTCTACCTCTCTCCTGATGGTCCCACATTGTACCCAAACTATTACCCTATTCCACTATTGATGTAGACGTGAGGATATCTGATTGGTTTTGATATTAAAAATCCGGGTAAATATCACCCACCTCCCTTGAGGTTTGATCTTAATACACATATCACTCCTCACGTTTTGGGAATCTCACTTACCTCTCTTATTTGTGAATTTTAGTATTAGATTTTGTTAAATTTTCTAATGGTTTGTTAAAGGCAGGGGGGGGCCTTTGATACTAAAATTTTAAAAAATAAGGGAGATAAGTAAGATTCAACGTGAAAGGAGGTATGTGTATTAAGGTCAAACTCCAGAGGACGTACTTGATATTTACCCTAAAAATCCCTACTAAACCAACTTTGGTGGTGTCTTAGTGGTGACAAAATTGAACCGACTGGGAGAAAATGCTAATTTGTGCAGCTACGTGTGCGTGCTTGCTTGGAAACAAACCCCAACCTCCCCCCCCACCCAAACCAAAACGAAAAAAACCCAGGTCTAAATGTACTAATCTACTACATCTATCTACTTATATTTTTCTGCTACATATATCTATCTCAGTCCGGCTCAAAAGAGGGCGTCCTCTTTTTATTAAAGAGAGTGCTTCTGTTTTGGCCGTTGGATCGTGTTTTTATTAAGGGCAGTTTTGCCATTTAACAGTTTTTAAACACAATTTGACGGCTAAAACAGAGGCCCTCTCTTTAACAAAGAGAGATGACTCTCTTTAGAGAATCTTTGTATCTATCTACTACATATATATATATATATATACAGTCAGGCTCTAAAGAAGGCGACCTCTCTTTATTAAAGAGAAGGCCTCTGTTTTGACCGTCGGATCGTGTTTAAAAACTGTGAAATGACAACACTGCCCTTAATGAAAACATGATCCGACGGCCAAAACAGAGGTCATCTCTTTATTAAAGAGAGGGCGCCCTCTTCAGAGAAATTTCGTATATATATATATATATATATATCTACTTCTACTATCTACTAACATATATAAAAGAGCGAATGTCTGGGTTTGTGTGCTAGTTATGAAATCAATTTCTCCAATTTTGGTATTTCTCTGTTTATTCTGTTCTTTACGGTAATTGTATTATCGGTCAAATACCATAATATCCCTTTAGTATATCATAATTACTCGCACATGTGTGCAACTTCATTAGATATATTAATTTGTTAGAGGCTAATTCTGTCTTTCAGACAATAATTACATTCAAGTCAACTAATAATTATATTCGTGTCAACTTTTGAAATTTTATTTAATATAATATTGATGATTCAATCAATTATGACTTAAATATTTCAAGTTCAGTCAACTTTTCAACCATAAATACAAATGACTTCATTAAAAAAGTTTAAATTAACGATTGTTGACATCATATTTACATATAGGTCATAAGAAAAATTACAGAATAGTCATCTTTTGGCACAATATTTACATATCAATAATGCTAGCTCCACACCCATTCACACCCAAAAAGCATCCACACCCTGAGGTGGACAAATGAGAAGAGACAGACAAACAGGAATCTTTTTCTTTCTTCTCATTGGTCCACCTCAGGGTGTGGATGCTTTTTCGGTGTGGATGCTTTTTCGGTGTGGATGGGTGTGGCCCAAACATTACTCTTACATATAGGTGGTTGTTTTATCATATTTACATATAGGTCAATTTTTTAGGCACAATTACAGAATTGTCATCTTCTGGCACAATATTTATATATGTCAATTTTTGTAAAAAAAAATATAAAGTGGCCATCTTTATTAATTTGTAAATATTAATAAATATGTGTATGCTAAAGTAATATAGTACTTTGGCAGAATTGATTACATATTAACAAAATTAGGCTTAAATATAAAGAGAATTGTTATTGCTACTCCATCTTTGAACCAATGAACTCCTTGGTACCACTCTCAAAGCATACCATGGAGTGCATTGCTTCAATGATGGAGTGACAATAGCATCACCCATTATAAAATATACACTTCAATTTTGATACTCGTCTCATTTTAAGTCGCAGCTTTAATTCAAAAGCAATGTGGTCTATAGATGCAAATTTGTGAGGAGAAATATTGAAATTCCCACATAGCCCCTCTCTTTTCAGTTGAGAGGGGGAGAGTTCGATTCCCCATAGGAGATAAATATGTATATGCTAAAGTAATACAGTGTCTTGGTAGAATTGATTACATATTTTTTAATTTCTCAAATGTTTTAACTTACAATGGAAATCACTTAATTTCCATTGAAATACTTTTGGTGGACCAAATTTGGGAACTGTAATATCATTGTAATATATTTTAATTTTCCAATTGGCACGTGCAAGGCACGTGCGGCGTGCCACATTCCACCTAGTATATATATATATATATATATCTTCTCACATAAAATAACCTAACATTCGTATGGATCCGTGCCCAATTCTCAAATTGATTTCTTCAATTTCGGTATTTCTTTATTTGTTCTGTCATTTACGGTAATTGCATAGAATACTATAATAGCCCTTTAGTATATATTACTCGTATCATAATTACTCGTACGAGTGAACAACTACATAAGGATATATTAATTTGAGTGAGGCTAATTTTGTCATTTGTACAATAATTACATTCTTGTCGACTAATAATTACATCAGGTGAACTTTTGAAATTTTATTTAATATAATAATAAGGATTTAATCACCTTTGGCTCAAATATTTCAGGTTCAATCAACTTTTTCAAAAATAATTACACTTCACTTCAAAAAATAGTCAACAAAAGGGGCTGCTGACATTATATTTTCATATAGGTCAATATTTGTAAGAAAAATTACAGAATAGTCATCTTTTGGCACAATATTTACATAGGTCATTTTTTGTAAGAAAAATTACCGAATGATCATCTTTTTATACAATATTTACACGCGTGTCAATGTTTGTAAGAAAACTTACAAAATGATCATCTTTGGCACATCAGTTTTTTTCCCTTTACAAAAATGGTTGTAAAAGCCAAAGAAGTTAATATGAGAACGATTAGCTTCAAAATAAAGTCAACAAAAACGTTTGCTTACATTATATTTACATATAGGTCAACTTTTGTAAGAAAAATTGCAGAATCGTTTTGACCTAACTAGCTTTTTTTTTTTTGTTCCCATTTACAAAATTGGTTGTAAATGCCAAAGAAGCTAATATGAGGATATAGACACGTGCGAAGCACGTGCCTATAATATAGGTCAATTTTGGCCTAAATATTTTAGGTTCAATCAACCTTTTCAACCATAATTACCAATGGCTTCAAAATAAGTCAACACAAACAACTGCTGACATCATATTTACATATAGGCCAATTTTACAAGATTATTTTTTGGCACAGTGGCTTTTTTGCTTTTTCCCTTCACAAAAATGGTTGTAGAAGCCAAAGAAGCTAATATGAGGGGATACACACATGCAATTTTTGTAACAAAAATTATAAAATGAACATCTTTTAGCACGACGACTTTTTCCCTTTCCCCTTTGTGAAAGCCAAAGAAGCTAATATGAGGGGATAAGCACGTGCTTGTCACCTAGTATATATATATATATATAAATATGTATCTTGTCACATAAAAGAACCTAACATTTCTATTGATCCGTGCCCAATTCTCAAATTGATTTCTCCAATTTCGGTATTTCTATGTTTGTTCTGTCCTATAATACTCGTACGTGTGTACTATAATATCCCTTTAGTATACCATAATTACACGTACGTGTGTACAACTACATAAGGATATATTAATTTGGGTGAGGCTAATTCTGTCATTTGTACAATAATTACATTCAAGTCGACTAATAATTACATTCAGGTCAACTTTTGAAATTATATCTATTAGTATACTTAAAAGCTGGAGGTGAGAGAGGGGAATAATACAGTATTGACATGTGTCATCATTAAATTTTGCCTATTTGCATCCCTTCTCTCTTTCTCTCTAGATATAGATAGCAGCCATACAAGGCTTTGACAAAACCAGTAACACCATTGGAAATGGAACGGTACTGATGTGTTGATTTTCATTGGATATCAGGCTTCAAAAACGAGTTATTAAGTGATTCTTAAATTTATATATCAAATATATTACCCAACACACATGATAGTAGACCCATTTCATTTTCATTAGAGTATGTTAAAGTGGTCTTATTATTATTGAAGGTGGTCCCATTTTCACATTTGTTGGAACCACATTAGGATATAAAATTTGGAAAGCATATAATTACTCTTCCAAAATTGTACCCATATCACAAAGAGGGTATATCACAAACAGCGTACCTATATTGGTTTTGTTTAGGTCTCAAAAAATTATACCCAAGTCTCAAAATATTACCTAAAATGATTTTTTTAGACCTCAAAATATTATACACAACTTTTAAAATATCGTAGTCATAGTCGTTTTGTTGAAGTTGCAAAAAATTATTCCATATCTCAAAACATTACACCTATAGTGGTTTTGTTTAGGTCTCAAATTATTGTACTCAGGTCTCAAAACATTGTACTCCTATTTAGGTCGTATCATAAAATTATCCTATTTTCCATTTTTGGTCTTATTGAAGGTAAATTTAATAATCAATCATTGATTTAATATGACTAACAGTACTATGGTTCCTAAATTTTATCTCAAATTTGGTTCTCAATTCATGTGATAATGAGACCACATTCTAGACGAAGGTGTGCCTAATTATCTGGGCATTTTTTTTAATTCATTTTCAATTGTTGATTTTAGGGTGTAAATATAATTTGCCAAGTAAAGCTTCAGATATTTTAACAAAAAATTAGAGATTATAGATTTGTACATCGGTCTTCCGTGAATGCCACTTTTACATAATGTTTATGAATGTTTATGGTTCACTTTTACCTAATGTTTATGGATGTAAATCTCTTGCTTGGACGATTTGATTTCACAGAAATCTAACATCAGTGTACATAAATGGATTTCTTTTAGGGGTACAAATTGGTCGTGGATTTAGGGTATTTTTAACACCGATCAATGACGTTCAGACGGATCGGTTTCTTCGTTTTATTGGGGTTCTTTTTGGTTTCGGTCAATTTTTAGGTAATGTTGATCTTAGTAAATAGATTGTTAGATTGGTATGGTCGGTTGGTCTTAGTGTCATAGTGTTTTCTTACACCTTTAATTTCTTTGCTATGCTTAAACTTTTTCAGCTTCACTCTAAAAATACTATTATTTATCATAACCTAATGGAGTACATCAATCGTTTTTTCGTACTGTGAATTTTTTTTTTAAATGTAGATATTGAGCTATAGACATGTCATTCGTTATAGAATTTATGAATTGTCCTTGTGTTATAAACAGAGCGTAAATAAGCAATTGATTACAAGTTTGGTTTCTACTTAGTAGTCAAATTTATGGTATCATTTGTAAGACTAATTACTTATCCAATTTCAAAATCACCACTTATTCAACCTATTTTAATTTTGTAGAATGGGCTTATATTATCACAAATAATATACCCGCGCATTGCGCGGGTTCTAAGCTAGTTTAATATAATAATGATGATTCAATCAACTTTGGCAACAGTATTTCAGGTTCAATCAACTTTGGCTTAAATATTTCAGGTTCAATCAACTTTTTCAAAAATAATTACACTTTACTTCAAAACACAATCAACAAAAGGGGCTGCTGACATTACATGCTAACATTACATTTTCATATAGGTCAATATTTGTAAGAAAAATTACAGAATGGTAATCTTTTGGCATAAGATTGACACATAGGTCACTTTTTGTAAGGAAAATTACAGAATGATCATCTTTTGGCACAATATTTACACATAGGTCATTTTTTGTAAGAAAAATTACAGAATGGTCATCTTTTGGCACAATATTTACACGCATATCAGTGTTTGTAAGAAAAATTACAAAATGATCATTTTTTGGCACATCAGCTTTTTCCCTTTACAAAAATAGTTATAAAAGACAGAGAAGCTAATATGAGAACAATTAGCTATATTAGATTCAAAATAATGTCAACAAAAACTTCTATTTACATCATATTTACATATAGGTCAACTTTTGTAAGGAAAATTGCAGAATCGTTTGACCGAACAGACTTTTTTTTTTTGTTCCCCTTTACAAAATTGGTTGTAAAGGCCAAAGAAGCTAATACGAAGGGATAGACACGTGCGAAACAAGTGCCTATAACATAGGTCAATTTTGGCCTAAATATTTCAAGTTCAGTCAACTTTTTCTACCGTTATAATACATGTATTATCAATAAGTATTTATGCACAGAGATTCTATATACTTCCCTTAATCATATTTGAAATTCTACCTTCGATCGATCGAAGTTCGTTCGAGCGATCGAGCATTCCAAAGTTCAAGTGATTGAACCATGTTCAATCGATTGAAACCCTGCCGATATAAATTTAATACATGGTCCCTACTTTAATCGATCAAAACCTTTTCAATCGATCAAACCTGACCGATCTACTTTTGAGTGATCGAACGATCGATCGAACTTGTAATCATCAGGATTCCCAGGTTTCACGCAAAACCAGCCACCTGCACCCCCCTTTCCCCTATATATACTTTGTGTTTTTGTGAGTGGTGTGTTTGCTGAACCTAGAGAGTTAGAGAGAGTGTGTGTATGTTTGTGTTTATTTATATATACACAAACATCCATATATATATACACACATAGATATATATATATATATATACGGTAAGAGAAGGAGAGACAGACAGACAGAAAAGAAGAAGAAAAAAAAAGAGGGAGAGAGAAGGAGACTGAGAGAGACAGAGACAGAGACAAGAGAGAGGCCGTCATTAAAGCTTCGGAATTCAAACGAGCCAAATGCGCCCTTAACGACGTTCGGTGAGTTCCAAACTCACTCGGTAGCTTAGTTATGATGTTTTACATATTCTGTACGTTTAAAAAGGATCCAAACACTCCCTAATGTATTCTGGGCATTCACTACCAGAATCTGGAGAAGTCGAAGTTCGAGCGATCGAACAACCCTGAGTCTCAAGCGATCGAAATGACTTCAATCGATCGAGACTGCCTTGACTTCGATCGATCGAGAACACTTCAATCGATCGAACCTTAACATAACTTGGTTGTTCCCTTTAGTTTATAATCCATAATGCTTAGCTATTCATTGATGTTTCATGTTCTATTATGCGATATTATGGATTACGAAGGTAATGGGATGCAATAATAAGTTTGAGATAATGTGGTGAGAAACGTAATAAGGTTCGGAACATTAGTAACGTTACGGCGCATTAACAAGATAAGGTTTGAGTTATGTTGGTGGGTAACATTAGTTAATCCTGGTGTTTGAGTCATTGGGATAGTGGTAACCGTCAGTATAAGTGAGTCAATATCATGAGTTGGTTATGAACACATCTGTGTGGGATGCGAGCGTTATGTATTGTGCTAACAAAAAGTGATGATGCATATGAATTATGAACATATGATACTCGCAAGCGTTCTTAAAAGCGGTGAACAGTAAGAGTTCTTAAAAGCGATGGACAAGAGTATTGGTGCGTCCATAGATTAGTCGTTATATGAGAGCGATGTATAGTGCTCGCAAGAGTTCTTAAAAGCGGTGAACAACAAGAGTTCTTAAAAGCGGTGAACAACAAGAGTTCTTAAAAGCGGTGAACAAGAGCAGTGGTATCGCGTGATGATATAATCAGTTCGGTATAGTCAGTTGGGATGGGTATAGTCAGTCCTAGAGTAGGAGAATGATGAGAATCGGTTAATGTTGTGTCTGAATAAAAGAGGAGAAGATTTTATTAATATCACTGCTATATATCGTGCAAGACTAATGATTACGTTATTGCTATGAGACTGTGTTAGTTAATTCTCACTCAGCTTTCAGTAAGCTAACGACCTTTATTGTCTGGACATTCCCCGTCCAGACTATTCTGTCCCTAACAATGCAGGTGATGGAACCTACGGTGATGGCTACTACCCGGAGTTGGATTATGTAGAGGGTGGCCCCGCTGATGCCGGTTATACTGGAGAGGAGTATTATGCTAACGACTATCCTTACGCCAGCTGAAGATTTGAAGATAGTTATTGTAGACACCCCAATTTTGACCGATCGTCGAATTTAGGAGAGCGTCACCTCCACGTCCAATGATGATAAGAACCGAAAGATTCGAAGTATTCCAAGCTCTTCAGAAAGTTCTCCAAACGCGATAAAATTTCACAGAAAGAAGAAAATACCAGGTGTTTAGGAGAATTCAGGTATAAAACACCATTTTTGGAAAAGATCTTCGAAAATAAGTTTCTTTAAGAAAAAGGAAGAAAGAAAAGACCTAAAAAGGAAAGTTCAACAAAAAACGGCACACAGCAGTATTTCGCGGCACTCAGTGAGTGCCGCACGGCATTCAGTGAGTGCTGAACGGCAGTCATAGAATGCCGGCCCGACATTTACTAAGTGCCGCCGACATTTTCTGACTGCCGTTTGCTTTTAAAGTCCGTATTTTGTGGTACAATACGTATATGTATGCGGATAAAAATAAAAAACTGATAAAGTAAGGTTGACAAAGATACGGCAATAAAAAATTTGGCGCGACACTTACTGAGAGCCGCGCGGCAGTCATGGAATGCCGCCGCGGCTTTCACGGAGTGCCGCTGCGGCATTCACTGACTGCCGCAAAAGGTTTTTGACTGCCGTCCTGTGCAGCAGTCTGTCTATTTTCAAGAAGTACGTATTGTACCACCAAATGAAACATACATTTATACCTGTCTTTTACTCCGAATTCACTGAAAATACTTGGCAATTTTGTCTATAAAAGAGGGAGGATCTTCCTTGAGAAAAGAGATACAAAAAAAAACAAGAGACACAAGAAAATCACTACCACTACACCAACATTCTTTGAGAGAGAAAAGAGAGAGTTTTGGAAAACTAGAGAGAAGAGCTTGGAAGATCTTCAAATAAGAGAAGCTTTGAGGATAGTTTGGAGGTGATCCTCTAACCATAAGTTGTTTCTTTTCATTCTTTCTTTTAAGCCTTTAAACTACTTAGTTTTCTTTGTTTTATTTCTTCTTGTTGTTTATACTTCCCTCTTGAGATTCTTGGAGATCTTCAATATCTCTCTTGGAAGTTCTTGAGTTTGATGTTTTGAATCTCATATAAGCTTATACTTCACATGGGAGTCAAAGTTTAATCATCACTTCATTTTATAAGCAAATAGATGGATCCAAGTCCATGCTTATGACTTAGGTCCTCTAGCTTGATGTTTCATGGAATCCTTTCTATATTCCCTTGAGACTCATAAGTATTAGTCATATGTTGATCTCCAATGACCATCAAATGGTAGGAGAAAATAGTTTTGAGTCTAAGTCCATCTCCATGGTTTAGCTTCCTATGTCTTGAGATTTCTTGAAGTCTATTCATACTTCACTTGAAATCTACAAATATAAAGGTCTTTAGCCTCCAATGTCCATCAAATAGTAGGAGAAAATGGTTTAGTTTAAGTCCAACTTCATGGTTTAATAGTTGGGGTTAACAAATGAAAGTTGGACTTGACAATGAAGCAATGGGTTCATAAACCGGTTTCGATCAAGGATTTTTAATTCGAAATCCAACCGTTGGAATCAAGTAGAACCAACGGGAGGGTGTCAATAACTCAAAGTTCTACCACTGTAATTTTTGTTTCAAGGAGATTTAATGTCTAAAGTGGTTTGGTTATGAGTTTTGTAAAGTCACTACAATCTGTCCAGAGTTTCAGCACAGTAACATTCTTTTGAAATAAGTAAATCAGTGCTTTAATAAAGTGTTTGTGACCCAAAATAATTTTTTCTAAGTAGATTAATGTGTTAGGAAGTCACCCTAAAAAGAACAAAGCATTTTTGATCTTTTTGCTATTTTTAGAAAATCGTGCAAGAACTCTGGACAGAAGGTTGTAGAATGCTGAGTGATGTCTGGTTTCTGTCCAATTTCCGGAGATCCGACCATTGAAACTTTGATTTATTTTTTGAGTTAAAAACTAGACACACAGAGGCATCTTGTGTCCAAAATTCATCAAGATCAAACCACGGGAACTATGCTTTTTGATTTTTTTTAAAGTTATGATCTGCTCTCAGCAATTTCCAGAATTCTGCAATAGTTTTCATCAATCTTATGAATAATGGCATAGATGAAATTTTCATGAGTCAAGGTTCAAACCATGTTTCAATAATGATTAGTTAAGCTTGAATTCAAAGTTTAAGTGATCCAAACCATTGAGTATTTCATAATTCATTCTTGTTCATGTACATATTCATCCATGTGGCTTGATGCTTGTAATTAGGACTTGTGTGCTTTAGATTTAATTACATTTTATAGATTTAAGCTAGAAGTCTAGGATTGTTATTTAAGATCCAACTTTATATTTTGTATATCATGTGGACTAACCCTTTGTTTTGTAGCGCTATTAAGGTATGATTTCTTGAACTCCTCTTTAGTTTATTTTAATTTCTTGATTTTATCGATTTTTTGACTTAATGCGCGACACCTTAGAATTAGGACTTGCTTTACTTGTATCTATGGATTAGAGACTCTATTCCTAGGTTTTATCTATTTGCATGCATTTGCACGTTTAATATTCGCAGCCGGATCCCGGGTAAGTTCTCTAGTTCCCTATTTGCATATCATATTGCTTGCTACTTGAATTATGTGATTTTTGAATGATATTTTATCACTTGCAATCTTACACCCTTTAGACATGCTTTTGTAATGTATATTTATACATATGTATTAGTTGATGGCACATTTAAATTAATAAATCGATTAAAAGGATGTTAAGTAGAGGCCTATCGCGAGATAGGATGAGAAAGGGTGCTTTAGTTCGATGGGCTCCTTCCCTTCTCATTCCATAATCCCCGGACCTAGTTTAATCTTTGGTTTCGCAAAAGATCAGTTTCCTTTTGAAATGGTTTCTTAATTTTTCCTTTTAAAAATTAAGTGGCGACTCATTTGTCTTGAATTTGAAATTTAGAAAAGATTTTAAAAGAAAGCTGTGGGTAAAAAGAAAGAAAATTGCGATATCCACATTTATATCTAGTTTATATTCTGTCGAACTCTGTTTTGTTTAACGGGTACTTGGGCATATGTTGTCTCCAAACCTGTTGTGATCCTGAAGACCACACTGATGTTTGTAATAGTGATACTGTTTTTGTTATTTCAGTTGTTTATTGTTCTTTTGTCTTGTGGACTAGTACCGTGTGGTGTGAAACATTAGTGACATTCACCCGTCATTCCCTATGGACCCAAAAAAAAGGAAATTTATTTTTCTCTATTTTTGCTGCTCCGGGGTGTGACAGGTTATTTTGGTATCAGAGCTAGGTTGGTGATATTTTTTTTCGTTCATTAACAAGCCCACACCATTTGGTCCTATTATTTAAGATCCTTGAGATGAGATATGATAAGATAAGTTCGTCCTTCTGACGATAGTTAATTTTTCCTTTGCAGGTTAGAATTATGGATCAAGAATTCCATAAGTTTGTGACTGATGCCTATGGAGGACACGTGGATCATGGGGGTACCGTAGAGTTAGCTGACCCGGAGTTTTATCATGATCGCATACACTAGACAGCTAGTAGATATCTAGAGGAGGATATGTGGAAGGCTCTTTATGTGATTGGGAAGACTCACCCTACAGAGATGCGTATGGATGCTTACCATTCAGCGAAGATTGGTAGGGATATTTACCAGGAGATTTTACGCTTGATCCAGAATAAGCTGGAGATGGACGCTATAGAGCTTCGCGCTATTCTTGGAGGACTTATTGAGGCAACACCAGCAGCAGCACCACCATCACCGGTACCCGACGTACCAGTGCCAGTTCTGGAGCCTGAGCCGATTCAGGGCGAGGAGGACCAAGAGCCAGAGGATGAGCATCCTGGCGAGGATATTGACTGGGATGGAGAGGAGGAGCCTATGGATGATGAGGACCCAGCGGAGGAGGAGCCTGCAGACGGTGACGGTGATGACGACCCGGAGGAGCCAGAATTTGAGCTAGAGGACCCAGTAGAGGGAGACGAGATTTTGGAGATACCAACAGAGGATATTCCTAGTGAGGAGGTAGTCATTCCAGAAATACCTGTTGTGTTCGATTTACCAGCAAGACCTGCACTACATATGACAGCCATTACCAATATGGCAGCCGAGTGGGTAGCAGCGATGGTTGCACAGCCAGCTGGACTTCCGATAGGACAGGCTGCACTAGCAGAGGCCATCGCCCTAGTTGGGAATTTTGCCGAGTTGATCGCTGATGTCGCCGAGCCAGCATTTGGTGTTCAGGATATGGATGTTGACGAGATGATCGTTGAGGATTGCGATATAGGAGTAGTAGTTGGAGGACTTGTTGCGCCAGTAGAGGCCGATCCACCTATGAAGATAGACACTGCACCAGAGGATGAGGCACCACCAGCAGGATTAGATGCCGACAACTTTTAAGTCGGGATCGGCAGTGTTTAGTTTTTGTTAGTTTATATCAGGACATGTTGTCCACAAGATTTTTGGGAGCTTGAGAGATAGCTATTTGATCATAGCCTTGTATAGTATTAGCAGCAGTGGTACAATTATTAATAGCTGACCTTAGTATTGTTGTTGCTTTTGTCCCATGTGGTACACAGTTTGACTAGTGTATACTATGCAATACATCTTTTGATATATACAAGTAGTACTTTTGATATTAATTGTATGTTTGAATGATATGGGTTGTTTAGTAGAACTGTTAGTTCTTGCTGCTTCACACTCTATCTTATTTTCATTGCTACGAGAAGACGTTCAGCTTATCAATAGGTCTTTTGTAGGTGCACCTCCCTAGCACACTATGGTGGGACCCTTGAGAAATCACTAAGAGCGTAATGGAGCACTTATTCCAGAGGGAATGGACCCATCCAGAGTTTTTGAAGCATTTATGCAAAGAATTGAGCATGTAGGGGATACCTACAACCATGCTACCAATCAGCGACCTGTTGAACCCCCAGCGGCACCGTTTCAGCTAAGGCAAACTGGAGACAAGTTATTAGCAAATTTTCGTGAACTCTGTCCTGAAAAGTTCGATGGGTTAACCGAACCGTGGAAAGCCGAGCAATGGATAAGATAAATGGAGTTGATTTTCGAAGCATTAGAATGCAGTGAACAAGAGAAGCGTCATTTGGCTACGTTTCAGCTCACCTACGCCGCCGCAGATTGGTGGGAAGCCGAGCGAGCCACTGTAGGGATAAATACCGCAAGGGCGATGACTTGGGAGATGTTCAAAGGAAGATTTCTGGAAAAGTGCTTCCCAGAAGATGAGAGAGATCAACAGGAGAAAAAAAAATTCTTAATTTGGTCTTAGGAGGATGGACTGTACGAGAATATACTATACAGTTCGAACGTCTATCTAGATTCGTTTAACATATGATAGACACCCCACAGAAGAAGGTGAAGAGATTTCACTAAAGATTGAACTCCCACTTCAGACATATGATGGTTGGTCATCTGAATTAGTCATTTAAAGGGATTGTTAGATTTGCTGCAGGATTGGAGAAAGACATATATCCAACACAGCAACCACAGATAAATCGACCTCAGTCGTCAAGAGGATTTAGCCGCAAATTTTCAGACCTACCCGTCAAGGAATACCCAAGGGTGGAAACCCCAGGGAAATTTTCAAAGGAACAAGAGAACCTGGGAGGGAACTAGGAAGCCACAACAGGGTTATTCTCGACCCTAGCAATATCGCCAGCAAGGACCACAACCGCAGGCATTGCTGACAGCCCTGCCAAGCAATCATGAAGGATGTTTTAATTGCGGAAAGCCAAGGCACATTGCCATGTTCTGCATAGCCTCCAGAGTTAATCGTCGGATGGATGTTGTTTGCCGGAATTGCAATAAGTCAGGTCATTTGAGCAATGATTGTTGTGCATCACACGGAGGATATTATGGGGCACCTATTAAGGGAATACAAGGACCCCCAGATCAGACAAGTATGAATGCTATCATCCCAGGGGAATCAGGCTTTAATGCTGATAAGCAGCAACATTTGGAAGGTACGCTCGTACTCTTTCATAGTCCAGTTAAAGATTTATTCGATACTGGAGCTGCACGTTCATTTATCGCTGTTAAGATTATGCGTCAGTTGGGTTTAGAACCCCAGATACTTGAGCCAGCACTTAATGTTGTGTCACCATTGGGAGTGACTATTAAGTTGGGTAAAGTGTGTAGAGATTGCCCACTAACCTTGGGAGATAGGAATCTTCCAGCAGACTTGGTAGTTTTGTCGATGTCAGAGTTCGACATTATCCTAGGGATGGATTGGTTGACTAAGTATGATGCCAATTTAGGCTGCCCTACTAGGACGATTGTATTTCCAATACCTGGAGGATAGATGATCAGATTTCAATGTCAGCCGACAAGTGATATGTTCTTGACAAGTGGTTTAGCTACAATCGGGAGTACGAGTACGGAACCAACGATGGATTAGATTCCTACCATACGAGGTTTCGTAGATGTATTCCAGGATATTAAAGGACTTCTACCGAAAAGAGAAATAGACTTCTGCGTGGAACTAGTACTTGGTATATTGCCGATATCTAAGACTTCATATAGGACGGCACCAACTGAGATGTTGAAATTGAAGAAGCAAGTTCAGGAGCTTGAAAATATAGGTTTTGTTCGTCCAAGTACATTACCTTAGGGAGCACCAATTCTGTTTGTGAAGAAGAATGACGGAACACTTCGACTCTGCATAGACTATAGGGAGTTGAACAAGGTTACGATCAAGAATAGATATCCACTTCCTCGGATAGATGACCTATTCGATCAGTTACAAGGATCAAAGATTTTCTCTAAGATTGATCTACAATTCAGATATCATCAGTTATTAGTTCGATCAGAGGATGTGACGAAGACTGCGTTCAGGACAAGATACGGGCATTATGAGTTTCTAGTTATGCCTTTTGGATTTACAAATGCGCCAGCGGTATTTATGGACTTAATGAATAGAGTATTCAGACCATATTTGGGTAAATTCATTATAATATTCATCGATGACATCTTGATCTACTCAAAGACGGAGCAAGATTACAAGGAACACTTACAGATTGCTTTGCAAACACTTCGAGATAACAAGTTGTATGCAAAGTTCAGTAAGTGTGAGTTTTGGCTACATGAGGTTAAATTCTTGGGACATGTCATATCTCAAGACGGTATCTTAGTGGACTCATCTAAGATTGATGCAGTCTTAAGCTGGAACAGACCGACTAATGCGATAGAGGTCAGAAGTTTTCTTGGTCTAGTAGGATATTACAGGAGATTTGTAGAAAGATTTTCCAAGATTGCAGGACCATTAACAAATTTAACAAGGAAGGAGGCAAAGTACGAATGGATAGACAAGTATGATGATGCATTTCAGAAGTTAAAGGAAAGATTGAATTCTGCACCGGTACTCGCGATACCTAAGAGTGGAGAGCGATACATATTCTATAGTGATGCATCGCACCGAGGATTAGGTTGTGTGCTTATGTAGGACGGGAATGCCATTGCATATGGATCAAGACAATTGAAGGTACATGAGAAGAGTTATCCGACGCATGATCTGGAATTGGAAGCAATAGTGTTTGCATTGAAGATTTGGAGACACTCTCTATGGAGATAAGTTTGAACTGCTTTCCGATCATAAGAGCTTGAAGTATTTGTTCTCTTAGAAGGAGTTGAACATGCCACAACGAAGATGGATGGAGTTGCTCAAGAACTATGACTTTTCATTGCAATACCATCCAGGCAAAGCAAATGTCGTAGCAGACGCTTTGAGTCGTAAACCTCGACTAGTGATCGCTGCATTACTAATTCGAGAATAGAAAGCATTGGAAATGTTAGCTGAATTTGAGCTTCAGCCAGTGGAACCAATGGAAGGACTACATTTTGGATGTTTGATGGTACAACCAACTTTGATCAGTCGTATCATAGCAACTCAACAGACAACGGAAGATTTGAAGTTATGGTTTGCCAAGATGTCAACCAAGGAATTAGAAGTCTGGAGTATCAGTACAGACGGAGCTTTACGATGTAAAGGTAGACTTTTTGTACCAGACGGAGAAAATCTCCGGAAAGAAATATTGGATGAAACACATTAGGGACTAAAATGACACAATGACCATACTTTCAAGGGTATTTTTTTTGTATTTATTTATGTCAATCTAGGTGATACGCGCTTCAAACCTCAGGAGGTGTAGGTGATATTATTGAAACGTGAAGAGGTCTAAGTGTGATTAGAGCAAACCTCACGGGGTGTATGTGATATTTACCCTAAATAAATTGAGCAAAGCAAAAATAGATCACATCTCTGTTTTTTATTTTTATTTTATTACTAGGTATTACTGGCACGTACAAGGCACGTGCCAGCTGCTGCTTGCGTATTGATTTCGTTAGAGCAACTATAGTGGTAGTAAGTAACAAGCAAGTCTATTTATCTTTCCTAGGTCCTAAGTTTGGTTCAACATCCGGGTTCAACTTTAATAACAATCAAGTTTGAGAGCTTACTATGACATTTTAAATTTGGGAACTATAGTATTAGTATAATTTGAATACACGTGCCAGCTGTTATTGATACTGTATTGAACTGGTTAGAGCAACTCTAATGGTAGTAACCATTTTGGATCCTTCAACAGCTTTTTTGGTCACCTAAATGAGTTTTTCTTTTTCTTTCTTTCTTTTTTCTTTTCCTTTCAAAGATTCTCCAACTATAATATTCAAAATGAGTATCGAATTTAATATTATTTAATATATTTTAATATCATTGACCCACTTCAACTATTATTTTATTTTAATAATAAAACCACGTTCTCTCTCAAAAGCCTGTAAGTTTGGATCCTCAAACCATTATATTTTTAATCTTGTTATCAATTGTGTAATAATTTAATATAAGACATTATCTTCTCTCGAATTATTTTCATTGACTTTTACAATGTCACTACTTCTATACTATCAACTATGCTTTGGGTTGTGTTATGACATTCAAATGTTGCAACTAATAATACAAGGTCAGAAATAAAAACTGAGTAAATCTTGCATCCCAAACATTATTTCAAAATACTTTTTGTGGTCCCATTTTATGTATCAATCTTTGCATTTTCAATCATTTACCCTCTTTCAAGGAAGCATTAATAATTGCATTTACAAACATCTAAGTAATAATATTTTTAAGAGTTATTTCCATCTCCATATATTCAAAGTTCATTAATGGATAATAGTTTTGAAATGGTAAATGACATATACAACGGAGTGAAGGAGTGACTATTTGTAGTTTTTTCCCCTCTCCATCATTTGAGCACATAAACTGGGATAATGAAGTAATTATTTATAAGTTATTTCCTTCATCCAAAATTCCAACACATACTAAGTAATAATATTCGGCATGTGTGTGTAATAAAATTAAATTTATAAGCATGTGTGTAAATTAAATTTATAGGCATGTGTTCAAATAAATAAAACCTTCATTTGGTGTGGAGTTCTCCATTTATCATACAGATATCAGCTCTTTATTTTTTTTTTGAAGGATATAAGATATTTATTTGGTTTTTCTTTTATTTATTCACCTATTTCTGAAAAAAAGGATCATTATTTTTCAGCATTTGAGTATAAGATTTGAATAGTGTTATTTCAATTTGGAATGAGTTTTGAGTAAAAGTCCATTGGGTATAGATTGTGTTTTAGTTCTACGATAACAGAGCACCTAAGAGTTTTTGGAACCAAGCCTAATTTTAATGGTTTTTTTTTATAATTTCTTTTAATGGTTTTTTTTTTTTTTTGGATTTTCATTTTTGGTAGCATTTGTTGCATTTTGAAGTGGTCCCACTTTTAATAGTGGTGTCAACGCTATTTGAATTTAACCACACTTAAGTATAAAACCAGTCAGTTCACGTGTAAACTCTTTGTTATGTAAAATTTTTCCCTTCCCAATAATTTTTTAAAATGTATTTTTGAAAATGTCATTGATCACTTTGAAATTTTTTTGACTTCTTTGTAATTTTTAAAATGTTATTGACTTCACTTCTTTGTTAATTTTTATTGGAAATGTTACGACTTTTTTGTAATTTTTGAAATTGTTATTTAATTATTTGTAATTTTTATTGACTTCTTTGTAATCTTTTGAAAAGTTATTGATGTTTTTATAATTTATATTGACCTCTTTGTAATCTTTGAAAATGTTGTTGACTACACTCTAATTATTGCCTTGGTAAGAGGTGGCGGTACATGGGTAGTTTGTTGAACATTTGACTTCTTAACAATTTTTGCAAGTTTTATTGAGCTATTTGTAATTACTATCAACCAGTCAACCCTTGAACTGACAGTCAAAACCATTGAACTATCGGTCAAAATAAAAATGGGATAATTAAAAATCAGTTAGCAATTTGTTGACAAATAAAGAGTCAGTCACCTACTTTTTCAAAATAAAAAAGAAATCATTTTCAAAATTAAAAATTTTAAAAACAGTCAATTTTTGATTTATTTTTTAAATGAAAAATAAAAAAATTGCATTTACCCCCATCTTCTTCCTCACCACCACCAACCACCAGTCGACACCCCCACCCCTACCACACCACGACCACCAGCCACTAGTCGTCGCCAGCACCTCCACAACACCACGACCACCACCTCCACAACACCACGACCACCACCACGACGACCACCACCACCACCACCATGACCGGCCACCATACCACACCACGTACACCATGACCATCACTACAGTCAGCCATTACTATACCACGACCTCCCCCACCACACCACTACCACCACCACCATAACCACCACCATGGTCAGCCACCACACCATACCATGACCAAATCCTAACTTTCCTATCTCTTCTCTCTCTTTGATCTCCTCTTTCTCTCTAAAAGATGGCAACCATGAAGAACTCTCCCTCTCTCCTTTAAGAAGATAAAAAAAGAGTTGCAGGTTGGAGCAAGAGTCCAAACCTATGAAGCAACTCACCAAACCTGAACAGGAGCAACTCACTAAACTTATGGAGCAACTCAACAAATGAAACGAAAAAAAAAAGTGTTCCATATTTGGAGCAATAGTCCAAACCTGAAGAGCAACTCACCAAAACTGATCGGGAGCAACTCATCAAACGTATGGAGCAACTCACCAAATGGAAAGAGCAGCGTTGTTCCTTACGTTTGGTGAGCTGCTCCTCATGTTTAGACTGCTGCTCCACACGAAAATAAAGAAAAAAAAAGAAAAGAAAAAAAATAAAAGAGTTCCCAGTTTGGAACAACAGTCCAAACCTGAGGAGCAACTCACCAAACCTGATCGAGAGCAACTCACCAAATGTACGGAGCAACTCACCAAACGGAATGAGCAGCGTTGCTCCATACGTTTGGTGAGTTGCTCCTCAAGTTTGAACTATTACTCCAAACCTGGAACACTTTTTTTTTTTTTTTTTTTTTCTTTTTGTTTAGAGAGTTGCTCCATATATTTAGTGAGTTGCTCCTGATCAGGTTTGGTGAGTTGCTCCACAGGTTTGGACTCTTGCTCCAACCTGCAACTTTTTTTTTTTTTTTTTTTATATTCTTCTTAGAGAGCATTTTTGCTCACCCAAAATTTGGTACACCAATGCTCACCCAAGCATCCCATTGGCCAATGCAGTGGGGCCCAGGATTAAACAAATGTTGTTTAATATTGTTTAAACAAATGTTGTTTAATATTGTATAATCCTGGGCCCCACTGCATTGGCCAATGGGATGCTTGGGTGAGCATTGGTGTACCAAATTTTAGGTGAGCAAAAGTATTTTCTTCTTCTTAAGGGAGAGTGGGAGAGTTCTTAATTGTGATGATCTTTTAGAGAGAGAGAGAGAGAGAGGAGATTAAAGAGAGAGAATAGAGAGGAAAGTTGGGGTTTGGTCATGGTGTGGTGTGGTGGCCGGCCATGGTGGTGGTCATGGTGGTGGTGTGGTGGGGGAGGTCGTGGTGTGGTGATGGGTGGCAGTAGTGATGGTCATGGAGTTGTGTGGTGTGGTGGCCGTCCATGGTGGTGGTGGTCGAGGTGTGGTGGGGGTGGTGGCGGCGGTTGGTGGTGGTGGTGGTCTTTGGTGGCGTCGGCTGGTGAGTGGTGGTGGTGAGGAAGAAGATTGGGGGTATATGCAATTTTTAGATTTTTCATTTAAAAAAAAAAGATCAAAAGTTGATTGTTTTTAAAAATTTTAATTTTAAAATGATTTCTTTTTTATTTTGAGAAAGTAAGTGACTGATTTTTCATTTGTTAACAAATTATTAACTGATTTTTAATTATTCAATTAAATAAAGAAGACAAAAGAGGGGCAAAAACGTCAGGCAGCCCTTCAACTCTCAGTCAAAAATCAAAAAAGAAAGAAAAGACTATAGAGAGAGAGAGAAGACAGCCAGAGAGAGAGAGATACCCCCAAAACAGAGTGTAACAGAGATGATGCGTGGGCGGCCATTTAGCATTAAAGCCCCCTATCTAAATAAATTGAAAAGAAGAAGAGGAAGAAGAAGACGTATACGTGTCTGTCCTAATTAATCTACACTACACATTATATACACTCCCCCCGCCGTTTCTTTCTTTTCATTCTACAAACAAGTGAACAACAACAGCCCGCCATCTTTTTTCCCGGGGTTTGGTTTCCACTCCTATATTATATTATTAGTATATATTTATTATATATATATATATATATATAAATACAAAATACAAAGAAAAGAAAAGATTATCTATATATATATATATAGCTGGCGCCTGGCAGGTACACACACGCACGACGCACCTGACGAATGAATGAAGGAGGACCATTAACACCAAGTTCTATTCTATTTAATGTTCTTTGATCAGCAAAAAAAACACACACACACACACACACAAAGTTCTAATCTCCCTTCCTTCCGCTATCAGTCGGTAATCTTCTCTTTCAATTTTTGTTCCTTAATTAATTCCTTTTCTATATATATATATATATATATATATTTTTTTTCCCTTTTGCATGCAGTATTATTGGAACTGATTTCGATATTTCTTTTGTTATTTAATCTTCGTGTAATTTTGTTTCATTATTTATTAAGACTAGAGTACGGTGGAATGGATATATATATATATATATATATTTCTCATGGAGTTGTTCATTAGGAATTTGTTTTTGAATAATAATAATAATAATTTTCAAAAGAATTAATCCAAGTTCCTTTTCCAAATCTGACATATATATATATATATATATATATTGCTTCATATCAAACCCCACCTTAAGTTGTTCCCACTTATCGATCCTTTTTTTTAGCACAACATCGTCCATTCCATGGACCTGATCATACAGTTTTATATACACACACACACGCGCTTACACACACTTGTATGCTATGTTGATGATGAGTTAGTTAAATATCCCCATCGATAAGTTAAATATCCCAGATATATATATATATATATAGGGGACTGCATATATACGGGTTATTTGCAGGGGCGGAGCTAGAAATTTTGGTCAGGGGGGCCTAAGCCACACGGGGGTTCGGGGGCAGCGCCCCGAGGCGATTTTTTTGGGGTCTATTTATGCATAATTGGCGATTTTTTTAGGGGCTACTTGTATATAATTACAATTTTTATGGGATATGCTTATAATATGAGTCTATTTGGAGACATGTAAATATTGTATAGTGTGTTTCAAAATTCTAGGGGGGACTATTTCTAAAACGTATAAAATTCTCACACTAAAAGTGTAATTTTCAAAATTCTAGGCGCATTTCCTTTAAGTTGTATGTACATGTAAATCCATATACATGTAGTTGATGGCATTAAATTAGGCATTTAACCCCTTTGAGAGGCCTAAATATAAGTTGAGGGGGGGGCCTAAACATAAGTTAAGGGGGTTTAAATGTAAAAACTATAACAAATGTAGGGTAAAATTTTTCTTCCCAAAAAGTGAGTGGGGGCACGTGCCCCCACTGGCCCTGGAATACCTCCGCCCCTGGTTATTTGGTTTGCATTAAGACATTCCCAGATTTCGGAGCTAACTACTGGAGTATTCTTTTACTCCTACCTAGCTTATCTCTCACTAATATTTTAGAATTAAAAATTCTTCTTTTCAAGTTAATTAATCTTTCTTTCTAATTGTTTACAGTGCAATTAACTTGTTCAAAATACTGGCGTAATTAATTCTTTGATGTTGTGTTGTAATATATGGCATTTGTTCAATTCCCATTTATGTTTTGTTGGTTTTGGCATTTTCTGGCCGGGTTTGTAATGTATATGACATTAATTTCTTGTATAAAAAAAAAAGAAAAAAAAAAAAAAAAAAAAAAAATTCTGGGGGGTCTAATCTAATATGTTGCTGTCTGCAAGTCATACAGCTAGCTACTTGTGATGTGCTGTTGTAATGCATAAAATACAACGAAACGATTCAGTACACCCTTAAAGTTTAGGCGCCAATAGATCGATTTACACAAAATTTTGGTAACAAGTTTTTATTTTTAATTTTATTTTATTTGCATATATACATAGGAGGCCGTGAAGAAGATCCTCTCATAAATTTATGAACGGTTTCGAACATGGGGCTTCTACTTCTAGATCTCTTCATTGCTGCATCAATTCCAGTGCTGAAAGTTCTATTGGTGACAGCGCTTGGATCATTTCTTGCGTTAGATCATATCAATATATTGGGAGAGGACGCAAGGAAGCATTTGAATAATGTAAGTTGTCCATGCATTTTAAGGGTCCATTTGTGAATCAATTAATTGTTTGATTGTTGTACGTATCCCTTGTTACTTTCTTAATATCTTGAACAGTTTTCTCTTTTTCTTTTAATTTTTACCTCTAATAATAAGAGAACTGATGATCATCAAAACTTGTACATTACATAAATCTTTTTTCATTTTTTGTTTTGTTTCTTTCTATTTCATTCTTCTGTGTTGGCGAGCAGTTAAGATCGTAATGTATGTATTTGCCCGAATAATCATTATGGATAAGTCTCTTCCAATTTGTAACAAAATCGAGATTTCTTCTAAACCCTATGGTTGTCTGTATATTGATGTTGAGACTTGGCAACCAATTTTCTCTGTCACATGCAGTTATAACTGACCATCTGAACTATACAACTCTCTATGTGTATCTGTTCCCATTAGTAATTTGTTGAACGAACCAAATAACCCTTTTCAAGTTGTATTCTCATCTTTTGTTTCTTTTTTTATGAACAAACATGAGTTGCTAGGAACAATATGCAGACACATTTAACCAACACCTAAAACACACACAAGAAAGCAAAAAAAAAAAGATCATCTAAGAGTGATCAACACTAACTGATTGAGTGCAGACAATAAAACCGACTTCCCTCTGTACATCTTTCAATTTTCTCTTTTCCAAGTAGTAAGTAAACATGACAGCTAATGTACACCCTCCCTTTTCCAAAGTTGATCGAATCGGGTATAGATGGTTGAAAACATTTCTCGCATCTCATCCAACATGCATGCTCTCTAGCCCCGAACCTAAAGATTTAACTTCAACTTGAAAAGAACCAATACATCGGTCCTCCATGCCGGTTCTAATACCAAATGTTAGGAACCTGGCTTAAGGAACGTGAGATTGGTCTTTTAATGAGAGCAAGTAGGAACTTGGTTGCTTCGAGGGAACCCTTTACCTCCGGTGTTAACACCACACAAGTGATATACCCAATGAATACATTGCAAAAAGATAATTCATTATTCTCCTGAGACCTACTTATAAAGAAGTTTATATAGCAAACCATAACCCACACTCTCCTACATTTTCTCTACTAACTTAACAAATAGGAAGACGTATTAATCATCAAAACTACATGTTAAAACCATTACCCAAAAACAAGCGAGATCTATTGCTAACAACACTACAAAACCAACCACAATACTGCACGTGAATCGGGCTATCATTCATTCGTGGAATGTGGACAGGTTCGTGTATCAGTTTTTTCCCTGTTAAAGGTGAATGTGATGTACCATATAGAAATGCCATTTTCGGCAGGAATTGTGCATTTTCTCAAAAATTGCCTTTAGTTGTTTTAGTTTAAAGGGGACATATATGTATGCATAAGTTTTACACCTGCCAATAACTTTTGGGTAAATTACATTTTGCACCCTTATATTTGGGTGTGATTTCACTTTGGTCCCTACAGTTTCAATTCAGGTTCAATGTAGTCCATTTATCAAATTTTTTTACAATTTTTGATAGATTTAGGTTCAATAAGGGGTGTAAAGTGTTATTTCTCTAAGGCAATGTACCATTATGCCCCTGATGTTACCTTACATGTGCTTCATATGAACTATTTCTATAAAAAAAAAAATAGAAGGAGATTTTCATGAATGGACTACATTCAAACATAATTGAAACTGTAAGGACCATAGTGTCAAAATTAAAATTTCAGGGACCAAAGTGAAATCATACCAAAACTATAGGGATGCAAAGTGTAATTTACCCATAACTTTCATACCTTGCTGCACTATTTTTGCCATTACTCCCTATCCACAACGATTTTTGACCTCAACGTTTTCCAACACGATACTAGAGTGCATAAGCTTTCCGTAGGTCACAAGCTTATTTGTGTACAATGCTTAATTAAACCTTAAAATCTTGCAGTTTATTGTAATATATTGTTAAAAGCTTGATAAACATTGTTGGACTCATTCTCTAACAGCTTAAGCTTTTGGAGTAGTTGGTAACTTAACATGGTATGAGAGCCTTGTTGTGGGATGTCCTGGGTTTGACTCTCCATCCCCGCTTTGTTGTGCATATTTGCACTTGTTATTTTGTCTCCACTATGATGGAGTTTGGTTTGTTTGCTCTCCACGTGCAAGTCGGTGTTGTACGTGAGGGAGAGTGTTAAAGCTTGATCTACATTGTTGGACTCATTCTCTAACAGCTTAAGCTTTTGGAGTAGTTGGTAACTTAACATACATCAACTCTATGTTGACAAGATCTCAATTTGACTTGAGACAAGTTCAAGTTATCAAGAAACTTTAAGAGATTTCTTCCAGTAAAGAAGTCTGATATTATAAGAACGGAGAACGGTTGTCCATAACTAAACTTAGTGTAATAGATTGTCCCAGACAATTTTATTTTTAATGCTGTTCAAGTGGGTATACAACGTGAAGCGACGAAATGTTGAAGGGGCGCGAGTGGTTGTGAGTGCTTTCTCACAGCAATATGGGATTTACTACGACGAGACGTTTAGTCCCGTGGCAAAGATGACTATTTTGCGAGTACTCTTCTCCCTAATAGCTACTAGTATGACAGCTCCCAAGTATACAAGACTAAAGCAACTAGTCATAAAGAAGGTGTTCAAAGAGAGAATAGAGAGAAAGAGAAGGCTTAACCTAATTAGGTCAGCCCACACTTATATATATATATATATATCAATCATATATTCAAGAAAATTACAAAAATACCCTTAATACTAATACTTATATTCTAACACTCCCCCTCAAGCTGGAGCATAGATATCTATCATGCCCAGCTTGTTACAAAGATCATAGAACGATCCTCTATTTAGTGCCTTGGTAAGAATATCTCCTAGTTGCTCACTAGACCTAACAAAAGAAGTAACAATTTCCTTTCTCATAACCATATCTCTGATAAAATGACAATCAACTTCAATATGTTTGGTCCTCTCATGAAACACTGGATTACTTGCAATGTACATAGTTGCTTGATTATCACAATACATCTTCATAGGTTTACTACTTGGAAATCCCATCTCTTGCAGAATAGTCTTCACCCATAACAACTCACACGCAGTATGAGCCATAGCTCTATACTCAGCCTCTGCACTTGATCTTGCAACTACATTTTGCTTTTTGCTCTTCCAACTGACGAGATTTCCACCAACGAACACACAAAACCCTGATACTGAACGTCTATCAAGACTGTCTCCTGCCCAACTGGCATCTGAGAAACCAACTATCTCCAAATTATCTGAAGGCTTTAACACTAAGCCTTTACCAGGGGCACCTTTTAAATACCTCAATATACGACACACTGCCTCCCAATGTGATAACTTGGGACTCTGCATAAACTGACTAACAACTCCAACAGAGAAGGTGATATCAGGTCGAGTTACGGTTAAATAAATCAACTTACCCACAAGTCTTCTATACCTTCCAACATCATTGAAGTCTTCTCCATCATCTTTACTAAACTTAATATTTGAGTCCATTGGAGTGTCGACAGGTTTTGAACCCATCAATCCTGTTTCATCTAGAAGGTCAAGGACATACTTTCTTTGGGATAAGAAAATTCCTTCCTTAGACCTTGCTACCTCAATACCCAAAAAATAACGTAGTAGCCCCAAATCCTTCATATGAAAATGCTTACTTAAATGAGATTTCAATAACTGTATACCTTCACTGTCACTGCCGGTAATCACTATATCATCCACATAAACTGCTAGAACTATCGTACCTTTCTCACAGTGTCTCACAAAAACTGAATGATCAGAACTAGTTCTTCTCAACCCATATGAACTAGCTACTTGGCTAAACTTGTCAAACCAGGCCTTGGAGACTGTTTAAGGCCATAAATGGCTTTCTTTAACCTACATACTTTATGTGACTCCCCCTGAGCAACATACCCAGGAGGTTGCTCCATATACACTTCCTCATGTAGGTCACCATGAAGAAAGGCATTCTTTATGTCAAGTTGATGTAGAGGCCATCCCTTAGTAACAGCAACAGACAATAAAATGCGAACAGAATTGAGACGAGCTACAGGGGAAAAGGTTTCAAAGTAATCCACACCAAAAGTCTGAGTGTACCCTTTAGCCACCAAACGAGCTTTCAACCGTTCGACAGTACCATCTGGATGATACTTAACCACATAAACCCAACGACAACCTACAACATGTTTCCCAGAAGGAAGATCAGTTAACTCCCACGTACCATTTTTGGACAACGCCAACATCTCATCATCCATAGCACTCTTCCAACCCGGAGAAACCAATGCCTGAGTATGAGACTGAGGAACAGAGACTGAAGATAAAGCACTAACAAAAGAACGCAATGAAGACGATAAATGAGAATACGAAACAACCTGATCAATAGGATGGTAAGTGCAAGAACGAATACCTTTTCAAAGAGCAATGGGTAGATCATGAGATTGAGGAACCTCAGCCGAAGTGGATGAAGATGGAGGTGGAGGTGGAGGTGGAGGTGGAGCTGGCGGGTCATGAATACTGGATGGCTTGTCACGACGACGATACACCTGCAAGGGAGGAGAACTAGGAGGAATGGGTAAGGGAATAGTGGACGATGGAGCAAGAACATTAACATCTAAAGAAGCACCGGAGGACGAAAAAAATGATGTACCTTCAAAGAAGGTAACATCTGCACTAATCACATAACGACGACTGAGGATTCCAGCATTTATAACCTTTTTGAGCGCGTGAATATCCCACAAATATACATTTGGTGGCCCGAGGATCCAATTTATCATGACCAGGAGTAAGAACATGAACAAATGCAACACAACCAAACAGACGTGGTGGTAAGGCAAACAATGATCTATCTGGATAGAGAACAGAATGAGGAATGCCACCACTAAGAACAGATGAAGGCATTCGATTAATAAGATAACAGGCAGTGAGTACAGAATCCCCCCAAAATTGTTTAGGAACATGCATGTGCAACATAATTGTTCGGGAAACCTCAAGAAGGTGTCTATTTTTTCGTTCAGCTACCCCATTCTGTTGTGGAGTATAACCACAAGAGGATTGATGAATTATCCCCTGAGAATCACAATAGGTCTGAAGAGGTCCTTTAACATATTCCAAAGCATTATCAGATTGTAAAATACGAATAGTGCAACCAAACTGAGTCATAATCTCTTTATAAAATAATTGAAAAATTGAAGAAATATCTGTACGTTCTTTCATTAAAAATAACCATGTCATCCTGGAACAATCATCCACAAAAGACACAAAATAAGAAAAACCTAATAGACTCTTATGTCTAGACGGACCCCAAACGTCGGAATGAACCAACTCAAAAGGAGTGGCTCGACGATTATTTTTACGTAAAGGAAAAGACACCCTATGATGCTTACCTAACTGGCAAGCCTCACACTCTAAACTAGACATAGACTTAAAGGACGGAAAAACCAACTGCAAGGACTGTAGTGAAGGATGACCCAGACGGCAGTGCCATTGATGTGGTGAAACAGTTGTATGTAAAGCCGTCGATTTATTCGCTATTGAATGTTGTTCCAGGTAATAAAGACCATCTAGCTCACGACCTCCACCAATCATCTTCTTCGAGCTGAGGTCCTGAAAAGCACAATGAGAGGGATAAAATGTTACATAACAATTTAAAGATTTAGTAAGTTGACTGACCGATAGGAGACTAAAGGGAAATTGAGGAATATAATTTATAGATGACAATGAAAGAGATGAGGTGGTAGAAACACGACCATGACCAATAATAGGACAAGATCGTCCATCAGCTAAAACAACAGAAGGCTGTGTGGGTGGACTAAGCAATTGTGTAAATACATTGGACTTACCAGTCATATGTGCCGAAGCCCCTGAGTCGATGACCCATGGTGAAGGAGCAGATGAAGAAAAACACGCAATATTACCTGACTGTGCAAAACCAGCAGTACTAGACAAGGATTGCTGCT
The DNA here is from genome assembly GCA_033977485.1 of Hydrangea macrophylla. NCBI lineage: Eukaryota > Viridiplantae > Streptophyta > Magnoliopsida > Cornales > Hydrangeaceae > Hydrangea > Hydrangea macrophylla. The sequence goes on from CM066993.1 coordinate 101,527,295, forward strand.
GTTGCTGTTGGATTAAGGCATTGTATTCCTCGCGGGAGAGAGTGATAGACTCATTTGAAGATGCTACGGCAGGTGGAGGAGTACTAACTTCCTGTTGAGACCCAGAAGCATTGTCAGAAGAGTACAGGGCTGGATTAGGTGAGGTCTCCCACGGCTTACCATAGATATCATAACACCTATCCACAGTATGATTGTCACCCCCGCAGTGTGTGCAATAAAGAGAACCACGGCCTCGACTAAAACCACGACCACGTCCCGGAGGACCTCCTCGTCCTCGATTACCATTAAACATAGGAGGGGAGTTGCTAAAGCCACGACCACTGCGACCGCGATTATTACCAGAAAAATTGCCATGACCACGAAAGGCCCCTCTATATCCCGTAGATGTAAGAAGTGCAGAATTTTCTTTCCCAACAGGCTCAGAAGAGATGGAGGAGGAAGACTCTGTAGTAACGCGGAGCACACGAGAATACACATTGCTCAAGGATGGAATACTACCATCACCGGCAAAAATCTGTGACTTAACAGACTGAAGATTCGAATGTAAACCAGATAAGAACTTGGAGACATAAAATTCCTCTCGTTGCTTCTTGATAACGTCAACATCATTAGTGATAGGATGATACTGATTCAACTCATCCATGAGTCCCTTAAATGTACTGTAGTATTCACTAACCGGCTTATCACCCTGTTGAAGCAGAAACAAATTTTGATATACCTCATAAACGCGAGAAGCATTCTTTTCCATAGAAAACGTCTCATGAACAGACTCCCAAATCTCTTTGGCTGAGGACAAGAACATGACACTCGAACACACAGTAGGTTCCATACTATTCCACAACCAGGACATAACCACATAATTCAGACACCCAATCTTCATAATCCTTACTATCCTTGGCCGGAGCAACAGACTCATTATATTTCAACTTCTTCCTAGCCCATAAGGCGACTTTCATAGCTTGAGCCCACAACAAGTAATTGGACCCATTCAACTTAGTAGTGATAATTTGCATACTCACAACATCGGACGAAGAAATAGAACCTTTCTTGTCAGCCATATCAACCAAAAACAGTAGGAGTCTTATACCCAATAACAAAGGAAAAATACTAACAACGAACACGAAGCAACATCAACACCAATAAACTCAAACGGAACTAACCAATAAGGTCCATAAAGGGACCAAGACAACACGAACGAAGAAACCACCAATCAAAATTGCCTAATCGAGTTCCGATGTATGCGAATATAATCCCTTGGACGGTTGGAGTTCAAGAAAGTGCAGAAATCAGATCATGAACAGTGCCCGATGAATAGTTACTGCATGAACAGTGTTCGATGAACAGAGTTTTCGGTGAACAGTGCTCGGTGAATAGTAACTGCGTGAACAGTGTTCGATGAACAGTGTTTTCGGTGAACAGTACTGCATGAATAGTAACTGCGTGAACAGTGCTCGCGTGAACAGTAACTGCGTGAATAGTGATGCGGCTGTGATGGTGGTGGTGGTGGTGGTGGTGTGCGGCGCTGTGAAGCCTATTCGGGTGGCTCTGATACCATGTTCAAAGAGAGAATAGAGAGAAAGAGAAGGCTTAACCTAATTAGGTTAGCCCACACTTATATATATATCAATCATATATTCAAGAAAATTACAAAAATACCCTTAATACTAATACTTATATTCTAACAGAAGGTATTAGTACGACTATTAGTTCTGTTGATTAAGGAGGTCACTGATGTATGGAAGCTATAGTGGCTAGCCTACACGGCTAGGCTAGTAGGAAAGGGAAGCGGAAAGAGACAATTGTGCTTACTGCTTGTGTGTTATGTGGTTTGGGTGTTTCTACTGCCCAACTCTAAGAACCTCCTATAGACAAGCACTTTTCTGCTCCTGCCACTGAACCTGTTTCTCCACCTCCTCTCATTTTGTGTAGAAGGACCATTGCTCCGATGCTAACTGGAATGTTCTGTCCCTATGAGCAGATCGTATTTTTTGTCTTCAATCCAGCACTTGTGTCCAGCAACTTGGCTAAAACAATAACATACGAAAGCATGGTCACGTTGTAAGCCTTTCTGATCGCTGTCTCAATTTTGCAACTCCTTTCAAGTTTGTCTATCTAATTTTGAGTAAGTTTTTTTTTCTTTTTTATTTGTGTGGAGTAATATTAGTTGATATTGTAGGTGGTTCATGCCTTTCAATATCCTCATGACATTTATTATTGGTTCAGCACTTGGGTGGGTGGTTGTCCGAATAACTAGAGCTCCTCCACATCTGCGAGGCCTTGTTGTAGGGTGTTGCGCTGCAGGTAAATACAGTAGAAAATCTATATGTGGTCTGTCTTTTGTTTCTTTTAATGCATGGCAGATATTTTTGTATGTTTGATAACTGAAGAAGAGCTATCATACATACTGTATACATCATGATGCTTTATGTCTATCTAGAGATCAACAACTATACTTTCCATTTCTCTAATATCTTATCGTTCTCGCTATTCCATCTTCCAGAATCCAGGTAAATTTGATAACATTTTGTCCTTTTCTATGCTACTAATTAATAACATTTTGATTAACTTCTGTGAAACCCATGTACTACACTCGCACACAATTTTATTTGGATGTCGATGGGGAATAGGCTATGAGCCAAGTGAATGACTAAGTCAAATTGATTTTGACGTTACCTAATGACTACAAAATTTACTTAACAAAGATTCATTGGCAAGTTGATATTTTTGTCAATTGTAGGTATTTAATAAAAGCAAGTTTTGCACAGATAACCCACACATCATGTAGGTGCGTTAGCCAAGCGATGACCTAGGAGGGAGATGTCTCAATTTGACAATGCCTAGAAACATTCTGATGCAAAGCACGTGCGCGCGCGCGCACACACACACACAGAGAGAGAGAGAGAGAGAGAGAGAGAGAGAGAGAGAGAGAGAGAGAGAGAGAGAGAGAGAGAGAGAGAGAGAGAGAATCATTTCTCAATCTAACTATACCAAAGAGGAAAGAGGTATCACTTCTGATGAAATTTTTGTACAAACGACAGATGCCAAGGAGAATATTTAATGTGGTTGCTCCAGGAACTTGCAGTCAATTTTCGGACAAATCTAGTTTTCATCGTTGTGAATCTATAGATGGAACTTAAATCTATTTTTCGTTTACTTCGTTTTCAAGGTCAACAAGGGAGAATCAAAGCAGCGGTGTCATTTGTTTTTAAGATCTGGTCAGCAGCACTATAAGTCTGTGTCTGACTGCTGCCTCCGATACTTTTGTGATGCCGGTGACTCATTGGTAATAGGCAATTTCTACATTCATAAACATCAAGTGTAATCGTAGTATGAGATTTCTGAGGCAATTACATCCAGCCTTCCTGGCATGTGACAATTCAAGAAAAGATTGACAATGAATGTTTGTTATGGAGAGTTGCTGAGTTTGTTGATGAAGTCTCAACTTTTTTTGTGATATCGATAACTATTAAACATTGAGAGTGTTCCAAGAACCATATCCTTGAGTACATCTTTCCTTCTAATATGGCCCAAATAGTCATTTTTAGAACCATCATATAGTAGTCTGTTTGCAAAGTAGTGTAGTCCTTGGCCTAGAGGAAGGATGCACTATTTGAGATGACTATAGGTTAGTATATCCTCTTTCCTTCCTAAACATAATTTCTTGATTTGAAATGAACAGGAAACTTGGGGAACATGCTTCTCATTATAATCCCGGCAGTTTGTAAAGAGAAAGGAAGCCCATTTGGAGCTCCTGATGTGTGTCGCACATACGGACTGGCTTATGCTTCACTTTCAATGGCGGTACATTCTTTTTCTTTTCTTCTGGTCTATGTGACTCATAGAACTCATCAACTCATACTTATTTTTAAAACTTTCATACACATGTATGTGTCTCATTTAAGGGCTGATACTCTGGACCAAATATTAGATATACTAAATAAAATCAAGAGATGCCTAACAAGTAGAAACAAGTCCATTTGGCTCCATTTGTAATGTACAATACAAATATCTTTAAGGCTTAAATTTTGTTTTACTTAGTCCATGGATATGGGTTACTACATCCTACAGTAATGAGGGACTTATGGCAGTAATTATATGTTGTTTGTTGTTGCATTTCAGATAGGAGCTGTTTATTTGTGGTCTTACGTCTATAACATTGTACGGATATCTTCAAATAAGACCACAAAAGAAGTCGAAAGAAGTGACTCATCTGTCAATAAGTTTTCCAGAGAAACCTCGGAATCACAACCAGGGAGTTTTGGGGAACCATTACTTTCTTCAAAAGACTTCACCACAACTGACGACCATGCAGATCAATTTGTACTTCCCTGCACCAGATTTGAGGGGAAAGTTCAGGTAGTCTTCTATTATATATTTTGATCTTTAGCATGTTTTCTTTTGGGGGGGGGGGGGGGGGGGGGGGGGGGGTTGGTGAATTTTTTTATTTTGTTAATAACTTAGTTTTGTCAATAAGTATCAGTGTCCAACTGTCTATCAAGTCAATATATGCATGAGAGGAAATCAATTCACTAATCTTTTCTTAATTTTTTTGGGCAAGTAATTAAGTAATCTTTCCTTAAATTTTGGTACTGTATAATTTTGGTTAAATGATTCCTTGTTACACAACGTTTTTCACTTTTATGAATGTTGAGATTGTCGGTCCCACATCGGGGACTTATAACCTAGCTACTCAAAATGTATAAGTTCAAGGGGCTACTCCACCCATTGCCAATTGGTTTTGGGTTGGATGGAATGTCCCACATCGCCCATTTATGCCCCTTTTGTGCGGTTTATAAGGCTTTAGTTCCCCTCTCCTTAACACCTGGGTTTTAAAGAGTTGAATGGGTTGGGCTTTACAAGTGGTATCAGAGCTTGGTTGGGCTTGTCTATCAGCATGCCGAGTGTCCGGCTGCTGTGGTCTAGGGTATGCCGAGTGTCCGGCTCCTGTGGTTCAAGGGGGTGTGTTGGAATGTCTCACATCGCCCATTTATGCCCTTTCTGTGCGGTTTATCATGCTTTAGTTCCCCTCTCCTTAATACCCGGGTTTTACGGAGTTGAATGGGCGGGGCCTTACAAGTATGGACAGTAAAAATAGAGTAATGCTATTATTTACCAAATATAAGAACATATAGATATGCTTAATTTCAAAATTGTCATTGCCACATCAGTAGGTGTCCTTCCTAGGTGTATGTAGGTGTACCTAGCATTACTCTTAAAAATATGAACACAGTGAAGGAAGGTTAAATAACACCATCTATTGCATAGCTATTTGGTTTCAACCTAAGTTACATTGATACGGGGATATGCATATCGGATGCATCTGTGTCTAAGTGTCGGACCTCTCTAAACTCCAAATCTTAGGATACATGGAGTCACCTTGAAATTCATCCAAAAGTGGGGTATAGGAAACATCTTGAACATGTAAAAGATGTAATCGCTTTGGTCTTCTATGGAAGATCTATGACTTTGGTAGCAGGAAGGGTGTAGCTTGAAGCCTGCCATGTCTTCAAGAACACCTTTCTAAGTACATTATGGTAGGATCAGTCACATGGGAAAACCAACCCTTCTCCAAGAAGAATCACTATACACAATAGTCAAATGTGTTATGTTATCTTACATATTTCCTAGTCACAATTCATTTATATCTATATCTTCATATGAGAAGGCGAGAAGTCTTATATGTTATCAAATGTGAACTTCGTTCCTTTTCCAGCATTACATGTTGAGAATCCCTACACCCGTTTTGGGTAGAAGTATCCCACACATATTTTCTATCCATACTTTTGTCATGTCCTGTTGTCACGGGTGCTTTGGGGCCCATTGGTGAGTCAATATAGCATAGCTTTCAAGATTGCTCTTGCACCATTGCACCAGAAAAGTAGGAGCTATTTGGTTGCCAATGATAATTTTGATATGGATTTCTTTCTACAATCTCTGAGAGTGATTTGTTTGAATACTACAATGAGGATTCGCTTCAGTTGGGTACAAATAGCCTTTAAATTTTAATTTTTAATTTTTAATTTATTTATTTTTTTTGTGATTCATATGACCTGGAAAGGCGGACTCTCCTGGATTGATGTTACTCCTAAGCAATGAAATGTTATAAGTTTGGTCATCTAGCTAGCCATAACTAGAAAACTTTCCTTTTAATTAAGTATATGACACCACATTTAGCAGCTTCTATGTCTTAGGCATAATGACTGCCTCCACTACCTTTAGAGGAGATGTGGATCCAGCCTTTAAGCCTTTGGATTGATCATTTTCCTACATCTGGTACTTTTGATACCAAAGATTTATAACTTGGAAAATGCTATCTCTTGCCTCATAGGTGCCCTCTTGAGCCAATTGGCTCCTCATTAGGGGTGTATACAAGCCGAGCTTCTCAACAAGCCCTCACGAATGTGTACTGTTGGAATTAGGATATTTTTAGGATATTCTAGAAATAATATCTTTGCATTTATAGGTCATGTTGACCACTTTTATTTCTCTTTAGTGTCTCTTTAATGTCATTTATTTTCTTCCTTTTTGGTTCTCTCTTGTAACAATATATATAGCTTGGGATACTGTGAATAAAATTATCCCTTTTCCACAATTCTTTTTGGTATCAGAGCCACCACCACCAACCCTCCCAACACCTTCACCACCAGCCACCACCAGCCTTCGCCGACTCCACTAGGGCTCCTCCAGCCCTTCGCCGTAGACCCTAGGGTCTTCTCCTCTTTGCGCCGCAGCCTCCACCCCTCAAGCTGCCTCTCTTGCCCATGTTGGGCCCGTTGTGATGTGTTAGAGCCTGTCTCGTGCTCTCCGTCTTCTGTCCGGTTGCCCCTATTCTTTTTTATCGTATTACTCCCTTCTAGGGTGTGTGATTTTTCGGGTTTCTTCCCGATTGTTTGTCCTTGCTAGTTTCATGGCTGATACAAGAACATATTGTTGACAAAAAGATTAGGTAATAACTTAGGGCTAACAATGTTAGACCCCATATATATATAATGAAGAAGAAGTAAATAATTACATAGAACAAGAATAAATTAAAAGACATAATTTTCTCAACACTTCCCCTCAAACTGATACAAATATATCTTGTATATTCACTTGTCTAAGATAGAATGAAATGATCTACTTCCTATTCCCTTGGTAAGAATATCGGCAAGTTGATCACCCGTCTTCACAAAAGGAGTGCAGATGGTACCACTGGTAAGATTTTCCTTAATGAAATGGCTGTCAATTTCAACATGTTTGGTTCTATCGTGCTAAACTAGGTTATGAGCAATACTAATAGCAGACTTATTATCACAATAAAGCTTCATGGAATCCTTCAACTCAATCTTCAAATCTTTCAACAAGGACTTAATCCACAAAAGCTCACAGATCCCTTGAGCCATTGCTCTAAACTCAGCTTCTATACTTGACCTGGCCACTACATTATGTTTTTTGCTACGCCAAGTAGCCAGATTACCTCCCACAAAGGTACAATAACTAGATGTAACCTCCTATCAGTAATAGAGCCAGCCCAATCTGCATCAGTATAGACTTCCTCTCTAAAATGATCATTTTTGGAAAAAAAAACAAGTCCTTCCCTGGAGAAGACTTTAAATATCGAAGGATTCGATAAACAGCCTCGAGATGCGACTCCCGAGGAGAGTGCATGAACTGACTGACAACACTCACAACGAAAGCGATATCAAGACGAGTTTGAGACATATATATGAGGTTACCCACTAACCGTTGATATCTCCTCGTATCAACCACATCTCCACTGGTGTCATCACTGAGCTTCTGATTGGGCTCTATTGGAGTATCACACGCTTTGCTCCCAAGCATACTAGTTTCCTTCAACAGATCAAGAACATATTTTCTTTGGGAAATAAATATCCCATGTTTGGATCTAGCAAGTTCAATCCCAAGAAAATATTTCAATGCTCCCAAGTCCTTTTATCTCAAATTCACTAGCCAAGTACCCTTTCAACTGCTCCATTTCTTCCAAATCGTCTCCTGTGACCATAATGTCATCAACATAAACAATGAGAGCAGTAGTCTTACCCAGTGATGAATGTTTGATGAACAGTGTGTGATCAACATGACTCTGCTTGAAGCTATATCAAACCAATGCTTGGGTAAATCTTTCAAACCAGGCTCTAGGTGACTGCTTAAGCCCATATAGAGACTTCCTCAATCTACACACTTTTCCTTCTATTTTAGAGTCTTCAATACCTGGAGGAACATCCATATAGATCTCCTCCAAATCTCCATGCAAAAAAGCATTCTTTACATCAAACTGAACAGGCCACTCCAGGTTAGCTGCTAGAGAGAGAAGAATCCAGATGGAATTCATTTTTGCAACAGGTGCAAAGGTTTCTTGGTAATCCACACCGCAAGTCTGAGTGAAAGCCTTTGCTACTACCGAGCTTTAAACCACTCAATAGATCCATCAACCTTGTGTTTCACGGTGCACACCCACTTGCACCCCACAGTCTTTTTCCTTTTCGGTAATGTTGTCAACTCCCAAGTGCCACTCTTATGAAGAGCTTTCATCTCTTCAACCATGGCATGTTTCCATTTGGGATCAGCAAGAGCATCCTGGACATGGTTAGGAACACAAACAGAGGAAATTTTTGAAAGAAAGGCTCTATAGGAGGGTGATAAGCGTGAATAAGATACAAAATTTGATATTGGATATTGAGTGCAAGACCTAACACTGTTACGGACATCAATAGGACATCTAAATCATCAGGTTCAAGACAGGGTGTATCAGAGGAGTTACCTGAATCTTCCTTGCTTAAAGAGACTGGTAGTGGAAGTGGAGGAGCAATAGCCTCTGGAGTCTCTCCGGTCTTCCATTTACTCCATCTTCCCCTGGAATAGACTAACTCCTCATTCTTCTTTTCAACTCTCCCTCTCTCTTTTTCAGGCTCCCTCTCCTCAACTCTCTCTGCCTCCACCTCAACTCTCTCATTTTCAGGCTCCCTCTCCTCAACTCTCTCTTTTTCAGGATCCCTTTCCTCAACTCTCTCTGCCTCCACCTCAATCATCGTAGGTAACACAGGTATCTCTTCACTCATTTTCTCCCCCTGAAGAGATATCTGAGAGTCAAGGAAGGAGGACTGTGACTCATGAAAAGTAACATCCATAGAGACATACCATTTCTTAGACGGAGGATGGAAACACTTATAACCCTTCTGAGTTGGTGAGTAGCCAACAAACACACATTTAATAGAGCGGGGGTCCAATTTTCCATGAGTAGGAGAATGGTTATGAACAAAGCATACGCAACCAAAGACATGAGGAGGAATGGAAGATGAGATGGAAGGATGAGAAAGAACTTCAAGTGGTGTTTTCTTATTTAACACTCGAGTAGGGAGACGATTAACGATATAAGTAGCTGTCAGAACTGCTTCACCCCAATAAGAACGAGGAGTTTGAACCTGGAAGAGTAAAGACCGGGCAACATCTAATATATGAAGATTCTTGCGTTCTGCAGCTCCGTTTTGTTGTGCAGTGCAAGAAGTTTGATGAATAATCCCCCTAGTCGAAAAATATGCACCCAGTCAAGAGTCAATATACTCACCCCCATTATCAGACCGTAAAACTTTCACCACAACCCCAAATTGGGTACACACCATTTTATGGAAATTTTGAAAAATAGAGCTCTCTTCCCGTTTTTTATTCATTATATATAACCATGTTGTACAGGAACAAACATCAATGAAGGAAACAAACCATCTATGACCCTTTAAAGACAGTACGAGACGGACCCTAAACATCAGTGTGAATTAATGCAAAAGGAATAGAACTTTTATTATTAGCAGGAGCAAAAGAAGCTCTATGATGTTTTCCAAGTTCACAAGCATCACACGAATAATTAGGAAAAACATTGTTTGAGGCAAAAGATGGAAACATATGTCTAAGTAAAGCAAAAGATGGATGTCCTAATCTCCTATGCCAAAGTTCTAAGAGAAGAAACAAGAATAAGTAAAATGCTTTTCTTATTATTCAATGTTACAATCATCTATTTATAAACAAACCTAGAAATCAAGGAAAAAGGAAACAACTAGAAAGAAAATAACAAGAAAGGAAAGAAATCAAAAGATTACAGAATCAAAATAAATCAAAATCAAATCTTTCCTAAACTTGAGAGATAATATTAAATACGGGATAAGACCGTATCAAATATTATCTCCAACGCTCCGCCTCAAGATGGGGCGAAGATGTCAACGAGACCAAGCTTGCTAAGAGACGTCTTCAATAGAGAAGGACCAATAGAATTGGTAAACATGTCAGCAGCTTGATTAGAAGAAGGAACAAAACTTGGAACAATAATTCATGAGCGAACTTTTTCCCTGATAAAGCAAACATCCACTTTGATATGCTTAGTACGCTCATGGAGAACTGAGTCAGAGGCAAGCATGATGCTGACTTCTTGTCACAAAATAATGTAGAGGGTTTTTTCATAGGATATCCCAACTCTGTTGACAACGATCGAAGCCAAAGAAGTTCACGTGTGCCTTGGGCCATAGCCCTATATTCAGCTTCAGCTGAGGATCGAGAAACAACTTGTTGTTTCCTACTTTTCCATGATAAGAGATGATCACCATAAAAGGTACAGAAACCGGAAGTGGAGCGCCTATCACTCTTTGACCCAGCATAGTCCACATCAGTAAAGCAAGAAATCCCATGCCAGTATCTTGAAGAAGATCAAGAGTATACTTCCATTGGGACAAGGAAATACCATCACGAGAATGTGGAACTTTCAATGCCCAGAAAATACTGAAGAGGACCCAAGTCCTTGACATCAAAGAATTTCCTAAGAGCCTGTTTGACCTATGTAATACCAGAAGCGTCATCTCCAGTGATAATAATATTGTCAACATACACGGAAAGAATCACACAGCGGCCATCTGACCGGCGATGAATAAAATAGGTGTGATCAAAGTGGCATCGAACAAAGTCTATGGATAGGATAACCTCGCTAAATCGGCTGAACCAGGCACGTGGAGATTGCTTTAGGCCATATAAAGATTTCCGGAGTCGACACACTTTCCCTGAATACTCCCCTCAGCCCGAAAACCCGGTGGAGGGTCTATGTAAATAGTTTCCTCCCAGTCCCCATTCACAAAAGCGTTCTTGACATCCATTTGATGAAGAGGCCAGGAATGTGAGGCAGCTAGGGACACAAGGAGACGTTGTTAACTTTGCCACAGGAGCAAACGTAGCAGAATAATCTTTGCCGGGTATTGTGTGAATCCTTTTGCAACAAGATGGGCTTTATATCGCTCAATAGATCCATTGGCTTGGTACTTGATAGTGAAGACCCATTTGCACCCAACTGTCTTAATTCCAGGGGGTAAAGACACAAGTTCCCAAGTCTGATTCCGCACAAGAGCATCCATTTCAACACGCATGGCAGCCACCCATTGGGGATTCTGGAGTGCCTCAGATACTGACCGAGGAATAGGAACAGAGGCAACCTGACCAAGGAAAGACCGATAGGAGTTGGAAAACCCTGATATGAAACATACTGTGCAATAAGGTGAGTAGTATTATCAGAAAAACCATATCTGTCAGGGGGCCAACGATTCCGGGAAGGATATTTGGGTGAAACAGATTGTATAGGGCTAAGAGAGGTATTACATGATTCCGGAGAAGATACAGGCACGGAAGCTTGAGCAGGAGGACAACGAGAATATACCTGGGAAGGATCACTGGTGATGACTGTAGGAAGAGAAGGACAGGTTTCCAGAGGAGACTCAAATACAGGAACGGGATGTGGGAGAGGATTAGTGTCCTCTGGAACTTCCTCAACTGTAGATACTGGTGAAGAATGATGCAGTAATTTGTTATACTTTATATTATAATAATTGTACTTAGCTTGTAATATTTCCTTTAGTTGTTGTTTTAGTTTAGTCACAAGCATGTGACATTAGTAAGGGTTATATAGGCTATAAATAGTAGGCTAGGGTTAGGATAAATTAGTTTTGGGATGTTTATGTATTGATATTGGTTTGTAAACCAAGTGAGCTTTGAAGCTTTTTAATGGTGATTGTTTCCCAAAACCCTAGTTCTCCTTTATTTCTCTAAATTCCCCTTGTTATTGCAAATCTGTTTGCAATAACAAGGGGAATTTAGAGAAGGCCTTAACGTCGAACATGAACTCAAGCCCTTCCTCGCTATGGGGCCTATGCTTTCACCGGGGACTCCCTTGTCATTGGGCCAGCCCGGCATCCAATTTGCATCATTTGGTATCAAAGCTAAATCGATCTGGAACAATCGATTGAATTCCTCATCAACTTCAAACCTCTGAAACAACCAAAATCAAGCCAAACAGGGCCTGTGACAATCGGCAATACCAGCTCCCAGGTTGTGCCATAGACTTGCTACTCCTTCGAACAGCCGTAAGTCTTCTCGAACCAAAACAGTGAGTTGTCGACGCCATGCAAGTGGTTGAACCAAGGTCCTGTTGTTTCACGACTGTGATTTGAGCCAACTTGGACCTTGCGACTCTCAAACCATCCAAACCCATTGTCGGACCAGCCCAGATCCATTATCTAACCAGCCAAAACCCACTTTGAGGCTTGCAGATCATCTTAAACTAGTCACGACCATCTTTGAGGCAGCCACTGAAGGTCTTTCAACCCACCTTTTGACCTTGCGATTGTCTTTGGAGAGTCGAAATTGATTTGGCTTGCTGGATTTGTGTTGTACCCGCAGTGAATTGTTTTCCATGGTTGATTTGCTTGGATTGGGTGAGTCGATTTTGTCACAGTTGACTTTTTTGGTTGTGATTTTTGTTCCCTCTGGGTATAATTGTTTCGGTTGGGTGCGGTTGATATTTTGGCAAGTAATTTGGTTTGGGTTTGTGAATTGGTTTATTGTTGGTTGGTAATTTGTGAGTATACTCTATTTGGTTGTGGTTTGTTTTGTTTGGAGTTTTTCTTGGCTTGTGGTGTGAGATTCAATTCAGTTTTCCGTAGCTTTGGGTGACCAATTTGTTTGTGAGAAGTTATGGTCATAGAGGAAGAGAAAGAACGGGTAGAGGTCGAGGAAACGCTATGTATTTTGCGGATGGGGCTGAAATTGATTTAGCACATTCGATGGGGCCTAAGGGTACCCAATATGAAGGATGAATTAAGAAGGCACATTGCTACCTTAACACTTAAGGTAAAGCATTTGCAACCTTCTTTTGCCACAATTCAAATTCTGGATTCTATGGTGATGAATCGGGATTTGTTGATTGGGTAGATAAAGTTGAACCTATATTCAATTTCTATGATACCGTTGAAGAAACGAAAGTAAAGTTGGTCGAAAAATGTTTAAAGGGTAGGGTTGCAAAGTGGTGGACACAAGTCAAAATTACCAGAAAGAGAGAAGGGAAGACGAAAATCAAGGATTGGACTAAAATGAAAAAGAAGTTGGAGGGAAAATTCATACCTATGGATTACCTTCCAATAAAATACGAGGAGTGGAAACACAACTCTTATAAGTTGTACTTTGATGATAACTCAAAGCTTGATGAATACTTGAACGAGAAACCAAAGTTTGATGAGTACTTAAATGAGGAACCGAGGTATGATGAGTACTTGGATGAGGAACCGATAATTGATTATTATGAAGGAGAGTGTGGTTACGAAAGTGAGGGTTTAGAAGACAATGTCCTTGATTCTTTCGAAGACCATTTTTGTATTGATGATAAGGAATCGGATGAAAACCCAATATTTGATAATTATTGTGGTAGTGGATTTGAGGACAATGAAGTGAACTTTATAAAACTTCTTTGGTCTCTAAGAAAGAGTGGTGTTGTTTCCATAAAGTTTGCATTGGAGTACAATTATGAAAATGAGGGTCTAGAAGGTGATGACATTAATACTCTTGAAGTTCCTCTTTGCATTGGTGATGAGGAGAAGGTTGACTCGGCAGTCTATGTGGAAGAGTTTGTTAAAAGTCACGAGTTCGAGATGCCTACATGGGATGAGTTTGAAATTGAGTTGTGTTACAATAGTGAAATCGGAAAGAGATTTGAAGGTGACGAGTCTTTGGGAAAGCTTATGGAAATCAAAGCGGATTGGGGTTTTGAAGATCAAAGCCCAAGTGTTGAAGATGCAAATGAACAAGGAGTGGCAATCACAATGTTTTCCAAGATTAATATCAAGAGGAAAGCCACCGCTGAAATGCAATTAAGAAAGCTAATTCTTAAACTTGAGGACAAGTTTCTTTTAGCCGGAGAGTCTGATGCAGTAATTTGTTGTACTTTATATTATAATAATTGTACTTAGCATGTAATATTTCCTTTAGTTGTTGTTTTAGTTTAGTCACAAGCATGTGACATTAGTAAGGGTTAAATAGGCTATAAATAGTAGGCTAGGGTTGGGGTAAATTAGTTTTGGGATGTTTATGTATTGATATTGGTTTGTAAACCAAGTGGGCTTTGAAGCTCTTTAATGGTGATTGTTTCACAAAACCCTAGTTCTCCTTTATTTCTCTAAATTCCCCTTGTTATTGCAAATCTATTTGCATCAAAGAATGTGTACCTGCATAAAAAGGAGTACCTCCCAAAAAAGTGACATCTAGAGAGTGATATGTGTGACGAGTGACAGGATTGTAACACTGATACCCTTTAGATATACTAGAATAATCCAAGAAGACACACTTGATCGCCTTATTATCCAACTTAGTGCGAGTGGGACTACGATTCTGGACAAAACAAGTACACCTAACAACACGGGGTGTGATGAGAAAGAGAGTACAATCGGGCTGAAGAACATGTAGCGGAGCTTTGCCCTGGAGGACTCGACTAGGGGTTAATTAAGCAGATAAGCAGCTGTAAGAACAGCCAAGTGCCAAAAATATTTTGGTACATGCATCCCACAGAGAAGGCATCGGACAACAGACATGATAGTGCGATTTTTGCTTTCAGCAACACCATTCTGTTTAGGGGTATAAGGGCATGTGAGTTGCTGTAGGATACCCTGTTTATTAAGTTCCGCCCTAAATTCATTAGTGATGTACTCCCGACCATTATTAGACCGAAGATTACGAACAACAGTTTGATCATCAATAAAAGTAACGTAATAACGATGGCCAAAAAGAGCAGTTACGGGAGAAGGTCCCCACACATCAGTATACAAGGTGCACGTGTCGTACGAGGAATATAGCTAGAGCGAGTATGTTTAGATAACTCACACACCACACAACTAAATTTAAATTTCTGGCAGGCTTTATTCAATAAAGGAAAGAGTTGACATAGATATTTAAAATTTGCATGGCCCAAGCGGGTGTGCCACAAATGTAAAGACTCTAAAAAAAATTTTAACGACTTTGAAACTGGTAGAACTGACACCTGATAGCCAGAAGACAGCGAATTTTCTCCAGGAGGATCCTCAAAGTAGTACAATCCATCCCGCTCATACCCTGTGCCAAAAATCTTCTTCGAAATCGGGTCCTGCAAGAGACAAGTATGGGGTGAAAAAATAGCAACGCAGTTCATATCTTTAACAAGTCGACCGACGGAAAAAAGATTATATGAGAAACCAAGCACATAAAGAACGGAGGACAAAGCAATATGAAGAGACATACACTTCACCCTCACTTCTAATATGGAGAGCAGATCCATCAGCAATACGAATAGTATTAGAGACGGGAATCAAAGTAGAAGAAAACCAGGCACATAAAGAACGGAGGACAAAGCAATATGAGGAGACATACACTTCACCCTCACTTCTAATATGGAGAGCAGATCCATCAGCAATATGAATAGTATTAGAGACGGGAATCAAAGTAGAAGAAAAAAAGGATAACCCACCGGTCATATGATCACTAGCACCAGAATCAAGAACCTGAGTTTGATTGCCAGACTTAACATGAAGAGTAATACTCGTACCTGTGGCAAGAGTAGCTGTGGGTGTAGAAGAGTTGGAGCGATTATGCTGCTGTAAAAGGGTTCGTAATTGTGTCTGAAACTGATCCATCTGGGGAATATCAGAAGTAGGAGCTGTTTCTGCCACAACTCCAGTACGGGTTGGTACCTTTCCCTTATTTCTCTTATAGGACTCCCTTAGCTCGGGATGAAGTTTAATGCAACGGTCCTTGCTGTGACCAGGTACCCCACAATGAGTACACATAGGACGCCTACCAGGAAGAGGAGATCTGGAGCTTGAGGAAGCAGCAAAAGCCATCTGATCTGGCACTGGAGATGGCTCTAGTAATAGTGGAGGCGGAAGCTGAAGGAGACGACGGCGACGCTCATCACCATAAAGGGTAGCAAATGCCTCAAAGAGAGGTTGCATAGGAGAGGTGTTTAAAAGCTGAGTTCGACTTACTCAAACTCAGGTTTTAAACCCATAAGAAACTGATAAGTATGCTGGCGATTGAGACGTTTGGATGCAATGGCTCCTTCAGATGAGAACTCGCTTAGTGGTTCGTATTGAGCCAGTTCTTCCCAACGAGACTATAGATAGGCAAAATAATCAGCTACAGAAAGGCCCAGAGATGCCTGAGTAGCCTGGTGAATCTCCCGATAAAGCTCAAAAATACGAGCTTCGTTACGCTCATGCGTATATAGCTGGGTCAAAGAAGACCATAAACTCTGAATTGTGTCATGGTACATGAACACATGATAAATACGTTCCTCTATAGAATTATAAAGCCACCCAAGGATAGTACAGTTATCGATATCCTATTGTGCTAGCTTGGGATCACCGATAGCTGGTTTTGGTTCAGTACCCAAAAGCCACCCAGATTTTCCCTTTCCACCGAGATAAAGGCGAAAGGAACGAATCATGGGCCGAGTCGCGGATCTAGGTCTCTTTAAGATGTTTCGTGGCTCAGCCCAAAGTTTGCAAGCAGTTCGTACTTACCACGTCGTCCCCAGGATAAAACAGTCCAGAATTACCTGTCTCAGTTTCTCTTGCACATCGAGAAACTGGTATACTAAACACCCTTTTTGATTTAGTTGCTCGATAACTGGTAGTGGTCGTAGGGATTTGAAATGCAAAACTGCATTTCTTCAAACTTTAACATAAAGCACAGGTTTTGATTATTATATTACATAGGCATATCTATATCTATGTGTGTATATATATATATATAGATGTGGAGAATTTCGGAGGGGGTCATGGAATAATGGAGGTGAGGTGAGGAAGTCGTACACTTTATAATTAGGTGAAGAAGCTCTCAAAATGTTTTTGGCTTTCTTTTTTACTTTCCAGCTTTTATGATGATCATTATGATGCAAAACTAGTCAAACTGTTGCAGCAAAAAGCCATGTTTTTTTTATGCATTATAAGCCTATACATTATATACGAGATGTATATATACAACATAACCTCCTCAAGCTTTAAATTATATGAAGTACGATCTTTAATTCCATTTTCTTTTAATGTTAATTCCATTTTCTTTTAATGGAATTAAAGCATTAACCCACATGCAAAAAACCATATCCATTTTTTATAACCACATTCTTTTTGAGAACAATAACATTCTATAAAATAGTATTTTATTAAAATATATATCCCAACAAATCTAACACCCGCAATCGGAAAAGCAAGTACCCTGTGATCTGGTGAACCATATTGAATAATACTTGCCTTTTCCGATCTGCTCTCCAGCCGATTTCTTCCACTTCGTTTCTCACTTTTTGTATTCATCTGAGACTTGGCATATATTCTTCTTTGGTTAGCTTGGTTTATTCCAAGTAGTCGAGAACAAAGTTTTCTTTTTCTTTGTTCATTTGAAGATATGTATGATTGTTTATTTGCAAAGTGTTTCTATTACTCTCCAGTTTTGATTCTCTGCTCTCGGCTCTCTGCTCTCTGCTCTCTGCTCTCTCTCTCTCTCTCTCTCTCTCTCTCTCTCTCTCTCTCTCTACGTGTATAATATCTATCCTCTTTTTTCTTTGGTTAGAGTAACCGTGTACCAGATTAAGGCTTAGTTTGGCCCCCACTTGGCTTTTTAAAAGGAGCTTATGAAATTTATTACTAAGTTATTTGATAATTTTATACAAGTGACACACTACTCTTCAAAAAGACATCATGAAATCAAAAAGCAACCTTGAGCTTTTAAAAGCTCTAAAATGGAGCTTTTAAAAGCTCCCCCAAAAAAGCCCTAAGTTCAATTTTTACAAAGCTCATAAACTAGTTACCAAATGAATTAACATGAAATTGTGTTTTAAAAAAGGATAAGCACCAAAATGGGGGCAAACTAAGCCTAAGTTTTGGCCTTTGGTATTATGACAGGTGGCATTTCCAGATCAAATAAAGCAACATTTAGGGGTGCTGCTTTCAAAAATCAACTTTAAAAGGCTATTTGCCCCTTCAACTACTGGAGCGGTATGATCCTACTGCTTATCATTTTCTGTATTAGCCAGTTTTTATGTTGTTTAACAAGTGAGGTTCTTGTTCTTTGTAGTATTGATTGTCTAGTTAGGGATGGAGCCCATGTAAAATATTTTCAAGTTCCAAGACCAGTATCATTTTATGATACTCTTAGTCACTAAACCTGTCAGTAGGAAGAAAAGATGCGACAAACCATGGAAACATGCACGACATAAAAGTGGTTTCAATGTTCTAATCATATTAAGTTTATTTTTATTTTATTTTTTGTTTAGCTGTTTCCCTGCAAAGTCTGTTGCATAGCAGGCTCTCACGTATCACACAAGAAATTGGTATACAACTTGGGGAAAGGAATAGATATACACATTCAATTTCTTAGTTGAATAATAGGAACTTCTATTTAAAGCATAGTGGTGTAAAGTGAGACGTTTCTATCTCATGGTCATATTGCCAAGTAAAGTTCTTTTTAGTGGACATGTGCTGGCAGTGTAACTTTTGTTTTGTGGCTTTCCATTCCCACTTCTCTTTTTTGCTCTATCTACAGCTTTGGTCAAATTTTTGCATTTGTCCGTGTGAAGGTCGATGGTTTCACACTGTGCAAAGTAACCTGGTTCTGACTTGACTAAATTGCGTGCTCTATTGTTGTACAGATCGTTGGGTTTGTAGTTGGACTTGTACCTCAGATACGGAAGTTAATGATTGGCGATACAGCTCCTCTTCGTGTGGTCCAAGACTCTGCTTCTTTGCTGGGGTATAAAACCCATCCTGAAACTTTGTTTTGTCATGTGTTAGTTTTCTTTTGCATGGTAACTTGTGTTTCAGTGTATTTCTGTCTAGATGATATGATCATACAAATAATGTTAAGTTACCAACTACTCCAAAAGCTTAAGCTGTTAGAGAATGAGTCCAACAATGTATATCAAGCTTCAACACCCTCTCTCACGTACAATCCCGACTTGCATGTGGAGAGCAAATAAACCAAACTCCATCATAGTGGAGACAAACAACAAAGTGTAAATATGCACAACAAAGCGGTGATGGAAAGTCGAACCCAGGACCTCCCACAAACAAGGCTCTGATACCATGTTAAGTTACTGTTGAAGCTTGATATACATTGTTGGGTCCATTCTCTAACAGCTTAAGCTTTTGGAGTAGTTGGTAACTTAACATGGTATCAGAGCCTTGTTTGTGAGAGGTCTTGGGTTCGACTCTCCATCCCCGCTTTGTTGTGCATACTTGCACTTTGTTATTTGTCTCTCTACTATGATGGAGTTTGGTTTATTTGCTCTCCACGTGCAAGTCGGGGTTGCACGTGAGGGAGGGTGTTGAAGCTTGATATACATTGTTGGGCCATTCTCTAACAGCTGAAAGCAGACTTTTGTATCATAATGAAACATATAGGAAGATTTGTCAAAAGGACCTGGACTAATTCTGGGCACCAAATATGTAAAATGAAGACATTCAAGGTATCCTGGGTTGTAACAATCTATGTTGCCCAGACTCGGGTACGGGTGTCGGGTATAGACTCAGGTACGGTGTCGGGTTCGTCCTGTTTTCAAAGATTTTACATTATTTTGAAGGGTCGGAGAGAGAAGTACCCTTATCCGGATGTCGTGTCGGGCACGGGTACTCCATGCATTATGAAGGGTCCGAGTAACATAGGTAACAATGAGTTTGACCATTTGAATTTACACTTACTCTTCCTTCTTCCCTGCATCTGGATGTGTAAGATGATTGTCCTTCGTTTGATGGCCTAGAAAGCGTGAACACTTCTAAGAAGGTAACGTGTCACACTTCCCGCGGTCAGTGTTCTAAAACTCGGGCTAGGCGGCCCCCGCCGCCCGGAGTTTCCCCTAGGCGTTTGTAAAATTGCCTAATTTGCTAGGTGGGGTCCTAGGCGGGCCTATGCGTCTGTGCAGAACTTGTTTATAAATTAAATGTGTGATAATTTTTTTATTTTATTTTTGTTCAAAACTTGTTTGTATCAGTGTATGTGTGTATCTATGGCTGTGTGTATATAATGTGTGTTAATTTTTTTATTTTTTTTATTTTTTTATTTCAGAACTTGTTTATATAAGTGTATGTGTGTGTATGAGTGGCTGTGTGTGTATAATGTGTTAATGTGACGTTTTTTAAAATTAGAATTGTCTCTATATTATTAATTTTGCTTTAAAATAATTTTTCCGCCTAGGCGCTAGGCCCCCCTCCACCGCCCGACTAGCGCCTAGGGAGTTTTAGAACATTGCCGCGGTGTCAACGTGCATTTTTTTTTTGGATTTTTCGTGTCCGTGTTGTACTAGGAAGTACGGACACTTCTAAGAAGGTAATGTATACTAGGACACGACACTTTGCGGACACCTTTCTTTCGGTGTCAACTTGCAATTTTTTTAGGATCTGTCATGGAGTCGTGTTTGTGCTTCGTTGGTGTCGTGCCAGTGCTTCACTGTTGATGGCCATGTTGCTCACATGTGCAGGTTATAATTGGTGAACTGGATTCAAGAATCCAGTGATGGCTCGATATAAATTGAGGCCTAAGCAAAAATTACAAAGGGGGGCTTGTAAGATTTATTATTACTACAAATGACAATAATAAACTCTCAATTTTTATTTGTTTTAAATTACTTGTTAATTTTAATATTCAGTTTTGCAAACACATCTTTTCAATAGATAACATAGCTAATTCATTTAATCTTTTTTCTGAGTTAGTCGTTCGTAGGGATGATTTTATTAATTTTAGTCTTTAAAATTTTTCATCTGCAGAAGCAACTGGGCAGCCCAGTGCATCAACTGTTACTGGCATAGTCAATGATTTTCTATAAGCAATAAATGCATTGAGAAAATAATCTTATGTTTTCTACACAAGTGAGTGTTTCAATTGGTTTTTTGTTTCTATTGTAAAGTTTCAGAATGAACCTTGGTTGAAAAACAAATTAAAAAAAGGTGAACAAAGACAAAGTAGTTGTTTAGACAATGAAAAGTCTCTCCTAAAAAGACTCCTTAAAAGTCTTTTACATTTTTATCTGGGGCCTTGGTTCAAGAGAGGCCTTAGGCAACCCCTTAAGTTGCCTTACCCTTGAGCCGCCCCTGCGTGAAACAGGCCCGCTGCATTAACCACTGGTTGAAAACTTTGCAAACCCTGACTGGCTTTTAAATTCAACTAGGAAGGAATATTGGGGCCATTGCACACTAGAAAGAGAAGGAGCAAATGTGATTTGTGCTTGAGTGAGCTATTTCTGACTTGGACCTGCCAACATTCCCAATGGATTAGGTTCAGGCACCAATTCCACTCTAGACATGTTTAAAGCCAAAAGAGGAATTTGTTCGATGGAGCTGTGGAGGTTAATTCGTTGCCTTGAGTTGCCTTTCAACGTCCATGAAATAATCAGCTATGAAGGGGATAAATTTTTACGATTGAGTGAGGAAACTGAAGTTTAGAAAAATAACAAAACTTTGAAGAAAATAGATTTTGTTATTGGAGCCGATGAAATGATTTGTATACAATGATCAAGTAGTACAAATATGAGTATATCAAAGATAATGCACAGAATTGGATTTGGCTGGGCATTTGTTTATTCTAAGTACCCTGACCCTGTATGCTGTCAGCAACAATAATACTGGAGGCTGGAGCTGGCAACGAATTGGTTTTCAGCAAGGCCTAAAGAACCGTAATTTGCTCAAATATTTGTCTTTAAACCAACATGGTCATATTTGTGTCTATTTTAGCTTGTGTTTGCCTTGCAACTTGCAAGCGCATTGGATTCAATTAGGTTTCTTTTGCAATTCATTTCCGGCTCCAATATCATGGTGACAGCATGCCCTCAGGGTACTTCCACTAGATAAATGTTCACCCGAATCCAATTCCGTGCATTATCTTTCATTTACTTTGATTTTACAACTACTTGATCATTGTGTACATGTTCATAATAAAAATTTATCGTCTTTTTACGTAATTCCCGCTAAACTACATGTTAACCACCTGCACATTAAACCATCTTCTTTCTATATGCTTAAGCTTCTCATACTTTTTCTCTGTGACTGCAGGGATGGTGCCATCCCAGCTCTCACCTTGATAGTTGGAGGAAACCTTCTTAAAGGTAATCAATGATCTGATTTTACTTTTTCCCCTTATGTTTTTTTGGGAAAATTTACCTTCAGATCGGTGTTTCTTTTGCATTAACTAACAGAAGCTCGTGTTTGTTCCTGGATGTATTATTCTTTAGGTTTACAGGGCTCAGGAATTCAAAAGTCCATCATTTTTGGCATCATAATTGCTCGTTATATTGTCTTGCCTCTAATTGGCATTCTCATTGTTAGAGGAGCACTCCATTTTGGGTTGGTGCACCCAAATCCTTTGTATCAGTTTGTTCTTTTGCTTCAGTTTGCTCTTCCACCTGCGATGAATATAGGTATGGCCATCATTCTGAATAAATTGCAAAACATAATTGTTTCCAGCTTTACGCCACATTTAGTTGTCAAATTCATTTTACTACTTCTAATTATTTGGAGGCTTTCCAGTAACCTTTTCTTTTTTCTCTGTATGTTCTGTTCTTTTTCTTTCCAACTTAGTCGTAGAGTCAATTAATTGTGGCTGGCCTTCCTTCTGCCAAAAGTGGAGTTCAAGTATGCTAGGCGCTAGCGGGCGTGTATCACAACACATGAAAACATGCCCCTTGCTAAGTTCAACCTGATTCTTTACTGTTCTTTTTCTTTCCAACTTAGTCGTAGAGTCAATTAATTGTGGCTGGCCTTCCTTCTGCCAAAAGTGGAGTTCAAGTATGCTAGGCGCTAGCGGGCGTGTATCACAACACATGAAAACATGCCCCTTGCTAAGTTCAACCTGATTCTTTACTGCGACTCAAGTGGCATGAAATTGGTTATACACCTCAGAGTCGGACTCGCATGATTTAAGATTTTTTAGTACACTCAAATGCAAGATAGGTGTACTATACCATCAAATGTATGTTTTGAGCTTCTATCGTGATGCCCCAATAACAGTCCTCATTCACTCATTAGCAAGCATCTATCTTTTATCAATACATCTTGTTCACTGTGCATAATGTATAACATGGGTAAGTGATATTTTGCTCTAAAAAGTAATAGCAAAATAATAATTCAGTAATGGGTAGTTGTTTGGGTAGAGAAATTTGAGCCGAGAAAACACACGAGATAATGTTATTTAAAAACTCTCTTGCCTATAGGGGTTGCTAAACAGATTTTCTCTCTCCACAAAAATCTGACACAAAGGACTGGTATTCCTCTTTCACCCCAACTAATTGATTCCTCTTGCTAACTACTAGTCATAAGAGCTATTCTATAAGGAAAAGGGTCGATGAGGAGCTTGTCTCCCTCTCTCCTTTCCTTCAAAATGGATACGTTTTGCTATATGTATGCAGTAAGCTATTTTCATACAAACAGCCAATGAAATATGTTACCGTGCACTCTCAAGTACGAAAAATATATTAATTGAGATTTTCTGGAAAAAGAAAATAGAAGCTAGTGCAAGCAAGGGTTGAATTTACATTAGTCTAAGATGCTTGCTTGCTTCTGAGGAAGGAAGTGAGCGATGGTGATTGTTGTCGTCCTACATCGCCCATTTATGGTCTCTCTGTGCGGTTTATAAGGCTTTAGTTCCCCACTCCTTGACACCTGGGTTTTAAGGAGTTGAATGGGTTGGGCCTTACAAGTGGTATCAGAGTTTGGTTGGGCTAATCTTCCGGCGTGCCGAGTGTCCGGCTCCTGTGGTTCAGGGGGTGAGCTTAAGCTTTTGGAGTAGTTGGTAACTTAACATGGTGTCGGAGCCTTGTTTGTGGGAGGTCTTGGGTTCGACTCTCCATCCCCACGTTGTTGTGCATATTTGTACTTTATTATTTGTCTCCACTTGCTCTCCACGTGCAAGTCGGGGGTATCAGAGCCAACACCAATTCCCTAACCCTAACTCACCACCACCACCCTTGCGCCGACTCCTTCCATCTTCACCCCCTGAACCACAGGAGCCGGACACTCGGCACGCTGGAAGACTAGCCCAACCAAGCTTTGATACCACTTATAAGGCCCAACCCATTCAACTCCTTAAAACCCAGGTGTCAAGGAGAGGGGAACTAAAGCCTTATAAACCGCACAGAGAGATCATAAATGGGCGATATGGGATATTCCAACAGTAATCTATAAGGAAAAGGGTCCATGAGTAATTTTCACACACAGAAGACATCATTTCTTCGTACTAACCTATCTTCGTCGTGACTGTAACCATGCACATGTTTTCCCTGGACGTGGAAGATGCATAGATAAGGATTTTATCTTACTACTACTGCACAACATAAATCAAGATCACCATTTATTTCTGTGTGTGTGATTTGAAGCTAATATTCAAGCAATGGACAAATGACATGTATCACCACACTTCATCCCTTAGGCTTTGTTTTGGTTCATGGATTTTGTGACGGAAAAGAAAAGGGAAAGGCAAATTAGTTCACTAGTGTTTTCCCTTCATGCTTAAGTAACATAAAAAAACAATAACAATTTCTGAGATATAATTGTAGTACATAAATAAAAGAAGGGAAAATGACTCACAACATTCAAAATCTTTAATTTATTTCTCAACTTTTTCTCTTTTCTTTATTGTTTTCCTCATCATTTTCCTTATTAACCGAAGGAAAAGGCTTACCTCTATCTTTTCTTTTCTTTTTCCTCACCCAACCCAAGAACCAAACAAAGCCTAGTGTGATCCTAAAGTAGCGAAGTTTTGATATGGAATTATGATGGTAACATCCTAAACAAGGCATGGATATGTATAAGCAAATGCGCCAAAAGGGGAAAAAGAAACTTGTCATCTATTCATAAGATCTAACGAATAATGCATTTTTTTTACCACCCCACTACACCACACTCCCAATAAAATGTTAGGTCCTCCTTACTCTTCCCTAAAAATCCACTAAATGTTGTAGTTTTAGTAGGTGAGGATGAAATTAGCTCATTTTTGGTAACACTGTTTAATATTCTGCAGGCACCATAACTCAGTTGTTTGGAGCTGGTGAGAGCGAATGTTCTGTTATTATGCTTTGGACTTATGCATTAGCTTCAATTTTCCTTACTATTTGGTCAACCCTGTTCATGTGGCTAGTGGCTTGATTTCACAAAGCATTCCGTCATCTCTTACAATTGGACTTCTGCATTAGCTTCAATTTTCATTACTATTTGGTCAACCTTGTTCATGTGGCTGGTGGCTTGATTTCACTAAGCATTCCGTCATCTCTTACAATTGGACTTCTGCATTAGCTTCAATTTTCCTTACTATTTGGTCAACCCTGTTTGTCATCACTTGCAAGATAGATCTCACATTTAATCTGTCCTGAGGGAAACTTTATTGGCACATTCAAGCCGTTTATCAATTTTGAAAGTTTTGCAGATCCCGTCCACAACATTGAGTAGATTAAGTATTGTATACCACAAAATGCAGATCGTCACAACATTGAGTAGCAAGTATATACATTGTTATTATTATTATTATTATTATTATTATAAATGATAACATTGAGTAGCAAATACTAAGTGGCATTGTTATTATTATTATCAGTCAGGCTCTAAGGAGGGCGCCCCCTTTTTATTAAAGAGAGTTTGGCCGTGTAAAAAGTGAGAATTTCTCACAAAAAAGTGAGAATTTCTCACTTTATTTAAGATGTGAGAAATTCTCACTTTTTTGTGAGAAATTCTCAGAATGCAAAAAGAAAAAAGCCCCTAGGGAGCTTCTCTCTCTAGAAATCTAGAGAGAGAGAAGCGTTTTTGACCTACAAACATACAACAGCCGTCGCCCTTCTTCTTCTTCTTCCTCACCCCCTGCGTCACCAACCCCTCCTTTCTCCTTTGCTCTTTCCTCTTCCTCCTTCGTGAGTGAAGATTTCCACTTCCTTTTGTGAAGTTTTTCTTTCCCTTTTGGGAAGTTCTTGGGCCTTTTTTCTTGTTCTTTTCTGGTTTTTGTTTCCCTCTTTGTGCAATCCTTTGGGTTCAAGATGTTAAATGCTTGACTAGACTAGTCTTGAAACAGTAGATTAGCTTTTTGGTCATCATTGGGTATGATTGGTAGTTTTGGTGATCTCTCCTTCTGCAGTGTTTCTTTTCATGTTGTGGTTTTTACTACTATGAAAGATTTTCAAGCAACTTTGATTGCTCCCTTTGGTGACCCTTGTGTTTTTGGGCTTGGCTTTTTGCCATCTTCTTTCTGTGGGTGGTTTCTGTCATCTACAAGATTGAAGTTGCCCTGGGTTTCAGATCTAATCTCGCAGCTGTCTCTGTGGCGCGGTGTTGGATTTCTCGTGCAGCTTTCGGAGTGATCTCTTTGGCTACTTATGCTTCCTTTACTATTGTACCTTATGTTTTTGCACTTGTATCTTTTGTTGTTTTTGTTGCTGTTTTAGTTCTTTGTGTAGTCTTTATTATGTTTGGCCTTAGTTCATTTGGCGACCTTCCTCTTCTTGATAGTTACTTTATGACTAGGTTTTATCTGTACTGTTGTTTTTGATTAATGCATTTGCCCTTTTAGCAAAAAAAAAAAAAAATTGTGAGAAATTCTCACTTTTTACACGGCAAAAAAAAAGGTCCTCTCTTTAATAAAAAAAGGGCGCCCTCTTTAGAGAATCTCTGTTATTATTATTATTACTATATATATATATATTTTATGATAACATTGAGTAGCAAATATTAAGTGGCATTGTTATTATTATTATTATTATTATTATTTTTTTTTTTTTGATGATATGCAATATCAAACTGAAAGTTGCTCTGTTTGATTGTGCTTAATTAGGAGACAAAGCCAAGACATTATAATAATATTGGCATTGAAATGTAAAAATCACTGATAAGCAAAAATCAAATTGTCATTGAAGTTAAGATGAAAGTGTTCAGTAACAAACCCAGAACATTTTTGACCCGACTGAAAACTGCTTGAGGCAAGCAAATAAGATTCAAATACAAAACCCTATGTCAGCTAGTACACTGAAATGTGCCCAGGACATGATTTAGCAATCTCCATGTGCTTGTTGATTGTAGGGTCAGTGCATTTCAGAGGTTGGCTTTGTTCAAATCATCAAAGTAGGGGTGCTCCATAGCTTTCTTTGCCGAAATGCGCTTAGAGGGTTCATACAGCAACATATTCTGTGAGCACAAACATTTTTAGGAGTATGAATACTTGAATTGCATTTAAAAAAAAAAAAAAAAAAGCTGACAACATCCGTGCAGTAAAGTGAAGATTGGGGTAGTTAGTAATTCAAACTCACAGCCAAGAGGTCCAGCCCATCATCCTCCAGAATAGGAACAGCAGATGACAGTTTCTGAGGGTTCCATTGTGGGTATTCGTGCCAGTTCATTAGCTTGCTTACTCCTGGCCACACTTGTTCATTTGGAGTACCCAACAGCCTGAATCAGAATTCCAATATGTTAGCATAAAAGGAATATAAGTACTCCTACGCAAATCACAATTGGGGGGAGTGCGCAACCTGAAGATGTGTAGCAGCTGCTGCAGTTCAGAGTCTCCGGCAAAGAGTGCTTGCTTTGTGACTAGTTCAGCTATAATCCAGAATTTTTAAGATCAAACTTTTAAGTAAATCTATATAGTTGATGTATGTTATATTATAACAGGGAATGTAAATAACTTGGATTCTCCAAACAAGAAACATATTATGGTGCTAAAATTTTACCGAAGATACAGCCAACAGACCACATGTCTACTGCTGTAGAGTAATGGGTTGCCCCCAAAAGGACCTCAGGAGCTCTATACCACAGGGTCAGTATCTGCAGCAGTTGATTAATCGATTAACACTACTAATCACTCACTTGTCTGATCCAATTATATATAGCAAAAGAAGAAAGCGAAAAGAAAGCCCCAGCCCAACACAGTACCTCATGAGTGTACTTCTTAATAGGCAGAGTAAACGCCCTAGCCAATCCAAGATCTGCTATTTTAAGCATCGTGGTCTTTCGGTCCATCAAAAGATTGTGGGGTTTAAGGTCCCTGAATTATACATATAAAAACAAGCGCAGAGAACTTGAAGTGTGAAGAAGACAAAGACCTCTTTAATTGTTAGTTTGGCGTGTATGTAGGATATATCCCCAGAAGGGTCTTTTTTCCTTACCTGTGTAATACACCATGACCGTGGCAGAAAGCAACACCCTTACAGAGTTGGTACATCAAGCTCTGCATTAATTAAAAGAAAGGAAAAAAAAAAAAAAAAACCCCACCAAGATAGAAATTCTGATGAACATGGATGGAAATAAATACTCTACTTTGTTGTTGTGTAAGTGTAAGTGTTAAGTGTAAGTGTAAGTGTAAGTGTAATGAATAAAAGCTCTCTAGTAAACAAAAGAAGAAGGTGTTAAGTTAAGTTAAATTGAATTGTAGGCAGCCGTGGATATAAATTCAACTCATTTTTATTTTTACCTTGATGGTTTGGGAGGGAATGTTGTCTCCAGTTTGACGGAAGGTTCGTATGAATTTCTTGAGATCAGTATCCATGTATTCAAACACCAAGTACAGAACTGTCTTCCCTTCTTTATTTTGGCCTTGTTTGACGTCCATCAATCTGTCCAACAAAACAATAATATATATATATATATATATGTATTTTTTATTTATTTATTAGGACAGAGAGAGAGAGAGGCCGAAAGCATAAAATTAAACAGGCAAGCAAGAAGAACAACATGAAAATGGAAAGCCCCCAAAAAACCCTAGGACGTGATTACAAAAATTGAAGTAGAAAATAGTGCCTCACATATTTTCAAGATAAGAAGCAAGAAGAACAATCAAAGTGAAATCATGGATTGAGACAGGAAGAAAGAAAAAGAAATAGAGAGAGAGAGAGAGAGAGAGAGAGAGAGAGAGAGAGAGAGGAAGAAAGACCTGACGACATGGGGATCTCTAGAAAGCATACGCAACAAGGAGACCTCACGGAGAGTGGTGGGAGGGACACCTTCGTCGTCCTCATGGAGCCTGGTCTTCTTCAATGCCACTATCTTCCCAGTAAGCTTTTCTCTCGCTCTGTACACCTTCCCATAAGTTCCCTCTCCTACCTTCTCTAGCTTCTCGAATGCCTCCATCGCTGATTTCTCCTCCATCTCTCTCTCTCTCTCTCTCTCTCTCTCTCCGGCCAGTAAGTATCTCAATCAATCAAGCAATCAAGAAAACAAAATACAGGACGGCGACGACGACTACTACTACTACTACTCAAGATCTGTATCTGTATCTGTGTATGTATTAATGAGAGGAGCGGCGGATTATTATTATATTTAAACTGTTTGTTCAACGGCAACATTTTTATTTTTATTTTTTTGAAATTCAAATGTCTCGTTCTCTACTCCAATTTACATAAATGCCCCTGTTGCCCCCCAGCCAAAACCAACGGCAACATTCTCTTCAAAATTCATATGTCAGTCTCTAATAATAGAAACCAAGCAATTTACATAGATGCCCCTGTTCACATAACCGTGGGTGCCCGGGCTAGCTTGCACGCACCTCGATAAATCTCACGAGGCCAGGATGTCCAACTGAATCACCTGTGGTCACCTCCTTGAGATTCAAACTTGAAACCTCTGAGTATAATACCCAGAAGCCTTACCATCCGACTACAAGAGAAGAGAAGAAGTGGTTCAAAAAAGTTTTTTTGGACAAATCTTCCCGACTTAGCACCACTCCATCCTTCTGCAGGGAAAAAAAATATTTAGTACTTTCGGTTATATTTATTATTTATTACTCCATTCCTCCCCCCACCCTTTATTACTCCGTTCCTTCCCTTCCCCCCTCCTTCTCCATAGGAATTTGACATGGTACACCCGTAGTCTTCTTTTTTTCTTTTTCTTTTTTTAACTTCCCCTATCAAAGAACAAGGATTTCCTCCATAACACGCAAAATTGCACCTTGTTAGCCTGTTAGACCATCTCCAACCCTGAGGCATCCATGGCAGCAAAAGCAAAGTTGCTGCAAAATGTGAAAAAACATTGCTCCAACAGGCACAACAACTGTTGCAGCAAAGTTGCTGGGTTGTCCAAATGACAGCAACAATGCTGCAAAAAACCCATGGCATCAAATCTTATTTTGCAATATTTTAATAAAAGATCAAACAATTCCTGAATTAATTTATTCAAAGTTCCAACTGTTATGAAAACCAAATCTCACAAACAACCTGTTGAAGATCTGGTTCAACAACAAAAAAAAAAGAAAAAAAAGAAAAAAAAAAAGGGAAGTTGAAAACCCAAAATGGGTAAATTCAGAGGAGGTAGAGAGAGAGACGAAGTGGGTATGATGAGTCCACTGGATGTGTAAATATTATTTAGAGAGAAATTGGTGAGTGTGTATGAGACATTTCAACTTGACTTTAAAACAAAAATTGAAGTACAACGGCTATAAGTTTGCAACGGATAAATTTTATTATTTTTTATATTTTTTATGATGAAGCAACGGTATAAAAAACAGATTGTCTATAAATACTTTCACACTAAAATTTTTGTACCATCTCAAACCTTTGTGTTCATATTTTATTTTCAATGGATTCCAATATGAATCCCAATTTTTTCACAGATGAGTTAGGCACTCAATTTTCACAATTTCCAGACCATTCCTCACAAACTAATCTCCAACCAGGGTCAGCTAGTAGAAAAAAGCAAGGTTCTAGTTTTATTGAACAAGAAGACAACCTTCTAGTGTCAGCATGGCTCAATATCAGTATGGATAGCGTGCACGGGAACGATCAAAATAGGAACACATTCTACCAAACACTTCAACCACAGCCCTAACAAACCTTCTAAGACTTTCAATTAAAGTACTTTCACCAATCCTAACATAATCATCAACAGCATCCGCTGCCACCCCATAAGCAAGCATTCTCAAGGCCGGCTCATGCGAAACCTTCGTCAAAATTGACTAGGAGAGTACACCGGATTCTCAGCAAAATAGTCATTATATAGTCTTTCATGCCCTTCCAGTCGACCACGTCGGATCGTTGTGTGGCTTTGAACAGAACCGCGTCGTCTCCTTCGTTGCTCTGCATTAGTTTGTTCTTGATGCAAAGTAGCTAACATCAATATCTGGGGAGTATAGTTTGGGGGGGGGGGGGGGGGGGGATTTCTAACTCAGAGTCTGAGTCAGATAAAAATAACTCGGCAAAAAATTCGCCATCCATTAGCAACAATAAGAAATAGAGGAATGTGAAAGAGAGGATTTAGTATATCTTCTCAAAACTGTGTGAAAATGAGAGTAACAAAAGTTGAATTTATAGAGAAATTGATTGTCATTTGAATTTGAAATTAAGCTGGAAAGTTAAGTAGAAGCGGGAACTTTAATTCAAAATTTTAGCGGGAACTTAAAATTTTGAATTTTGAATTTGAAAGTTATGCGGGAAATTTATATTTGAATTTAAGCGAAAGTAAATTTTAAAATTCTTTTGTAGGGGGGAAAATTAAGGTTGAAATTTATTTGGAAAACTAAAATTGTAAAAAATTCAAAATAATATTTTAAATTGTTAAATATTTTAAATAATATTATAATTTTTTAATTAGAAAATGTCATATATTGCCAATAAACAATACTATAAAATCACAAAGTACAATAACATGGGTAGAATACAAATAATAGATAAAAGAATAAAAATATATTAAAATAACAAAGGTTTGATGTAAGGGTTGGAGTGACTCATCAAAACCAATACAACAACTTTGCCTAAGGCCCATCAAACCACCAATTTGCCTTATCAATTGATGGTTTGCCTTTGGAGATGGTCTTAAGGATGGACACTTGATAATATTTAATGGTGCATGCAAAAGTACCAAAATACACCTAAAATAAGATATACTTCCATATAGGGGTGAATGCAAAAATTTGAATGTGGCGGACTTGGAAGTGATGGAAACCCCTAGACAATTATTATTATTATTATTATTATTATTATTTTTTTTTTTGTGTGGGGGGGGGGGGGGGGGGGGGGGGGGGGGTGGGGGGTTGGGGGGTTATCTGTAAAACTTGGAATGTGTTAATCGATTTGGGTTATGTTAAGCTAAAAAGTGAAATGAACATTTGTTAGACCAAATATATCTATACTACTCTATAATGCTAAAGATAGGGGTACCAAAATGTTTGTTTTTATGACTCATATTTACAATTTTACCATAAAATTTCTCTTATGAAATATCATTACAAGGATATACAAAAGTAATTTGTTAAAACCTCGACCATTTTCAAAAACTGGTTGTCACACCCGTCCCAGGAATTCATAATTTTATCATGTATATTTGTAATTTGGGAGTTTATCAATGTTAGTTGATAATGGTGATGAGGTTGACTGTGAGTCAACGGTAAGGTGTCAGTGAGGACACGGGAACATGTCAGTTCATATTGCTTGGGCATGAGTAAATGGCATTTATATGATTTAAATGTTATTTGACTTTATCTGGTATTCTTGTGAATATTAATTATACCTGTGTAGTATAATTATGGTATTTGGATACTTTAGTATATCATTTTGAGAACTGTGGTGAGAACGTGAGTGATACGTTAATTAAAAAGGTAGGTTGTGTAGAGATTCCACAGAATATAGTTTTCGGACGTTATTTTTGGACCCAAACGAAACTTAATCGAAAACTTTTAAAATTTATAGTTTTCACTTGTAAAGTTATAAAATGGAAGTGTGCGATGTTTCGGGAGTTAATTAGAAGTTTGAGGAACTCGTGGGGAGGTAAACGCAAATTTCAAAGAATTTGCCTATATATAGTAGTGGATGAGATTCATTCTCATCCAAAACTCACAAAATATCTAGAGAGAGGAGAGAGAAGGGAGATTTGGTTGCCACGAGCTTGCCGGCGACATACGACGACCTTTCGTCCGTCAGTTTTTCTCCAGATTTCGTATTTGAACTCGTGGAGGTGAGATCTACGTTTTGATACTACCTAGGCCGTGTTTGACCAATTTTTGTAAAAATCTTAATTTTAGACTTTTGGAAAAAATAGGTATAAACTTGTGGGAATTTTCTCAAATTCGAAATCCGACGATTATTTGACCTCCTAGTCGATCCTTCAAAGTTTGGGGAAAATCGCACGAGGTATGAAGTCCTAACTTGTGAAATATAGAGAAATACATGTTTTATATTTCGACGACGAAATTGAGATCCGGGCGAAATCCATGTGTTAATTGTAGGCCTGCTAATTATACACGCGCTAAATTGTGAAAAGCATGTCTAAATTTACACGAGCACGTTGAGTTGTCTATGTGGGTCAAAGGGGAGTCTTATACAAATTCATGCCGGAGTAAGCTTCTCGATGTTTGAGAATTTGAGTAGCGACGACTACTGTGCATGGTTGTAGGTTTGGACTTGCCATGACACTTGTGGGGATGTAATGGTTGTAGGCTTGGACTTGCCATTGACATCGCGGTTTAAGGCTTGGACTTGCCGCTACCGGATGAATGCGTATTTTTCTCCCTAGAGACTATTGATATGATTTATGAGATTAAAGCATGTTTATCATATATTGCATATGTTAGAACTTGTACGCTCAGCATATAGATGAGCAGTGGAGATGTACTCCATTGCAGGTAAGAAGAAAGACAAGAAGAAGCGTGATGAGTGAGGCCGTTAAAGAACGCCGGGGGAATCACTTGTTTATATTTTTGTTCCTATTTCCTAAACTTGTGAAAGGATTGGGAAATTGTAATACATTGTAATAAATCTTTGGATTAGTTCCGTAGTATGGTAATTATGTATTTGAACGTCTGCGGTTAAGTTTAAATGTTGTATTTCAGTTATGGTTGTGATTGTTGTTGGTGTGGAGAAGCATGAGTTGTTAATTTTCACAACAGGGCTGCCCAACAGGGGAGCAGTCGATTGGACCCTATGTTAGTCGACTGGATCCCGTGTGATTGAGACACTGAAAGTGAATAGTAAGAGAAGCAGTCGACTGGACCCTTTATCAGTCGACTGAACACTGTTGATTTTTGGCTACTGTTTCTATTAATGGTAAAACCAGTCGACTGGGTCCCCAGATCAGTCGACTGAACCCCTTTTTGAAAATGTTGAATTTTAGTTCTGCATAACACAGTCGACTGAGTTTCCTGATCAGTCGACTGGACCTCTGATGAGAAATGTGGGTTTTGGTTTCTGCCAGGCACAGTCGACTGAACCCTATCACAGTCGACTGGACCTTTGTTTTCATAGCTGATTTCTTTTGAATAGGTTTCAATTGAACAAAACTTTTTATAACTCTGATTTCAATGGATTTTCAACTCAAAGGGCAATGTTTCCTAAAGTTTTAAATACTCAGGGTTGTTTTAAAGTTCTTTCCGCTGCGTATAGTTATATGATATTTAGTTGAACCTTGGTGGCGTGCCACGTGTCCTATTTCCACGCGTAGTGGGATGGGTCGTGACACTGGCCCTAAAACTCTCCTACATGTTAACTGCCTTACACATTCAAAATGGAAGTTACTAAACTATCGTAATAACAATTTAAAACTCAATCTGAAGAATAAACAAAAACTACCTTTACAAAAAAAGAAAATTCATAAAACCGGAAGAGGATACTATCAACCGGACTCAAATTAACATGAGTTCCAATATTTCACTTCCACGAGTTCCATTGCTCCAATGAGGTTTCTGATCTTCACTTCTTCTTGCTTCAGATTTTGCTTTTTTTTTTTTTTTATTATAAGATTTTTTTTTTTACTTCTTTCTTTTACGGTTATAGTCAACTTTATCTATTGATATGTGTTGCTTAGAAAAGAACATCACACATCTTTCTGCGAACAGTGCATTCCACTGTTTTGAATTGATAACAAAAGAACAACATATCAAGGAACCCAATTTTAATCCCGAACTGGTTATAGAAAATTTTGTTAGTCGTATTAGATACATGCTATCACTGCATAGCACGTGCTACAACCATTAAGCCATTTTGAAACCCAATTTGGAATACAAATTGGAAAACACAATATTCTTAGATTTATCCTACTTTTTGTGTATGGTTGGAAATATCACTTCGATTTTACGTCTTTTCAAAATTATCAATTTGTACTGATTTTTCCCCTAGACTACATGTGTTATTGGTAGTCTGTTTTTTTTTTTTCACACAATAAATTCGTTAAATTTGCAAAAACATAACAAGGACAATCGTGTTGCACACGTAACCTGTGTGCCTCAGCCGCTAGTTTAGGATGAGTTGGATAATAAATGCGTAAATATGACTAGAGATACTCTTTCTTTGGAATCATGGTTTAGGAAAGATTGGACTACAATTAGTGCAATACTAACACAACTCAATAGGAGGCTTTTTGAAAATTTTAAGGGGGGCTTGACTTTAATATTTTAGGGTATAAAATTTTAGTTTTTGTGTAGTTTTGTAGGGCATGTCAAGAATTTTAAAAACTTGTGGGGTGATTTTCCCACTTTATATTCGCCTGTGCTTCCATATAAATTTTAGGAAAAAAATATTATATAAAATTTATTGACTTAATAAGGGTAAATTGGTCATTAAAAAAAAGTAACCGAAAAATCAACGTTCCGCATTGATCCTGACTAGCAGGAGGAATACTTGGTGCTGAACTGGAAGAGATGTAGCTATAATTTGAACAGACCTCAATGAGGTTAGAGTAATGTGAATTGCGTAGTTGATGAAAGCGCGGTTACTCCACAAAATTTATCATTTAAAAATATTGTTGATATCTTATATAGGGTTAAATACATTTTACTACAATGTGGTTAGATTTATTTTTACATTAGTGTCTGAATGTAGTTGTGATTGAAATAAACCTGTTAAATTTTCCATCAATACTAATGGGTATAATCAGGGTCAGACCTATGATTCTTAGTCAGGGGGCCTAAATTATACAGGGGTTCGGAGGTAGCGCCTCCGAGGCAAATTTTTTTAGGTCTACTTATACACAATTATGTGTAAAACTGTAAAATTGGTTTAACACCCCTAATTTGGGGTAAATCATGTAATTTTAGGGTGTCTTTCTAAAACTTGTAATATATTACATATAAATCTAGAATTTTCAAAAGTCCAGGGGGTCCTGTGTCTAAAACCTATAAAATATTGTATGTAAATCTAGAATTTTTAAAAGTTCAGGAGGGGCCTGTGTGAATTTTAAGGGGGCTTATTTGAAAAATTTGTAAAATATTACATGTGATTATGTAATTTCCAAAAGTTCAGGGGATGCCTGTGCCACCCCTGACTAGTACTTCGGTCCGCCCATGGGTATAATACATTTTACGCCATGTTTACCTCCATGGTTCAAAAATTGACACTTGACCCCTTGTGACTGTGAATGAAATAAAGTGTATAATTGTCATTTTAAGTCAAAAGTTAACACCATTAGAATTTGTATTTAACATTACCACCACGTGAGAATTAAGTGCCAGGTTTTGAACCATAGAGATAAGTGAAAACAGACATAGAGGTGAGATGTATTTAACAATTTTTTTTTTAAAAGAATACAAGGCTTGCAAATGATATAGTGAAAATCAAAGTTACATATGAAATACAACCTTTTCTGTCAAATCTTTATTCACGGGGATTGAAACTTGCAAACAAGCGAACAAGACCTTAGAAATGTTAGCCACACAACACGTTCTACAACACATTCTACAATAGGGCTTTAAATGCATGTACCATGTATTGTGTAAATGGCGCATAGAAAAGTGTGAAAAATTCAAACAGCACAGGGTACAATACATTTAAAACTCTGTTGTGGAATGTATTTTATGTCTAGCATTTTTGGTCCAACAATAGTAGCAAAACTCAAAGAAGACCAGCATTGCTGTGCTACGCAGGCAAACACATCTCCAACAAAAGCAAAATGAATTGTTGCATATAAAAAAAGAACCATAGAATTCTACCTACAGGAAGGATTTTGCTAACAAACAGAATCAAGAGTATCCAACACTGCCAAATTTCTCAAGAGAAGATCTCCAGATCAAGTGGTACTATAATTAGACCCAAAAAAATAAGGTTTATTTCATCACTACTTCTATAAAGCACCCAAAACACTGATAGGTTCAAAATGAAATCGAACAGGCGCAAAGGTTGACTAGCACGAACCACTTCATTTGATTCATGAATATAGTCAGTGAGAAAATGATATCAAAGATGAATACTTCTCCTTTCTTTTTTCCCTGATTTTTTACAAACTTAAAATTTTCTTATTTGAGCATGAAAGTCTACAAATGAAATCAAATTGTTTCCCCCCTGCCCATGACATCAATAGATCCAATACTGTAGAGCACAAAATTGACAGATCATACATGTAGAAATATGCTCACAAAAGAGACTTCATCCATATAACATCTTCTAAAACCATAAGTGGTCGTGAATGTTGTTTAACCATATTTGCCCCGTGCTTGACATCCCATCGCAATTCAGAATTGAAAATGTGTAATTATAAAAAAAAAACCAAAACCAAAAACAAAAACAAAAAAAAAAAAAAAAAAACAAAACAAAACAAAACAAAAGAAAAAACAAGTCAATGCCTCCCAAACCATGGCATTTTCACCATCCAGTACAGCAGATGCCACTTCCACTAATCAACATAGGTACAACCAGCACATTTTCATAAGTCATCCCCTGAGATTACCATAGGCAGCTTATTATCTAAATCATTGCCAACGACTACAGGTCCAACGTGTAACTTCTTGATGGGATAAACTACAAAACACAAAATTGGACAACTAGTCTATTGATACCGCTGATGAAACAGAAAAACAAACCAGTCAGTCTTGCTTCATTTGTGTCATATGTCTTAGAGAATCCCTAATCAACCACATCCCTTGTTGTCGAGTGGTAAGCTTCTTGGGTGTACTACCCAAGATGTTTAGTGTTCGAGTCATGGGGAGCGTGGCCATTGGGGAATTCACCCGGCGACTCCAGGACCTCGGGGGATTAGTCAAGGTCCACGCAAGCTGGCCCGGACACCCCCAATTACCAAAAAAAAAAAAGAAGAGAACCCCTAATCTTCGAGCAGCAAATATCTATTCTACCCGCAAATGCATGGCTTTCTCTGACCACAGTTTGTGTCAAGGAGATATTAACAACTGATGTGCCAACTTGGCAATGTTTGAGAGATAAACACTGTAGTTTCAAACTATTTCCCTAGTGCCACGCTTCTACTAACTAATTATCATCCCTCTGTTCATATCACCCCCTTTTCCTCCAACAAATGAGAGAGAGAGAGAGAGAGAGAGAGAGAGAGAGAGAGAGAGAGAGAGAGAGAGAGAGAGAGAGAGAGAGAGTGTGATATAATCCAAGTCTAAGAATATAGAGAAGAGAACGAAGCATGATTTACGCTTTTGCTGTAATTAAGTCATGCATATAATAAATGCAACACAACTCACTTCTTCTCTTTTAGATAAGTAAACAAAATCTCTTTTTCGTGACAAATGCAACACAATCCTCTCAGTTATTTTTCAAGGCGAAGTTACAAAATCAATAGAAAATAGGAAGAAAAGACAAGTTTAACTCTTTTTCGTGACAAATGCAACACAATCCTCTCAGTTATTTTTCAAGGCGAAGTTACAAAATCAATAGAAAATACGAAGAAAAGACAAGTTTATTACCTCCACGCAAGGTTACCAAGGACGTTAATTGAGACATGGGAGACAAAATGAAAAGGAAAAAGAAATTTTGAACTCCAGTACCGTCTGCAGAAGCACCAGAAAAATTTCCCAGAAGGAAGCTTGAGCATTTAATTAGTACTTCTAAAAGGGTGTCTGCCCACCGTTCGAGGGAGAGGACATCACAGAAAGAATGTGTGTCACAGAAGCCATGGCGCTCAAAGCTACTCTGAGCACATCCTGTGAGCATCCTGGTTTTACAATGGTTCGCACCTGGGAGAAGGGTAGGCAAGGAGAAAGGAAACGAGAAAGGTCATTACACCAATGATAAGGTAACAAAACTGAACAAGTACCTAATCAATATCTCGATTACAGAAATAATCAAAGGTCTACCACACAAACAAATTCTAAGTCATGACAAAGGTGCAATTTATTTTGTAACATGTCATACACAACACATTTATTTGAAGGCATCAAGTTGCTCTTCATTTTCTAGTATTCTTAATGGCAAGTGGCAACTCAATATATTATTAGTTTTACCATTCCAACCCTTTCTTTAGTTAATCCACAAATAAATCATCAAATGATAAGATCATTCATTGAGCATTATCTAAAGAGTTATGCTCTTGCGACTGAAACTGTAAACCAATTGATGCCTTGGCTTGCATTCCATGGTTTCTCAATCCACAATCGCACGAAGTCCAGAGCACAAGCCTATTTAGCTCAATTCCCATTAAGTAGTAACTACAAAACATAAAGCCCCATCCACAAAAACATGACCGTGATAAGACTTTCTAAAATAACCAAACTTTTTGGGTTCAACATACATTATCCAAATAGACATTCACACATTAGAGACATTTTGAAACATAAATACAAAAATCTTATAAGAATAAACCAAGTCACCACGTTAAGAGATCAAAAGATGTCAGAAGATGAACTAATTCATGACCTGGGAAAGTCATTTCAACTATACATCGGGTTGACAAAATGAAAAGTGCGTGTGCGTGTGTGTGTGTGTGTGTGTCTGGTTGTATTTTCACTTGGTATGTGTTGGAAATTGAAAAGATCCATTTGTTTTCCATAGCATTAGTAAAACAAGCCACATACAAAACCTCGTGAAAAGAGCACCACAAGATTGTTTAAGCTTGAAGACGCCAAAAATGATTTTTTCTAAAAATCGGAATTTCCTACTGGTGATTAGTTATTTAAATTACCGCATTCCACTTCCAACATGGGTGCAAGCTCATAGGGCATGAATCAACTCTTCATATTTCTTACATGGTATTGGAGCCAACACCAAACAACATGCTGACCAAATTGAGACTTTAATCTCAATGGAATCTCCATAAGAGAGCATAGTATTTGTTGCGTGTATAATAATAAACCGGCATGCAAAAATTGAAGCACCTTGTCAAGGTACTCCTGTAGTTCCTTGATGCGACCCATGTAATCCTGGTCTTCAACGCACAGAGTTACAGCCTTAGCATCAGCACCTGGACCGTCAAACTGAAGGGGTCCCGGATTTCTGTAGACGTCGTCCATCAAAAATTTTGTTGCATTTTGTCTCAGCAGCCTACAATAGAACCAAGCAACAATTTAATTTCAACAAGGTAAAAAAAAAGATGAAATTTTGAGTGTTCCATTTAACTTCCAAACATCTTTGCAATTTCGGTGTGATTGGTACTGTATTCAATATTCATGCATCGCCAACAAAGATCTCAAGTTGAAAAAAGCTAATTCCGCAGTGTGTGACACTCCTGCCACAATGGGGTTTTGGAAGGGGGTTACATGTATGGAGAGCCTTGCCACCACGTGAGGAGAGAATTTTCCTTATTTTGAACCCGTGACACCCAGGTCATAAAGGACCATCCTTATTGTTGTACCAGGTAAACTATTTTCTCTTAATCTAATGTCAAAAGAAGTGTTCCAGAAATCATGTAGAACACGTACTCATAAGATTTGCCTTTCAAATCAACAATAGCTGCATGCAGGGCAGGTTTTCCAATTGATGAGGCACCAGGACCACGACCATAGCGCTTCACACTCAACATTGCCTAATTTATCAACAAAGTCAAAGAAGTCAAATATCTCTACCAGTGGAAGAGTTAACACTCAATACTAACACTTGAAATAACATAAAGCAACACAGAAAGGAATGGTACTAATATGGAGTAAAATATGTACCAAAAAAAAAAAGAATAATCCATATACCGTTATTGGAGCAGCACCACAGCGCCACTTGTTCACAGGATTTTTCAGGTTATTTACAGTAGCCATATAACCATTCAGGCCAGCTGCTAAAATGTGGTAGCAAATGTGTCCAAGAACCTGCACAAATATTACTGTTATTTAAAAGGTGAACTATTTGGCATATACTAGAGACATATTGAGGTAAAGCAGGCCTAAGCAATCACGTACAAAGGCATAATCGCAGTCAAACTTCGATGGTAATGATCCTCGAGCTTGATAGCCAAAGAAGTGG
The DNA here is from genome assembly GCA_033977485.1 of Hydrangea macrophylla. Taxonomy (NCBI): domain Eukaryota; kingdom Viridiplantae; phylum Streptophyta; class Magnoliopsida; order Cornales; family Hydrangeaceae; genus Hydrangea; species Hydrangea macrophylla. The sequence goes on from CM066993.1 coordinate 101,568,672, forward strand.
CAGATAGCATTGAATTTCTTCCCCTTGTATGTGCCTTCTTTCTGTTTTAATTGAAAGAACAAAGCAGAACGGTTTTAAACAATGTCATAATATATTAACAATAAATGAGGACAGAAGAGCAACGGTAAGCTGATTAGGTTTTCCATATCTCATTCCATACCCTCAGTCCAAAGCAAAATGCAACTATGAGGACTTTGAAATGCACTCTCAGAAGCATCTTAAGGATAGAAATAGTACATGTAGCAACTATGACTTTCAGCTAGGATCCAAGGCAGCTGAAGCAGCCAAGCATTATACGTTACTACCAATAATTTCATTTGGCATCATTGAGTGTTCTGTGTGTGTGTGTGTGTGTGTGTGTGTGTGAGAGAGAGAGAGAGAGAGAGAGTGCGCACGCACTGGGGACTAAGTGCCACCATAGCATATCGAACGAAAAGGTGAAGAAAGGAATAAGATGTCTGTGTGTTGGGGATTAAGTGTCATCATAGCATATCGAACGAAAAGGTGAAGGATTTAAGATGTATATTATCAGTTCGTCAACAAAAATCTCATCCTGATGCTGTCTTCAAAATGCGTGTCATGTTAGTAATTCCCAGTACATGAATTGACAGTAGAATTCACGTATATATACTTAGTAAATGCCCTGTCTACTTTCACAGAAGAATCCAAAGACAACTTTCTATTGGGGCGGCAGAATCCTTTAAGTGCAGAACTGACATTTCTTCACAAAGCTGAATAAAAAGACAGCAATATTCTCCATGCTCCAATCCAATCTATGAACATAGAATAATGCATAGAGATAAGCAGAGGGTAACATACATTTTATCCGCAGTCCAAATCTATTACTTATGAAAACCAACCATATCAACATAAAAAAGAGAGGGGCAATTAGTAATTACTATAGACTCCAGGCTATGCATTTTGCTTCTGAATTTATTGATCTATCATCAGCTCTGATAGTTCCATTGGGTGTGGTTGGCATTGCCTTTGCCTGATAGATTGTTACAACAATTAAATCATTTCCTCTTATGTGTATTTTTTTTTCTAAATTAAGCATGTGGCTATAATGTTTGTCCAATGTACGTTGTCTTGTACTTCCAAAAGTTCATTTATGCAATGAACTCTCCCTTTCCCCCTTTTGATCAGCCCACATTTTCTGCAAGAATGGAGATGCAACTGGAGGGAAGAACGGATTATTTGAAATCGCAAACTACTACAAGCAATGAATGACAAACAGATGCAGAACAAGGGAAACAAAAATATGGAACTATGCAAGTATATAACATTCTGGACCTCTGGTTTCCAACATTGAATAAACTTATAAGACAACATTTTTCTCAGAGAAAAAATACATGAAAATCAGTTTGCTCAGCATGAAGTAACGACCGGAAAGAAAGATGGATATATCCTACCAAACGCTTGTTCATTTCTGTTTCCACAAGGTGAGCAAGAAGTTTCTCCGTCTCAATCTGGAAAAGGAAAATAAAGAGAATGAACATTCCTTTTAGAAGAGCAAATCCTTCTCAAGTACCGCAAGAATCTCATGTCCCAGTACCTGGGATAACTGTGCAGAGTCATCCGATTCTGGCTGGAGGAGGAGCTACAAATTTGACAATCTTACCTTTAGATGACAATTGTAAGTAAACTACAGGAATCTCTGAGAGCAGACATAGATGAGGCAATGAACCTGTTTCTTAATAAAAGGTGGTAAAAATTCAAACAAAGCTGAAGCCCAGGGTGACAGTTGGGAAGAAATGTTGTCGACTGAAACATGTTGGCCGAGCAACCCATGAATTTCCTGGGAAATACAAGATGTTGATAACAACTCATAAGAACAAATGAATCAATTTGTACCAAACAAAAGAATGGAAACAAGCTACAAGCTTCCTGTTTTGAACGAAATAAGAAGACATGAAGACTCAGCCAAAACTTATCTTTCTTTCTTTCTTTCCTTATTTTTTTTTTGGTAAGGAGGTATTGGAATTCGGTAGAGGGGAAAACAAGGAAGAGATGGAGAGATTCTATAAATGCACTTTGTTACCTGCAAGAGAGCATATACTTCAGGAATGCTTTCTATGAGCCCCTCTGGCAGCAGGAGCACCCCATGGTACTTGTCTGATCAAAAACCGTGGGGTCAGACAGTAAGAAACATTATGACCATCACAAATACAACAATAGCAAGCCAGAGATTCCAACCTTGTTCCGCCCTTGATTGCACTGCATCGCAAATTTGTTTGGTTAGGTCAAAAAGAGTAAGCTTTGAGGCAGCAACCTCCTCGCCAAGAATAACCTACAAGGACCTTGCAAGGGTTATCAAGGAATAAGATGAAAGATGCTTTGGAAGGCAAGCCAACACTAATTTCAAATGATATAATGGAAGGCCAGGAATTTGGACCATATTTGGATGTGACTGAAGAGTGCATTCCAAAGCAACATGCGATGCCTTCCGTCCCATGAGTCGGATAAAATAGTAATACTAAAAGGGGAAAAAAAAAATCAGAATATGTAAAGACAAGTATGAAAGTAAAAAGAAAAATACTGAAACAGGAGAGAGAGAGAGAGAGAGAGAGAGAGAGAGAGAGATAGAGAGAGAGAGCAGAAGCTGAAAACACGTACTACAGTCTCAAATGAGGCTAAACTGATCAGTTAAAATTTGTTTAAAGCACTTCACTCAGGAGGATACACGAATCAAATGCATTACCTTCTCTGCAGAGAGGGCATCAGTGCAGACATTGCTTATGAGCTGGGAATTGACCTGAATGTAAGACGAAGAAGGCTTTCACATCAAAATTGTTTAGTCGTTTGTACTTTCAAACAATAACAAAAACAAAAAAAAATGGAAATTTCAGGTTACCAAAAATCTAGATTTTTAGTTGATTGTGGACATCCTAAAAGAGGGCGAGTCTCGGTACAATGGTACTGGAGAGAGACAGACAAGTAGAATGAGCCAAAAATAAACAGAGTGCAATCTTCGCACCAAAAGAACAGGATAGATATGCAGACGAAAAGACTTGAGTCCAAGACTACCCTGAAGCAAGGCTCTAATACTACATGTTAACAACAATCTATTCCAAAAGCTTAAGCTGTGAAGTAATATTTATACATTATCCTCCAAACAGAGAAGAATGACATTGTAAAAATCTAGACAATTTTCGACATTATTTCAGTGCTTGGAAGAATGGGTAGAACGGAGTACTAAGTTTGCACAACAATGTGACCTGGTGGCTGGAACTATAAAAACATTAATGCTTTTGTATGAACCAAAGAACAGGGCACAATGCAAAGGTTAAAGAATACACAACTCTCATTGTGAAAAAATTTAATTACACATGTTAACATTTCCATGGAACTTGTTGGGATGGAGGTTCTCATACCTTACAAATTGTATCGAAACCAACATTTGTTTCAACAAATTGATTCTTGAGATCTCCATTTAAAGTAACAGGAACCCCAACCACCTGAAAAAACCACAAATCTCCGCTCATCTTCATATAGGCTCAACAAGAAAATAAAAGGTAGAATGTTGAACTAGCGTCACGGAATTTTCTTCACAAAGGTAAAAAGAAATAATAAACTAGTTGTTAAGAAATAAACAAGGAAAAGCTTTGAAAACAAATGTGTCCTCCACAAAAATGTCACAAGCTCAAAGTACCTTTGTCGGGCATTTTGCCTTAGCAAATGTTTCTGCCAACTGAGCAGCATCTGTGTTTGATGTTACCCCTTTGAAAATACCAAACCATTGTATTACAAATTAGGAAATATCATACATTGAATGTAAGACAATAATTTTTTAATTGCTGAGCCCAACCCTCCAGCAGCCCATGTCAAATGGGACCAAAAAGTGTATATTTACATTCAAAGTTCAAGCTAAAAAATTAAAACAGAACATCAAAATACCTCCAATAATGACAAGTCCATCCAACTTTAAAGCATTGCATGCACTCAGTGCAGCATTAACTTGCTCAATTGTTCTTATCTGGTCTTTCGTTCTCCCCAGCAAATCATAACCGCCTTAACAGGTTCACAATTTCAGTAAATTTTAAGCATAGTGGGCGCAAAAACCTGAGTGACAAAACTGTAAAGTACTCATTACTACCTTGATTTTTGTAAGTTGCAAGAACGTCATCTGTGATCTCAAGAGTTTTCTGTGCGAATAAACCTTCAGAACCACCTGGCAACGTGCAAAAAATGGATCCTTAAGAAAACTTTCATTTTCCTCAATATAAACACACTATCATCTTTACCTACCAAAAAAATTTACAGTATCATGTTATTCGAAAATGTCAAATTAAAGAGTTTGTTATTAACATAAAAATCTAAAAACAAAAATGCTGCGTGTTAAGATCATCGAGTATCACGAGCATCATAGATTACTGATAAATGCCTTTGAGAACTAGGGAAAAATGTGCCTGTGCAACATGGTGAGATGACAACAGATCATGAATAGCCCTCCTGAACAGGTGTGGATCAGTATAAGAAAACTAAGAACTTTTCTGTAATCCAATGCTTTAATGTTCAAGATACAAATCAATACACCTGGAAGTATAAATGCATACAGGTCCTTGCATGATAAAATAAATTAAAAAAATAAAAATAAAAATCACCTTAAAACAAGAGATTGGAAAAGATAAAACAACTTACCCAAAAATCCAAGTAAAGTACTGTTGGGGTTGTGAATTTTAAGAGCATTGTGAAGACCCCATACAACATTATGTCCTCCAGGAGATTGCCTCCCACAGAAGACCAACCCCACCCTGAACCAAAGACAATGACAATCTAATAATGATAGTGACAAAAATATTGATGGTATTTCCCATAAAAACTAAATCTCAAGAAAAAAGAGGGTATACTGAGGTTTCTTTTTTATCCCTGTAACTAACACAGTGGTAGTATTACATACACATCATGATAAAATCATTAAAAAAAAAAAAAAAAGGTGCAGAAATTTAAAAAATTAAGGTGGGTGTTTCATAATGCAACCATTATCAAGAAGTAGTGCTTACATGCCAAAAAAAATCCACATAACTTCACCTAGAAATTAACGTGGCAATCATTTTTAGCCTCGTTATCAATGAAAAGTTAATTCAATAGGAGCTATTAAGACCGTTTAAAAAAATCGCAATTGTAGCAATTTCCTTCACTCAAACTTAAGACATAAATGAATGCAAGGTCTGTTAGTGCAAAAGTAACTAAAAACAACAGAGAAAAACTATATCCAAAATGTGATCTCAGAGGCATCTTCATGAAAAATATTCTAAGGACACAGATTTCATATTCTTCCATTGCGGCAATCTTTTCTAAAGGTATGTAAATTGATCATAACGTGTGTACCTAATTGCTGGATGCTCGGTAATTATCTGAGCATCAGGAACCTTTGTGGTTGCCCTAAGAAAATGAGCTAAAGGCTGACCATATGTGTGAGGAAAGGTTCGACCAATGGTGTGGACACCTGAGGGATCTGCAGCAGTAGTTGCATCACCAAATTCAACCCTAACAGTACTTCCCTGTGTAAATGAAATTACATGTCAGTAAAATGGGAATACATGGAAGTTAAAAGTAGGAATATTTCAATTTAGACACAAACTATCACCCAGAAAACAATGAAGTGTATTGAAGGTTTGTCAACACACAGAACAAACACATGCAACCAAATATGGATACCAAATTGTAAGCCACCTGTGGAAAAACAACAAGGATCATATTCACATGCCTAAGTTTAAGTATATATATATATATTCTTTTTTCGTTCTATTTCTTTTTTTTCTTTTTCTTTTTTTTTTGGGGGTGGGGGGGGGGGGGGGAGGGGGGGGGGGGGGTATGGTTGACTAGGAACATTTTTGGAACGACTTTGTTTTCCCCTTCTTTTTCATTGTAAATTGTGATGTATGTGTGGAAGGAATTGACGACATCCAAAAGTGTTAAGACTCTGATACAATACGACCATAATTTAGTCAATCTTTCAGCGGGAAGGCATGCAAGTACAACAACTGATGACAACAAAGGAAAGGAGCTAGAGTGCCCTCCATCTTATTTCATTCAAGAGGACCAAAGTAGTGGTGTAGAACTTTTTTATTTGTCCGTACAACCAAGAACTTCGTGATCAGAAATATATTCAGGTGTACATGGATGTGTCTCTGAAATATCCAACAACTGCATGAAGCAGATAACTGGATGTAAAATAAGAAAACAAATTACAAACTCAGATTTAGATTTAGATTTTTATCTGTTTATTTATTTATTTATTTTTGTGGTTCTATGTATGTAGCACTTACCTTTAAATTTATGCAAGCAAGCAATGAAGCCCTTACAAAGCCATAAGAAGGATATGATTCCTTTTTGGACACAGAGAAGATCATAACACAACTCATTGGTCAATACAGAGGGGAATAAAGTATTTTTACAAACTGTACTCCATTTTGCTTTATTAACCCAACAAACAATGTGTGAATGAAATCAAAAATCAAATAAGGGTATCTATCATAAATACCAATGACAGTTAAGGTTAGTCATGATCTAAAATTCAATCAAAGCTCCAAAATCAATCAAAATACAAAAGTTATGGTGAAAAACGATCCTTTTTTTTTTTTTGTTTTTTTTTTGGGGGGCATGTGTTGACTTCTTGTTGGAGAAAACGATGGACCAATTTGAATTAATGCAGATATAAGTCTGTAAGTAAACAGAGTTGGGGGGGTAAGAAAAACGTAGCCTATAGTAGTAGTAGTAGTAGTGTCCCATTCCCCACGTAGATAGATGAGATCTGTCCTGTATACGGGCTAGTGCTACGCTAGCAGAGATCAATGAAAGAAAAAGAATTTGTGTTACGTAACAAGGAACGAACGATAATGATAATCAAAGTTGGTACTCTGGAAAATCGATCTAATAGTAGTATTTGTCGTAAGAATAACAATCTATTATTAATATTTGTTTGGAAAGAGATCAAAGAATACGTCTGAGAATAATAAATAAATAAATAAATAAATAAATGATGATTACAGGAATGTTATAACAACTGAGCATAGATATTAAAAATAGAAACAATTGATAAGAAGAAAAATTAACAAAGGGACGACAGAGAGATACCTGAAGACAAGGAGGAAGATCAGGTTGGTATACAGATCTAAGTTTTTGCAGATCGGAAAGTTCTCTTGCTATCCCATAATCTGAATCCATTTTTTGCCGTCTCTGTCTCTGTCTCTGTTTCTGTTTCTGTTTCACCTATACAATCATACAACGCACTCTCACTCTCTCTCTCTCTCTCTCTCAAACTCAACCAACCCCTGCATTTATATAGGACGACCCTGGCAGGCGATACAACCAACCCAACCCCGTTTTAACCTTTCTTCGGTATACTTAGGTGCCCCCCCTCCTTTTTACACACCATTTACAATAACGCCACTCTTTCTTTTCCTTTCTCTTTTTTTTTTTTTTTTTTTTCCTTTTTTCTTTTTCTTTTTCTTTTTTAATATATATATTTTTTATACTTTTTCTCCATCCCCTCAACTCAAGTGACGTACCCTTAGGCCCCGTTTCTTACAGCTCTCATAAGTTTTAAATTATAGCTTTTAAAAAAAAAAAAAAATTACTGAAATAAAGTATTTGATGTGGTCGATAGAATATCAATTTATACCTAAACATTTTGCAACACCACAATTTCCGTAACGAAACTACCCTAATATTATTTCATTCAGTAAGGCCACATATATATATATATATATATATATTTTTTATTTCAGTAAGGCCACATGTTTGAATGGTTTTGGTTGGATTGGACAAATATTTCTTTTAATTGGATTAAATTCGGTATTAATAAGCCTTAGTTTTAGCGGCCCATACTCAAGACTATTTAGTTAACATGGATTAATGATATCTTGTCAGATTTGTGTTTCAAATATCAGACTATTTCAATTAAAATGAATTAATAGTTCAATCCTCCAACAATCCCTCCACACACAAAATGTGGCTAATGTTGTGCTTGATTGCACGAATTGTCTAATTTTACACACTACTCAGTTCTAAATAAGTTGATTCTGAATTTGTAAATTTAATTCAAATTACGTCTTTTTGCTTCGTTATCAACATAGGTTTCGTGTGTATGATTATTAGAGAGAAAAAGAAGAGAGGGAGACTCGTCATGATTTGATTACCAAAAAAAAAAAAAAAAAACAAAAACAAATTTCAATATCTCAAGACTGATGGCGAGTGGTGTCAATTTCTCTACCTTGAAATAGTGCATTCAAGTTTTCGAATAAAATAGGTGATTTGAGTTTTCTGTAATGAAGAGAAATTCGTAAATGTTTCATTTTTATTAATTTTGACAACCAAACACAACTTAAGTTTTATCTCAAGAACACAAATACAAGTCCAGCAAACTTTGTCTTGACCATCCTGATGACAGCTTGTGATTTAATTTCGTAGATCTGGATCGACTCAAACTAATTTATACACGAGTTTCTTTAGGAGGGTCATCTCTTTTAAGAGGGTTTGTGTGTGTGTGTGTGTTTTTTTTTATAAAAAAAATCTCTCCATATCTTTATATACTAATAATTTTGTGTTTAGAAGCTAAAAACTTTGAAAACACCAAGGGAATTGAGAAATATAGAATACCAAAAGAAAGAATAACAATAAAATTGGTTTTTAAATGATGATGAGTTTAGAATAGACATGGGATGTATTTAGAATTTTATGAGTTTGCAAATTACAAACAAATCATGAACTTTTACAACACGATGAAAACAGTACATATATATATATATATACACATTCACCTCATCTCGTACGACATTGGAACATATATGTAACTACTGGCATGTTGCTTCATTCAGCTGTTTTTGTTCCTATAATTAATTCAAGCCTAGCAGCACGTAACAGTGAGTAACAACCAATTAACAGGGGGAAGGCGCTACTGGCAAAATTCGTTTGTAGGAAAGGAAAGGAAAGGAAATGCAGCAGGTGCGGAGCATGATATGCCTGCGGTGGAGAGCATAGCATAGGGATGAAAGGGAAGCCTGAATGGTGGAATAGCCAGGGGATGACCGGGGACTCATCTGCAAAAATAGCACTACTACTTGTACGCAGTGGCGGACCCAGGATTTTGTGCTAGGGGGGGCCAAGTTTCATGCGGGGGTTCGGGGGCAGCGCCCCCGAAAAAATTTTTTTTGGTCACTTATACATATTTTTTATTTTAAGTGAGACAAAGAGTCGAATAAGTAGTTGTGGCAAATTTGATTTAGACATTGTTTATCTCCTGAGCTGAATAAGGGGATATTATTCTTCCCTTTCACTATTAATAGGGACTTTTAATGTCACACTGTCACATTAGTGGATACTGTTATTAATCCTGCAATGTTATTTTTAACACATTACCATTTTAACATAATGAAAGTCAAATGGACACTATGTATTAAGAACCTCTACATGTAAAGTCACAAATTTGGGGGGGCCACTATATAAAATATTTTCAAATATTCAAAATTCTATATAGACCCCCAAAATCTTTAAAATTTTTGCAGGGGCCATGGCCCCCCCCAGTCTCCATGTGGTTCCGCCCCTGCTTGTACGCATTGTAAAGGCAACTCACGAGTACTGGATGGTATAAATTTTTTTGTTTGGTTAATTTACAAACGCATGCATATACACAGTACTCTCCCTTCGTCCCACTTGAAAAGTCTCTTATTCCCTATTAAACTAGTAATTGCCCTTGCCCTCGGGGAGGGCACGCAAAGGGAAAAAAAAGCTAAAGGAAATCACAGAAAATGAAGAAATGTATTTATAATTAAATAAATCACATAGGCATGGAATCAAAATATTAAGAGATGAAAGAAAGCATAGATTTTTTTTTTTTTTTTTTTGCAATTCGTCCATTGCAATCCATTTAAATCAAGTGTGGCAATGATAACTTATAAGGACGAACTAAGTTAAAATGAAAAATGAGCACACTCAGCCTATCTTGTGTATGTATTTCCTTTTCGTGAATCCGTGCAATGCATAGGCTAAGTTAAAACGAAATAATATAGTTCCATTAGAAGTTCATTTTCTCTATAAAAGACAAAAAGACACTCATTCGCATAAATTTTGTACATCACACATGTTGATTCATTCAAGGAAAAAAATAGTATAGCAAATTACTTATTATTTAATTATTTAACACTTTTTTTAACAAAATAGAAACTAAAGTTATGAACACAAACCATATCAAATTAAGTGAGACGATTAGATAAAATTCTCCATAGTTGTATGCTCTCACCATTCTGAGTAAAATAACTCGCAAGGAAAAATCTTATGAAACAACATCATAATCGAAAAAATAAATTTGGAAAAGTCTTATAAGATAACATTTGAAACAATATTTTAATATAAAGGATATACACACATGTGCACACCATTTGAGACAAATTAGTATTCACTCTATAATAGTATGCTCCTACTATTTTGAAATAATATTTTAATATAAAAATAAATACTATGAAACAACATTATAATCTCAGTAGTAGAAATACATATATATAATGCTATTTAAAATGATTTGAACCACCACATATTAGGAAAAGTCTTATGAAACACATACCCATAAAGAGTACTACTTTGATATAAATAACTGGTTTCTCTGTTGCAAACCACGATTGCTTGTTAATCTAGAGGCTGCAAAATCGAGAGCAATAGTAGAATTAATATTAGAACAAAAATCTAGAAAACTGGAGACCAACTTATGTGATTTTAGTGAACGCATAAACATGTATCAATAGAAATCGGTAGAGAAAAAAAAAACTGATTAAAATTTAGAGAGGTAGAAAAAGGCATAGATATAAAAAATGTTTGGAGGGTTGTGATGATTTTTTTGGAAATAAAAGAATTGGAGGGAAAGACTAATTTAAATTGGTTATGGTATTACGTGATGAGTGGAGATAATTTTTTTTTTGTTTAAGAGAGAGAGAGAAAGAGAAAGAGAGGGAGAGTTAAATTCCAGCTTAGAAGTAAAAAAAAAAAAAAAGGGGAGGGTCTAATAGTTAATTACATATACATGGTAAGAGACAAAGATATATGGGAGTGGAGTAAGGAAGGGATAAAAGAGAGAGAAATGTATGGCTTAGATAGTTTACATTTTTAGGCATAAATATTAATTTTGATATGTTATCCATATACATAAAAATCAAAATAAGATTTTTTTTTTCGAACGTGACACATGGCAATAAAAATTAATATAAAATGTTATTAATCTATATGTATGTATATATGTGTGTGTGTGTGCGCGCGCACATTATTCATTTAAATTTTATTAGCATTAATCTTAATTAGTCATTATCATTAATTGCAATTTATTAAGAGAGAGTGAGACTTCACATAAGCTGTCACATAGGCGCTTAGGTGGTGAAATAGAATCCATCTGTTTATATATATATATATTAGATATATATACGGTCAGACTCTTAAGTGACTTGGGTCGAGTGAATTTACCCTGTGAGTTGACTTTTAAGCCTAACAGAACCTGCGGGTCAGTGGGGTAGTCCGCTAGTTCTTTTAGGCTTAATACCCAATTCAGTGAGTAAGTTCACTCGACTCAAATCACTTAAGAGCCTCTCCGTAGATATATATATATATATATACATAGAGTTAGGCTCCAGTGCGCACTTGGTAAGCGCACTGGATATTTAAGCCTAAAAAATCCGCGGGTCAGCGGGGCGGTGGGATGGGGCATGGGTCTGTGGAGCGCTCCACGGATATTTTAGGCTTAAATACCCAGTGCGCTTACCCAGTGCGCACTGAAGCCTAATTATATATATATATATATATTTATATTAGGCTTGTGAAAAATAATGAGGTTAATTGTACAGGCTGAATGAAAAGTTTTTGTTTTTATGTTGACCTTTTTTTGGGTTTCTTATTTAGTTGCCTTGACAGAGTTTTAACACATTAGATATGTTTTGCTTGTGTTTTTAATTTTTAATTTTTAATTTTTGGTCAAAAGTGTTTTGCTTGCTTTCAATAGATGCTAATGACTAACGCATAATGATAGGTGCCGAATCACTTCCACAACCGCTGATTTAACCAAATTGTGTGTGCGAGCATGAGAGAGAAAGAGAGAGAAGCTGCCACACAGGCGCTGATGTGGTAAAATAAATTATTTTGTTTTCATACCTGTGTAGTGCAGGGATCTAACATTTTTAAAAGAATTTGTAGAATCCTTATGTTAGTTTTGCAAGTAAAAATAATTGTGAGTTGGTTATATAAAATGCCAATGAACTCTTTGTAAAAGGTCAGGGAAAAAAAAAGAGGAATATTGAACCTTAAAATTGGAGCAATACAAAAACATGAAGAATAAACTTTTCAAATCCCGAAAATGCATAGAAAAATCAATGAAATTGGCATTGGCCAAATTGACTGGAATATAAAATGTCTAAGATATTTATTTCATATCATATCCTACAAATAATTTTGAAAGAAAAATTGAATATAAAATGGCATTAATTTATATGTACATAGCATATACATGTAGATATGTGTGTGTATTTTTTATTTTTTCATTAGCATTAATCTCAAATTATTATTAATATTAATTACAAATTGGAGAGAGATAGAGAGAAAGAAAGGGGGAGAGGAAGGAGTGCCATGTGGCAAAAGCTTTGGCTTTTGTTTTCATATATATATATATATATATATATTAGATTAGATGTCCGGAATTAAAACTCATTTTTAAAGTCAACATAATTTAATTACGCACACTTTTTTTTTTTTGGTGATAATATGAAACTTCATTCATAAACGTGGATCTCAACCAAAAAAAAAAAAAAAAAATCCTCTCATTTTTTTATTTGTTGATAATAAAATTTTAGACTTAAAACGAAAGAGTAATGATGAAAAGTTGCAAATCTCAACAACAATAAACAAATTTGATTAAATAGTTGAAATTCCACATAATAATAAAAATAATAATAATCTGAGAGAGGGACTAGTGTGTGTGTGTATATGCGCGCAGTATATTAAATTGTTTTGTAATTCTATTTTTCGCAATAATGTTTATACTAGAAATGTATTCTATACATGTATTATGTTCTTGGAATGAATACGTGTCGAGAAAGCACTTCAATGCTGTGCAAACTGTGTGTGAGTGCACAGCATTGAAGTGCTGTCCTACATGTCGGATGACATTGAATGAAAATCTAACACAAAAAGTTACATCGATAATTATAAAGAGTAAAATAAAAAATAAAAAAAAGGAAGATTTGACTAATCATAAACAGCATTCCCACTTTATTTTGCATCAAATTAAACATTTAGGAATAAGTACGGAGGAGGCTAAAATAATACTAATTTTGCGAAAAAAAAGAAAAGAAACTAATTAAAATAATACTAATACATTCAACAACGGTACGAGTGAAAATACTAACTTCAGTAATTTGACTCCTTTTTTTTTAATGTAAACTTATGTCATTTTGAAAAATAAGGTAACAAATACTATCCCAAAACAAATTCATCTACCTCTATCCCAAATCAAATCAAAAATAACTTTAAAAAGAAGTGAATATGATTTCAACATATTTTGATTTAATTAACTTCTGAACACACATACATAAATGTCCAGATATACAAAACCAAAATAAAAGAAAACGTATTGGGATTCCAACAATTTCGTTATTGTATTCTTGGTGTCAAAGAAAAAAACAATTTACTTTTTTAGAAAACCATACCACCCATTCACATAAATTTTATCTTCTCAACCAAAATAGAAAAAGTAACTGGTGGAGGTGGAGATATATATATATATATATATATATGACTTTTCCTTGATAGAAGCATTTTGTTACCTTACTATAATTAGCGGTTATGGCACACGCGTTGCGTGTGCAATGCGTGTTATTTGTGTGCTTATTGTAACTGAGCCTTTTGTCCTAAACTCCCCAAATCAGTTGCTTCTAACGCGAATTAGCCATACACAATATACACATACGGGAAGATATATACATGCATATGTACATACATATATATATATATATATATGTGCTTGTAAATGTACATGTTTATATAATTCCATCAAAGTCTTTGGTTCCTATTATTAACGAAAATGTACCAAACACCTAATGGTGAATTTACAGGTTGATGGCATATGCACGTCACCAAAAAGATAGACTTAAAAAAAAAAAAAAACAGTTAAAAAAAAATTAAAAAATGTGAATTAAAGGGTGAGGAGGAATCTTCTATGAACCCACAAATGCAAAAATGGCAAATAAAATGTTACTTTAAGTACATACAGGAGGTTACAGACATGAAAAGTTGTAAAGAAATGTATAAACTTCTGTCTACCTCATTGGCATTAATGTAGAGTGGCTCTGTCAATTAGTAAAAACAACCTCCTTCACCCATTTGGTCATTACACAAATCCCTTTGTAATCCTCTCTGTCTTTCCACTTCTTGTTTCTCAACATCAATGCAAGTTAATTAGCATCAATTAAAGAAAGCAGGTTTTTTTTTTTCCGTGTAAAATAGAAAAGTGAAGAAAACAGTTTTTTTCTCTGTTTAAAAGTGGAGGGAACAATTTTTTATTTTTTATTTTATTTTTTTCCTGTTACTGAATTTAGTTGGTTTGTAAAATTACATTTTAGTACTATAAGTTTTTTATCAAGCAGTTTTTATCAGTTGGTTTGAATGTAAATATGGTTAATTGAAAATATAAGTTAGGTATCCTTGACTTTCTCTTTCTATAGTAGTATAGATTAGACTAAAATAATGTTGGCCGGCACCTTCTTACAATAATTTGGGGGTATTAGTACAACATGTTGAGAGTTTATTGCAACGTATTTAACACTTTCGTACCAATTCGACTGCAACACATTAGGACTATATTGCAATATGTTAGTACCGTGATACAACATATTAGCACTTATATGGATACAATAAATTGGGACCAGATTACAACTTGGGATCCCAAATTGTAACCTTCCGTAGAAGTTGTCCCTTGCATCAAAAGAATAGTGTCAGTTTACAAGTGGTCAGCTAATAACTACGCAGGCACACTTAGTCGAATTGATAAAAAAATAATAATAATAATCAATGTGATTAACTTAGAAGAAAAATTTAGTGGAAAATCCCATTCTACCAACGTTTGTTGTAATAGACCCACCAATTGGTACTTCCCAATGATAGACCCTATAATTGTAGATGTTGTTAGAGATTAGTCCACATTTTCCTATTATAGAATTAGTATATGTCTTTTATACCCCTAACATATATATAGGGAGCCGTATATATATACATATATATTACAAATCAGATTTAAAGTTTGAATCACTTACCAAATCTGAACAAATCTAATCAAATCCGAATTTATTTTATTAAATAATATACCAATAGTTTAGGATATTACTATACAAAGCAGTTACAAAAACGTTTCACCTTTTTAGCATTTACAGTATATTTCATATTCATTCAAGATGTCACATCATCAACGAGTATCACTGTTACGATTTGGATTGAAGGCTATGAATTCTGTGAGATCTCATTGAGAAGACGATACCTGTAGTCCGAAGGGAAACTCATTGAGATCTCATTGCATTTTTTAGAATAAATGTAAGGTTTTTCAGTTTTATAGTGTGAAATTGCACACTATTCGGACTGCTGTATGCAGTTTTATAGTGTGAAATTTCACACTGTAATATAATGATAGTCATGATATAATGTGATTCATGGTAACTGTATAGATTTTTCATTTTTTTCTCACTGTCATTATTAAGAAATTTAAGTGTTAAATTTTACACTACATATATGAACACACATGATAAATTTGACACTCAACGATACCCACTTATTCAACATTTCACACTCAATGATGCCCATTTCACATTATTCACACTATAATATATAAACAATCCATACGTTTATTCAACATTGTGAACTTTCAAACTATCAAAACAATGAAACATTTTAACATGTATTCCGGAAAAAAAAAAAAAAAAAAAAAAAAAAAAAAAAATGGCCAGGTCAGTCTGTATGTTAGCGACATATTTTTGTCTTTGCTATGAGGCTATCTCCCAATACCATCTGTTAGCCTATCGACAACAGTGTCACCATCCTGCAAGCGTATAATAATAACTTGATTCTTCAGAGGTTCAATCTTGAACAGTAAAAACTGCAAGTCAAAAAAAAATTTATTCCTCTTGCGAATGAAAAATTCAACATGCAAATGTGCAATATCAGATTCCTTTTTCAGTGATGAATTTTGCACTAGAAACTTAAAAAAGACAGCCAATAGAAATTTGTGATTGAGATCTAATATATGCAAATGAGTGTGAAATTTCACACTGTCATTTAGAAAACCCACATGCAAGTGTGGAATACCAAATTTCTTTTCAATGAGAAATTTTGCCGTAGAAAAAAAAAAGACTAACCAATGGAAACTTGTGATTGAGAATTAAGACATGCAAATGAGTGTGAAAACACCACAAAATAAAAATCAAAGTACTAACCCCTTGATAAAACATGTGACCCAAGTCAACGTACCCAACAATCTAATGAACAAATCATATCAACGATGTCAGTGTTGTTAAATTTAATAAAGTGCCTGATTGTTATCACTATGAAATTTTACACTGTGAAAATAGAAAACTTATGAATAATTGCATGTCATTCAAAAAAGTATCAAGTTTATAAATTAATAAATGTTCAGATAAGTGTTCAGATCAAAACGAAGGCAAAAAGTGGAGAATGACTAAAACATGTATAACGAATGTCATCACCTGCAGTCACCATCGATCCAAAAGACTTCCTTATATATCTTCGATCGCCTGCTATCTTCTTCAATCCAGAAATTCTCACGAATGCTAGAATGACCAATTATGGTGATCAAAAGAATAGAAGAAAATAGTGATAAAACGTAGAGAAGAAAAATGGTGGAGAATGAAGATTAATATACGTTATATTATGTAAGCTGTATATCTAGAATAATGAGATTTTATTTCCATATATAAAATATGCAACAATCATGGGATATATATAGTAACTGATTTATTTAAGTTTCAATATATATCTCCATATATATATATAGGCATGTGTGGGTTTGAAAGGGAATACTCCTCTTTTGGGTTTTAGGGGTAGTTTGGTCACTAAATAAAAATAAGGACCTATCACCAAAATATTTTATGAGTTGGGTCTATTGTAACAAACTTACATTAGATTGGATTTAATACTAATTAACTCAACTTAGAAATGTGTCATACATCCAAAACTACCAGATATTACTAGGATGAATGGGAAAATTTTCCTTAATCGTATTTATTCAATAGAAGCATTATATTAGGTAACTAGATTTTGTAGATGGTCTATTTGCATTTGAATAAAGGAAATTTCTATCAAGTCAACTTAGTGGTTTGGGTTGTATGATACAATTTAAATTTTCGGTCCCAATATTATGTGATTTGGTCTCAACTAATTATAATTTGGTATCAAAATGTTGTGATTTTGTTACTTTGGTTTTAAAGTGTAACTGTGTAAGTGGTTTTTTGAACTAATAATTACAACATATTGAATCCCATCTCTTGTAGTCGAGTGATAAGCTTTTTAGGTGTACTACTCAAAAGGTTTAGTATTCGAGTCATGGGGAGTGTGGCCACTGAGGATTTCACCTGGCAATTCCAGAGCCTCAGGAGATTAGTCGAGGTGCGCGCAAGTTGGCTCAAACACCCCTAATTATGAAATAAAAAATTACAACATAATGAAACCAAAAATTTGGTTTGTTTGATACAAGCCCAAACCACTCCGCTGTATCATAGAAAGTACCTTGAAAAAATGGTAGAAAATTTCGATCTTCAATGTTCAATGATCAGAAGGGGAAAAAAATGGTGAAAATAAAATAAAAAACAACGAAAGAAAGGAAAGAAATTTAAAGGGGCAAACAAGTAAAAATGCATCCAGACAGTTTGTATATTACGCGCGTGCGGCATGCAGTTGGGCCTGGAATATGCTATTAGGCTATTGAAGGGATATGCTTCTAATTTGAAATGGAGCCCACGGATCCAACCAAAACAAGTTTGATAAGACCATTGGTTGTGGTTAGTACTATGGGCGATCGCCCACCTAACGCTCAATACCACTGCTATTTTCTTTTTAAAATTTTATTAATTTTATCTATTTTTTTATTAGGAAATTAGCCAAAAATTCCTCTCTATCAATGATTTTTGAATTAGGCCCAACTTAAAAAAAAATGCTAATAATAGGTCCAAATCTTGTGAAATCCCCAATTTGGTGTAAAATTCTGGACGATTTTGCCCATATATATATACAAATATACATATATACATATATATTCAAATATATATATACACACATTATGTTATTTATGGTAATACAACTAGGATATTTATTGTGATTTTTGGTTATGCACATCCCTTTAATTGTTGAGTTTTTTTTGGAATAAATAGTTAGCATGTTTGTAGGTTTATACGTTGGATTGAGAGATCAAATTGCAGTGAACTCTTTTGTATTTCATGTACGATCATTCTTTCCATAGTCATCCATTTATCCATTCATAACAGTAACTTTGTCTTCTCCACCTCGTCTAGTGTTAAATTTAACAATATTACAAGTTAAGTTCGATTTCACCTAGTGTGAAATTTAACACTATGACAAATTTACTTCATATAATGTGAAATCTCTAAATGTATAAAATTTGACACCCCAACTTAATTTTTTGTAGGTCCATTAATTTTCAATGTTGATGATTACAAAGAGGGTACACCTACACTTACGTTGAACCCAAATGCATGGACACATGTCCAAAAATTTCACAACATTGTTCTGATCTCATTGGAAATTCCTATGGTTACAACCTTAAAACACTATATAAAAAATTTCTCTTTTTTTTTTTTGAACAGCCAAAAATTTTATTGATGAGAAAATGGTGGGAGACACAAAACAATAATTCAGAAGGTACATCAACAAAACTTACACCCAAATCAAAGCAATTTGTAACCAGACACTCCATAAAAGGGAACCAACCAACTGTCAGCAAATGAAAACCACAACCCAAAAAAGAGACCAACATCAGCATGTTTGACAGCAAAAGGAGATCAACAACAAGCTTAAAAAACAGCAACAGCAAGCTACGGACAACAGCACGCGGCAATGCAAAAGCAGCACAGCAAACCGCCACCAGAACCACAGTAAAAATTGGGAACTCTGCAGCCAAAACCATTAAATCTAATAGCAATAAAATTAAGAATCCAAAAGCCAAGTTGGGGCAGTCAAAGAGCAACAGTAAATAGCCCTTGAGACCAGCCTTTAAAGTTTTGATTAAGGCCCCCAAGATGAACACCAGCAGCCATAAAAAGAAGGGTCAACAACCAAAAAAGAAATCCAAAATGGTAAGGCAAGAGTAGAGCCGAACATTCGAATATATTTGTACCCTAATCTGCCAAAGAATCATATGAAGCAACTATGATACAACAAAGAAAAGCTCAACTGTATAATTTTCCCGAGACAATCAATTGCCAATTTCTTGCAGAAGCAGTAGCAATGCAACATCAAATCCAAAACAGCTCCCCATAAGTCAGCAAGACAACCGCATCCAATACAAAATTGAAACGAGACACCCCCCCCCCCCAGACACGTCAAAACACACACCCACAAAAAAAAATCACCTAGAACAAGAGATGAAGAGGGAAAGCACCCAGTTTAGAAAACTCACCAAAACTCACACACTCAGAAAAAACTCGGCCTCGATGGGAAAAAAGTCACACCCACGGAAAAATTTCACAAATTATGGCTTCAAGACTCCAAAAACCACATACTTGACTGTGATCATAACTTAAAATTCCATAGATGTCGAAAGCCCCATCAAAAAGGAAACAATAACCCGTCCCATCTTCAAGCCCATAAAATCCAAACCAATTCGGAAAACACGGCCGTGTATCCCAAATATGAAATGACCAAAAAAAAAAGGAAGTATTCATGTGTTTGCATTAATATTTGAAGGTTACAACCTCATCACTTCAGGATCGAAAGTTTTGTCACTTTTATTGTGTTGGCCGATAACTCGTATGGACATCTCGTCAAACTGAACTGAACTATGAACTAGAAATTGAGTGTAAATTTTATCAATACGCTCGATCGAAAAACTGAATTGTGAGCAAGAAAGTGACTGTAAAATTTACTTACAACCAACCGAACAACCCAATTTTGTAGCAGACGGAACTTCGAACTCAAAACCCATTTTCCATAAGTTTCACACTAAATCGTTGTCATAAACAACGATTGATCAAGCGCAGAATAAAAAAAAATGTAGTGTCTACGAAATATTGAGTGTACAATTTGTCAACAACCAAACCAAAAAACCTTTTTGCCGCAGACCAAATTCCGAACCAAGAACTTTTTTTTTCAAAAATTTTGCTCTAAATCGTTGTTATAAACTACGATCCATCAAGCCTACAAACAAAAAATGCAGTGTATACGGATTTTTGAGTGTAAAATTATACAACAACCAAACCAAACCAAACCAAAAACCCATATTTGGCGCAGACAAAACTCCGAACCAAAAACCCAATTTTGTCAAAATTTTGCACTAAATCTTTCTCACAAACTGCAATCGATACAGCCTAGAACCGAAAAATATATGTAGTGTATACGAGATGCTAAGTGTAAAATTTCTCAAGAACCAAACCAAAAACCCATTTTGTTCTTGACGAAGATGAAAAATGCGAACGAAAACTCATTTTTCCAAAAACAATTTCCCACAAAATCGTTGTAAAAAATTACCATCGATGATGCTTAGAATAAAAAAAATGTAGTGAGAAATTTTGTGTGTGACGGAGATGTTTTGTTACCTTTTCTTCCCATACTACAGTTGCTCGGAAAATCATTGTCGATGATGGCAAGACGACCATGAACTCTATTCCTGACGTTTTCAGTACTTTTGTGGATTGAAAATCTATTTTTCTCACCAACGACAATACAAAATAAACATATTTGTGTTTGAATTTTGAAAATCCTGGATTATAGCAGTGATCGTGGCTTGATTCATGCACAAATTAGGCGAGATTGATTGATTTGGAATGGGAAGTCTATTTTCATGCGCTTGATGGAGCTCGGGTAGAATAGTCACAACTGTTTTTGTGGACCTATTATTAAGAAGTTTTTCTGATTGGGTCAATTTTAGAAAGGTTACACTTAATAGGACTTACTACTAGTTAACCCTTTTTTTATTTCCTATTTTCTGGGGCTTTCTCCAGAACATATTTTCTCGGCTAAAAAATAATAATAATAATAATAATTCCTAGCTCCTAAGACACAAAAGTATTAGTAATAATCAACTTAAACCCAAAGATGAACAGCAAGTATTTGTATGTTTAGTTGTTGTGGATGCCGGGATTCCACCGCTTCTTTGTTTGTTTTGAATTTTGAGATTTGATTTTGAATCAAAGGAAGAAAATGGTATGTTGAAAACAGATACAGAGTCGCCACTTGGTCTTTAAGGAACCAAGAAACCTAATTTTGACTCACCCAAACGGATAAAGGGCACCGGCCCTTCATAACCAAAGAACTTGGTTCGGGGTTTTGGTACGAGAGAGGAAGGAGCCTTTGTCGCGACTAAAACACCCTCAGCTCGCCCCGCCTTTCGACGGGCCTCAATTATCATCCAAATAATCATCTTATACTATGTATGGTTCGACAATTAATACTATGATAGTATATTACATCACATAAGAAACTTGAAATGGAAGATCTAAAGATAAAATATCATTCATAAGATCTAAGTCAAATATCATGCAATGTAAAGTGAAAGATCACACAAATAAGCTTAGGAAAAATCGTCTAATCATGTATCAAGTAATTAAGTTTCCTTAATCTAAAGGGGACATGAATCATTTTTGAAACAAATAAACAAAGAAAAATATGCTTAGCAAGCTAATATGATGCATGTTAATATTTGAGAAAAGAAGATCTCTCAATCCCCGGGACAAATGAGAAAGGATGATTATATCGAGGGGAAACATGAACGTGTGATCATGATCATTCCTTATAATCTTCTTAGATTAGGAGTCACAAAAGCCCCAAATCTTTGCATGGATGCAATGTATGCATCTAGATTGTACCAAGGTTGTAGTGTGCCTTGTGTACATGGAATCCTAGAATGACTTAGAAGTTTAGAAGGTGTATGAATGAATGAATGAAATCAACATGGGGTATGTACAAATGTAGTATGAACTACTTCCTAAGATATGAGCTAATTTGGAGTGCATGTAAGCATCAAATCAAAGAATGAAAGTTAAAATGTGCTTGCTGTGAATAGTGGACAGAACAGTAGCATGATCTTGCAAAAATGGAAAAGAGGGGTTAGGAGTGTTTTCAATGCATGATATTTTATGGAGATCTTCCTTATTGTGTCTAGAACATAACCCAAAAAGCCAATCTTTAATAGCTATCACAAATTGAGAGAAATCATATAAACAATGAAGGTCACTCAGAAACAGAGTCCGTACTGTCGACTGAAATGTTGAAAAATCTTAGAAAATGAAAACAGATGATCTAGAGGCCCATTTTATACAGAACGTTTCCTAAGACATTTCATTTTATGAGAAAAATAAGTTGGGACCACCCCTTTTGGAAAATATTTCTGAAAAAGAAGTTGGAAGTTGGCCAAGCTGCTGTGACAGCAGAGGCAGAATGTCTGGAAGGAATGTTTGGGTCCAAATGAACCATTTTTAAGTTCTTCCAAGTCAAACCAAAAATCATGGGTGTTCTACAATGAGTTAGGAAGAATTTCCAAGTGGTCTTGCATCCATATGTTGAGTATTGAGTTCTAGAAAAATCTTTGAACTCAGCTCACTCACTGTTTTGACTCACTGTTTTGAAGATTTTTGGGGAAAATAAGGTTTTCTTTCTTGAGATCAAAATGAGAGGGATTGAGGGGGGTTTTGAAATAGAGATTTTGAAAGTGTATTTTCAATACCTAATAAAGATTATGACCACTTAAAATGCCAACATTCAACTCATCATCAAGAACCTCCAAGATTGTTGGAGAAAGTTATTTTCATTTTGAACATAACTTCAAGAATACCTTGGAGGTATTGAAGTTATGATCATCATCTATCAAACATGTTTTTGAGGCTAAGAGCTACTATCCATAAGGATTCACTCACCTCAAACTTCATGTCATCACTTAGATGATGATGAACTAGTAAGTAAATAAAGAAAATAAAAAAGAAATGAGGTGAGAAGAGATGAGCATTATATAAACAAACAAGCAAATAGATAGCAATCAATAGATGATATTTATGATGAATAGAACTTGTAGCATGGTTTTTCACTCATATATAATGACATTGGACATGGAAGAAGCTTCCACTCTCTTAAATGCTCACTAAAATGGTGGTTGGGTGTATTGAATGTTGAAGTAAATAGGAGTAATGAAGTAAAAACAAAGTTTAGAACTCACTTTTGTTTTGAAAATCAAAGAAGAAAGCTTCTTTTCTCTCTACTATAAACTTATCTCTACAACTTTCTCTCCCAAACTTTTTCTAAGCTTTCATTTCACACCCCAAAATGAAGAGTAATGAGGGGTTTAAATAGGCCAACTTGGGGTGGTTTTGGGGTTTTAGAAGTATTCCCATTGGCTCCAAACATCTGAAATCATAAAACTATGTCGTTTTGGTTTTTAATTAATCAAAATGGGACCCCAAAAGAAATTACAAAAACACACTGTTCTGGAGGGGAGTGCTGCGGCGGCACTGGGCCAGTGCCTCGGCGGCAGTGGGCCAGTGCCGCGGCGGCACTGCTCCTCCCTTGTCCAGATAATGCTGTTTAGGCCCCCTGATGTTCCGGTATTCGCGAAAAGGCCCTATTTCGTCCGAAATTCACAGAAAATGCGTATGAACTCCAAACTGAGGTTTTGATATACCGTTGGAAAGGTAATGGAGCCTACTTTACATAAAAAATAGTTCGGAGATAGGTCACTTTGAAAAGTTTTGCGGTATTTGCGATAAAAGCCGATTTGATCGCCTTTTTCGTCTTCGGAAATTGATAATAAACTCGTTTTAAATCCGAAAATTGTGTGCGATATACCGTTGGAAAGCTATCGACCTCTAGTATCCGTGAAAAATATTTGAAAATTGCTTCGGTACCTCGGTTCCAAAGTCAAATTTTGGTCAAACTGGTCAAACCTGGGATTCCCGGGAAGTTTTGGAAATCTCCAGGAGTTCCCAAGAGCTGACGTTTTCGCTCGATTTTCTTTTGAAACTCGTTCTAATACTTTTCTCATGATTTAGAATGATTCTGGTGAATTCGGACGATTTCGGTCAAACTTGGTCAAACTCTGGTCAAACCTAGTCAAACCTTGGTCAAACCGGTCAACGAGGACTTTTCGGGAACTTCCGGGACTTCCGGGGGTCTCTGGGAGCTGACGATTCCATCCAATTTTACTTAAAAGCTCCTTTTATTATTTTTCTTACGTCGTAGCATGTTTCTAGAACTTTTGGGCCAGATCTGGGAGCTTTTGGGCTTTCAGGGGCATTTTGGTCATTCTGAGCATTTTGAGAAATAGAATCAACTTCCAGAAGTCCTTTTGAGTCTTTTCGATCATTGTGAACCACCAAGCTATGGGTCTCCTAAATCTGATAGCCGACAAAATGGGGTGTCTACAGTTGTTCACTTTATTTTTCTTCTTCTTTTCTGCTTATTGATTGATTTCTAAATAATATCAACTAAAAAAAAGACTTTGTAGTTTGCGTGCGGGCATGCCAGAACCAAAAGTGGTTCGGTGTGTGCAAACTAATTTCCTAAAGTGCTTGTGTGAGTGATACACAATGCTTGAAGATCTGACTTCTAACAAAACGATTGTGTGAGGCGAGTAGGAAAGTACCCTCACCAAAAGTTCTATGACAGTACTGAAGCGCACAAGCCAATTCGTGAAAAGTTCTATGACAACACCAAGGGCAAAATGGTCATAAATAAAGTATGTTCAAATTTTACATCAAAATATAGCTTTTTGAGTCCCGGTTCTAATGCAAAAAATGGCACGCAGATCCGATTTTTCTAGAAAGAGTTATGCACGTTTCCGTAAAAGTCGACGTGCAACAAATTTGTAGTCGGATCGATCCGCCCTTTAAAGCCGGATCGATCCGACTTCAATATTTTTGGCAGAATGTCCCCGAAAAGGGCCGGATCGATCCACCCTTTAACTCGTATCGATCCGGGTCTGCAAAACTTGATTTTTACTGCTAAAAACCCTTGTTTTTCAAGCCAAAACACCCCAAACTCAAATCAAACTTCATGGAACTTTGAGGAAACATTTCAAATCCATTCCTAATTACACTTAAACATTTACAAGTCATATCTAAGTGTGTCCAAACATCAACCAAACATGTAAAACTCCACGTTATCCACAATTGGATCATATTGAGCCATTAAAATCTACAATGTTGTCAAACTTGTATAAACATAGAAAACTTGTTGAAAAGTAATACATAAACTTTGTAAATAACTTGTTTACAATCAAAACTCACTCAAAACGTATACACAACTTCTTTTGAGTCAAAACAACCCATATAATAGCATCCAAATCATTTCAAAAGTGTTCCTAAATGTCCCAAACATTAACCAAACACCATGAGAGTTTTCAAAAGCATTTCAAAACAGTTGAGAAGTTGGTTTAACACTCAAATTACATCAATCATTCACTAGCAACATAAACTTGCATCAAACTCCTCATTTCCCCCAATCAATTTACATAAACATGCAAAGCATAAGGATGAACAAGCTAATTAACTTCCATAGTTAGCTAAATCCCAAGTCCTTTCCCAATATACACAACTTGTGGTTTGCAAGTGCAACCCACATAACAAAACTCATAAACAACATCAACTTTGACTTGACATATCACACCCTCCCAAAACTCAAGTTGTTCAAACATTAGAGTTACACTTTGGAACTAAAACCATCTAAGCAGATGGACATAACCACACATATTTACAACTTCCAAGCCCAAAACCGACGTGCCGATCATTTTCTTTCCTCCTCTCGAGCCGTACCTGCGGTGGTTATTCAATAACATAACAGAAAATAATATTTGTTTAAGCTTTCGCTTAGTGAGTAAAGCTAATCACATGTATGAGTGTATGTCATATTCAAAGCACAAGTCAACAATCAACATATTATTTAGTCTCCAAAAAACTAAATATCAATTCACCGTGACGTCGCCTTGCCTTTTTTTCCTTATGTGCATATAGTACCTCTAAATCACACCATCTCATATACCCTTCCACAGCTGGGTCGTCACCCATACACCTTTACACAGTTAAGTGGTGAGTACCCTTGCACTATTGGGTTTTTCCACGTCTCCTTATTATGGAGTAAATCCACGGTAAATCAACATAAGGCTTTCTTCAAGCCACATAACACATAATCAAATCATCATCTCAGCATGGCAATCCTTACATAATTAGGCATAATAACTTCCAAATTTGAGTAACTTAATCAAAACCCACATAGATTCACATGCTAATATTCACAATTCTGTATCCATGCATTAAACTACAAGAATATAACATACTAGCATGAAATTAACACATTAAATATGATTTTACATTCAGCCCATGGATTAGAGTTGCTCACCTCTTATAGATTTTACCCCAAATAAGCGAACTCTTTAACGATTTTTGACCAAATCCTACTCCGGAGTAATTCCTATAAGTTTTCGACAACCGCGTGTTACCGATTAGAGTTAGCTACCAAAATTCGACGATTAAAATGTAAATAAAAGGTATAAAAATGATCGTCTCATCTCCACGAGTCCGAAAACGGCTTCGGTTCGTGAATTGGGCGACGAACGGCAATTCTACTGCGTCGGAGACGTACTCTTCTTCATCTTTCTCTCTTCCCTCTCTAATTTTCTGTAAATTTCTCTTGGTTTTTGAGAGTTAAAACTCCCTCTTGATACCTATCAACATACATGCAATGCGTTGTCGCAAGTTTTGGCTTCCTTTAATTTACACCCCCTAAACTTCTTAGGTTCTGATTATGAAATCCCAAGACATTCCATTAACTACCCAAGTATCTACATGGGTGTTTGTCTAAGTCCCGTATGGGTCCCATACGTGGTCCCAAATATTTTGTGAAGTTGTTATCGTACCTACAATTTATGCACCTTTTTGCAAAAATGCCCTTATTGGGTTAGTATATTTCAAAAGCTAATATATTAACAATTTGATATCAAAGCAACTAAACATATTCCAAGTCTTCATATAAAATGCATATAATAATTAAATGCAAATTATTTTATATTTTATATTTTATCCGGGCCTTACATTGGGTCCCACTTCCAAACCTGTCCCTCATCACTGGGACTTTTCCATAGGTGAGTCCAAGCCTCCCCTTAATCTATTTTATGCACTAATTATATCAATTAATGTATGTTTCTATGCCGCTGACGGTTCTCCGGTGGCCCCCAACTTAGGACCAGCCTTTCGCGATGACCCTCCTGCTGCCTTCACTCTATATTTCCCTCCAGTTTCTAACAAACTCTTCTATCAACTGCCCTCTTATTGGAATGCAGTCTGGACAACCGCCTATCCAATTAGGGGCATGCCCTTTCCTGCTATTGATTGGGACAAATGGCTGATGAGAGTTTTGGCCAGTAAGGTTGATTTTTGGAAGAGAACGGGCATCTTTGATGCTATCGTGCTGAGTCGGTCTAAGCTTGAGGTAGATTGACCTCTCCTTTTCTCTGCTATTTTATTCTGGTCCCAATCCTGCAATGGATTTCTCTTTCAATGTGGACCGATGAGGCCTACCATCAAGGATATCAGCTATCTGACCGGGCTACATCCTCACGGACAAGAGATCAGACCAGGCCTTGACGTGGGAATACCCAGCTTTGCATACCCTTAGCTTGAATCGATTAATGGTGGGCCCATTTCCTTCAAACCCATTACTACGTATGGGCCCTTTATTACTGCCTGCATTGTTGTAGAGGGGGCGGAGGTGACCTACACCGAGTATACTACTTTTTTCTGATCTACTTTAAACATGTACCTTTTCTGCTCGGGAAGCCAGGAGATTACAAAAGAATACACCACCCTGGCCCTAGCCCTGGCAGCTGGTTAGCCATTGGCTTTGGTATCCCTGGGCTGGGCCCACCTTGTCTGAGGCGTGGCAGACTTCATTGATTCGGGCTTCCACTCTGGAGGGAGCCC
The DNA here is from genome assembly GCA_033977485.1 of Hydrangea macrophylla. Classification (NCBI taxonomy): domain Eukaryota; kingdom Viridiplantae; phylum Streptophyta; class Magnoliopsida; order Cornales; family Hydrangeaceae; genus Hydrangea; species Hydrangea macrophylla. The sequence continues at coordinate 101,596,841 of CM066993.1, forward strand.
AATTTGGATCCTACAGCTTTGGCTGCATTCTTATTTTATTAAACATTGGCCTCCAACCCGTGAGCTAGCCGATGTCCCCATTTTTTCTATCCACTTTGTGGATGTTGCCCCCTTCCCTCATACCTTTGAGGTGTGCTTCACCTTTTTTTACAAAGGATGCTCCAATCAAACTCCTTCCGATTTCCTTCCTTTTTTTATCTCTTCATTTTCGCCCATTTCTTTAGCTTTCCAACAATTCTTCTAACTGGGGTCCGGGCACCCAGTCCACCTACAATGAAGTGTTCTCTAGCTACTTGGTGACTAGGGATATTATTTATAGCCTGACCATTCCTCATAGCGACAAAAAGTATGGAGTGGAATTCTATTATGCCCCACTTTTCGCCCGTCAGTTCGGTCTGTCCCAAATGGTGCCCGTTCCTCCTGCTATAATTGTAAATCAAGATTGGGTGGAACGGGGCTTGCTCGTGAACGATGAGTAGGTAAAGAAAATCAACGATCGGTCCGATAAGCTAAGCCTTTGCCTTTTAACCATTTCACCATCGGCCGATTGCTATAGATGAATTTAACAAGTGGTGGTCTGATCAGGCTACCAACATATTCAAGACTACTGCTACTGAGGCGTTGCTTTAATTTAACGTCTCATAGACCATAGAGGTCGATGAACCTGCTGCTTCTCCGATGGCAGCACACAAGAAGCAAACAAAGAGATTGACCCCAAGAACAGACAAGAGGTCTCTAGCCAAGAAGAAGAAAGTAGTTCCCTCTTCGCAGGTACAGTTCCTTTATCATTTTCTTCTACAAATTGATTCCCTTGATGGTCTTTAATCTGATAACCTGCTGTAGACACCCCAATCTTGACCAGACGTCAAATTTAGGAGAGTGTCACCTCCGTATCCGATGATGACAAGGACCGAAAAATTTGAAGTATTCCAAGCTCTTCAGAAAGTTCTCCAAAACACGATAAAATTTCACAAAAAGAGGAAAATACCAGGTATTTAGGAGAATTCAGGTATAAGACATAACTTTTGGAAAAGATCTTCAAAAAATAATTTGCTTTGAGAAAAAGGAAGACCTAAAAAAGGGAAGCTCAGCTAAAACCGGCACACGACAGACATTCGCGACACTCAGTGAGTGCCGGACGGCAGTCAGAGAGTGCCGGCCCGGCATTCACCAAATGCCGCCGACATTTTCTGACTGCCGTTTACTTTTAAAATCCGTATTTTGCAGTGCAATACGTATGTGTATGCGGATAAGAACAAAAAACTGATAAAGTAAGACTGACAAAAATGCGGCAATCCATTAATTGTCACGGCATTTGATGAGTGCCGCTCGGCAGTCACGTAGTGCCGGAACGGCAGTCATGAGCTGCCGCGGCGGCATTCACGGACTGCCGCGACAGTTTCTTGACTGCCGCCCTGGGCAGCAGACTGTCCAACTTCACGAAGTACACATTGTACCACCAAATGAGATGTTTACACATGTCTTTTACTCCGAATTCACTGAAAATACTTGGTAGTTTTTGTCTATATAAGAGGAAGGATCTTCCTTGGGAGAGGGGGACCAAGAGACACAAGAGCTACATACAATATACAACACAATACACAAGAGAGAGCTATCACTACACCAACATATTTTTGGGAGAGAGAAGAGAGAGTTTAGAAAACTAGGAAGAAGAGCTTGGAAGATCTTCAAAGGAGAGAAACTTTGAGGATAGTTTGGAGGTGATCCTCTAAACCATAAGTCATTTATTTACATTCTTTCTCTTTTAAATCATTAATCCTCAAACCACTTTGTTTTCTTTTATTTTATTTCTTTTGCTAATCATACTTCTTTCTTGAGACTCTTAGAGATTCTCAATATCTCTTTTGAAATCTCTTGAACATGATCTTTTGAGTCCTATATAAGCTTATGCTTCCCATGGGAGTCAAAGTTTGATCATCACTTCATTTCACAAACAAATAGGTGAATCTAGGTCCATGCTCATGGCTTGGGTCCTCTAAACTTGATGTCTTGGGGAATCCTTTCTATATTCCTTTGAGACTCGTGAGTAGTAGTCATGTCTTCATCTCCAATGACCATCAAATGGTAGGAGAATGTAGTTTTGAGTCTAAGCCCATCTCCATGGTTTAGATTCCTTATCTTGTAGATTTCATGAAGTCCATCCATACTTCATTTGAAATCTATGAAAAATAAAGGTCTTTAGTCTCCAATGACCATCAAATGGAAGGAGAAGTGGTTTGGTTTAAACCCAACTTCATGGTTTAATAGTTGGAGTTACGAAATAAAAATTGAAGTTGACAAATGAAAACAGTGAGTTAGCAAACTGTTTTTGATCAAAGATTTTTAGTTCGAAATCTAACCGTTGAAATTGAGTGAAACCAACGGGAAAGTGCCAATAACTCGATATTCTACCACTGTAATATTTGTTTTAAGTTAGTTTCATGTCTAAAATGGTTTGGTCATGAAGTTTGTGATGCAAATGCAATCTGTCCAGAATTTCAGAATGGTTTCAGAACAGTGACACTCTTTTGAAACAATTAAATTAGAGTTCTAATAAAGTGTTTGAGACCCAAAATAATTTTTTTCTATGAGGTTCAATGTGTTAGGAAGATACCCTAAAAAGAACTAAGCATTTTGGAGCTTTTTGCTATTTTTAAAAAAATCAAACAATATCTCTGGACAGAGAGTTGTACATCTCTGAGTGATGTCTGGTTTTTGTCCATTTCCCAGAGATCTAACCGTTGAAACTTTGATTTTCTTTTTGATTTGGAAACTAGACTCAAAGAGGCATCTTGTGTCCAAAATTCATCAAGATCAAACCATGGGGACCATGCCTTTCATTTTTTCTAAGTGATGATCTGCTCTCAGCAATTTTCAGAATTTTGCAATGAGTTTTAATCAATCTTGTGAATAGTGGCTTAGATGATGTTTCTATGAATTATGGTTCAAACCATGTTTCAATAATGATTAGTTGAGTTTGAATTCAAAGTTTAAGAGTATTTCATAGTTTATTCTTGCCCATGCATATATTCATCCATATGGTTTGGCACTTGTAATTAGGACTTATTTGTTTTAGATTTAATTATATTTTATAGATTTAAGCTAGAAGTTTAGGATTGTTATTTAAGATCCAACCTTCTATCTTGTATATCATGTGAACTAACCTTTTGTTTTGTAGCGCTATTGAGGTACGATTTCTCAACCCCTCTCTAGTTTATTGTATTATTTGATTTTATTTGATTTTCGACCTCATGTGCGACACCTTAGAATTAAGATTTGCCTTATGTGTATATGTGATTAGAGACTTTCTTTAAGACTTTCTTTTGTGTGTATGCATTGCACGTTTAATATCGCTGCTGGATCCCGGGTAAGCTCTCTTGTTCCTTATTGCACATCATATTGCTTGCTATTTGACATATGTGGCTTATGAATGATATTTTTGTCATTAGCAATTTTACACCCTAATTTGGACATGCTTTTGTGATGTATATATATATATATATGTATTAGTTGAGGGCACACTTAAATTAATGATTCGATTAAAAGGATGTTGAGTAGAGGCCTATCGCAAGATAGGATGAGAGAGGGTGTTTTAGTCCGACGGGCTCCTTCCTCTCTCATTCCATAATCCCCGGACCTAGTTAATCTTTGGTTTCGCAAAAGATCAGTTTCCTTTTAAATGGTTTCTTAATTTTCCTTTTAAAAATTAAGTGGCGACTCATTTGTTTTTGAATTTGATTTTGAAAAAGAATGTTAGAAGAAAAGCTATGGGTAAGAAAACCTGCGATATCCACACCTGCTCGGTTACTTTTTAGCTGGTGGACGAAACATCTGAGGAAGAGGCATCAATCGACCGGCCAATCCCCTATCACCAGTCCGTCCACAGATCCCGCTGGCCCCACTCTGAGTGCCCACGACTTCTAAACGGGCTGAAGCCATTCTTGAAGAGTTAGTGGGGAAAGGACTAGGACCAATCCCTCTTCGCACCATTCTACCTTTATCTTCCTTCGACCAGGATCAAGACGTTGACCCGGCCGGTGTACCTATGCCCGAGCAAGTAGTCATTTCTTCTGGCAGTGAAGACTTAACGGAAGACCTGGTCAGGGGAACTGCTAACGATAAAGTAGATCAAATTGTCACGTTGGCCTTGGACTGGGCTGGTGGTGATGCTTTAAGCATTATAGAGGCATCATTAGCACAGGACAATGCAGGGGTGACTGTTTTGTCCGATGTCCAACCTGATGAGGTTGGAGGGAGTTCGACCCAACTTGATGAGCGTGAACCTATTGGGGCTGAGCCAGCTACCAACGTGAAGGTGTTCGGCCTGCTACAGGTAGTGATGCTTTACTGGAGACATTGGTCCATCCCGCTCCAGAGTTGAGTCTTCCAACGGGCTCCATTGCACATCTACAATCGGACTTGGAACCCATTGCTTCCACATCTTCAACCGTCATCCCCCAAGATGCCTTAGCCTTACCTACTCCAGCACCTGCTCAAGTAACTAAGTTTCGCTATTCAGGCTTTCAGGCTCATTGTATACTTTCCAACTGCTAACTTTTAGTTTTGGTTCCCTTTTGTTTAGGCAGTACCCTTAGGTCCAGAACCGTTCATGCCCTTTGATGACTTCTTCACCCATCTGGATCTGGGGGTGATTGATCTGGGAGCCTTTGAGCCCGAAGCCGCCACACCCTCGAGCCTTCAACGGTCAAAGGACCTTCTTTTCGGGCTGGCTAACTATGATCTGTCCAGTCTACAGCCTACTACTGAAGTAGACACTGCAATGAGTGCCCTTTTTGCCGATTGCTCACTCTCAGCCGGACATATTTGTTTGATACAAGAGATCTAAGAATGGCTACCGGGATGCCGTGCTTTAGCACAATCAGCCTCACTGATTCAAATAGAGGCCAAGGCTCATCTTACTCCCTGGGCAAAGGCGGTAAAATTCCTCGAGACGGCCAAGGCCAAGTATGGGGTTGGCAAAGGGAAACAGGCAGAAGTACTTGCCCGGGACGCTTGGCTCCAGACCACTATCACCAAGCTCAGGGTTCAATTGGAAAAATTGGAGGCCGAAGTAGTGACTAACGATGCTTCCTAGTATATATCGATGCAGCTTTGGCGGTGATAGGGGAGGATGCTAAAAAATGTAACGACCAGCTCCAAGTTAATCTTCCCACTTCCCGAATTTTTGGTCTCAAAAACTTCACAAAGCCCAACAAGATCGGGTAAGCGCAGACAAAATCTGGGACACCCTTAGAAAGAAATTCAGGAACTCTGAGACGGCCTAAAGGCCAACTTCTGACCTCTATACATGTATATATATAAATATTATATCATGCCCTTTGTAAGTAAGCTATGCTCAGCATTATTTAATACAATAATATTTTTTATCATTCAGTCTCATAATTAATAAGAAGCTCGTATTTTAACCCAAGATTCAATCTGTACTCTAATTCAATAGACTCCCATAAAGTAGGATAATATGATTTTAAATACTGACCATTTATCAACCTTGTATGAGCTTCTCCATCCAAATCGCGTAGCTTGTACGCCCCACCTTTCTTCACTTGGTGGACGATGAAAGGACCTTCCCAGTTGATCGACCACTTACCGTAACAGTTGTCTTTGTCGCCAATAGGCAAAATGGCCTTCTAAACCAAGTCGTCTGTATAGAAGGACTTTTCCTTCAACCTCTTGTTGTACGCTCAGGCAGCCCGGAGTTTCTGCACTCTCAATGATTCCAAGGCCGTTAATCTCATCTCATCGAGTCCTTCCAACTCAGCTATCATAGCCTCAGTGTATTCAGTGGGGTCAAGCTGATTTTATAAGGCTCTCTTGGCTGTTCGGACTATAACCTCCATTGGTAACATGGCATCATGCCCATAGGTTAGCATAAATGGTGTAACCCCAATGTTAGACATATTGGAAGTCCGATAAGCCCAGAGTGCTTCTGACAACAGTTTATCCCATTTTCTAGGGTTCTCTTTTATAATTTTCTCAATGATCCCTTTCAGGATTTTGTTAGTCTATTCGGCATGACCGTTTGCTTGAGCATAATACGGGGTGGAATAAAGAATAGTAATTCCTCTACTTTCAGCGAAGGCCTTGGTTTCTACTCCCGTAAACACAGACTTGATTGGCCATAATGGTTTCTAGCAGGCTGAACCGCTATATTATGTGTTCTTCTATGAATTTTATCATCGTGGCTTGAGTTACCGTCCTATATGGTATAGCCTCGGCCCACTTTGTAAAGTAGTTTGTGGCTACTATGATGAAGCAGTGTTGGCCAGATGAAGGAGGTAGTACCTTGCCAATTAATTCCATCGCCCATCCTCTAAACGGCCATGGCTTGATGACTGGCTGAAATTCCTTGGCTGGAACCCTCTGGATCGGTCCGTGTTTCTGACAGTCTTGGCAACCCTTAGCGTAACTAATGCAATCCTTTAACATGCATGGCCAACAATAGTTGTACCTTCTTAAAAGCCACTTCATCTTGGTACCGGCCTAATGTGCTCCACAAATTCCTTCATGAACTTCGACCATTACCCGCATGGCTTGCTTCTTGCCTAAGCATTTTAGGATCACGTCATCATTGATAGGTTTCTTGAATAACTCTCCATTAAGTACCACAAATTGGACTGCGAACAGTCTTACCTTTCGGTCTACCCTAACATTTGGGCTTTAAATACTCAATGACAGGAATTCTCCAATCATCGTCATCTATCAAGACCGAATTGGTTGTAATATACTAGCCTCTCTTTGCCACTGATGGTAGTGATCGGGTTTGTACTGTAATTGCCTGATTCTCCCAACCCTTCATGGGAGTGATGCTGATCCTGCATTTGCTAGCCTATCGACCTCAACATTTGTTGACCTCAGAATATAACTTACACTTACCTCATCAAAGGAGTCCATAAGTAGAGAGGTCACGGAATGAAACGGGCAGAGTTCCTAGCTTTTTATCTGGAATTCACCAGATATCTGTTCGATGACTAACCCCGAGTCTACTTTTATGTGTAAGGTTGATGCCCCCATCTTAAGGAGTATCTCCATTTCGATGATATGTGCTTTGTATTCGGCCTAATTATTAGTGCATTTGAAATTGAGCCGAAATGACATCTTAGTCCTTCTATTATTAGGTGATACAATGACCACCCCAGCCCTAGCGCCTTCTGCGTTCTTGGACTCATCAAAGATTAAGGTCCATGTTTAGTACTTTAGGCGCCAGTGACAAATCCCCAAGACCAGTAGGGTCTGGGTGATCAACCAGAAAATTGGATATGGCCTGTCCCTTGACCGATTACTGTGATCGGTACTGAATGGCAAACTCCATGAGGGCCAAGGTTATTTTCCAATTCAGCCACGCATGATAGGTCTTGATAGCATGTACTTAATCACATCAGTTTGACATACAATAGTAGTAGAAACGGGCAACATATATGATCTCAACTTTTGTGATGAAAAATACAATGGTAAGCACAACTTCTAAATCGGCGCATAGCGCAGCTCGATTGGAGTTAAAATTCTACTCAAGTAATAAACGGTCGGCTCACTACCATGCTCATTATCGTTGGCTAACATACTTCTTATAGAGCAATCAGAGGCCGATATATACAACTTCAAGCACCTATTCTTCGTAGGAGGCATCAGCACTGGAGGGTAGACAAGTACTGCTTTATCCCTTCAAAGGCTTGCTGGTGGCTGGCTTCCCACTTGAACTCGTCATCAGTTTTGATTTTGAGCAGTGGGGTCCATACATGAGTTTTCCCTGCACAGTTGGAAATAAACCTTCCTAAGAAGTTTATCTGCCCGAGGAGCCTCTGCAGTTCCTTATTGTTAGCTCGGGTTTTTACGGCTTGGATAGCCTGAGCCTTGTTCTTGTCAATCTCTATCCTTCTCTAGTGCACCAGGAAACCCAAGAAGTTCCCTGCTGTTACGCTGAATACACATTTGAGTGGATTAATCTTTAGCTTGTGAGCCCGCATTTTTTCGAATGCTTTTTCCAGGTCAGCCAAATGTTCGGCGTTGCTTCCGGACTTAACCACCACGTCATCAATGTACACTTCCATGAATCGTCCAATCATGTCATGGAATATGGAATTCATGGCTCGCTGATAGGTGGCTCTTGCATTTTTTAGTCCGATCACGACCCATTCAAAGGTCCCGATTGACCCCGGGCACCGAAAAGCTGTCTTTGGGACATCTTCTTCGGTGATGTATATTTGGTTATAACTCGAGTGCCCGTCCATGATAGATTTTGTGTTTGGCGGCCGAATCGATCAACTGATCGGCCATTGGCATCGGGTACTTATCCTTCGGGGTTGTCATGTTTAGATTTTTGAAGTCAATGCAAACCCGAAGCTTCCCATTCTTCTTTACCACTGGTACCTAATTTGTCACGCCCCGGAACAGCAAAAATAGAGAAAAATAAATTTCATTTTTGGGTCCATAGGGAATGACGAGTGAATGTCAATAAATTGTCCAGACCACACAGTACTAGTCAACTAAAGAATAAGAACAACAACATAAACAAGCTGAATATAATACAATAGTTGTATCTATTAGAACATCAGAGTGCTCCTCAAGATCACAACAGGTCTGGAGACAATATATGCCCAAGTACCCGTTAACTATAAGTTCAACAGGAATAAAACTAAATATAACTATCTTCAGATCTTCAACTAGCATATGGGTAGTCGTCAGCGTAGTACTCGTCCCCGACATAGTCATCGTTAGTGGGGCCACTCTCAGCAAAATCCCCCTCCGGATAGTAGTCGTCGACGTATGCTTCATGTCACGACCCATCCCACTACGCATGGAAATAGGATACGTGGCACGCCACCAAGGCTCATCCAAACATCATATAACTATACGCAGCGGAAAGAACTTTAAAACAACCCTGAGTATCTTAAAACTTTAGGAAACATTACCCTCTGAGTTGAAAAATCCACTGGAATCAAAGTTATAAAAAGGTTTTGCCCAATTAGAAAGTGTTCACAAGAATCCATTTGAAAATATAGAGGTCCAGTCGACTGATCACTCCCCCAGTCGACTGTGTTATGCAGAACCAAAATTCAAGGGGACCCAGTCGACTGGTTTTACCATTATTAGAAGCAGTAGCCAAAAGTAGCTAGTCAACTGAATAATGGTCCAGTCGACTGGTCTTGACACTATTCACTTTCAGTGTCTAAACCCCACGGGATCCAGTCGACTGATCCAGGGTTTAATCCACTGCTCCCCTGCTGGGCAGCCCTGTGATGATAATACTAACACATGCTTCTCCAATATCCACAAACAACCACGGCCAACACCAATTACAACATTTAAAACATAAATACAGACGTTCAATTACAAGATTATAATATTACGAAACTAATCCATGGTTCTATTACAACATATTACAATTTCCCAATCCTTACACAAGTTTTAGGATTAAAACAAAAACACATACAAATGTGGTTCCTCGGCGTTCCTCAACGGCCTCACTCCTCACGCTTCTTCTTGTCTTTCTTCTTACCTGCAATGGAGTACATCTCTACTGCTTAGCTATATGCTGAGTGCATAATTCTAAATGTATGATATATGACAATATTCATGGTTTAAGCATCTAAAACACATAGAAATAGTCTCTAGGGTAAGTGGTACGCATTCATCCGGTCGATGCCGTAGGAGGCCTACCTCTCCCACGCATCTCGTACACTGGTTGGACCTTCCTCCATACCAAGTACCGTGTCCTAGTTGGGCCCACCTCCAATCCAGACACCACCACAACCACGATTTACCATCTCAATCAAATCCTCAAGGTTCGAGGAGCTTACTCCGGATGAATTTGCACCAAACTCCCCTTTGACCCAAGTAGACACATAGCATGCTCACATAAACAGTTTTATACATGCTTTTCTAATAATTTCGCGTGCATAATTAATGGGCCTAATTAACACATGAATTTTGCCCGAATCCAAAATCTCAAAATCGACATTCAAAACATGAAAATTTCATAAAATCATAGATCTAGAATTCATACCTCGTGTGATCTCTCCGAAACTTTGAAGGATTGACTAGGGGCCCGAATAAACGTCGGATTCCAAATTATACGCGATTCCTATGAGTTTTACCTGATTTTCCCCAATTTCTAGAAATTAGATTTTTCGGAAAAGTTTGCCAAACGTGGCCTACTTACTATCAAAACGTAGGTCTTACCTCCACGAGTTCAAATATAAAATCTGGAGAAAAGGTCGCCGATCGTCGTCGCAAAGCCCGTGGCAACAATCTCCCTTTCTCTCTCCTCTCTCAAGATATTTTGTAAAGTTTTGAGAAATGAAATTCATCCACCACTATTTATAGAAAAACTTCTCGGGAATTACGTTTACTTCCCCCGTGAGTTTCTCAAACTTCTAATTAACTCCCGAAACTTTGCACACGTCCATTTTATAACTTTACGAGTGAAAATTATAAATTACAAAAGTTTTTGACTAAGTCTCGTTTGGGTAAAAAATATACGTCCGAAAGTTAAATTATGTGAAATCTCTACATAACCTACCTTTTATTTAACATGACACTCACGTTCTCACCACAGTTCTCAACTAGTATATAACAATATCAAAATTACCAGAAATTATACTACACACGTATAATTCACTATTCATGAAATACCAGAAAAGTTAAATAACATTTAAATCACATAAATGCCATTTAACCGTGCCAATGCAAAAATGGACTATCATATTCCCGTGTCCTCACTGACACCTTACCGTTGACCCACAGTCAACCTCATCTCAATCCAATTATCAAATAATATTGATATACTCACAACTTTCCAATTATGTATGATAAAACTATGAAATTTTGAAACGGGTGTGACACTTCATTATCTGCATTATTAGGAACAGGGTAGTCTGGACGGGAATGTCTAGGCAATAACGGTCGTCAGCTTACTGAGAGCGGAGTGAATAAAAACTCATATGGTATCAATGATATAACGTAATAACAAGTTATTAAAGTGTCTAAGATATACTGTTACAATAATATTTTCCTCTGTATTCAACATCATTTGCTTGACCCTTATCATTTTGTTAATAACAAACTCAGTACACTACTGACTCTTAGAACAGACTTGATTGTAAAACTTCTGGATACACCAATGCTCTGTCTACCGCATCACCGTAAGTCATAAATACCTTCTATCGCGTAACACCGCAAGTCGTAGACGTCATCTACTACGTACACCGCAAGTCGTAGATAATATGTCAGTCCATCTTTCGCTTTTAAGAACATATTAATAGTCCACCGTATGTTAGGGATTTAATGCTTCAAGCAACGACATATCAATTCTATTGCCACGACCTATCATCAGATCTACCGCGTACTTATGATCAAAGTTCACTGCAAGTCATAAACACCTTCGTCTGTCTACCGCGTACTTATGATCAAGGTTCACCGCATGTCATAGATGCTATATCAACACAAGTCATAGACACATACATCTATCTACCGCGCTCACCAGTTGATCAAGGTTCACTACATGTCATAGCACCTTCGTCTATCTACCGCGTACTTATGATCAACCAGTATGCATCCCCGCTCTCTTCCCAGAACTTATCAATCCTACTTAATGTTATACTGCTAACAGTTACATGACAGCCCCCTTTGTGGCTTGACTACTTTGAATAAAATGAACGAATATCGAACTCGTACATGAACCACATAGTATCTAAGCTTCAAGTTTACAACAATGAAGAAAAATGGAAGGGAACCCAAGGGGGTCCAAAATGAGAGCAAAGAACAACCTAAAAAACTTTAGATCCCTAAAAAATGACAACTCTTTTTATTTATATCCATCCACTCAAATGGCAAACTTGTAAATAAAAGAGGGGTAGTCAACAGCAGGGGCAGATTGATCCTAGTGTAACGGACAGATCAATCTGCTATTCTGATATGTCAGCAGAACCTTCGTTCAGGATCGCAGATCGATTCGCCTTTTGATGACGGATCGATCCGATTTTAAAAATTTACGCAGTGGCTTCCTCAAAGGACACAAATCGATCCGTGTTGCAAGGCTGGATCGATCCGCCTATGCTGGGATGGATTCCTTCCCCTTTTTACAAGATAAGAACCAAATCGGGTTGGTTCTCACTTTGAACAAGTCGCCAAAACCTACAAGAATGAGACTTTTATTAACAAAAAGTGAACAACAATAAAATAAACAAAAGTGTATTTATCCACTAAATCTCTCGATGTAGGTGATTATCCGCGTCCAATGAGAGTAAAATCATGAAGTTAAGAATGCAATATTCGACAATCAAAATTCCTCAACACAAGCATATTAGCTTATGAAAGTAAAGTATATATAAGTTGTTGAAAGGTTTTGTAAATTAGCAATGTGAGATAGGTTGACCCACAAAGAGGCCTAACCCAATCAAATAAATAACCCACAAATGTTACAACCCAATTAGATTAATAACCTACAAAAAATCCAATAGTGTAAAAGTAGAAAAGATTGGTAGAGAGAGAGAGAGAAAGAGAGAGATAGAGAGAGAGAGAGAGAGAGAGAGAGAGAGAGAGAAGCAATCGAACTCGTAATTGGCTGGGTGGACAGATTGTTTAGCATGAATAGCTAAACGTTGATAGCCCCAAGATAGGGAAAGTATTTGGGGGTAAAATAATACCATAAAGTGTCAATTTTTTCCTGTAATCTAATTTGCTTATTTCACGAGAATAAAAATCATTTGAAACAATCAAAATTTTATGCCCCTCTATTTTCATCACATACCACTATATCTAAAAAAAAATAACAAAATTAGATAACATACCTTATTCACATGAAAATTGAAATATGAAACTCTTACCGTACACAGTTTCATATTTCCTCAACCACATTATTCTCTGTGTGTATCGTCTCAAATTGTTGGAGAATAATACAAAAAATGGCTAGCCTTCAAAGAATTCACCGTCAATTCTACCATTGAATAGAACCAATAAGATATAGGGTGGATGGGATGAGGCACGATACGCTCTCTTGAAGACGATACACGCCCTCTACGGATAATACTCAGTGCAGTAGGATATAGCACTTCGTCTCTCGGATACAACAGCCCGGCCACCCTTGCCGTACGCCCATCAAATCTACATAACTTGATATTGCAAGAAACTTGCCCTTAGTACTTTCTTTACCCAACAATAGTACTTATGTGTAGAGATAAGAAATAATATGATAGTACTTTATGGAAAAGGTTACTGGACCAGAAATAGAAAAAGACAAAGAAAGCCTAGTCTTGGTAGGCTATAAACTACTCAAGTAATTTCTCTTGTCATTGTAACTGATTAAAGTAGTACAGTAATACTTAGTTATATGTCATAACATATGAGTAAAAAAGTTTTAAGCCGTTGGGAGCTTCAATGATTACACTTTAATGTGGAGTTTTACAGTCACATAAAAATGTTTAAAAGAAAACATTAACTCCACACACACAATAAATACAATATTATGTATTTTTATTAAAATATATAATACAACAAAAAGCAAAGAATTTGGTGGTCATAATAGTTTCAGTTTGCTGCAAATTAGTATATGCCTTTGTTTATGACGAGCAGGTTTGGAGAAAGCTTTGTGGAACAAGTTGGTTTTCTTGCATTAGAAGAAATCTTTCACAAATTGGCGGTGAGTAAAGCAATGGATAGTTGTATATATGGTCTTAATTAAGATGATAAGTCACATCCATTAACTAACAATTTGAAGAGCATTAATAGAAATAGGTTTTCAATTCTATCAGGGCCGGAACTAAGTGTACAGTGGGGCACCCCTCACATATGGTAAATTGATTTTACCAATACATATGTATGCGTGTTATGTCTCATATTTATTGTCTGTTGGCATCCCCAAATAAAAAAAATCTACTACTCCTCATATTTTGTTGTTTCTGGCACCCCCAAACAAAAAAATATGCTACTCCCCTAGTCACCTTAAACCATTTTATTGCTTTATTTCAACTCTTAACTTCAACCACATTTGGGATACAAGATTTGAGTGTAAATAAAAAATCTATAAGGCAGTCTAGGGCGATCTATATTGTGATCACAATACATGTCTAAAGTATTACCTCAGATAGAAGACAATAAAGCAAATTAAGTAATTCTAAATACAACAATGTCGGAGTCCTTCACTTCGACTTGTACATCTGCCGTGTCCCTTTGGGTAGACCTCGTCTTGAGAGTCATCACCTATGAAATCTAGACGTGATATGTCCAGGACAGGAAGGAGAGGCGTTAGCTTTTGAAGCTAAGTGAGTTTTACTCTATACAATTAGACCACTCATTATGACAAACTCAACCCACCATATAAAATAATCATACATAATAAATTTGTAGTCTTACTGATAAGAAAAAAAAAAGTATACTCGTGTATAAATAGAACCAAAAAATGTCTCAGGAGTGCTACCCCCGAACCCCGTGTGTCATTGTTAGATAACATAAGTAGTAACTCGGCAACCCCAAAGACAGATTCCTGGTTCCGCCCCTGTCTATCAGACATTGGTACTACAAGTTGTAGCTTTATAGAGAGTGCAGGTTGGTACTCCGTTATTGTAATTTTTTTTTTACTTTGTACGTACTTTCATAATTATATATTCAACCAAACAAAAAGAAAATACAAAAACCATTCTCACAGACGATGGCTCTTCCATCCCTCTTCCCTTCCTTCTCTCACATTTCTGGCCATCCTACCTTTGGTAGGATTTGTTTGATGAGATAAAAAAAAAAAGAAATAATACAAAAGTCCTCCTGTCAAAACTCTGGTATTTGACTTGCCATTAGAGACAATAAAATTGAATTTAATGCTGAAGTTACAATTGCAGACAATGGAAAAAAGAAAACATGAAAATTTAGAAGGTGTTAGTAGAAAACCTTTAAGAATTGGCTTCTGGTCCATTGAATTATGGAAGTGATTTGTTTTGGAAGGTTTAGGAATGGACTTCTTGATAAGAAGTTCATATTTAGAATGCTCATTTGGAGAAGTCAAAAATCATGATTTCTCAAAACTGTAATTATACACTTCTCCGAAAGTTTGGAAGTTTCTACACACAATTACACTTTTATCTTGTATTTCATAAATTAATGTCATCTTTATCCAGAGACTACCACTATTGCCAAAGCAATATTGACTGTTGCCAAAGTAAACTGGCTATTTGACATACTTCTCAGTTTGCCACATAACGAGTTTGCTTTGGCAATAGTGACCCCTTATCCAATAACATAACTAATTATATTAATTTATTTACCTTTAACCAATGGATATTTGTTAAACGGTAATATAGATAAGTAAGTATAAGTTTGCAGTTTTAAAATGTTGCCACCAAACTTGTGTGTACAACTAGACTCACTTTTTATTTGGAAAACATCCACTCACCAAACACTTATTTCTTAAAAAAAAAACGCCATCTAAATAAGTCCATAATGAAGTCTATTTCTAGAATGAACTTTTATACAAGAAGTTGAGCCAAACACCACCTTAAATTTCTCACAACTAAATTTTCAGTGGTACCTTCGTGTCTTCAAGAACAACAATGCTACACACACTCTGAAAAGCACACCAAAATGTACAACTTTGCTTTAAAAGGTTGAATTTTGTGCTGAAAAGCCTGCACATACTAAACACACACTTTTGTGTGTGCAGACTTTTCAGCACAAGGTTTAACCTTTTTAAGTAAGATTGTACATTTTTGTGTACTTTTCGGAGTGTGTGTAGCATTACTCCTTCAAGAAGTGCACTTATTCAGAAAAGCTACGCACACAATGAGTTTCACAACTCTTTCCACAATAAGGGCATTTCAGTAAAAGAAAATGTGTGGGCCCTACACTGTTATTGCAAATCAGTCCTCATCATCAAAACAAAACATCCCCAAATTCCAATCATGTTCAAAACAACAAAAATGATACACACACACACACACACACTAAACCACCCACTAAAACACCCTCAGGCCCTTCTAAGCAAAATATCAAAAATTTCTGTGAGGACTGATTGAGAAGGAGAGAGAGAAGACTGAGAGAGACACAAAGAATGAGAGAGAGAGAGAGAGAGAGAGAGAGAGAGAGAGAAGACTTACCAAGAAGGAGCCGGCGGCGGCGACCTGCAGTGGACGGCGCTCAGGCGACCTGCAGTGGACAGTCCGGGCAAGGCGTCGACGGTGAGGGGAGGGGGGGCATGGGTTTGCGGGTGGGGGGGGGGGGGGGGGGGGGGGGTTGGGGTCCTCGGGTCTGATTTGGGGGAAAGGAGAAATGGAGGGAAAAGAAAGGATTTAGGGATTTTGGCTTTAATTGGGTGTGGGTCCCACAGGAATTTTTGATATTTTGCTTAGAAGGGCCTGAGGGTATTTTAGTGGGTGGTTTAGTGTGTGTGTGTGTGTCATTTTTGTCAAAACAACTCATGCCAGACTCATCAAATTTGTAAACATATACATACAAATATATATATATATATACATCACATTCGTATGTGTATATTTCAACACAATGCATATATTTCTAAGAAACAACAATCCATTTTTGTATATCAATCAGTCTCTTCAATTAACATCTTTGAATACATCACACTATCAATCAACATTTCAAAATTAAATCAACACCGAGTCTCCAATTTTACCCTTTTTTTGTTGTTTCTTGGTAAAGAAAAGAAAGAAAAAAATTGAAGATGGGTTAGAGCTATGTATGATCTATGTATGTATATTCTTCACATATACATAGATTTATTCTGGTATATTCATCAACAAATGGGTGGTTAGAGAGAGAAAACAAACAAATATATATTACCTAATTAATTGATTAATTTCATCTTCATCTCTTCCAAGCATAAACCAGTAAAAAAACTAAAAGGACCTTTGAGCTCATTCTCTTCCATACTTGCCCACTCCATTACAGAGCTATAGCTTGAAGATGCAGATGATAATGAAGATGATGAAGAACTTCTCGAACATCTCAACAAACCCTTCTTCATGTTCTTCTTCTCAAACCCAAACCCCCATGAATTTTGTGAACCTGTTTGCTGTAATTTGCGCGGGCGTGCCAGAACCAACAGTGGTTCGGTGTGTGTGTGTGTGCGTGCAAACTACTTTCCTATCCGCTTGTGTGAGTGATACACAAGGCTTTATGAATCTGACTTCTAAACAGAGTGATTGTGTATAGTGAGTAGGAAAGTACCCTCACCATAAATTCTTTAGCAGTACTGAAGCGCACAAGCTAAATCG
Organism: Hydrangea macrophylla; assembly: GCA_033977485.1. NCBI lineage: Eukaryota > Viridiplantae > Streptophyta > Magnoliopsida > Cornales > Hydrangeaceae > Hydrangea > Hydrangea macrophylla. The sequence continues at coordinate 101,614,075 of CM066993.1, forward strand.
TGTCGAGTTTAACAGGTAAACAATCACAAACAGTTTAATAAAACGAAGATTTTATTAAATGTTTGGAAAAAATAAAAAGATCTAAAGAACAAACCAGAACAGGCTGATTATCCAAAAGAACAAAAAGAAATAACAAAAGGGCAGACCTATTTGCTATGAAGGCTGAAAAACATAAAGACTTAAAAGAGTGCTTTGAATGCTTCGAATGCAATGGGGTGCTATTTTCGAGATGACGCGGAGTCCTCTACTTGGTTGGCCTGCCTGAATATTTATAGCGGCCTTAGATGATTCCTTATTGGACAAGAGCTCCTTAGCTTGCGCCCCAAGCTGCTTGACTGATTGGCTGATGGTTGAGGAGACCTTCCTTATCTCTAATTCTTTCCCTATCTGAATTCTGATTGTATCAATCCCTTTAATTTAGGGATCAAACGCCTAAATCCAGCTGGACACGATCATATTCCTTTCCTGAGCGGACTCTTGTTTCCAAAACTCTGAGATGACGTCACCCTGACAACTGTGGATAGCACCGCCTTCTCCTTTTAGTCCATCGGCCTCGTCACTTACTCTCCTGGATGAATTGGGCTCTACCCATTGTCATGTTTTTCCTCATGCCCAATTACCTTTCTTCAAATGCCCATGACCAATCGGACTGCTACAACCATTTTTCATTACACGGTGTCCGATTGGGCTTCGTGTTGCTTCAATCAACTATCGGGCTAACATCGCATTGGGTTATATTTTTCCATAGCCCGATAATCCTCACACATGTTCAATTTTTCCATCGGGCTCTCCTTACCACACCCAACAGCCTTATACATATCATCGGTCTCACGTCTACGTTTAAGTCCGACGAGTCATCCATTCCTTAGCCCGGCCTCCCCTCTATTCAGTTCCACACAACTCGGTGTCACACCCGTTTCAAAAATTTATAGTTTTATCATGCATAATTGTAAATTGAGAGTTTATCAATGTTAATTGATAATGGTGATGAGGTTGACTGTGAGTCAACGGTAAGGTGTCAATGAGGACACAGGAACATGGCAGTTCACGTTTCATGAGGTTGAGTAAATGGCATTTATATGATTTAGATGTTATTTGACTTTATCTGGTATTTTGTGAATAGTAATTTTACCTGTGTTTGGTAAATTGTTGTAATCTCTGATATTGTTATATCATTTTGAGAACTGTGGTGAGAACGTGAGTGTTACGCGATTAAAAAGGTAGGTTGTGTAGAGATTTCACAGAATTTAGTTTTCGGACGTGATTTTGGACCCAAACGAAACCTAGTCGAAAACTTTTGGAATTTATAATTTTCACTCGTAAAGGCATAAAATGAACGTGTGCGAAGTTTCGTGGGTTAATGAGAAGTTTGAGAAACTTGCGGGGAGGTAAACGTAATTCCCAGAGAGTTTTTCTATATATAGATGAGGATGAGATTGAAATCTCATCCAAACTCACAAATATCTAGAGAGAGAGGAGAGAGAAGGGAGATTTAGTTCTACGGGCTTTGCGACGCCGTTTGACGACCTTCCGTCAGTCAGATTCTCTCCAGATTTCAGATTTGAACTCGTGGAGGTAAGACCTACGTTTTGATACTACTTAGGCCATGTTTGGCAACTTTTTGTAAAAATCTTAATTCTAGACTTTTGGGGAAAATCAGGTAAAACTCGTAGGAATCGCGTATAATTCAGAATCCGACGATTAGTTAGCCCCCTAGACGATCCTTCAAAGTTTGAAGAGATTCGCACGAGGTATGAATTCTAGATCTATGAAATATATGGATTTTCATGTTTTGGACATCATTTTTGATATTCTTGGATCCGGGCGAAATTCATGTATTAGTTAGGCCCGTTAATTATGCACGTGAAATTATGATAAAAGCACGTATAACTGTTTATGTGAGCATGTTATGTGTTTACTTGGGTCAAAGGGGAGTTTGGTGCAAATTCATCCGGGGTAAGCTCCTCGAACCTTGAGGATTGTGATTGTGATTGAATTGGAATTGGAATTATGGTTGTTCTGGATTGGAGGTGGGCCCAACCAGTACACGGTACCTGGTATGGAGGAAGGCCCAACCAGTGTATGAGATGCGTGGGAGAGGTGGGCCTCCTACGGCATCGACCGGATGAATGCGTACCACTCACCCTAGAGACTATTTCTATGTGTTTTAGATGTTTAAACCATGAATTGTCATATAAGCATACATTTAGAATTGTACGCTCAGCATATAGCTGAGCAGTGGAGATGTACTCCATTGCAGGTAAGAAGAAAGACAAGAAGAAGCACGATGAGTGAGGCCGATGAACGCCAGGGGAATCACACTTGTATATGTTTTTGTTTTAATCCCAAAAATTGTGTAAGGATTGGGATTTTGTTATATGTTGTAATAAAACCATAGATTAGTTCTACAGTATTGTAATCTTGGAATTGAACTGCAGTAGTTGTGTTTTATTATGTTAAAATCAGTGGTGGTTATGATTGTGGTTAGTGTGGAGAACTTGGGTTGTTAACATTTCATTACAGTCAGCCCAGCAGGGGAGCAGTCGACTGGATCCCTGATCAGTCGACTGGATCTCGTGTATTTGAGACACTGAAAGTGAATATCTGAGAAGCAGTCGACTGACCCCTTTGAGCAGTCGACTGAACACTGTAGATTTTGGCTACTGCTTCTATAAATTGAAAAGTAGTCGACTGGATCCCCATAACAGTCGACTGGACCCTTTTGCAATATGTGGTATTTTTGGTTCTGCTTAACACAGTCGACGGAGCAGTCGACTGGGCTCTAGTGCAGTCGACGGTGCAGTCGACTGAACCTCTGTTTTCTAAATGGATTCTTTTGAATGTATTTTCACTTGGACAAAATTCTTTCTAACTCTGATTTCAATGGATTTTACAACTCAGAGGGGAATGTTTCCTAAGTTTTAAATACCCAGGGTTGTTTTAAAAAGTTCTTTCCGCTGCGTATCTTTGTTGTTGTTGTTGGATGAGCCTTGGTGGCGTGCCACGTGTCCTATTTCCACGCGTAGTGGGATGGGTCGTGACACTCGGGCTCAAAAACCATTGACGATTTTTGGGTGCAAACAATTGCCCCCCCAAAAGGTCATATCAAACGTCCCGCCTTGATTGATGTGACGTTTTGAATTTTAAAATTGCCACACGTCAAGCATGCAGCGAATGTCAGATCATGGAGAATCCCACCAGTCACTCCACATTTAATGCACCATGATTACAACGTCGTGGTATTTAAACGGCAAAATTTTTAAAAAACCCTTACCTCCTTCATATGCATTCTTGCTCTCTCTCTCTCTAAACAGCTCAAGCAAAACAAAGCCTCTCTCTTTAAAACCTCCATTTTTTTCGGCGAACTATTTTCCCCTGCAGATATGGCTCCTAAGACTGCTCCAACCACTTCTAAAGGAAAGAAGACCTTTGTTGACGCTCCACCACCGCAAAGCCGATGCAAGGAGGTTAGGACTCTAGCCAAAGCCCATGCCGCTGAGATCTCTATTGACTACTTGACCCCCTACCGCTCTTCTGATGGTTCTCCAGTAACACCAGGCCTGGGAGCGGCGTTTCTTGGCCATCCTCTGGTGGCTTTTCTTCCTCTGTTTCTGCCGGTTGAAAATGAAGCATTCCTGCAGGCCCCTGCCCACTGGAGTAAGGTTCAGATTGCTACCCAGCCTATTCGAGGCTGGCCAACCCCTGCTGCAGACTGGGACAAGTGGGTGACCAGAGTATCGGCCTCTAAGGCCACTGTCTGGAGACAAATGGGCATTTATGATGCCATAATGCTCAGTCGGTCTAGAATAGAGATAGACCGACCTCTTCTTCTCTGTGCCTTATTATTTTGGTCCTCGTCCTGCAACGAGTTTCTCTTCTGCTGCGGACCAATGGCTTCTACCATCAAGGACATCAGCTATTTGCTCGGTCTTTGCCCCCACGGGCAAGAAAGTATTCCCGGGCTTGACGTCGGAACGGCCAGCTTTGTCTATCCATAGCAAGAAATTATCAGGGATGGGGCCGTTTTGCACAGACCGATTACAGCCTACGGAGGCTTTCTGACTGCCTGCATCGGTGCAGATGAGACAAAGATGTCCGATGCTGAACATACCGCCTTCCTCATTTACTGGCTCAACAAGTACCTCTTCTGCTCGGCCAGCCAAGCCATCACCAAAGAATACACCACCTTGGCTTTAGCCCTTGCATCAGGGAAGCCCTTAGCCATGGCTACACTTATCTGGGCACACTTAGTCCGAGGCATAACAGATTTCGTCCATTCGGGCTTTGGAGCTGGTGGGAGCCCAATATGGGTACTTTAATTGTGGCTGTACTCTTACTTCCCAGAGTTTCAACCAACCATTCGCCAAATGGACGATGTTCCTATCTCTGTCGTCCGATTCATGGACGTAACACTTTCTTCACACTCCTTTGAGGAGTGTTTTACTTTTTTCTATCAGGGTTGCTCCCCTCGGGATATAAACCTCTTCACCCCTTTCTTCTCACTTCAATTTTCTTCTTTTCTTCAACTCTCCAATAACCCTTCCAATTGGGGCTCGGGCACCCAATCCACCTACAACGAAATCTTCTCTAGCTACTTAGTAGCTAGAGACATAATATTTAGCCCAAGCATTCCATCGGCCAACAGTAAGTGTGGGGCAGAATATTACTTTGCTCCCCTTTATGCCCGCCAATTCGGGCTTACCCAACTCGTGCCCGTTCCTCCTGGCATCACTGTCAACGTGGACTGGGTAGAACGCGGCCTTATCGTCAATGATGGGCAAGTAAAGAAAATAAAAGAACGGTCGGACAAGCTCAAGGCCGCATTCAACTTCACGCCCTTCTCTGCCCGGCCTGTGGTATCAGCAGAATTCACCCAATGGTGGGGTGATCGGGCAGGCCATCTATTCCAAGGTACTGCTGTCGAGGCCCTTATTCCTTTTACTCTCTCATCGACCGCTGAGGCCGATGCTCCTGTCCCAGCAGCAGCTCCAGTCCGACGCAAACAAGTGGCCAAGAGACCGGCCCGCAAGCCAGCTCCGAGCAAGGGGCCTGCTCAAAAGAAATAGAAAACAACACCGGCCTCAACTCAGGTTAGGTTTACAACATTTTTTAGCTGTTAAGCCCGATTTTGCATATTCAGTACTAATCCTTTTCCTCTGTTTTGCAGCTTGTTGATGAGGACTCTGGAGAGGACCCATCACTTCAAACTCTTCCTCCAACTCTTCCTGCATCTCTGGCATCCTCAGCGGCCTACCTGGAACGGGTCGCCGTGAGAGTGATGCCGCTTCACATCGTGCCCCCGCTAACTCCTTCAAGTGGCAATGAAGACATTGTCCCTTCCGGCCATATTCCCTAGCAAGTCGTCCTCTCTTCCAGCAGTGAGGGCGTGGCCGATGCTGGGGCTGATGCGGAGGCAGCTGGGGAAGAAGTTGACCAGGCCATCCCCACTGAGGTTGGAGCTCCCTCCGGGCAAGGGAAACCTACTGCAACCACCGGATCTTCCGTTCTCGCAACAGTGGAACCGGTTGTGGCCGATGTTAATCCTCTTGAGGATTCTGCAACTCTACAGGTCGAGGCCGGTGCTGATGATTCGGGCTCGGTCCCAGAGGCTGAAGTTTTACAGGCTACGACGGCCTCAACCAGTCCAGGGGTAGAGACCTGCCACGCTCCTTCCTCTTCTGCGCTGGCTCAATCTTCTTCTCAACCAACAACTTCTAAACCCAGTGAGGCCGATGTTCGTGAAGAGATCTCGGCCTCGCTTGGTTCTCATGCCCAGGTATTGAAGTCTGTCTACTTTACTTCATTCATAAAATTTTAGAGACCACTTCTGACTGATTACTCTTTTGAACAGGCCGATCCCATGGGTCCAGAGCCACACATTCCCTTCAACGACTTCTTCTCTGGCCTGAACCTAGGAGCTTTTAACCTTGGCCCTCTGGAGCCCGAAGCCATCTCACCTTCATGCCTCCAACAAGCCAAGGACCTACTCTTCGGGCTTGCTGATCAGGACCTCTCTAGCCTTCCTGCTGCTGCTGACGTCGAAGCAGCCTTAAACACAATCATGGCCGATCCTTCTCTTTCTGACGGGCATCTGTCCTTACTCCATGAGATATAAGAAAGACTCCCCAGCTGCCGTCTTGTGGATCGATCGGCCATGAAGATTCAGGATGATGCAGAGCTTCACTTGGGCTCACGGCAGAAGGCATTGAAGTTTTTGGAAGGGGCCAAGGTCAAGTTTGAAGCAGGGAAGGCCTCTCGGGCTCAGGTCCTAGCAAGGGACTCCTGGCTACAGAACCGTATTGCTGTACTAAAAGCTCAGCTCGCCCAATGTGAGGCTGAGGTCGTCACCAACAACGCCGCCCTTGGGAAAATTGATGAAGCACTATCCTTGCTTGGTGGCGGTGCCCAAAAGTGCAGTGATCAACTGCAAGCCAGTGTCCCGATATCCCGAGTATGGGCCCAAAAACTGGAAAAAGCAAAGAGGGATCGGTCTGGAGCTATCAAGACCTGGGAGGACTTGAAGGCTAAACTTAGGAATTTTGGGTCGGCCTAGAGGCCGACTCCTATTTTGTACTCTGTATAGAACATTTTTCTTCTTTCATCATTTTTGTAAGTAAGCTGTGCTCAGCCTGTTAATACAAAACGATGTTTTCTTTAAATCATTCGGGCTCAGGTTCATAATTGATCAATTGATCATATTCCAACCCAGGATTTGGTTTATAGTCAAGCTCAATGGTCTCCCATAACGTAGGATAATAGGTCTTTAAATATTGACCATTGATTAATCGGACATGAACCGTTCCATCTAGATAACGTAGCCTGTAGGCACCACCTCTCTTGACTTGATGGACGATGAACGGGCCTTCCCAGTTAACCGACCATTTACCGTAACGGTTATCCTTATCTCCAATAGGCAGTACGATCTTCCATACCAAATCCTCTGTGCAAAAAGACCTTTCCTTCACCCTTTTGTTATAAGCTCGGGCTGCCCGTTGCTTTTGCACTTTTAATGAATCTAAGGCCGTGAGCCTCATTTCATCGAGCCCTTCTAATTCAGCTATCATAACCTCTGTGTACTCAGCAGGATCTAGCTGATTCTGTAAAGCTCTTCTAGCCGATCGGACTGTAACTTCCATAGGTAACATCGCGTCATGCCCATAAGTCATCATGAACGGTGTGACTCTAGTACTTGACCTTTTAGATGTTCGATAGGCCCATAACGCTTCGGACAAGAGCTTGTCCCATTCCCTAGGATTTTTAACAATCATTTTCTCAATAATCCCCTTGAGGATTTTGTTTGTGGACTCGGCCTGTCCGTTAGTCTGTGCATAATAGGGCGTAGAATTGAGAATTTTGATCCCCCTACTTTCTGCAAAGGCCGATGTCTTCGTCCCTGTGAACACCGATCCTTGGTCCGCCGTAATTATTTCTGGAAGGCCGAACCTATGGATAATGTGTTCCTCAATGAATTTTATTACGGTGGCTTGAGTCACCGTTCTACAAGGTATGGCCTCAGCCCACTTGGTAAAGTAGTCCGTAGCCACTATGATGAAACAGTGCTGGCCCGATGATGGCGGTAGGACTTTGCCAATTAAATCCATCTCCCATCCTCTAAACGGCCATGGTTTGATTATGGGATGCAGCTCTTTAGCTGGCACATGCTGGATCGGACCATGCTTCTGACAAGCTTGACATCCCTTAGCATAACTGATACAATCTTTCAACATGCCGGGCCAGTAATAATTATATCTTCTCAGCAACCACTTCATCTTCGTGCCGGCCTGATGTGCCCCATAAATCCCTTCGTGTACCTCAGCCATAACCTGCATGGCCTGCTTCTTCCCCAGACACCTCAAAATCACATCTTCACCGATAGGTTTCTTGAATAATTCTCTATCGAGCACCACGAATCGGACAGCAAACAGTCTGACTCTTCAGTCTACCCTAACATTTGGGTGATTCAGGTATTCAATAATGGGGATTCTCCAATCGTCATCCTCCATCAAGACCGAATTGGTAGTAGCATACCAACCTCTCTTTGCAACGGACTGTAATGATCGGACATGAACAGTGATGAGTTGGTCTTCTAAGTTCTTCTGAGAAAATGAGGCTGATCCTGTTTTTGCCAGCTTATCGGCCTCAGTATTTGTGGTTCTTGGAATATAACTCGCGCTAATATCATCAAATGCCTCCATGAGTTCAGTGGCCACAGCGTGGAACGGGTAGAGCTCCCAACTTCTTATCTGAAATTCTCCAGCTATCTGTCCGATCACCAGCCCTGAGTCTCCCTTTATGTGCATGGACGATGCCCCCATTTCAAGGAGTATCTCTAGTCCGATGATAAGCGCTTCGTATTCGGCCTGATTATTAGTGCATTTGAAATTGAGCCGAAATGACATTTTTGTCTTCTTGTACTTGGGTGATACAATCACTACACCTGCCCCAGCACCCTCTGCGTTTTTGGAACCGTAAAAAATTAATGTCCATAGGACTAAGGACGTGCTCAGGACTTTAGGTGTTAGAGGCAGTTCCCCCAAATTAGTAGGGTCTGGGTGATCGGCCAAGAAATTGGCTATGGCCTGGCCTTTAACCGATTGCTACGATCGGTATTGGATGGCAAATTCCATCAAGGCCAGGGTCCATTTTCCAATTCGGCCTCTCATGATTGGCCTTGACAACATATATTTTATCACATCAGTTTGACATATTATGTAAGTGGAAACATGCAGCATATACGTTCTTAACTTTTGTGAGGAAAAATACAATGCCAAACATAACTTCTCAATCGGCGCATAGCGCTGCTCGATTGGAGTTAAAATTCTACTTAAATAATAAACGGCCTGCTCGTTGCCTTGCTCATTATCTTGAGCTAACATACTTCCTATAGAGCAGTCAGAGGCCGAAATATACAATTTCAGGTACCTACCCTTCTTGGGTGGCATTAATACTGGGGGGTTGACAAATATTGTTTAATTCCTTCGAAGGCTTGTTGATGGCTGTCTTCCCATTTGAAGTCTTCATCGGTCTTAATCTTCAATAGTGGGGTCCATACTTGGGTCTTCCCTGCACAATTTGATATAAATCTTCTTAGGAAATTGATCTGTCCGAGCAATCTCTGAAGCTCTTTCTTATTAGCTGGTGGTTTTGCTGCCTGGATAGCCCGAGCCTTATTTTTGTCAATCTTTATCCCTCTTTGATGTACTAGGAAATCTAGGAAATTCCCTGCTGTGACGCTGAAGGCACATTTGAGAAGGTTCATATTTAGTCTGTGAGCCCGCATTCTTTCAAATGCTTTTTCCAAATCCTTCAAATGATCGGCGTTACCTCTTGACTTCACCACCACATCATCTATGTAAACCTCCATGAATTGTCCGATCATATCATGGAAGATTGAATTCATTGCCCGTTGATAGGTAGCTCTAGTGTTGTTCAGCCCGAAAGGCATGACCACCCACTCAAAGGTTCCAATTGCCCCCGGGCACCGAAAAGCAGTCTACGGGACATCCTCTTCGGCGATGTAGATCTGGTTATATCCCGAGTGCCCGTCCATGAATGACAAAATTTTATGTTTAGCTATTGAATCGATTAACTGATCGGCCATGGGCATGGGATACTCATCTTTTGGGGTAGCTAAGTTTAAGTTTCTGAAGTCAATGCAGACCCTCAGCTTCCCATTCTTCTTCACCACTGGGACCACATTCAAAACCCATTCAACATATCGGGCTGTCCGAATGAAGCCAGCGTCCAGTAGTCTCTCAATTTCTTCTTTCACCTTCAGCGTTACCTCTGGTGACATACGCCGAGGTAGCTGCTTAACGGCCTGAACCCCGATTTAATTGGCAATCGGTGTTCCACCAGTTCTCTAGATAAACCAGACATTTCATCATATTCCCAGGCAAAATAGTCTTTGTACTTGTGCAGGAGTGCAATCAACTCGGCCTGACACTGCGGATCCAGCATCTGACTTACATAAGTAGGTTTGTGCTCTCCTTCTTTGCCAAGGTTGACTTCCAAGAGAGGGTCTTGGACATCGGCCTTTAAATCATCAAGCTTCGCCGTGGCCGTCTCCAATTCGTCTATTTGAATCTCTTCCTCCCTTGGCGTTTCCTCTTCGTAGATATAATCGGCCAAATTAATCATTCCGTCAACAGGGCCGATTTCCAATCTTCTATCGGCCAAGTATGCACACCATCTGGCCATACTGGCCTTGAGGGCCAGCAGCTTCTGTTCTTCAATTATCGGAGTCTCCATGGACATCTTCCTGTTCGATGATCTCAATCGGCCTTGATTCTTCTGTCCGACTGAGATTATGGTAATAGGCTTTAATGTCCGACGAATTTCCTTTAATGAAGGTCGCTGTATTCGGTCTTTCCATTCTGTTGCATCCCAGCAACTTGACTAGCCCGATGTCATCTTCATACAAGACTGCATCGGTCGTTTGCACACGGGCTACAAATGACTTCGTATCTGCCCCAACCACTTCTACCTCATCACCTCTCTAGAAAATCAGCAACTGATTGAGTGTGGAGGGAATGCAGTAATTTGGGTGTATCCAATCTCGGCCAAGTAATGCATTATAGGCCGTCGAGGTTTCCACAATGAAAAAAGCAGTCATGACCATTTTACTGCCAACGGTCAGTTCAAGGGGTAGGATACCCTTGGTTCTTGAAGGTGCCCCCGTGAAGCTTTGGACATTCATTTCGGTCGGAATTAGCTCCGACTCAAACTTCTAAAGGATTCTCAACATTATTTGAGGCATAATGTTGATGGTGGACCCACCATCAACCAGGATTCTGTTTATCGGGACCCCCTCAATATGCCCTTTTACGTACAAGGGCTTCAGATGCTGGGACATATGATATGTTGGTTTTTCAAACACAACTTTGACTGGTCCGGTCTTCAATCCTTCCTCAGTCTGATGTCCTTTCGGCCTCAAGATACTGATATTAGGCCGATCGGTCTGCCCGTCGGTGGCGTCCACATTTTTGCTCGTGGCTTCCACCACTTTAGGTTTGACGGTCTCTCCCCCGTTCCAAAATACTTCTTCTATCACGGCCGAGTCCTTGGATAGGCCCTCTACTACATCCCCTTCCATGGCCGCTGGCTGGTCTGACTTGGCCATAAAAGACATAGGTAATGTAAACACCATATTGGACGACAGGCTTACCGGAATAGTCCCGAATTGAATTGGCGAGGTGCTTGAGTCTGACAGATCTCCATCGGACTCCACACTCATCTTGTCCGATGTTACTCTACATCCCTCCTGTGATTTTTCTCGTCCGACTCTTTCCTTTGGGTACTTAGTGGCAATGCGCCTCGCCCTAGTTGAGAGTCCTTGGTCATCGAACACATTATGCTCTGTGGGTGTAGGAGGGTTTCCAGCCCGATTCTTCCAGTACTGGCGTTCTCGTTCGGCCTGTCTCATTCACTGATATCTCCTTTTTTGGGACTTGCTGTACTGTGGCTGTACTGGGAATTTAGAATGTTCAGCTCTGTGCCACTTCTGATCTTCTACCCGGGGTGGTAACACCATCCTTGGGCTCCTGTTAGAGGTTGATGCTTGCATCTGAGGTCTTGGAATTGGTTGGGAACTTCTTTCCCCCAATCGGCCGGATTCACCTTGGCCGATATGTTGAACCAACGAAGGTTTTGCTCGCCACTCGGGCTTCGCCTGGCCTTTACATGGTAGTGACAACCTCTCGTATACAGACCTTCTCGGGCTTGGTTCCCGATGTTCATGGCTTTTCGGCCTCTTACTCGGGCTCAAGACTTCTTTCTTGACATCAACCTTGCACCTCGGGAAAAGGCCTTGTTCGATGAACTCCAGCTGTCGTCGTAGATCAGCTATGAAATTGTCGGTACTGAATCTAGCCGTTTCTTCCTCGGCCTTGTGGGCTTCCTTTTTACGCTCTTGATAGCTCCTCTGGAGGTCATGTATCATCACTTTCGGCCCATCGTGACCGAAATAGCGATTTGTTTCCCTTCCCTGTGTTTTGGCACCAGTTCTCTGTCGGTCAGGTCTATCTTCGGTCTCGACCTTGAAAGCTTGGTTAAATCGGGCATAACCATATTGGTGCTGGCAATTTGAGGAAAAGGATTTGCATCAATCCCCATAACCTTGTCCGAGAATTTGAAAACTCCTTTCTCCACGTTTTCCTGTATAAAATTACGAAAAACAACACAATTATTAGTGGAGTGCTTCCAGGAATTGTGCCATTTACAGTATTCTTTATTTTTTAGGTCATCGGCCTTAGGGATCCGATGACCTTCACTCAGCTTGATCACTTTATCGGCCAACAAGGCATTGAATATTTGATCAGCCATGGTTATATCAAAAGTATAATTTTTTCCCGCCTCGAACGCCATTTTCTTTGCAGCGGCGTTGTTGTTAATAGGCTTATTCAAGGCGTTGCATACGATTGGCCGTTTACAGATCAACTCGGCCATATCGCTCTCTGTTTCAAGGTCACACTCTGCTAAGTGGACCTCGTAATTAGGGTCCTTATAATATGTTCCTTTAGAGGAGTTCTTCTTCTCCTGCTCGTCCAAAAGGATACGCTCGTAACGACCGGCCCGTGTGGCCAGCTCGAATAAGTCACGGAAGTCAGTTCCCTCAAACCTCTTGCGAAGTTCAAAGGACATGCCCCTCATGACCATTTTAGCATACTCTTCTTTGGGCAAAACTGTCTTGCACCGATACTTTACCTTACAGAAACGGGTTATGTAGGTTTCTACGGTCTCTCCCACTAATTGCATCATCCTGGACAAATCTATCAGCGATGTTTCGGGCTCAGTCCTATAGAACTGGCCGTGAAATAGCTCTTCCATCCCTTGCCAAGTTAACACCGAATTGGCGGGGAGATTAACATACCACAAAAACGCCATGCCCGTTAGCGAGTTTGGGAATAGTCTTAACTTTAATGGGTCGCTACTACCCACATGGCCGCATTGAACAATGAAACGGCCAATATGCTCGACTGAAGACTGTTCACTCTCTCCAGAGAACAGAGTGAAATTTGGTACTTTGTACCCCTGAGAAAATATGACTTGGTCAATTTCAGGGGGATATGACCGTTTGTACGTCGGCCTCTCCAGTCTTCTCATAAACGGGCCATACTCTTCGTGTATGGCCGCCACCAACTCCTCCCTATTGATGGGTTGTGGAGCTACGTGCTAAACATTCCTCAACGGGGGTACCAACGGCGGCGGTCCCTGTTGTTGATTGTTATTGGCCTGATGGGGCCAAAATCCACCGTTGTTCCTTTGCCCCCCATTTGCGTGACCTAGGGGTTGTGTATGGTCGACGGAACTTTCAGTATGGCCTGTAGACCTACCAAAACCTGGTGTCGCCGATCCGTTGGGATCGGTGACTATCACTCCGCTAGCCATTCCGGTCTGTGACTCAGATTGCTTGCCTGAGCCATTACCATCCCTAAGGTTCGGACAGATGTAGGGTGGGTCTTTCGGCTTATAGGACTCAAGCGATGCGCCAGAGCCCGATCCGTTGACTTGCTCTTTGCTGCCTCCGGCCTTATAGGTCTCTATCAGCCTTCCGATCGTTTCCGTCAGGCGGTCCAACTTTATGTTGGTGGTCCTTGTCTCTAAGACCAGATCAGCTTGACTTTTATGAACATCGGCCATTTGGTTGATGACCGATTTGAGGTTGCCCATTGATCCTATGAGCGCGTTGTATTCCTGCCACATGGGCTCAACGTTTGTTCTCACGGCTTCTGAAATTGCCTCAAGCGTGATACTGCCATCTTGTGGAGAATGGCCGGTACTTTCCTCCACAGGTGGGTCCATGGGAGGATCGTCTTGGCCGTTCTTCGTTGTCTGCTTGTCTTTCTTCGGAGGCATGGCTTGACACTGTGGGTCCCATCGGGCGTGCCAAAAATGTTTGCTGTAATTTGCGCGGGCGTGCCAGAACCAACAGTGGTTTGGTGTGTGTGTGTGTGTGTGTGTATGTGTGTGTATGTGTGTGTGTGTGTGTGTGTGTGGCAAACTAATTTCATATCCGCTTGTGTGAGTGATACACAAGGCTTTATGAATCTGACTTCTAAACAGAGTGATTGTGTATAGTGAGTAGGAAAGTACCCTCACCGTAAATTCTTTAGCAGTACTGAAGCGCACAAGCTAAATCGTGTCGAGTTTAACAGGTAAACAATCACAAACGGTTTAATAAAATGAAGATTTTATTAAATGTTTGAAAAAAATAAACAGATCTAAGGAACAAACCAGAACAGGCTGATTATCCAAAAGAACAAAAAGAAATAACAAAAGGGCAGACCTATTTGCTATGAAGCCTGAAAAGCATAAAGACTTAAAAGAGTGCTTTGAATGCTTCAAATGCAGTGTGGGTGCTATTTTCGAGATGATGCGGAGTCCTCTGCTTGGTTGGCCTGCTTGAATATTTATAGCGGCCTTAGATGATTCGTAATTGGACAAGAGCTCCTTAGCTTGCGCCCCAAGCTGCTTGACTGATTGGCTGATGGTTGAGGAGACCTTCCTTATCTCTAATTCTTTCCCTATCCGGATTCTGATTGAATCAATCCCTTTAATTTAGGGATCAAACGCCTAAATCCAGCTGGACACGATCAGATTCCTTTCCTGAACGGACTCTTATTTCCAAAACTCTGAGATGACATCACCCTGACAGCTGTGGATAGCACCGCCTTCTCCTTTCAGTCCATCGGCCTCGTCACTTACTCTCCTGAATGAATCGGGCTCTACCCATTGTCATGCTTTTCCTCATGCCCGATTACCTTTCTTCAAATGCCCATGACCAATCGGACTGCTACAACCATTTTTCATTACACGGTGTCTGATTGGGCTTCGTGTTGCTTCAATCCACTATCGGGCTAACAGCGCATTGGGTTATATTTTTCCATAGCCCGATAATCCTCACACATGTTCAATTTTTCCATCGGTCTCACGTCTACGTTTAAGTCCGACGAGTCATCCATTCCTTAGCCCGGCCTCCCCTCTATTCAGTTCCACGCAACTCGGGCTCAAAAACCATTGACGATTTTTGGGTGCAAACAGAACCCCAAGACGATGAAGAGCGTCTCGAAGACCTCAACAAATCATTCTTTATCTTCTTCTTCTCAAACCCAAACCCAAACCCAAACCCACATGAATTTTGTGAACCCCAAGACGATTGACTCATTATCTCATCTTCTTCACATTCAAACCCTAATTTCTCGAATCTGAGTAACGTGAAAGAACAAGGTTGAATTTGAGAAATTTTTGTTTTGTTGCATAAGAGACTTGAGTTGTAATAACAGTGTGAGGCCTACAAATTTTTTTTTTAGCTGAAATACTTATTGTGAATTTTGTTGCGAACTCATTGTGTGCCTAGCATTCTTGGCACTTATTTCATATTAAAGCTTTGGCTATTTTGAGGAGGAAAGGTACGAAGGAGCTTTAACATAGAGAGGATGAGTTCGCTTTATAAAGTACATACATAGGTGGAACAAATTTGAATGAAAAAAATAATAATAACAATAATAAATGATGCAAGTAGGGGTGGCAATCGGGTCGTGTCGGGTCATAATTGTGTCGGGTCATTACTGTGTCGGGTCATTGTCGTGTCGGGTTATAATCGTGTCATTCTTAACGTGTCATAATCGTGTCGGGTTATAATCGTGCCAGGTCATATACGGGTCACCCGTTTAACCCGTCTAACCCGTGTAAGATGTCATCGGTTCGGTTCAGTTCGGTTCGGATCGGATCGAATCGAATCGATTTTTTATTTTTTATTTTCGATTTTTTTTCTTCATGTTTTGAAAACCAACCGAAGTGGTCGGTTCGATCTATTTTGCCAATTTTGGCAATCAGATCAAATTTTTATTTGTAAGTAATTTAAGAAACCCAATCGGTTAGCTCGGTTCGACTATTCGAAATAAGCTTACAGCCCTACTAAGAACACAAACAAGTCTTCCATCAAATGTATCAATTATTAACACGTATATCTTAAATACCAAAATACTACAAATATAGCAATATCTAACTATTATAAACTTAACACCCAAGCACATCCACACAAACTGAATAAGATGAAATATTGTTTTTACTAACAGTATAAAAAAATTTCTTCACTTACCATTCATCAATAATCAAGATTAACAGTTGTATTTATCTAATTGACTAATTTGTCTCCCTCACAATCCAGCAATCCTAGCGGGCTTTCTCCCTTTTTTTTTCTTTCTTTTTTATTTTTTAATTATTTTTTATTTTTATTTTATGCAATACTTGATGCATGAATGCTTCCAGGTTCCAGCTTCCTTCGTCCCTTATTAGTTATTAATTATTATTGTTTAATTACATTAGTTATTAATTATTATATAATAATTTACTTGTTTGGTAAGTTGGTAACTACTCTTTTTTTTTTTTTTGAGCAAAAAAAAAAAAACATTTTTAGTTTATATATATCTATGTATATTTTTAATATTTTTTTTTCTCTAAAAAAAATTTAATAATTTTAAAAAAAAAAATTTTTTTTTTTTAATTTTTTTTATATTACTTTTATTTTAGACTTTCAAATTATTAAAAATTATTTTTAAAACTAAAAAAAAATGCCCCAACTGCACTTAAATACTTTATCGGGTCAACGGGTTGACCCGCTTCAACCCGTTTATTAATCGTGTCAAACGGGTCGACTCGTTTATGACCCGTGCCCTTATACGGGTCGCCCAAACCCGTTTATTTTCGTGTCGGGTCGAAAATTGCCACCCCTAAATGCAAGGAGGGAAAAGAAAAATAAGTCATACAAAGACCAGCTCAAATAGAGGCAAAGAATTCGATGATAGAGGCAAACCAGCAAAAGACCCTGAAAAGAGAGTAAAAAAAATACCATCGGAACAAGGCCCTGCAATGCCAAAGATCGAGCGAGAACGAAGGCAGACATCTCTTTTTTGGACTGAACTCCTTGAGCTGGAGCTTTGGACTCGACGAGGTATTTTGTGCTTGCTTATAGCTAGGGGTGGCAAATATAAACCGCACCCGCCAACCCGCCCAAACCCACCCAACAATTTGCGATTTTGGGCTGTTAAAATAACTCTGCGGGTTGGATTTGGGTTGGCTCTCAGAATTTATTAAATTCACGGGTTGGCTGCGGGTTGAAAATGGGTTCTTGTTGGGTAATAAATAAACATGATAATACACTAAATTTTCTAAACCTAGGGTTTCAGAGAATCAGCTGCACATCCATCTACCAATACACCACCACTGAACACACACACACACACACACACACACACACTCTCTCTCTCTCTCTCTCTCTCTGAAACAATTCACCTCTCTCTATCCCAAATGGCCAAATCAATTGGCGACAGAGACTATGGACTAACGAAGAGAGAGAGATCGGCGAGTGAGGGTTCGTGAGTGATGTCCTTCAAATCCGATATCTACATCCTGGAGGATCTCGATCTGGCGGCGGATCTGGTGGCGGATCTGGCGGCGGACGGCGTCCTCGTGGTTGCTGTAGATCACTTCAAATCCTTGTTGATTTCTCTCTCTCTCTCTCTCTCTCTCTCTCTCTATACATATATATATATATATGTATACATATATATATATGCACATACATATTTATTTCTTCTAAATCTACTGCAGACTATGGACTGGATGAGTTCTCTCTCTCTCTCTATCTCAGAGTACATATGTATATACAAATATATATATATATATATATATGTATATGAGTTTTGGAGGACTGATTTTGTTTTTAGAAAATTTAATTTTCTTTCATTTATAACTAAAGATGTAGCTCACAGTAAAGTAATGGGTGGGACGGGTTAGCGGGTTGAATATGACCCGGACCAACCCGAACCCATAATCGACCCAATACTTGCGGGTCAAATTTGGGTGACACCCATTTTCAACCCAACCCACTGATGACCCGCCCAAACCCACCCGGACCCACCCATTTGCCAGGTCTACTTATAGCGCACACTTCAAACTAGAACAGCTCGCCTACTTTCAGCCTTAATAATTCATAACCAGCCAGATCAGCAAAACACAAATACCATGCAACCATCCCCCTCACCTTTTCTCGTCGCCCGACCAGCTCAAATTTTGACCAATACAACCTAACTTAGACAACAAACCACGATGGAGAGAGCTATAAATGAATGGTTTTCTAGTTCATTTACAGAATTGCCACTCAACAAAAACATGGGCAAAATTAACCCGTCCTATCCTTCTACGAAAACATCTCCGATTCTCCTCAAACATACACACCACAAAACAGAGAAATATATCAGAGGGAGGGGGAGAGAAATTATGGAGTATAAAACTTTCACAACATTCCTAGAGAAAACAAGTCTAGTAAGTTTGACCCTGACTGACAATGCATTCTCCAGCTACTAATGCCCCGCATGAAATACCCTGTACAACTACAAAAGCATTTTCTGCACATCCATTATTAGGGAGTAAGCAAACCGGCTGAACCTATCGGTTTTTCAAAAATTCCATGCAGTGTAAAAAACGAACCGAACCGAAAATTTACACTAAACCGAACCGAAACTGATCGATTTGCCTTAAAATTGGACGTAACCAAATTGAACTGTTTTCACCCCTATCCATCATACACAGTAAATCAAAGAAAGAGAATCAAATCCAGTATTATGACATCCATGATGGTAAATTGCAATACGACAACTTTAAAAAGAGAAAAATAACCTACCAGGAGAACTCAACAAGGATATATCTAGGTAATCCAAAAGATTTAACATAAAGGGGCAAAACTAAAGCAGCACCAGCAGCAGCAGAAGTTTGACAGGAAAAGAAGAAGAAGAAACACCTGCCACCATCTCTTTTACATACTCATCTAGTTATTGAATTTTAACATTGGAGACTAAGACCCACTACAGTCTCTACTACCTCTTTAAAAAAAAAAAATTTAAATAAAAAACACTACACACTAAGCAGCAAATAAAGAGAAATGTCACAGGTGTCACACCAAAACTTCCAATCTAAGGAAACTTGGTTTCATCCTGAATCTTGAAGCTTTGCATCTCTTACCCATGATAAAGGATTGGAATAGCCGAAGCCCAAATATCTTACTTCCTACCTTTCTTCGAACTAGACTTTCCCGACTTTTGTCGCCCACACTTTCCAGTGGAAATACTTCCACCGTTGGGTGGTGCGGCCTTGGCAGAATTAGCAGGCAAACGAGGCCCAGGAACCAAAGCAGGGAACCCAACAGCAGGGATTCTGCACAATGCCCAAAGGTCAATACCAATCCATATGCATGAAAACACGTAATAATTTAAAAAAAAAAAAAAAATTTCAAACTCAACAATTTCAACATCAAAATGAATAATACCAAGAGCAAGAAAGATATATTTGTGAAGGTCTACTTCCTCTTCACTATTTTAAAGGTTAGTTTATGGAGGACTATCCTTCACAATACTCTACAAAGAGGTAAAAAAAATTCCCATAAGATGATGGATTCACCGATTATAGGTGCAATAAGCCAATTCTGTGGGTCACAAACTGGGTCCACAAGTAAGGGAGCATAACAATAGCCTTCGATTAAAACCAGATCATATTTAGTTGTTCTCTTGATAAGTAAAATCATGTTGTTAGGGTTTCATCCATACAAGAAGCATAGAAACAAGATATGTGTTAGCCAGGGACACAAAATCAGTAATGATCAAAAGATTGAACACAAACCCCAATTACAGACCCGTTAGTATGCGGCATGCCTTATAAGTTCCAGTTTTTTTTTTAATTGTTCTGCCACGTAGCATGTGCACATTATTTAGAAGAAACACTTTTCTAGAGATAGAAGGCTGCATAGAAGTGCCATGCCAGTGCTAGAAGAAGAGCTCAACAGGGCACAAATGAGGGAGGCAACATTTATGATTTACCAACATAGGCACTAACACAATTTCAATACTACATAGGTAACTTAGAGAGCTACTAGTATTTCCCGTTTTCACATTCTTGTATTTAAAATTTATAACAAATAAAAGATCAAGGAAAAGACTTGAGTTCACTGGACGCTTAATTGGAACTAAGCTTGTTTACAATTAACGCTTTTGCCAAACTAGGAAAAAGAATTTGGCTGACCCTTAACTGAATGAAAGCGGTTAAGATTTTCAAGGGCTAGTTCAATGTGGCCAAGGAAACATAAAATCAGCAGTAGGAAATAAACTGAGTCAAGCATTCCTAGCTGTATTCTTGCAACAAGTAATGCAGATTAGAGGACAAGTTAGCAGGTTGTCAGGTCATAATGCTTGGATGGGGGGTTAGAGCTAGAAATAAAGCATTAAAAAAAAAATCGCATATAAACAATAAAGGAAGGTGAGGATGGTGGTTGGTCGTACCCAAAAAGAGCACAGCAGACTCCTGCTTGGTCATGGAAGCATCATCAAAGGGCTTCTTGCTATTCTGCAAGGAAAGGCGTAGAGCTTGATTCTCTGCAAAGCAACACTGGAGCAACATCCCCATCCTCTTGCACTCCCCTTCTAAGTACCTACTCTTCATCTCTAGATCCCTCACATACATCTTCTTCCTCTCTCTTGATCTCACCGCAGCATCCCTATTTCTCAACTGCCTGCAAAATTCAACCTTTTTTTTTTTAATTTCTCATGATGAGCCTACGCAAGGAGTATAATAATAATAATAATAATAATAATAATAATAATTCAGAACAATCAATAAAGTTATTGAAATTCACCATATACATAATTTTAATTAACATGGTTCGCCAATGAGATATCAATAAAGAGTGCTGAGAGAGAGAGTGTGTGTGTGCACGTGCTTATTCTTATTCTAATTCGACCAAACAAACCCTAATCAAAATTTAGTAGTAAGTAAAAGTAGTAGTACCTGTTGGAAGTTTACGATTTTTTATCAGTTTCAAAACTTTATTTATTTTATATATTTATTTATATATTTTGACTTAGTCTTATTTTTTATATTATTAACGTTAGTGGGCTTTATTATTTCCTTAGTTTTAGGGTTGTTGGAGATTGGGTTGTATGGCTATATAAGAAGCCTAAACTAAACACAAGCCTGATATATAAGACTCTATCTCTAACGATCTCTACTATCTTCTTCTATCTCCACTCTCTGATATTTCTATCTACAGTATTTCTCCATTGATTTTACACATCTATTTTTTCTGGGCAACTAAGACACAGACTGTTCTCATCTCCTGGAGTGCGTGACCTCTGGACGAGATTGCTTGCGAAGCACTGGGTTGAATCTTGGGATCGTAGGAAGCCGATTGAACCTTCACGCAGGGAGGAACTACGATCTTAGGGCAGCGACAACGTGCCTCTTAGTGAATCACATGCCAGCTTTTCCTTTACCTTTTAATTGTTCTATTAATTAAATACATACATATATATATATATTCTGTTAGTATTAATTTATAACAATCTAAGATCGTATTTCTTTTTCTTTACATATATATACATTCTGTCTCTACATACACACAATCACATATTACAAATAATTATTTTTTCTAAACTTTTCCAACAATCTAAATCCGCTGATTTCTGTTTTGTTTATTTATAAAAGTAAATTCCAAACTTTGTTTTAGACTTGAGAAAAAAAAAATTCAAATCACATCAAATCCGCTTTCATCTCAAGTGAATCTCGGGTTGTCTATATGTTGGTATTTATGTAAGTTATGTTATCTAAATACTTTTAGTTGAAAAAAAAAATAAGGAAAAAAGGTTTACTGTTTCGTTTCTCCAACTGATTAATAGGATTTGTGTGCTAGCTAGTCATCCAATAGTAGTATATTAATATTTTAATGAACAATCTAGTATATATACACACAAAAGTTTATAGTGGTAGCAAATCAAATTTGACTTTTGATTCTTACGTCTTTAATAGTAATAGTCATCCTGATTTAAAAAAAAAAAAAAAAAAACAGTTTGATTATTATTAAAAAAAAAAAAAAGGTTTATTTCCAACAAAAATTTTACCTTTGTCCATTTATTTTTCTAGTAGAGTAGTGACATTATTTTATCTTAATTGTCACAGATTTTAGCATTTTTAAGCCCTTATAGTTAAACTGGAAAAATGACTAGAATGGAAGAGGCCAATAGTGTTAAAACCCGAGAAATTTAGTGCTGAAAATTTTAGTAGATGGCAAAGACAAATGAAATATTGGCTAACCGTCTTAGGATTAATTTCTGCTTTAGATGACTCACAAGCAAACCAAGAACAAACTACTTCATCTTGGATGACCCCCGACCAAATTGAATTCCATTGCCTTAATAGGATTCTTAGTGCCTTGTCCGATCACCTTTATGATGTCTATCATAACACCACTAAGACTGCTAAAGAATTGTGGAATACCCTTCAAGCCGAGTATGGTATTGATGATTGTGGAATCAATAGGTTCACTATATCGAGTTTTAATAACTACACGATGAAAGATGAAAAACCTATAGGAGATCAAATTCATGAATTTAGAGACCTATTAAGAGAAGTGGAACCGTCTTTAGTGAAGACTTTAAGGTTTCTTGTCTCATAGATAAACTTCCACCCTCTTGGACCAACTTTGCCCAAACCCTTAGGCATAAACAAGGTGAGTTGACCTTGACCCAAGCCATTAATTCCCTTAGAGTGGAAGAAAAACATAGGATAAGAACCAACCATTTGACTAAAGACTGTTTCTACAAGAAGACCAAACCCTATAATCCTAAGCCAAGTCAAAGGATTCCTAAAGCTCAGGTCAATATGTTGGAGGATCAAAATGTTAATGCCGAATCTTCCTTCAGGTATAGTTCTCCCTTAGTTAATTTCACTTAACATAATAGAGATTGGTGGTTAGACTCTGGGGCTAATGTTCATGTGTGTTTTGATCGAGATTTTTTCAAATCTTATTAGAAATCAAGTGGAGGAAGCGTAACCCTAGGAAATGATTCTGTCGCACAAGTGCTTGGAATTGGAGATGTGGAACTTAAGATGACATCGGGGAAGACTTTGATCCTTAGAGAAGTGCGACATGTTCCTGAAGTGAGGAGAAATCTTGTTAGTGGTTCATCTTTAGTTCAACAAGGTTACAAAGTTGTTTTAGAGTCGAATAGAGTTGTAGTCTCTAAGAATAATGTATTTATTGGAAAAGGTTATGTTTGTGATGGTTTATTCAAACTCAATGTATTTAGTGAAGTCAATAAAATTTCTCCTTCTCCTCATGTTTAAATGTTGAATCTTGTAATGTGTGGCATGGAAGATTGGGTCATATTAGTTTGCAAAAGATGAAAAGAATGATGAACCTTAACCTTATTCCCAAATCCCTAGTAGACATTAAACATAAGTGTGAAATATGTGTACAAGCCAAGCAACCTAGGAAACATTTTAAAAGTGTAGAAAGGAACTCCCAACTCTTAGAATTAATTCATAGTGATGTGTGTGATTTTAATAGAGCACCAACTAGAGCTAGAAACAAATATTTTGTGACTTTTATAGATGATTGTTCTAAATATTGTTATATCTATCTTATCAAGACCAAAGATGATGTCTTTAATAGGTTTAAGGTATATAAAACCGAGGTAGAAAATCAATTAAAGAAGAAAATCAAAATCCTTAAATCTGATAGAGGAGGTGAATATTCGCTAGATGAAATTCTTACCTTTTGTGAAGAACGTGGAATTGTACATGAGGTAACTCCTCCCTATTGTCCTCAATCTAATGGCGTGGCTGAAAGAAAAAATAGAACCTTGATGGATATGGTTAACTCTTTATTGATTAGTTCTGGACTACCTGAATATTGGTGGGGGAAGCTATTCTTAGTGCTTGTTTCATTTTAAATCGTATCACAGTGAAAGATAATGATAAAACCCCTTATGAGATTTGGAAGAAAAGAGTACCTAACCTTAATATCTTGAAAGTGTGGGGGTGTTTAGCTAAGGTAGCCATACCAGTTCATAAGAGAAAGAAAATAGGACCTAAGACTGTAGATACTGTCTTTTTAGGATATGCACAAAATAGCAATGCGAATAGGTTCCAAGTAATAAACTCTGAGATTATTGATATATCCAATAACACAATAATTGAGTCTACAGATGCCACATAGTTTGAAGATATTTATCCTTTTAAAGAGAGAGTTGCTAATCAAATTAGTAATAATTCTTTTCGTGATAGACCTTCTTCTAGTAATATACAAGGACAAAATATGGAGTATCAAGAAGAACCTAGAAGGAGTAAGAGAACTAGGGTAGAAAAGAACTTAGTAGATGAGTTTTATACCTTTTTAGTAGAAGGAGAGCCTACATCTTATAAGGAAGCTATGTCCTCAGTAGATGCACCTTTTTGGAAGGAGGCTATAAATAGTGAAATGGAATCTATTATACTTCATAATACTTGGGAGATAGTTGATTTACCTCCTGGGAATAATCTAATAGGATGTAAATGGATATTTAAAAGGAAATTGAAACTTGATGGAAGTATAAAAAAATATAAGGCTAGATTAGCGGCTAAAGGATTTACACAAAAGAAAGGGGTTGATTACTTTGACACATACTCTCCTGTCTCTAGTATCACCACCATTAGAGTGCTTATAGCCTAAGCTTCTATTCATAATCTATTTATTCATCAAATGGATGTAAAAACCGCATTCTTAAATGGACATTTAGAAAAAGAAATATACATGGATCAGCCTGAGGGATTTATAGTAAAAGGACAAGAACATAAGGTGTGTAAGTTAGTGAAATCTTTATATGGTCTCAAGCAAGCTCCTAAGCAGTGGCATGAGAAGTTTGACAATGTGGTCTTAGAATTTGGTTTTAAATTCAATGAGCATGATAAGTGTCTATATTACAAAAAGAATAATGGAAGGCATGTGATACTTTGCCTTTATGTGGATGATATATTGATATTTGGGACAAACATAGAAATAGTAGAAGTGACTAAATCTTATCTCTCTAAGAAATTTGACATGAAAGATTTGGGAGAGGCTAGTGTAATCTTAGGAATGAAATTAGAGAAAGTGTCTCAAGGATTTACTCTTAGTCAATCTCTTACAATAGAAAAGATGCTGAAAAAGTTTGGTTATTATGATTGTAAACTTGTCTCAACCCCTTATGATCCAAACTTACACTTCAAGAAAAACAATGGACAACCTGTGTCACAATTGAGGTATTCACAGCTAATAGGATCTCTATTGTACATAGCAAATAAGTCTAGGCCAGATATAGCTTATTCTGTTGGGAGACTCAGTAGGTACACTCATAACCCTAGTAAGGAACATTGGCAAGCTTTAGAGAGAGTCTTTAAGTATCTTAGAGGGACCGTAGACTATTCTTTGTGGTATAGAGGATTTCCTACTACTGTTGAGGGTTATAGTGATGCAAATTGAATTACAGACAATGTAGAAATCAAGTCTACTACTGGCTATGTTTTTGTATTAGGAGGAGCTGCTATATCTTAGGGATCAAAGAAACAAACTATAATATCTAGGAGTACTATGGAGGCAGAGCTTATAGCCTTAGATTCTACTTGTTCAGAGGCAGAGTGGATTAAGAACTTATTGCATGATATACCCTTAGTGAGTAGACCTATTTCTACCATCTCAGCACATTGTGATAGTAAGGCAGTGATTGAATTAGTGAGACAAGGCTGACAAGCTCATACAAATAAGAAGATGAATAGACATATACAAGTGAGATTGAAGTCTGTGAAAAGTATGTTGAATAAGAGTATCGTATCCTTGGATTTTGTGAAATCGGAGCTCAACATTGTTGATCAGTTGACTAAAGGTTTATCTAGGAATGCAGTCTTAGATCTGTCGAGGGGGATGGGCCTAAGCCCACAAGGGAGTCACCTAGGGAAGTAACCCAACCTCTGTGATTGGAGATCCCATGAAGGAGGTTCAATGGGTAGGAACAATCCGTATTGCGTGACTCATTTTCAGCACACTATATATGAGGAGACCTATACATACTCTCCTGCTCATCCCTATGACAGTAGTGTTGTGAATTGTGACGTTGTGAGGTTCAAACCGAAAGGTACCTAGTACCTACCCCATTGCACAATATAATAGTTGCCCAAATTTGTTTATTTACATTTTGTATATAATTGCTTCCTAAGTTTTGGAACTTGTGGGGGATTGTTGGAAGTTTACGATTTTTTATCGGTTTCAAAACTTTAATTATTTTATATATTTATTTATATATTTTGACTTAGTCTTATTTGTTATATTATTAACGTTAGTGGGCTTTATTATTTCCTTAGTTTTAATATATAAGACGACTTTAATGATCTCTACTATCTTCTTCTATCTCTACTCTGATATTTCTATCTATAGTATTTTTCCATTGATTTTACACATCTATATTTTCTGGGCAACTAAGACACAGAGTGTTCTCATCTCCTGGAGTGCGTGACCTCAGGACGAGATTGCTTGCGAAGCACTGGATTGTATCTTGGGATCATGGGAAGCCGATTGAACCTTCACGCAGGAGGAACTACGATCTTAGGGCAGCGACAAGGCACAGGCCAGCTTTTCCTTTTACCTTTTAAAATGATGATCTAAAGGCTGAACACAGAAGTTCTTAACTTAATAAAGAAGTGTTCTGTATACATATATATATATATATATATTCTGTTAGTATTACTTTATAACAGTACCTTTTACGCTTCTTGATATTAGGATCGTTAGTAGCATCTCGACAGTCGGCGGCATCTTTAACGTCGAGCTTCTTCTCCGTGGAAGCATTGGAATTATTACCCTCGGAATCGAGATCAACAAGGAAATTGGACAAAAGATCATTTGAGAAATCGAGATCCTTGTCCGCAGCAGCGTGTTCGTCGTCGTTCATCAACAAGTGCTCGATCTCGCCGATCGACAAGGAAACAAGATCTGGAGAGGCATTCGATTGATCTTCATCAGGAGAACCACCATCGGGGGCAGTTACATCCCAATTGAGAGAGGGATCCAATTCGAAATCGAAATCGAAATCGAAATCGAAATCAAAGGGATTCAGACCCTCCGCTGCCTCTGGAATGTCATCATCCAACAAATTGATGAATTGTCCTCCTCGTCCTCCTCCTATAATTTCATCCTCTTCTGAAACTACAAAATCAACCATATGGACGGACGGACGGACGGACACTCAGCAACAAAACAGATGATTAAAAAGGAAAATATAACGTATTATATGCATATGTATATGCATATATATATATATATATGTGTGTGTGTATGCGCGAGCGCAGTATAAGAAAGAAAGAAAGAAATGAAAAACAAGTAGAAACTTCCTGGGAGGGGAAGGCGGAGGACTTTAATATAGTCGCTTTCTTCGAGGGCAAGGAAATCTGTACTTTGTGCGTTTAGTACTACACTACATGAGCTGTCCTCCTCCACATCACATGTGATCATTACCAGGAATCGGACTACCGTCACCCAACCAATAGAAAACCACCAGCACGACAAAACTATAGTTCATCTATGTGCAGTCCCATTGTAAGAGACTGTGTGACGTTCGCATAGTAACTTAGGTTTTTTACCCACCCACAGACTCACCCTAAGGCCACTTTTGTTTCACCGGGTTGGGGGCAGATTAGACGGGATTGAACTAATAGTTCATTTTAATTGAATAGTCTGGTGTCTGAGTGCGCTTAAAAGGAAGAAACTAATAATTATTTTTAATTAAACAGTCTTCCATATGGGAGACTATCTAATCTCGGGCGGGAGGGGGGGTGTGGTATAAATAGTCTCAGGATTAAAAATTAAAATGAACTAATTGTCCAGTCCTGAGCTTGGCAGCCACACGTGGCCTAATGGTATTAGTTGCGGGGGTAAATGCACTTTACCCCTGTACTTTGACTCTTGTTCAATTCATTCCCTATACTTCACAACGTATCAAATCACCTCCCTGGACTTTAAACCAAGTTGAAAAAGTTATGTTTTCCATCCACTTGGATGAAAAATGCGAAAAAAAGGCTTTAGCAGGACATTTTGACGCCAAACTGCAAGACCAAAAGACCATGTTGCCCTTGGCTGCTACAATAGCATATATATATATACACACACATTTGAATACCCAATTTGCTCAAAAATAGAGGCTACTCCATGGCTGCTGCTTCCCAAACCTCAGAGGCATCTCGGACGGGCAACGATGTGTCACACCCGTTCTGAAAATAAAAATTTGTTTAAAATGCATGAATGAAATTTTGTGAATTATCAATATCATTTGATAATTGTGTATAAGGTTGACTGGAGGTCAACGGTGAGGTGTCAATCGAAGACACGGTAATAAGAATATCATGATGCATTGGCATGAACAAAATGACATTTATATGTCTTAAATGTTATTTGATGTTTCTGGTATTTTGGGAATAGTAATTATACATGTTTTGTATAATTTTGGTAGTTTTGATCTAGTTTTAGATCATTTTGAAGACTGTGGTGAGAACGTGAGTGATACGTTGCATAAAGGTAGGTTATCTAGAGATTCTATTGAATTTAGTTTTCGGACGTAATTTTGGACCCAAACAGGACTTAGTCGAAAACTTTTGTAATTGATAATCTTCACTCGTGAAGTCATAAAATGGACATTTAGGACGTTTCGGAAGATAATTATAAGTTTTGAGAAACTCGTGAGGAGATAAACATAATTTCTAAAAAGTGGTGTCTATAAATAGTGAGGGTGAGATTCATTATTTTCAAAACCTTCTAAAAATATCTTTGGAGAGAGAGAGAGAGAGAGAGAGAGAGAGAGAGAGAGAGAGGAGAATTGGTTCCCACGAGCTTCACGTCGCCGATCGACAAACTTCTGATCGTCAGTTTTTCTCCAGATTCTAGATTTGAACTCCTCGAGGTAAGAGCTACGTTTTGATACCTCTTAGGTCTTGTTTGGCTAAGTTTTCGTAAAATCTAATTTCTAGAAATTTGGGAAAAACATGTAAATACTTGTAGGAATCGCATATAAACTGAGATCTGACGTTTATTCGGGCCTCTAGACGATCCCTCAAAGTTTGAGAGAATTAGCACGAGGTATGAAGTTCTACCTTATGTTATATAAGAAATATGCATGTTTTGGTTTCGACGACGAAACTGTGATTCAAGCAAAATTCATGTATTAATTGTAGGTCTGTTAATTATGCACACGCTTGAATGTGAAAAGAATGTCTACTTTTACGCAAGCACGTTGAGTTGATTATGTGGGTCAAAGAGGGGACTTATATAATTTTATGCCAGAGTAAGCTTCTCGATGTTTGAGAATTTAGTAGGGACAACTACTGTGCATGGTTTAAGACTTGGACTTGCCATGGCACTAGGGGGTGCAACGGTTATAGACTTGGACTAGCCGTGGGCATCGCGGTTTAAGACTTGGACTTGCCGCTACCGGATGAATGCGTGTTTTTCTCCCTAGAGACTATTTGATATGATTTTATGAGATTAATGTATGTTTTATCATATATGCATATGTTAGAATTTGTACACTCAGCATATAGTTGAGCAGTTGAGCTTCATTCCATTACAGGTGATAAGAAGAAAGGAAAGAAGAAGCGTGAGGAGTAAGGCCAAGGAACGCCGGGGAATCACCACTTGTTTATTCTTTTGTTTTATCCTAAATTTGTAATAGGATTTGGAAGTTGTAATATGTTGTAATATAACCTTGGGATAGTTTCGTAGTACTATAAATTGTGACCGAACTCCTGTAGTTGTGTTTCAGTATGTTGTAATATAGTTGTGAATGTGTTAGCTGTGGTTTGGAGAGCCATAGGTTGCAAACTGCATAAAAATGTAAGCTTATAGGAATCAGTCAACTGGTTTATGGTACAGTCGACTGGACCACTGTGTTGATTTAGCTACTGCTCTATTATATTGGAAAAACAGTCAACTGGTCCCTCGACGCAGTCGACTCGAGGATTGGGTGAAATGCTGATTTTGATTCTGTGAAAGAAACAGTCAACTGAGTAGTGTCGGTCAACTGAAGTTTTATGGGCACAGTCAACTGGGTCCTCGACATAGCCGACTAGGTTGGAGTATGAAATTTTGGGTCTCTATATCTTGCATTTCCAGTTGACCGAACCCCCGATGAGTCGACTGGATTACTGTTTTCAAACAAGATGTTTCCGTTAAGTGTTTCAATGCGCAAAACCTTTTTACCACTCGGAAATCGGGACTTTCATTTATTTCTTTTCCGCTGCTATTTGAATTTAATGGAATTGGATGAGCCTTGGTAGCGTGCCACGTGTCCTATTTACATGCGTAACAGGATGGGTTGTGAATTTTAATGGTAACAGAACTATAGGTAACAAAACTTTGGGAACGTTCGACGACGAGTGGAGTGTTGCATGTTTCGACACATATTTTAGATTACATTCATACATTGTAGAGATATTTGATGCATATGTATGTTGTTATACATACATGTTTATATTTATTATCATATATGCATAGTGTTTATGCATTGAGATCGACAGGATTGTAATCATAAGTGACGATGACCAAGATCTATCGCCACACATTCGATGAATGAATCAAATGATTGAAATGATTGGAAATATAGGAGACATGATACGGAATATAGTGGAGCAATTGCCTCCAACACCTCCATTTTAGCCAGCACTAGTAGCCGTGGTGCATGCGCCTGAGAATAAGGGTATGAGATCCATGTCTGAACAGTTTATTAGAAAGAAGCCGATGAAATTTCATGGGACACCTGACATAACACTAGCAGAACATTGGATTATGGATATAGAGAGGATTTTTCGATCTATCTCGATGTCCGATAGGGAGAAAATTGAGAACGCAATTGAAGTGCTGAAGGGTGAAGCCCAGAATTGGTGGGTAAATGTTCTGGATCAAGGGGCACCAATAATGTGGGAAGGGTTCAAGGCAGAGTTCAATCGCTGATTCTTTCTGCGAGCTTCTTACAACGCAAAAAAGAAAGAGTTTGATAACCTTAAGTAAGGAGATATGACTGTAATCGATTATACTTCCAAGTATAATGCATTATTGAGATTCGAAGAGTTTGGTGCCAGAGGAAGAGGATCGAGCAAGGAAGTTCGAGGAAGGTTTAACACTACACCATATAGGCAAATTTGTAACGGACATGTTTTATAATTTGTAACAAGTATACCAGTTACTAATTTGTAACGGATATGTCTGTTACAAATTCAAAAAAATCGTTACCAATTACTATTATTGTGATTATTAACGGGTGTATTTATATTTGTAACATTTATATCCGTTACAAAATTGATCTAAAAAAAATTATTTTTAACAAATTGAAACCATCGGGCTCTTCTAGTCTTTGGGTTTTACAAAATTGAAAGGAAAGAGAAAGGGAGAAATAGCCCTAGATCCACAATCCACCACCGATCTCCTGCCACCGCCGACCACCCAAGGCCGTCGCCGACCTCCTGCCACCGCCGACCACCCAAGGCTGTCACCGACCTCTTGTAGGTGAGTTTCTTCTTCTTCTTCAAATTGAAACCCTAGATTTCCTTCTTCTTCTTCTTTTTCTTCTTGTTCTTGTTGTTGTTGTTCTTCTTCTTCTAATTGATACCCTAGACCTAACTTAGGTCTCTCTCTACCATCATATTTTCACATTTCGATTGTAGATCTAGTTTTCCCCTTTTTAGATTTCTTCATTTCATTGTGTTTGGCATTTTTTTAGATACTGATTTAGTTCCTTGGGCTGATTGGGTTAAGTTTAAGTTATTGTTATGGTGTGGTGTTTAAAATGTACTTTTTGATCGGGAGTGAACAAGTCCTAATTATACGCCTTAATTTACATTTGTTAGCACTTTTTATCCTGTTTTTGTGTACTTTTACTTTATTTTCCATTTTCTGTCAGGATTTAGAAGAAAGCGAGAGTTCCAGGCTAAAAAGGGTATAAAAACAGAAGGAAAGGAGCAGGAAAAGCCACCTCGCACGAGCGGCCCGCTCGCGCGACTTCCCAGAATCGTGCTCACGCGGCCCATACAAAAACCCAAAAACACGTATTTTTAAGTGCTGAAGACTCCTACGTGAACGAAATTGCTTAATTACGTCCAAAAAGTAAAATATAGCAGTTTCAGATGAAGTATGTTTACGAAAAAGCTTTCCTAATCCCTCTACAACTATATATAGATCATTCTAAAGCAATTGGAGGGTTATACAACGTTACACATCAATACTATCATCATATCATACAACTTTAGAGGCAATAGAGAAGAAGAAGATCTAGTTTTGAAGGTTTCTAATGGCTACAATCAACTTCATCTCCATATTTTCATCAATTATGCGCAACTAAACACCTATTCTAGGGTTTCAATGAAACCCTAGCTATGTAAAGGGGGGATTATTTGCTTTCTTTCTGTAGGATTTTATGTTTTTGGATAGTAATTATATGCTTGAGGATTATAAATATATAATCGGATGTTGAATGTTAATAATCAATAATACTTTGGATTTATTCTTATCTTAGATTCTTCCTTGTATCTATTGAACCTAATATTCCTTGATTTCTATGATTGATAGGAATATTTACATATAATAGTGCTTATGTGATTACGATATTTATATCTTTTATAATTCATGCTTAAGATAGATAAGTTGTGCTACCCCTAGTTATAGGTAGACAATTCATGCCAACTGTGGACACGCGGAATCGGTTTTCCACTTTTTAGTTTTGAAACTGATTTGGAAAAGGTTGTCTGTTGAAAATAGATACAGAGTCGCCATACAGAGTGTGCTAACCTTACCTTCCCGTATGATCACCAGAGTGTGCCAGGAGTTTCCAGGATATTTTTGGGAAGTTTGGATGGAGCTTATGGGAGAAACTGGTTATATTTGGGTGAGTCGGACATAGTTTCTGGGAGAAACTGGTCGTATTTGGATGTTTCTGGGATATATGGACAGAGTTTTATGGAGAAACTGGTTATATCTGGGTGAGTTGGATAGAGTTTCTGGGAGAAACTGGTCGTATCTCGATGTTTCTGACCAGTTTCTGGGATATATGGACAGAGTTTTCGGGATGGGATATATGGTTAGAGTTTTCGGGAGA
Source organism: Hydrangea macrophylla (assembly GCA_033977485.1). Lineage (NCBI taxonomy): Eukaryota > Viridiplantae > Streptophyta > Magnoliopsida > Cornales > Hydrangeaceae > Hydrangea > Hydrangea macrophylla. The sequence goes on from CM066993.1 coordinate 101,647,047, forward strand.
AACTGGTTATATCTGGGTGAGTTAGATAGAGTTTCTGGGAGAAACTGGTCGTATTTGGATTTTTCTGGGATATATGGACAGAGTTTCCGGGAGAAACTGGTTATATCTGGGTGAGTTGGACAGAGTTTCTGGTAGAAACTGGTGGTATCTAGATTTTTTTGGGATATATGGATAGAGTTTCCAAGAGAACTGGTTATATCTGGGTAAGTTGGACAGAGTTTCTGGGAGAAACTGGTCGTATCTGGATTTTTCTGGGATATATGGATAGAGTTTCTGAGAGAAACTGGTTATATCTGGGTGAGATGGACAGAGTTTCCAGGAGAAACTAGTTATATATGGGATATCTGAATGGAGTTTCTGGGAGAAATCGGTAAAATATGATGGTGATCATACTGTCTAACAAGTTTTCATACTCCGATGTCTTAGGAACAACAAACAAGGTTTGCGGTGTATATCTTTGTGAACATGGAGTAGACATCCTTACCATGGTGCCTAGGCAGGTCAACTCAATGTGGTCACATGTGAGTGATTGCCTTAGGAATCATGAGAAAGAGGTTTTTCCTCATGCCACATAAGCGTCTACACCGTGCAGGTAATCCCATCAGGGCATGCAACAGTTATATCACATTGTCCTATCTGAAAAGATAAATGAACAGTCCTATGAAAGGTTCTACAGGAATCTATATGGAAAGGCAGGGTTTAGTCAAAGAGGGTCCATTAACGAGAGTTCCAATATACCGTCAAAGAAACAGTACGGAGGTTTTTACTCTTTTTGATATACCTTGGAAGGTACAGTATCAACGATGACTTGTGCCCTGACACAGCAAGACCTGAACAATGTCAGCGCCGCGTTTCAGACACAGTCGGAGGGGAAATGCAGGAGTGCAATGCGGTGAGCCAGACATAGTAAAAATATGATTTTAAGGATGCTTCTTATGCGTCAAACCTCTGTATTATTTTATTTTAAAATAAAATATCCCCAGCAGAGTCGCCAGATTGTGGACACGCGGAATTGGTGTTCCTTTTGTCATTTGAAATTGATTTGAAAAAGGTTTGTTGAAATAGATACAGAGTCGCCACTTGGTCTATAAGGAACCAAGAAACCTAATTTTGACTCACCTAAATGGATAAAGGGCACCGGCCCTTCATAACCAAAGAACTTGGCTCGGGGTTTTGGTACGAGAGATGAAGGAGCCTTTGTCGTGACTAAAACACCCTCAACTCGCCCCGTCTCTCGATGGGCCTCAATTAGCATCCAATTAATCATCTTATACTATGTTTGGTTCGACAATTAATACTATGATGTATGTTACATCACATAAGAATCTTGAAATGGAAGATCTAAAGATAAGATATCATTCATAAGATCTAAGCCAAACATCATGCAATGCAAATGTGAAAGATCACATAAACAAAACCAGGAAAAATCGTCTAATCATATATCAAGTAATCAAGTTTTCCTAATCTAAAGGGGACATAAATTGTTTTTGAAACAAATAAACAAGGAAAATAAAATATGCTTAGCAGGCTAGTATTATGCATGTTAATCTTTGAGAAAAGAAGACCTCTCAAATCCCGGGACGGATGAGAAAGGAAGATTAGACCGAGGAAAAGCATGAACGTACGATCAAGTTCATTCCTTATAATATTCTTAGATTAGGAGTCACAAAAATCCCAAATCTTGCATGGATGCAATGTATGATCCTAGAATGTGCAAAGGTTGTAGTGTTTTTTGTGTTCATAGATTTTCTAAAGTGACTTAGAAGTCTAAAATATGCATGAATGTATGGAGAATATTATTATAGGATGTATACAAATGTAGTATGAACTACTTCCTAAGATATGAGCTAATTTGGAGTGCATATTAGCATCAAATCAAAGAATGAAAGTAAAAGCATGCTTGCTGTGAATAGTGGACAGAACAGTGAGTTGATTTTGTAAAAATGAAAAAGTGGGGTTAGAAATGTTTTTGGTTCATGATTTTTTATGGAGATCATCCTTCTTGTGTCTAGAACACATATCAAAAAGCTAAATCACTTTTTCAGTTACAGATTGAGAGAAATCATGTGAACAATAGGGGTTACCCAGAAACAGAATCCGTACTGTCGACTAAAATGTTGAAAAATCTTAGAAAATGAAAACAAAATATCTAGAGGCCCATATTATACAGAAAGTTCCCTAAGACACTTAAATTCAAGGAAACAATGAGTTGGGACCACTTCTTTTGGAAAAATTTTCTTAAAAATAAGTTGAAAGTCAACCTAGCTACTGTGACAGTAAAAACAGAATGTCTGGAAGGAATGTTTGGACCAAAATGGAACCCTTCCAAGTGTTTTTAGACCAAACCAAAAATCGTGGGTGTTCTCTAATGAGTTAGAAAGACTTTTCAAGTGGTCTTGTAATCACCCATTGGGTATTGAACTCAGAATATTTTTTTGAAATTGAATAACTCATTGTTTTGAGGACTTTTGAGAAAACAAGGTGTATCTCTTGGAATCCAAATATTGGGGTTTTAGAGGGGTTTTGGAATAGGGGGTTTTGAAAGCATATTTTCAACATCAAATGGAGATTATGACCTCTTGGAATATCAACATCAAACTCAAGTCAAGAACTTCCAAGATTGTTGGAAAGGTTAGTTTTCATTTGAATGTGACTTCAAGAATACATAGGAATGTATTGAAGTTATAATCATCATCTATCAAACATGTTTTTGAGGTCAAGAGCTACTATCCATAAGGATTCATTCACCTCAAACACCATGTCATCATCTAGATGATGATGAACTAGTAAGTAAATAAAGAAAATAAAAAAGAAATGAGATTAAGAAGAGATGATCATAGCATGTAAATAAGCAAGTAAAGCAATCAATAGATGATATTCAATGAGATTTTGGACTTGTAGCTTGGTGTTTCACTCATATATGGTGACTTTGGACATGGAAGTAGCTTCCTATCTCATAGATACTCAATAAAATAGTGGTTGGGTGTATTGAATGTGAAGTAAAGAGGAGTAATGAAGTAAAAACAAGGTTGAGAATTCACTTTCTTGTTGAAAATCAAAAGGAGGAAGCTCACTTTCACTATCCTAACCTTATCTCTACAACTTTCTCTCTACAACTTTATTTAAACTTTATATTTGCACCCCCCTAAATGAGAGGCCAAGGGGGGTTTATATAGGCCAATTTGGGGTGGTTTTGGGATTTAAAGAGTACTCCCATTGGTCCCAAACATCTGTGAACAAGAAACTACGTCGTTTTAGTTTTCAATTAATCAAATTGGACCCCCAAAATAAATTACAAAAATGGACTGTTCTGGGAGAGAGTGCCACGGTGGAATTGTGCATGTGCTGCGGCGGCACTGCTCCTCCGACGTCCAGATAATGCTGTTTAGGCCCCCATAGGTTCCGGTATTCGCGAAAAGGCCCTATTTCGTCCGAAATTCACAGAAAATGCATACGAACTCCAAACCGAGATTGTGATATACTGTTGGAAAGGAAATGGAGTCTATTTTTCATAAAAAAAATAGTTCAGAGTCAAATCACTTTGAAAAGTTTTGCGGTATTCGCGGTAAAAGTCTATTTGATCATCTTTTTTACCTTCATAAATTCATAATAAATTCATTTTAAATCCAAAAATTAAGTGCGATATACCGTTGGAAAGCTATTGACCTCTAGTATCCATGAAAAATATTTAAAAAATGATACAGTGCTCCAGTTTCAAAGTCAACTTGTAGGTTAAATCGGTTAAACCTGGGAACTCTAAGAAGTTCTCGGAACCTCTGGGAGCTCCCAAGAGCTGACGTTTTTGTCTGATTTTCTTTCAAAACTCATTTTAGTACTTTTCACATGATCTAGAATGATCTCAAAACTTTATGAAGAATTTGGATGACTTTGGTCAAACCCTAGTCAAACCTGGTCAAACTAACCGATCAACTGGGACTTTCCGAGAACTTTCGGGACTTCCAGGGGTGTTTGGGAGCTGACAATTTTATTTGAATTTGCTTTAAAACTCATTTGATTACTTTTCTCAGGACATAGCATGTTTGCAGAACTTTTGGTCCAAATCTGGGAGTGTTAGGGCATTTTGGTCATTTGTACCACTTTCTGAGCATTTTGAGAGATAGAACTAACTTCCAGGAGTCCTTTTTGAGTCCTTTCGATCATCGTGAACCACCAAGCTATGGGTCTGCTAAATCTGATAGCCGACAAAATGGAGTGTCTACAAGGTGCAATTAAAAATTTGGAAGCATATAAATTAATTACACTCTTTTTATTTGTAATTAAAATTTGTAACGGGAATATCCGTTACAAAATCCGTTACTAATTTTATGCATTTTGGAAATTAGTAACGGATATAACTGTTACTAATCTGTTATAAAACGTAAGTAATATTTTCAAAAACTAAAAAAAGTTGGATAGCTATCCGTTACTAAAATTATATTAGTAACGGGTATATTTGTTACAAATATCCGTTACTAATTAGCAATAGATATATCCATTACAAATTTGCAACGCCAAAATTATAATGGGTTATCCATTATAAATATTTTTTTGTAACGAATATTCCCGTTACAAATCGGGCCATAAGGTGTAGTGTAAGGGAGAATATCCATTTGAGGGTAGAGACCTATGAGCACTCTATTGTCGCAGCAGTACAACAAACGGCGCTAGTAGCCGAAAGTGGGATGGAGAGATCGGAGCAAAATTAGCAATGCAAGCAAGGTAATGAGGGTATTGACTGAAACCAAGGCGGATCTTTCAAGAGACCATTTGCACGAGGCTCTGGTTCTAGTTTTAGTGATTTTTGGAGGACCTCAAGTAACATACCATTGTGTTCACTTTGCAATAGACCACATACCAGTCGATGTATTATGACGAACTTCTAGCACAAAACTCAAGGGATGAATAGTACTAGTTTGACACCTGATACGAGGGATAAATGTTATGATTGCGGGATAGCTGGGCATCAATCCGAGAATTGCCCTAGGAAGTGTCCTCAATAAGGAGCTAGTTCTATGACTTTTAGTGGTTCGAAGCCTAGACAAACCAACGACGGGGGATAGAGGACGGAGCAACGTCAGGGGAGATCATTTCAAATGAACCCAGGAGATATTGCTGCTTCAGAGATAGTGGTCTCAGGTATGGTGCCTATATGTTTGCACTTTGCATGCATACTTGTTGACTCAGGATCTACGTATTCATTTGTATCGCACAATTTTGTTGAACATTTGAATGTTAAGTCAACAACTTTAGGATATGAATTATCTATTGTTGTACCTCTTAGTAAGCCGATAATGACGTCTATAGTATACAAGAACTATGAGATCCAACTAGGAGAGAAGTTGATGACCATAGTCCTTATACCAATTGTTGTGAACCATTTTGACGTGATACTGGGAATGGATTGGTTAACTCGTAACCTAGCCACGATAGATTGTGAACGGAAAGAAGTTAATTTTCGATCACCGGTGTATGGGAACTTTTGTTTCCAAGGGAGTGGGGTTACACCGCCGCCGTATTTGATTTCAGCTATCCGAGCAGGTAAGTTATTAAAAAAGGGATGTTAGGGATTTATGTGTTCAGTGATTGACACGCTAGCGATCGAATTGAAAGTAGAAGACATTCCGATAGTGTAAGAATATCCAGGTGTATTTTCTGATCACTTGCCAGATGTTCTGATTGAAAGGGAGATTGAGTTCACCATTGAGATAATGTCGAACTCAAGACCCATATCGAAAGCACCGTATAGAATGGCACCAGTTGAATTGAAAGAACTGAAAGTGTAACTACAAGAATTACTTGACAAGGTTTCATTCGACCTAACATATCACCATGGGGAGCTCCAGTGTTGTTTGTGAAGAATAAAGACGGTTTAATGTGTATGTGTGTTGACTATCGGGAACTAAACAAGCTGACAATCAAGAACAATTATCCATTGCCGAGAATTGATGATCTATTTGATCAACTTCGTGGGGTACAAGTATATTCCAAGATAGACTTGAGATCGGGCTATCATTAGTTGAAAATAAAAACCGAAGACGTTGAGAAAATAGCTTTCAGAACGCATTACAAACATTTTGAGCTTTTAGTAATGCCATTTGGGGTTACAAATGCACCAGCCACGTTCATGGATCTTATGAACCGAGTCTTTAAGGACTATCTAGATGACTTTGTGATTGTATTCATAGACCATACTCTTATCTACTCGTCGAGTGAGATGGAACACGAGAACCACTTGAGGTTGATACTTCAGAGATTGCGGGAAAAGCAACTATTTGGTAAATTTAAGTAGTGTGAATTTTGGTTGTCTAGCATTACTTTTCTTGGTCACGTAATTGACAAAAATAGAGTTTCAGTTGATCCTCACAAAATAGAAGCAGTATCTAATTGGCAAAGACCGACATCCGTATAAAAAATTTGAAGTTTCTTAGGCTTAGTGGGATACTCTCACCGTTTTATCGAGAATTTTTCAAAGATTTCATTGCCAATGACAAAGCTGATGAGGAAGGGTGTTATATTTGAATGGAATCAAGAATGTGAAGACAATTTTCAGGAGTTGAAATTGCGGTTGACGAGGGAACCTATCTTGACAATACCCTCCGAAATTGAAGGATTTGTGATCTATAGTGATGCTTTGCATCAAGGCTTGGGGTGTGTGCTAATGTAAGGTGGCAAGGTGATTGCTTATGCGTCTAGACAATTGAAAACACATGAGATAAATTATTCGACTCACGATCTTGAATTGGCCACGGTAATCCATGCTTTGAAGATTTGGAGACACTACTTGTATGGCAAGAAATGTGAGATCTTCACAGACCACAAGAGCTTGAAGTACCTATTCACACAAAGAGATTTGAATATGAGATAGAGAAGATGGTTAGAGTTGATGAAGGATTACGATCTTTCGATAGAGTATCATCTAGGGAAGGCTAATGTAGTAGTCGATGCGTTAAGCTGAAAGACGACAAGGAACTTTGCCGACGAACTGTCCAGGCAAAATGAATTAGTTAAAGAAATGGAACATTTGGAACTAGATGTGACTCTAGAAACGAATGGTGGTTTGATGATAGCAATCATAAATCACCCAGATTTTATCGATAAGATCAAGACAGAAAAATTCAACGACCACTACTTGTGTAAAATGAGAAATGAAATACCTTTGGGAAAATGACCTGGATTTACGTTGCAACAAGGAGTATTGATGATTGGGAACCGATTGTGTGTACCAAACATAAAGGACTTGAAGGAGCGACTTTTGGAGGAGGCCTATACTAAATATTCAAATCATTTGGGAAGTAACAAGATGTACCAAAACTTGTGCGAGAACTTTTGGTGGAGAGGTATGAAGCGGGAAGTTGCTAAGTTTGTGTCAGAATGTTCAGCATGTCAACAGATTAAGGCAGAAAGACAAGTACATGCAAGACTACTACAACCATTACCGGTATTAGAGTGGAAATGGGATGAGATCACGATAGATTATGTTTCTGGATTTTCACGATCACCTAATAAGAACGACAAGATTTGGGTTATAGTTGACAGATTGACAAAATTAGCTCATTTTCTGCCGATCAAGACGACTAAGCCTTCGAGATTAGCAGAGTTATATGTGAAGGAGATTATGAGACTACACGGAGTTCCAGCTATAATTTTATCGGATCATGATAGTAGCTTTACATTGAGATTTTGGGGAAGTTTGCAAAAAGCTATGGGTACCAAGCTGAGTTTCAGTACTGCATTTCATCCTCAGATCGACGGACAGTCAGAATAAATGATTAAAACACTAGAGGATATGCGTAGACTTTGTGTTCTAGACTTTGGGAGCAATTGAGAAAAACACTTACGATTAATCGAATTTGCTTACGATAATGGATTTCAGTTAAGTATTGGGATGGCACCGTGTGAAGCTTTGTATGGACGTAAGTATCGATCACCGATTTGTTAGACCGAGGTTGGAAAAAGAAGATTAATAGGACCTGAGATAATACGGTTGACTACTGAGAAGGTGGGGTTAATCCAGGAACGACTTAAGGTGGCTCAGAGTCGTTATAAAAGTTATGCTGACTCTAAGCGACGACCGATGGTAATTGAAGTAAGGGATTTCGTGTACTTACGAGTATCACCTTCAAAAGGCATTGTTCAATTTGGGAAACGAGGAAAGCTTAACCCGAGATTCGTAGGACCCTTTGAGATCCTAGAGAAAGTAGGGCCAGTAGCTTACCGATTGGCTTTATCATCCGAGCTGGAGCATGTGCACAACGTATTCCATTTATCGATGTTGAGACAGTGTATGACAAATGTGAACAAGTTCATTCTACCAGAACCATTGCAAATCCAAGAGGACTTAACGTACTGTAACACCCGTACCCGGGGAACGGGTTAATTATTATGTTAATATGCATTAATTGGTATAATTAGTGTATAAACGGATTAAGGGGAGGCTTGGACTCGCCCATGTAAAAAGTGTTCAGAGAAGGACACTAGTTGGAAAAGTCCCCAATGAGGTGGGACAGGTTTGGAAGTGGGACCCAGTGAAGGGCTTAAATGAAAATATTTGCATTTTACGTGATTAAATGCATATATGTGATTACATGAATACTTGTTTAAATGCTTTTATATTATATGATAATACATGTTTTAGCAACTTGTATTAGTTTGGATACCCAAATAAGGGTATAAATGAAAAAGATTTAAAATTAGTAGGTACGATATCAATTTCACAAAATATGTGGGACCCGTGTTGGGACCCATATGGAACTTAGACAAACACTCATTAGATAATTGGGTAGTTAATGGAATGTTTGGGGGATTTCATAATATGAACTTAAGAAAAATCAGGGGTGTAAACAAAAATAGGGAAAATAAGTGACACCTCACTTGCATGTGATGTGTGTGTGTGTCACTAGGAGAGTCTATACTCTCATTTTCAGCAGAAAATTAAAACAAAACAAAGAGAGTCCGGGAGAGAAAGACGAGCTCGAGACGCCGACGTCGAAATCTCGCCGTTCCGTCGCCGCCGTTCGTCGGATTCACAAATCGAAGCTATTTTTGGACTCGTGGAGGTGAGACGAACGTTTCTATACCTTTAATTTACGTTTAAATTGTTGGATTTTGGTAGTCCATACTTAACGGTGAGACGTCGTCTACCGAATTCATGTAGGAATCTTGTTGGAGTAGAAATTGAGCTCTAATTGGTGAAATTCAGCACTTCTCTAGCCTAATCTTGGGTAAAATCTATGTATAAGGTGAGTTTTCTACACCTAAAACTGATTGTGTTTAATGGGTTCAAAACTATATGTGATGTTAGAGATGATAATTCATGATTCGGAATTGTAAAGATGTTAATCATGTGAATCATGTGAATTCCATGTTTATATGTGTTTATATGTGCTTATATGTCTATGTGGTAGTCAATGAGCACCGGGGAAATGGTTCATTGTTGGGAGTAATAAGGGTGGTGTAGAGGAAGAATCCGATAAATACGGAAGTCCAAGGAATAGAAGTGGCCACGGGACCAAGGGAGGTCTTCGGGTCTGAATGAACCATGTAACCGGTGACTCGGCGACTACGTTTATGTTTTATGTGTTAATTATAGCATTGCACGTGTTAAACATTCAATCATGTTTAGACTACTCACTAAGCGTAATGCTTAAGAAAACTATTTTCCTATTTCTGTTGTGGTACATAACAACCACCGCAGGTTCAGAGCAGTATCCGGAGAGGAAATGACGCGCATTGGGAGAGATGGGAGAGATGGGGGAGATTTGAGCTTCATACATATGAATTTCTTTGAAACTTGTAAAATGATGTAAATTATGGTTACTTTCATATTAATATTCATACTTGGGTTGTTGGAGATGAATTTGGATCCTAAAATTTTATTTTGGAGAGTTGGAAGTGAATTAGAGAGCCTATGTATAATCTCTTTTGTTTTGCTCGAATAGGGTGCAAGTAGTTTGGTTGAACCATCTTGGTAAGCCCGGATGGCGTCGCAATTGTTTAGACAAGTTTCATTTGTGTAGATAATGTTAGCTATACCTTTAAAGTTAATTCCCAACAAGTTCTATGAATTTTTGATGAAAATTTGGTTTCAAAGCTTTAAAGTTTGGTTATATTCTCATGAATTGAGTTCATGGTTGATTTGATCAAATTGTGAATGTGGTTGTGTGATCCAAGCTTGACTTAAGTTTAAAAGTGTTTGGAAATGTGTCGGAATAGTTTTCCCAAAGTTTTATGAAGTTTGATTATGTTTTGGACATGTTTGAAAACTTGTAGCAGCAAAATTTTGCACCAGAAACCATTCTGCAGGAACCCGGATCGATCCGGGTGCAAAGGGTGGATCGATCCGGGGTTCTGGAGGGACACTCTGCTACAAAAACAACAAATTGGATCGATCCGGATTTTGTGGGCGGATCGATCCGCCCCTGTTTCCAGCAACCGTCCACTTTTACGGAAATGTGCATAACGTTTTCTAGAAAACTCAGATTCGTGCGCCGTTTGTTGCGTTGGAACTGGGACTCAAAAATCTAACTTTTGGTATAAAAATTTTACATACTTTCTTAATGACCATTTTGCCCTTGGGGGCTGTTTTGTCACAATGGAGTTCTTTAAAGTGGATTATTCACATTTTCTTCCTAATTAGTGAATTTTGGGTGTGTATCGCCTTGTTACACGTGTCCTAATCCGCTGGGGCGGGTTGGGGTATGACACGTACATAGAGCATCCAGTGGAAATTTTAGATCAGAAAGAACAAGTGTTGAGAACTAAGACGGTTTCAATGGTGAAAGTATTTTGGCATAGTCATTCAGTCGAGGAAGCTACGTGGGAGAATGAGGAAGAGATAAAAAATGAGTATTTACTCCTTTTTGACTCATGAGGTATAAGTTTGAGGACAAACTTTCTTTTTGGAGGGGAGAGTTGTCACACCCGTTTCGGAAATAAAAATTTGTTTAAAATACATAAATTAAATTTTGTGAATTATTAATGTCATTAAATAATTGTGTATGAGGTTGACTGGAGGTCAACGGTGAGGTGTCAATTGAAGACAGAGTAATAGGAATATCATGATGCGTTGGCATGAACAAAATGACATTTATATGGCTTAAATATTATTTGATGTTTCTAGTATTTTGTGAATAGTAATTATACATGTTTTGTATAATTTCTGGTAGTTTTAATATGGTTTTAGATCATTTTGAACATTGTGGTGAGAACGTGAGATATACGTTGCATAAAAGGTATGTTATTTAGAGATTCCACAGAATTTAGTTTTCGGGCGTAATTTTGGACCCAAACAGGACTTAGTCAAAAAGTTTTGTAACTGATAATCTTCACTCGTGAAGTCATAAAATGGACGTTTAGGACTTTCAGGAGATAATTAGAAGTTTTAAGAAACTCATGGGGAGATAAACATAATTTCTAAAAAGTGGTGTCTATAAATAGTGAGGGTGAGATTCATTACTTTCAAAACCTTCTAAAAATATCTTGGGAGAGTATGAGAGAAAAAGGATAATTGGTTCCCACGAGCTTCACGTCGCCGATCGACGAACTTCTGATCGTAAGTTTTTCTCCAGATTCTAGATTTGAACTCCTCGAGGTAAGAGCTACGTTTTGATACCTCTTAGGCCTTGTTTGGCTAAGTTTTTATAAAATCTAATTTCTAGAAATTTGAGAAAAACATGTAAATACTTGTAGGAATCGCATATAAACTGAGATCTGACGTTTATTCGGGCCTCTAGACAATCCCTCAAAGTCAAAGAGAATTAGCACGAGGTATGAAGTTCTAACTTATGTTATATAGGAAATATACATGTTTTGGTTTCGAAGACGAAACTGTAATTCGGGCAAATTCATGTATTAATTGTAGGCCCGTTGATTATGCAAGCACTTGAATGTGAAAAGCATGTCTACTTTTACGCGAGCACGTTGAGTTGATTATGTGGGTCAAAGGGGGGACTTATACAATTTCATGCCGGAGTAAGCTTCTCAATGTTTGAGAATTTAGTAGCAACGGCTACTGTGCATGGTTTAAGACTTGGACTTGCCATGGTACTTGGGGGTGCAACGGTTGTAGACTTGGACTAGCCGTGGGCATCGCGGTTTAAGACTTGAACTTGCCGCTACCAGATGAATGCATTTTTTTTCTCCCTAGAGACTATTTGATATGATTTATGAGATTAATGCATGTTTTATCATATATGCATATGTTAGAATTTGTACACTCAACATATAGCTGAGCAGTGGAGCTTTACTCCATTGCAGGTGATAAGAAGAAAGGAAAGAAGAAGCGTGAGGAGTAAGGCCGAGGAACGCCGGGGAATCACCACTTGTTTATTCTTTTGTTTTGTCCTAAACTTGTAATAGGATTTGGAAGTTGTAATATGTTGTAATAGAACCTTGGGATAGTTTCGTAGTACTATAAATTGTGATCGAACTCCTGTAGTTGTGTTTCAGTACGTTGCAATATAGTTGTGAATGTGTTGGTTATGGTTTGGAGAGCCATAGGTTGCAAAACTGCATAAATTGGTAAGTTTATAGGAATCAGTCGACTGGTTTATGGTACAGTCGACTGGACCATTGTGTTGATTTCGCTACTGCTTTATTATATTGGAACAATAGTCGACTGGGCCCTTGATGCAATCGATTGGAGGATTGGGTGAAATGTTGATTTTGATTCTGTGAAAGAAACAGTCGACTGAGTAGTGTCGGTCGATTGAAGTTTTGTGGGCACAGTTGACTGGGTTGGAATATGAAATTTTGGGTCTCTGTATCTTGCATTTCCAGTCGGTCGGACCCCCGATCAGTCGACTAGATTGCTGTTTTCAAACAAGATGTTTCCGTTAAGTGTTTCAATGCGCAAAACCTTTTTACCACTCAGAAATTGGGACTTTCATTTATTTCTTTTCCGTAGCTATTTGAATTTTTAATGGAATTGAATGAGCCTTGGTGGCGTGCCATGTGTCCTATTTCCACGCATAGCGGGATGGGTCGTGACACGGTGTGACAATATGCTTCTGCGGTGAACCGTCTATGGTGAAAATAGCGCATACGGAAGGAAATTTTGGTCGACAATTTGTCGAATGTGGGCAATATAGGGTAATTTTATTCCTATGTTTTTATCATATAATTTTATGTTTATTCCCACGAATATTATCACACTCCTATTTGATTTTTGGATTCAAGCTAGTTGTGGGTATTTTCGATGGGTAGACCCTCTAATGTGTCCACGTTCTAGAGTAATTATTACAAGACTTGTGCATAAGCTAAATGATGTGCATCAAGAACTAGAGATCTCTCGTGGGAAGAAACCAAATGGTTATTAACTTATTATAAGACCTCTTACACTTATGCACTGGTTGCATTGGCTTGATTTGGAAAGTCTTCATTCCTTGCATGGGAAAAGCATGGATCTTCCACCCACATCCATTTTTGCACACAGCTGTGATCCTTGCTTTCTCATTGTTAATGTAGCTTATATCATATCCATTCTGCACATTTCACTCCTTTAGAGCCTGCCTAAACACTTGAGGGATTGAGAATTGCATGCCAACTTGCAATTCAGGTTTCACCATGTCTACGTCCTCATTGAATTCAGGATATCTAACCCTACCTCCTTTTCATCTGAAGATCCGTACAAACTAAGAAGCTCATCCTCTTTTCCAGGATCAGACCACCAATCTTCCACTTCACTTTCACCCATCTGAGAAGTTGGCATTTTCTCTTTCCTTCTCTGCCCTCCTTCAGCAAAAATATCATCTTAACTCCCTTCCAAATCTTCATTCAACCACTCAGGGTCACTAAAATCACTACCACTCTCAGGAATATATTCACTGCTGCTATCACTACCATCACTAAGTATGTATCTCTAGTCATAGTCGGCCTCTAGTTCCCAACTATCACCTCTGTTGTCCCACTAACATTGGTTGCTTCCATCACTACCATCACTTGCATTTGTAGTTCCACCAACATTGGTTGTTTCCTCAACATTACCTTGCCCACCAACCTTTTTGGCCCCACCATCATTTGTTGTCCTACTTGGAACCTTTTTTTCCCCACCAACATTAGATGCCCCATCAACATTTGTTGTCCCATCAACCTTTTTTGCCCCACCAACATTAGATGCCCCATCAACAATAGCTGGCCTACCTTCCATATATATGGCAATCACAGAAAGTCCTTCAAATATAATAAACTTATTTGTCACATCACTATCTTAAATGATCAACTTGAACCCTTTTCCTTATAGTGTCCCAGGATACTTGAAGTAGAATATAGTAGTACATTATACTGGTACTTGCATATCCTAACTTGATGAACATGTCTTGCAGATCAAAAAAGGACATCCTATCACGGTCAACGTTATCAAATAATTTGATCTACCTTCCTTTATAAACTGCATGTTGAATCATACATCCACCATGATGCATTTCAATTGTAAATAGATCTGACAGCCTGAATAAATAACAAATACTAAAGCTTAATACTTTATTAGTAGACACAAAACTTGGAATCAGTAAATATATATTGGTATACAAATGGGAATGAAACTCCATTTCTCGATTTTGAAACCTAACATATAAAAGAAATGGGAAAAAACATAAAGGAAATAAACAACATTAAACCAAAATCAAAATAAAGAAACAACCTAACCCTTTTCAGCAACTCCAATCATTAAAGTGCACTAAAGGTTACTAAATAAGAACAAAAAAAGTGCAAATCGACACATTGAAAAGGAATAAACAATAAAAAAAAGGTTCCAAATCCACACATGCATACAAACAAATGTTCTGAATTGGTACAAACATGCATCCTAGTTGTTCAAAATCAAATACCAATGGGGTGTAGCTTCAAATGAAAACCCTAATTCTTCATAAACCTTACGATCAACGCCAGCATTCTGAGGCATCTCGATCAACACCTCTGTCTGTAACTTTTTAGGGTTAGGAATTGGCATCTCGATCATTCTGTGGAATGACACACTGTCTGTAATTTCTACGTGTTTAAGGGATTTAATTGAGGCGAGGGTAGATCTGTCATTTTACTCAGGCTATTAACGGATTCTGTGTTTTCAACTTGGTTTAAAGTTCAAGGGGTGATTTGATATGTTTGAAGTCCAGGGGGGATGAATTGAACAAGCGTCAAAGTACAGGGGGGTAAAGTGCATTTATCCCTTAGTTGTATAGGAACTTACGTGAATGTATAGTAGTGAAACTTTAACTTTACAGTTCTGCTAAATTCACTTACTATACAGTGAAACGAAAGAAGCAATGCCATCCCGCAGCTGCCGACAAAGCCTTTGAGTGTCCCCATTTACTAGCTGTTTCATTTTAGGGCAAGATCAATACATAGACACTTCCATCGAGGTTAATTGTACATGTAAAATTATATAAATACCTCTAAAATAAAATATAAGTGTTATTAATTTAAAATATTAACTCATGGGTAAGTCTATTGTGAGAAGTTTCTCATATGAGAAGGCTGGTTTTAATCATTGGACGAGTATCTAGCAATAAGTGCATCTACAGATTCTTGGGAATCTTATGGCTAGATGCTCATCCAACGGTTAAAATCCGCCTTGTCATATGAGAAGCTGCTCACTATAGACTTGCCCATAACTTATTATTAATGAACAAATTGACTATTAGGAAAAAAAATTACTTTCATATCCATATTAGAGAGAAAATATTATATAAAGCTTTTGTCAACTTTGATAAGGGTAAATTAATCATTATCAAAAAGTTTAACAATCAAAGAATGGTGAACTAACTATTGACTAATAGAAAGGGAAAAGTATTAGTACTCAACTCTAAACCTACAGGGAGATCAGTGTAGTCATGCTTTGCAATCCACGAGGGAGGTCTTGTTTATGCGATCCTATCACCAAATAGGTGGTTAGTGTAATTTATACTTTCAAAAGCTAAAAAGATACTGTTTGGCAAATTAGATAATGTGATCCAATCGCCCAAAAAAAATATGTGAGGCGATCATAGAAATTGTCTATTATCCAAAAGCTACCTTGAACAATTCTAATGAAAAGAAATTTTTTGCAATTAAATCACATTAATAGAAGCTATGCCAAACACCGTCAAATGCTTTCAAATTCTATATGACTAGCTTGTAACATGTGCGATCGATGCACGGGATTACAGTATTAAGATTGAATTTTTATAAAAATAAATTTTAATATAAAAAGATAATTCTATTGAAAGAGTAAAATGATTAACATTGTGAGGACAATTGGGGTATATGGGTACCTGTAGACACCCCATTTTGTCGGCTAACAGATTTAGGAGGCCACAAGCATGTCAAACCTCGATGATTAGAATGATCGGATTTTCAGAGATTGCCTCTAACTCTCAAGAAGTCAAAGAATTTGCAGAAATGACCAAAATGCCCCTAAAAGCCCAAAATTCTCCAGGATTGGCCCAGAATCTCATAAATCATTCGATGTTGTTCCAAACAAAAAAAAATGTATTTTAAGAGATAAATATTTGAAATCGTAAACTCTCAGAGACCCCCGGAAGTCCCGAAAGTTCCCTGAAAGTCTCCGTTGACCGGTTTGACCAAAATCATCCAAATTTGCCCAAAAGTTCCGAGATCATCCTAGATCATGTGAAAAGTCTTAAAATATGTTTTAAAAGAAAATCGGACGAAAACGTCAGTCTTTGGAGGCTCCCAGGACTTCCCGGAATTTCTTGGAAGTGCACTGTTTGACTGATTTGACTGCAAGTTTGACCAAAAATCAAAGTCTCCTTTTCGACACTGAAATATTTTTATCAAATACTAGAGGTCAATAGTTTTCCAACGGTATATCACATAATTTCTGAATCTAAAACGAATTTGTTATGAATTTTTGAAGGTGAAAAATGCGATCAATTCGGCTTTTATAGCGAATACCGCAAAGCTTTTCAAAGTGACCCAACTCCAAACTATTTTTTATGGAAAGTAGACCTCAATACCTTTCCAACGGTATATCACAATCTCAAATTGGATTTTGTATGAATTTTCTGTGAATTTCGGACGAAATAGGGCCGTTTCGCGAATTTCGAGAGTTCCGGGGGCCAAAATGCAATTTTTGGTCAACGGGGGAGTTGACTGCCGCGGCGGCACTGGTCCACTGCCGCGGCGGCAGTGGCCAAGTGCCGCGGCGGCACTCTGAGTGATTTTTCATTTTTTTTGTAATTTTTGGTTAATTTTTGGGTTTTAATTCAAATTTTCAACAAATAAAACGACATAATTTTGATTATTCCGGGATTTTGGACCAATTAGAGACTTTTTAAAACCCAAAATACCTCCCCAAGTTGGCCTATAAAGGAGACTCATTTACTTCCATTTAGAGGAGAGCTTGGAAGCCATTAGAGAGAGATATAGAAAGTTAGGAAGAAATAGAGAGAGAAATCAAGATCTTCTTCTTCAAATCCAAGCCAAATGTGAGTTTTTTTTATTTAGTTTTCTCAAAACTAAACTAGTATTTACAAGATTTCAATTCATTTTCTTCATCTTCTTTGAGTTTCCAATGAGTTAGAGAGCAATCTACACCAACATACACACATATATGAGAGGTTGAAAGCTTATGGTTCCACTAATGAATATCATCTATTGATTGTTTATTTTCTTGCTTATATACAATGTTCATCTCCTCTTACCTCATTTCTTTTTTATTTTCTTTGTTTTACTTATAGTTTATCATCATTTAAATGATTACATGAAGTTTGAGGTGAGTGAATCCTTATGGATAATATCTCTTGACCTCAAAAACATGTTTAATAGATGATGATTATAACTTCAATACCTCCAAGGTATCCTTAAAGTTATATTCAAAATAAAAATGAATCTCTCTAATAATATTGGGGGTTCTTGATGATGAGTTTGATGTTGATATTCCAAGAGGTCATAATCTCTATTTGATGTTGAAAATATACTTTCAAAACCACTATTTCAAAACCCCTCTTCAACCCCCTCATTTTGATCTCAAGAAAGAAAAACTCTAGTTTTTCCCAAAATCTTCAAAACAGTGAGTCAAAACAGTGAGTGATCCGAGTTCAAAGATTTCTCTAGAACTCAATACTCAATGTATGGATGCAAGACACTTGGAAAGTCTTCCTAACTCATTAGAGAACACCCATGATTTTTGGTTTGACTTGAAAATACTTGAAAATGGTCCATTTGGACCCAAACATTCTCTCCAGATATTCTGTTTTTGCTGTCACAGCAGCTTGGTCTACTTTCAACTTGTTTTATAGAAACCTTTTCCAAAACGAGTAGTCCTAAATTATTTTTCCCTTGAACTTCAATGTCTTAGGGAACTTTCTGTATAAAATGGGCCTCTACATCATTTGTTTTCATTTTCTAAGATATTTTGACATTTCAGTCGATAGTACAAACTCTGTTTCTGGGTAACCTCCATTGTTCATATGATTTCTCTCAATCTGTAATAATTATTAAAGATTGGCTTTTTGTGTTGTGTTCTAGACACAATAAGGAAGATCTCCATTAAATCATGCATTGAAAACATTCCTAACCCCTCTTTTCAATTTTCAAAAGATCTAGTTACTGTTCTGTCCACTATTCACAGCAAGCACATTTTAACTTTCATTCTTTGATTTGATGCTTATATGCACTCCAAATTAGTTCATATCTTAAGAAGTAGTTCACACTACATTTGTACATACCCATGTTGATTTCATTCATTCATTCATACACATTTTAGACTTTTAAGTCATTATAGGAATCCATGAACACCAAAACACCCTCCAACCTTGGCACATTCTAGATACATACATTGCATTCATGCAAGATTTGGGGTTTTTGTAACTCTTAATCTAAGAAGATTATAAGGAATGATCACGATCACACATTCATGCTTCCCCTCGATCTAATCATCCTTTCTCATCCGTCCCGGGGATTGAGAGATCTTCTTTTCTCAAAGTATAACATGCATCATACTAGCTTGCTAAGCATATTTTGATTTGTTTGTTTATTTGTTTCAAGAACAATTCATGTCCCCTTAGATTAGGAAAACTTAATTACTTGATACATGATTAGACGATTTTTCCTAGGTTCATTTGTGTGATCTTTCACTTTACATTGTATGATATTTGACTTAGATCTTATGAATGATATCTTATCTTTTGATCTTCCAATTTCAAGATTCTTATGCAATGTAATATACTTATCATAAATATTAATTGTCGAACCAAACATAGTAGAAGATGATTATTTGGATGCTAATTGAGGCCCGTCGAAAGACGGGGCGAGTTGAGGGTGTTTTAGTCGCGACAAAGGCTCCTTCCTCTCTCGTACCAAAACCCCGAGCCAAGTTCTTTGGTTATGAAGGGCCGGTGCCCCTTATCCATTTGGGTGAGTCAAAATTAGGTTTCTTGGTTCCTTAAAGACCAAGTGGCGACTCTGTATCTGTTTTCAACAGACCTTTCCTTTTCTTTCTTTGATCCAGATCAATTTCAAACAAGTTTCAAAACAAAAGAGGTGGAACGCCGCGTGTCCACAGTACCAAATTAAATTTTTTAGTTTCTAGATGTCTTGATACATGCCATTTTTTTTACTATGGAGAAGAAAGGCATAGTACTAAGGTTGTATTATTCCCAAGAAAACATAAGAAGTCGATCTGAAATACTTTCCAGAAATGTATTATACTATGTAGGACACATTTATATGCACTACCAACTATTGGAATATGCTTTTTTGGGCCAGGTCTGAGGTTTTGATGGTTGTGCTGGGCTCATTTATGGCTCATGGTCTCTCGTTTTGGTTGTACTCGTTCGGCTTAGTGCCCTTGTTTAATAAATTTTTATCTTGCTTGGCAAAAAAAAAAGTTTACTTCTTTATCCCAAAAAAATTTTACTTTAGAGCCCATAATTGCCAAAATATTTGAGAGTAATCATAGGTTATTGGTAACATGACATTATTCGGGATAATTAAACCAACCATTCAAAACCGCAATTTTGATTTTAAGAAATTCTAAAAATGATGTTGGAAGAGGATTACTTGAGGCGAGACCAAGCCGAAACGTTGCCAGAGATGAGGTGCCTGATTTTTTACAGTGGGTTATTAATATGAAAGGCCTTACATAGAGTTCCAAATAATTTGACTGGATCCAATTCCTTCTTTCCGGGTAAGTCTCAAAACACATGTAGACCGAAGATAAATAAGCCATAGAAGATATCCTTGGATGAAGACTAGGATTTACTTGTAAGCATTTTGATCAATCACTCATAAGGGCTCAAGTAACTTTAATTGGACTTTAGGATCCTTCATCTCACACTTTAAAATACTTTCAAGGACCTAAACATATTTAGACCACTCAATTAAATTCATTTTATAAAAGTTTTCAAGTGGCAAGTCAAAATCAAGTACTCTTTGCAGATGGGTCATCTTTAAAGGCAAACCTGATCTAATTGGTAATGAACTAGATATTGAGTTTTATATGGTTAAAATTGGCATTTGTTCTTATATGCATAATTTAAGGGATAACATATTACTATGTTCACTTTAGTTGTTTTTGGTATCATATTGCCTCCTATACTGTGGACCATGAACTGCGATGAGGGGAGTCCTGGCGTTTCCCTCGATAGTGTCCCGGGACGGATCCAAGGAGCATACTTCAGGGAAACTAGAACTTCCTCACGCGATCCTAGAGACAAAGAGTCACCACCTAATTTTTATCGGGAATTAGGAAATCCAAGTTTGACTCGCCCAAAATTAAATAAGGTTACTCGCCCTACATTACCAGAAACTACGTTTGGGGGTCTTGGTACGAGAAGGGAAGGAGCCCAAGCAGGACTAAAGCACCCCCTCCTCGCCCTACCGCACGGTAGGCCTTGATTCAAATATCCTTGTTCTTAATTCATAATTGGTGTTGTTTCCTCAAACATACTAGATAATATATACATGTCAAAAGGGAACATCTAGGGAAAATCATGTCAAGAGATTAAATCAAGTAGAAGTCAGATGCACATGCAATACAAGGGAGAGGTATACTCATAGTGGCTAGTCCCGCCCGGGACCGATGCAAGTAAAGGAAACATGTCATGATATGCAAAAGGGAACGAGAAGACTTACATTGGGTTGACTCAAGCGGAGTCGCAAAAAGAAAAAACAAAGGAAACGTGCAATGCAATCATGAAACAATCCTAGATAAGATGTCTCTAACATATAAGCATATAAACGGAGACTATCCTAAAGAAAATGTGTCGTTGAAAACAAAGTTGTAAACCTAAAAAAATTCTAAGAGAAAGGATAGAGATAGTATACGATACATGGGCACTAAGCCACATGTAGATGAGGCGCACCCACAAATCGAAGTCCGGATCCACTGCATTCAATTCTCTGCACTAAGACACCAAGAAATACCCACGCATTGCAAAAATACAAGCAAACAAATGATATGCATGATAAACAAGGAAAAGATGTCAATCAACTTTCCAGATTCAACAACCTCTAATGAATCCTATCAAAAGTGGTATTAAACATGAGATGAGTTAAAATTCTTTTACATAAAGTTAGATACATGTCTTAGGGAACTTCTCCAAAAAGTAGAACCTCTTTACCATTTTTGAAGTTCGAGAAATAAGAGTTTTGGGAACAGTGGATTAGGACTATCCACTGTTCTTGTAAAAATCATAATTAATTCTACAAATATCATGTGAAGCTCTATTTGGCGTCAAAAGAAAGCTATTTCATTATAGTTTATGAAAAAAATAATCCCATAGGCATGTCATGACCTTAAGGTTTCTGAAAAGTTATTTTAAGCAGACTCTGTTATTCTGGATATTTGGTATCACTTGACAAAAGAATACAAAACATAATAGAAATTCATGAATCATGTTAACCAAGTTAATCTAAGCTTTTGATCTCTCATCAATTTATCCTAGATGATTTCTAAATGAAGTTTTATTCATCAATCACTGTTGAATGATCAAGGTATGACCATTTTGTATACATAATCATGATTGTAGTTAAACTTAGAAAATTCCATAATAGTAGTATCAATTTCAAATGCTTAGAAAATGATCTTAACTCGATCGTATGCTCACGATTTTACATCGGCATATAGATACATGAGTTAGGAATCATCCCCAAAAAGCGGAATACCGATAACTATTATAGATTTTCTGAAATTCAAACACAAAGAGACTATGTTCAAATCTATCAACCGATTTCTCAACAATTTCTAAAAATAGCATATGGATCCTAAAGGTTTTCAAAACGGATCAAATGAAAGCTAATTCATCAAAGTTTACCCAGAAAATTTGAAATCCATCAAACTATGGGTTTTGATGGACCGAATTTCATGGACAAAACCAATCTGTTTTGCTGAATTTTATCTAGTTCATTTTAAAGTATGAGAAAAAACATCTTAGGTGATGGTTGAAGCTTATTAGAGAGATCAAACTCATAGATCAAATTAATTATCATGATTCCCAATCAATTTAGCCCACAAGTTCTATGAAGAACTATAGATCATGGATCAAAGGGACTTACAAATATCCTATTAGAGATGAATTTCAATAGGAATTCTAGGTTATAGGAATAATCAAGAGATATGTATGAACATAGGAATCATCATTCTCATAGATCATACTTTCAAACCATCATAGAATTCAAAATAGATACATATATATATATATAATCATGTATGCATGGATCTAGACTAAATAGAAGAATGAAATCAAAATTGAAAATCAAAGTGAAAATCAACCCCTAATCATAGATTATCAACAAAATCAAAAGAGACTTAGATCTAGCTATGTGAGTGAGCGAAGAACAAGAGAGGAAGAAGATGAGTGCTCTAACAAATAAAATAAAAATAAACTAGATCCAAGTCTTATAGATCTATATATAAAAATAGGAATTAGAGATGAATTATGATGTCTACCTCTTGGAGGATTCTCAATTATGCAATCAAAGTTGAGTTGAAGAGTCTTCTTCTTCAAGTATTCTTCAAGCACTCATCCATGGAAGTTGAGGGAGGCAATTGATGTCCAAATCTCTAATCTAATTATCTTGAGATTAGTTTTGAAATTTTTGATTCATAATTCACTCTCTCTAGAAATCTCTTAAATTGAAAGTATATGTATGTATATCTTCAAGTATATTTAAGGTGTACTTGAAGCTTCTTCAAGATGATCTCTAGATATTCCAAGATGATCTGATATGAGATGCATGGGATCTATATATAGAGTTTTAAAAACTTAACTCTTAAGTTTCGGGGTTAAAACAGGCTTTTCAGAGATCAAAAAAAGGTTAAAATGGCCATTTCGGTGCCTAAACGCAATTTTCAGGCAATTTTCTCGCAGTGGGAGGCTTCTAGAAGGGTCTGGAACTCAAAAAGCTCGATGGAGGGGGCACTATATAGGTGGAGGCTTAGGTGGGACCCACCACCCCATAAGTGGGACCCGCTACTTCCTTTTTGGGCTCCCCTGGTTACCCTTATGTCCTGTTTCAAAAATTACGTGCACTGCTTTTCCAGATTTTTGTAAAAATGCTTTTGGTGCCTGAAATCGTCCATTTATGTACCATTGGAAAGCTGTTGAGTTGAATTTCAGTATAAAAATATTCTAGGAGGTTTTGAAATGAAAATTGAAGTCCAATTGAAGTCCGGAAGTCCTCCGAAACTTTCGGCGTCTTTTTGAAATCAAATGACTTCTTTTCCAAAATTACTTTTAAATGTGCGTCAATTTTGAACTTTTCTTTGAAATTGAATCTCTGGATACCTAGAATACTGCATTTAGAACACTTCATGTTCATACAACCCTGAGTGAATATGAATTCTGAGAGACGATTTTGACAAAATCGGGATTTATGCATGGAAAAAGGGCTTTTCTGAACTTGAAGTCTCTTTCCGAAGTTTGACCTTTCGATTATGTGGAATCCAGTACCTTCCACAGGGTACTTTTCTTCATCGAATCCTCCAAGGCGTTGTTGTGCATCCTAAATCCTATCAGTGTGGTCAAAATTGGGTGTCTACATATACATGTTTGCTTATCTTGAGGGGAAACTTTTAGTTGAAACCTTGTTGTTGTCAAAAATGGGAAAATTGATAGAGATACAAAAATTTGGATAATGATAGGATAGAGATCTTTAAAAATAAAGGGAAAATAATAATAAGAGTCATTTTCATGTTATCATTCAAAGTAGCAAGAAATACAAAGTATGAATCCAAGAATGATAACTTTCTAAAACTCTCTATTATCATTTTCCCTTTAATTTTTAAAGATCTCTATTCTATCATTATCCCAATTTTTACATCTCTATCAATTTCCCCCATTTTGACAGCAACAAAAAGATTAGGGGTTTGAACTAAAAGTTCTTCTTCAAGATAAGCAAACATGTATAGGAGGCAATAAGATACCCAAAACAACTAAAGTAAACATAGTAATATGTTCCCCCTCAACATATGCAAATAAGAACAAATACCAATTTTAAGATCAAAATTATGCAATATCTCCTTAGGATGATGGATTTACTATAAACATCAAAACAAAATAACGTGATAAACCAAACAGGATTAGCATGCTATCTAAATCAAAAAAGATATCAAAACAAATTTAATCTATCCTACTCCTACTCGGCTTAAGGTAAGAGATTTAACCATTGTCCAAGCGCCTCTTGGATGCAACATTTGCCAAGATGGTAGGAAATGATCCCTTCACATCCCAAACGGGCCAAACCATGTTAATTTTCTTTCGAAATGAACATTTATAATTAACATGGCCATTTTTCATGCAATAATGACAAGTTATATGAGGGGTATTCTCATTTTGGTTTGGAGCTTTAATGAAGAAGCTATTATGAGAATTTTGAGAATTTGAAGTAGAAGGTGTGGACTTTACAAAGAAGCTTTTGTACTTCTTTTCCTTATATGTGGGATTAAATCCCAAGCCGGTTTTGTCAAAAACACATTTTTGCTTTTCCAAGAGCATATTCAAATTTTGTTCACCTTGTGTGAATTTTGCAAAAGTTTTTGTCAAATCATCCACCTCCTTTCTTAATTCAACCTTTTCTTTTTCAATAAATTTACTTGAAGGTTGATTGGTTGAAATTAGCTTTTCTTTTCTCAAAATTTCATTTTGAGATTTTAAATCATCCAATTGCTCTTTCAACTCCAAATTTTCCTTTTCAAGCTCATTTGAAGATTGCACTCTTGAAACATATTTTTCATTTTCAATCTTCAAAGATTCATTTTGGGATTTCAAAATATTTAACTCATTTGAAAGTTTGAAAAAATTCTTTTTAAGAGTTATATATTTAGATCCCAAATTCTCTAATTCCTCATGTAACTCCTCAAAAGCATATTGAAGCTCATTATAGTTAGGAGATTCAACAATAGATGTAGGATTAGAGTTTACCAACTTCTCTTGTGCACCTTCTTGGTCACATGAGTCGTCATCAAATGAGTCATCATCATCCCAAGTGGCCCCTTTTGCCATTTTCTCATTCTCATCATCTTCATTTGCAAATAGGTACACTCTTTCCTCTTCACAAATTTGGCTACTAGTAATATAAAATTTTTCTAAACATAACCAAATTTTATTTACACTAGAGCATGAACGAATTGTATGATATGAAATATCATCTAAAGAATTCCACAAAATTTTTCTAGCTCTAAGATTAAATAGAAAGTTATTTTGATCACTTTCATTCCATTCAATCTTTGGTTTATGAGAAAAAGCCATTTTTGACAATGATCCAAAGATTTATGTCAAGTGATATAAAATATGTTACAGAGCACAGTCTTGCCAAACAAACCTCAAGCCCAGAAGCTTCTTCAGCTCCTTCAACTAATGATTAGTTAGGATTCTGTTTATAATAATCTATAGTTTATTGTAACTAACTCTCTTTTAAGCTTGTTGAGACTTGTGTGTCTATATATACTGTATATTCTGTTATCAGAGAACAAAATGAGAAAAGCTTTAGCTTTGTCTTCTTCAGATTCTCAGGTCTATTATGTAGATCTATCATGGTATCAGAGCAATTGAGAGATTAACATCTCCAATGGCTTCTCCTGGTTCATCTTCTTCGTCTACCATGACTGGCTCTTCGTCTTCACATTTGTATTCCCCAATTTACTTGCTTTCGAATATCTGTAATCTCATTACGATTAGGTTAGATTCAACAAATTTTGTTCAATGGAAATTCCAAATCACTGCTATTCTGAAAGCTCACTCATTGTTTGGTTTCGTGGATGGATCAAATCCATGTCTTGAAGAATTTCTTCGAAATGAAAGTGGAACAATAACAGATCAGGTGAATCTAGAATTCAATTCATGGATAGCACAAGATCAAGCTCTCATGACTCTTATCAATGCAACACTATCATCAACTGCTCTGTCGCATATCATTGGATACAAATCCTCACAAGAAGTGTGGTCTGCCCTCGAACGCAGATTCTCATCTGCAACAAGATCGAACATCTTACAGCTCAAAACTGTTCTTCAAACTCTCACCAAAGGAGCTGATTCAATTGATGTCTCCATTCAGAAAGTGAAAGAAGCAAGAGACAATCTAGCTTCAGTTGCTGTTCTTGTTGAAGATGAAGATAATCTGATCTATACCTTGAATGGTCTTCCATCACAGTATAATGGTTTTAAGACTTTGATTCGCACTCGCTCGCATCCAATTTCTCTTGAGGAACTTCATGTTCTCCTTCGTGCTGAAGAAATCTCAATATGTGCATCCCAAACTTCTAAGATTAATCAACATGTTCCAACAGCGATGAATGTCACACAGACTAGAAATCAATTTGTTAATTCTCGAGGAGGTCAGTTCAGAGGAAGAGGTCGTGGAAGATTTAACAATCGGGGTAGAAGATCTTCGACCTTTGGTAGGTTCAACAATCAAAATTTATCTCCTATTTTCAGCCCTCGAAATCATGGTAACACTCAATTCCAACCAAGATCCCCAAATACTAATCTTCAGATCTGTCAAATTTGCAACAAACCTAATCACTCTACGATAGATTGTTATCATCGAATGAATCATTCATACCAAGGCAGATTTCCACCAGCTCAGTTAGCTGCCATGGAAGCAACTCAAGGATAATCTTTTTCTACTCCCTGGATTACAGATTCAGGTGCATCTTCTCATATGACTAATGACTTTTCCAATATGAATATTGCTTCAGAGTATCAAGGTGAAGATGATATCTCTTTTGCCAATGGTCAAAATCTCTCTATTAGTCACACTAGATCTGGTATTTTACCTACTCCCTCTCACACCTTTAATCTTCAAAATGTCCTCTATGTTCCAAATCTTGTTTCTAAACTATTATCTGTGCATCAATTATGCTTGGACAATCATTGTCGTATATTTGATGCTAATTCTCTACAAATTCAGGACATTTATTCAGGCCACACTTTATACCAGGGGCACAACAGTAATGCCTTGTACCCCATTCACCCTCAACACATTCCCACTCATCTTTCATCTTCAACTACTCAGTAACTTCATTCTCAGCATAAAGCACAACTTGGCCAAAGGAATCATCATCCTTTATGGCACAACAGGCTAGGACATCCTTCTAATAATGTTCTAGCACAAATTATCTCATACACTAGTAGTTCTACTATTGTTGATACCTCTACTACTGCTACTAATTCCTTGTGTGAACACTGTTTGTGTGGAAAAATGTGCAAGTTACCTTTTTTTTGTCACAAACTTCTAGTAATGTACCTCTTGAAATTGTCCATAGTGACATTTGGGGTGCTGCTCCATTTTCTTCCTATCATGGTTTCAACTACTACATCTCTTTTATTGATGATTACAGCAGGTTTACTTGGATTTTCCCTATGAAATTAAAATCAGATACTTACTCTGTGTTTCATCAATTTAAGACACTTGTTGAAAACTTGTTTAATTGTACAATCAAAGTGCCAAGAATAGATTGAGGTAGAAAATATCATAAAACTGAGTTTCAAACCTTACTAAAACATAGTAGCATACATCATCAAAAGTCCTATCCCAAGACCTCTCCACAAAATGGTATTGCAGAGAGGAAGCACATGCACATTGTTGAAACTGGCCTCACTCTCATGTCCACAACCTATTTACCTCCTAAGTTCTGGTTTCATTCCTTCTCCACTGCTACTTTCTTAATCAATCATATGCCAAGTGTCACCACTTCACATAAATCTCCTTTTGAAATCCTCTTTGGCTCTGTTCCTGATTACTCTATGCTCAAAGTCTTTGGTTGTGCTTGTTACCCTTTACTCACCCCTATAATAAGCACAAACTCCAACCCAAAACCACTCAGTGCTTATTCTTGGGGTATCCATCTGATTACAAAGGTTACTTGTGTCTTGATATGTCTTCTCACAGGATTTATGTCTCTAGACATATGGTTTTTGATGAAAGTGTGTTTCCTTCTGTCAACCATACTACTTGTCCCATGTCTTATAATTTTGAACAGTGGTGTAATACTCACTCCTCTGAATCTTCTCCTTCTCCTTCTTCAACTCCTTCACCTTCTTCAACTTTTTATTCCTCTTCCCCAACCCCAATTCTGCCTCATTTATTACCTCCAATTAATTCTTTACCTTGTTCTGCACCCTCTTTACCTTCTTCTCAGTCTTCTCCTTCTAATTCTGACATTCTTTCATCCACCATTTCTCAAGTACCTCCTACTATTCCTTCTGATGTTTCAAATACTCATCCTATGACTACTTGATCTAAAGCTGGGATTAGCAAGAAGAAAGCTTATCTTGCTGATCTCACTATTTCTGAACATACATCTTATACTATTGCTTCTAAATCTTCTGAATGGAGAAAAGCCGTGGCTGATGAGTTTTCAGCTCTCTATAAGCAGGGTACATGGTCCCTAGTGCCCTATTAACCAGAAAAGAATGTTGTAGGTTGTAAGTAGGTGTTCAAATTAAAATACAATCATGATGGCTCTATTTCCATATATAAAGCACGTTTAGTTGCTAAAGGGTATCATCAAGAAGAGGGTGTTGATTACTCTTAAACTTTTAGTCCAGTAGTTAAGTATACCAAATTAACTGCACACTTTGGCTGGTCCTTGCGATAATTGGACATTAAGAATGCATTTTTCCATGGTTCTTTACAAGAAGAGGTTTATATGACTCAACCCCAAGGATTTATAGATCCAGTTCAACCTCAATATGTTTGCAAATTACATAAGGCCATCTATGGTCTTAAACAAGCACCTAGGTATTGGTTTGAAACTTTCACCTCTACCCTTCTTCTATTTCAGTTTGTGCAATCTCAAGCTGACAATTCCTTGTTTATCAGATCTGTGGGTTCCTCTTATACTATTCTACTTCTCTATGTCAACTTTATCGTTCTTACAGGCTCTGATAATTCCTTTGTTCAATCTCTAATTTCCAAACTCAGTCTCACCTTTGAAATGAAAGATTTGGGTCTTGTTCATTATTTCTTAGGTCTTGAAATTCACCATACTTCTACTGGTTTATATGTCACTCAAAAGAAGTTATTTTCAAGATCTTCTGCTCAAAGCTTCTATGCACGAGTCTAAGCCATTTAAATCTCCATGTGTTGCCTCAACTAGACCTCGAAAAATAGATGGCCTTCCTTTCCCAGATCCCACCTTTTTTCACAGCATTGTTGGTGCCCTTCAGTACTTAACCTTTACACGACCAGATGTTTCTTTTTTGGTGAACTCTGTGTGTCAACATATGCACTATCCTACAGATGTTCATATGGTTGCTGTTAAACGCATTCTCAGGTATCTTCAGGGTACTCCCTCCATGGGTCTCAACTGTGGCAAGAATTCTTTAGATCTTCATGCTTTCACCGATGCCGATTGGGCTGGTGATCCCTCGGATCACAGATCCACTTCTGGTTTTGTTGTTTTTCTTGGGAAAGATCCTATTAACTGGGGAGCAAAGAAGCAGTATACTGTCATTCGGTCCTCTACTGAGGCTGAATATCGAGCATTAGCTACTACTACTACTGACTTGTCTTGGGTTTGCATACTTCTCTGTGATCTTCACATTCCTTTGTTTCATACTCCTACTCTTCACTGTGACAATATCTCAGCCTTGTCTTTGGCTACTAATCATGTGTTTCATGCCAGAACTAAACATATTGAAATTGATTTCCACTTTGTTCGTGAACGTGTTCAAAAGAAGGATCATGCTGTTTAGTTTGTCTCCTCTCAGGATCAACTTGCAGACATTTTTACCAAGGGTCTCTCCTAGGCCAGTTCATTTTTCTTCACGACAAACTGATGTCAGTTTCACCTTTCCTCAGTTTGAGGGAGGCTGTTACAAGCACAGTCTTGCTAAACAGACCTTACGCCCAGAAGCTTCTTCAGCTCCTTCAACTAATGATTAGTTAGGATTCTGTTTGTAACTAATATGTAGTTTATTGTAACTAACTCTCTTTTAAGCTTGTTGAGACTTGTGTGTCTATGTATACTGTATATTCTGTTATCAGAGAACAAAATGAGAAAAGCTTGAGCTTCATCTTCTTCAGATTCTTAGGTCTATGATGTAGATCTATCAAAATATATTTCTATTCTCCTCTTCCAATGATCATACTTATGATCTTTCAACGATGGAGGAGTTGTAATGCAATAACTTTCTTGAACTTTTTTTTCCATAGAACTTGATCCAATGTTTTGAAATTCAGTAAAATCATTAGAGTCATTGAAAGAGCAAGAAGTAGAGGTTACCCCATTTTCTATTGCCATGAGGCAAAGGTTGACGATCTCATCTTCATTTGAGTCGTCGCTCGATGATTCACTCTCGGAGCTACTTTGAGTGGCTTCCATTGCCTTCTTCTTGCGTTTTTTTATCTTCGGGAGGCTTCTTTCTCGATTTTTCTTTCTTTAGAAACTTTGCAATTTTTTGGGTGATCAAAGCCATATCTTCATCCTCATCACTCTCATGATCTTTGTCTCTTTTCTTTGAGCTTGAGGACTTCAAGGCCATGTCTCCTCTTTTGATCTCTTTTACTTCCTTTTTCTTGTCTTCTTCAACAAGCATGTCTAACTCCATTTCATGGATAATGAGAGATCCCGTGAGTTGCTCAATTGACAAATTTGTCAAATCTTTTGCTTCCCGGATAGCCATGACCTTAGGTTGCCATTACTTTGGTAAAGCCCTAAGAATTTTCTGAATAATTTCTTCATTAGCATAAACTTTACCAAGATTTTTCAAGCTATTGATGATAGTTGAAAACCAGGTAGACATATCACCAATAGACTCAAAAGGCAACATTTTAAACATATCATAAGATTGAACAAGCAAATTAATTTTTGACTTTTTAACTTGGCTTGTTCCCTCATGAGTCACTTCAAGTTTATCCCAAATTTCTTTTGCGGATTCGCAAGATGAAATTCTATTGTATTCATTTGGGTCTA
The DNA here is from genome assembly GCA_033977485.1 of Hydrangea macrophylla. Taxonomy (NCBI): domain Eukaryota; kingdom Viridiplantae; phylum Streptophyta; class Magnoliopsida; order Cornales; family Hydrangeaceae; genus Hydrangea; species Hydrangea macrophylla. The sequence goes on from CM066993.1 coordinate 101,678,404, forward strand.
GACTGCAATATAATAAATTCATTGTCATAGCATTCATCTTAATGAGTTTCTTATTGGCATCATTGTACTCATCTTCCATTTTTGGAATAGAAATACCATTTACAATTTTTGTAGGAAGATGAGGCCCTTTGACCACTATTTGCCATAAATCAAAATCTTGAAAAATCATATAGATTCTCATTCTATTTTCCAATAAGCATAATTTGATCCATTAAAACAAGGTGGTATATGTGCCGATTGACCCTCACTATAAGAGATGCGAGAAGTGTTGGTTTTCATTTGAATCTTAACTCAAATTTTTTCAAAAACTTTTGAAAATAGAAGAGTCGAAGCTTTGATACCAATTGTTGGCCCGAAATGGAAACCTTAGAGTGGGGGGTGAATACGGTTTTAGCGGAAAATAAACCTTTTTAAAACTTTATTGCAAATTAAATACAATCACGAACAATAATGTAAAGAGAGAAAGGAAGAGACACTTGCAAACCGAATTTTCAAGTGGTTCGACAATCCGCACACTGCGGCCTACGTCCACCCCTCAAGAACACCTCTTGAGGATTCCTTTAATCCGACCTACTTCACCGGTATAGATCAAACTTTTACAAGAGTCTTCAACTCTCCCAAAGAAGAACACATCTTCTTTGCAATCAAGGGTTACTAACCCTCACTCTTTACAAATGATTGAAATACAAATTGAACTCTCTCTAGAGTGGATGGATGCAATTATAGCTCACACAATAACTCCTTAGTGAGTGGATAATACAAATGAAAGCTCACTACAATTCACTCTCTCAAGAATTACAATTGAAATCAAGAACAAATTGATTTTCACTCAAACTAGGGCTCAAATATGAATGACGATTAAACAAGATGTTTGAATGATTTTCCTTCATTACCCAACACTTAAAATCACCCCTATATATAGCTTTTGAAAGATTATATCCGTTAGGAGTGAATGGGGGGTGTAAAAATAATTTTTGGAAAGTTTAAAAACTAGCCGTTATGCAGTTCTGCACAATTCAGTCGACTGGATTGAAGGTTGGTCGACTGAAAAGTTTATAACAGAGAAGAGACATTCTGTGTGTAATCCATTCGACTGAACAGTACCTTCGATCGACTGAACATTACCTCCGGTCAACTGGACATGAAATATTTCAGTCGACTGGTTTTTCCTATTTTTTGATGACTGGCACCTCTTTACTAAAACGACCATAACTCCCTCTACAAAACTCGTTTTTGCAATCCGTTTGAAGATTCAGAAACTAGATTCAAATAGATTTGTCATCATCAAAACAAACATAAATAATGCCTTAAAGAAATTCAAGGCTAACAATTTCTCCCTTTTTGATGATGTCAAAACATGCAATAGAGATATAGCAATTAAAGCATAATAAGAGTCATTTTCATGTTATCATTCAAAGTAGCAAGAAATACAAAGTATGAATCCAAGAATGATAACTTTCTAAAACTCTTTATTAACATTTTTCCTTTATTTTTAAAGATCTCTATTCTATCATTATCCTAATTTTACATCTCTATCATGTAGTAATGGGGTTTGGATTATATTTAGAAAGACTTTCTCCATTTTCTTTGTAACCTGATGAAGCAATAATGCGGATTCCATATTATACTATTAAGATATAGATTACTCCATGAGCTCCACTTTAATACTTGCATAAAATTAGTTGTAACCATTTTTTTAGATTTATTGTTTATAACTTTATACACGAACTACAGACATATATTGGTTGATGTTTACGTTTCTTTTGCATTAGTTGAAGATTTTTTGTACATAAAGAATTTTTCATTTAAGTAATTTTCATATTATCTCATGTGGGTAGTGAAGGAAAAACAGGTTTAAATTATATTTAAAACGCGCAATAGAAAGATTGGGTTTCAAAAACTTATTGGTATGACCGGATCTACTACCCGTTAATTCTATAGATGCGTACTAACAAGAGGGAGAAGAGTTATACATCAGGTCTAGAACCCAATTCTGAAATCTTCAACCTTAGTGATTCAGCAACCTCCACTAGGTTGTCTTCACCCTTATGACTCATGCGGATGCTTCCTGGAGAGACTAGAGATGGTGGGATCTCTAATACAGGTTCTGCAGCTTCAGGCGTAGTAAAACGACAAACTCTAATTTCTGGACGCAGCTGCCCTATTTATAGATTCCCAGAACCAACCTAATGCTCAAGCGATCGAAGTGGCTTCGATCAATCGAACCTTCGATCGATCAAACCACCCTCGAGCGATCGAACTCGCCAAGACTTCAATCGATCGAGACACCTTTGATTGATCGAACTCGCCTTGACAAGATCCTCATGTGCCTTTCCAAGCATCCTAGCGGATCTAAGAGTAGGACCTCCTAGGCTCTTTATTGTTGGCTCAGACCAATTATTAATTCCCATGACCAAACTCTTTGATCAACAAACTAACCAACTAATCGGTTAACGTTTACTCCACTATAAAACGATAACTGAACTCTAACGCAAAAGAACATATCCGAAGCGGTAACTAGACTTGTATGGTGTACTAATGTCCCTCTACCTTCAGCATTCGTAATCATATTCAGGTAGTCGGATAACTGTTACTGTCAACCTGAATCATGAATACTTCTTGTATTCCTTGAGTCCCATTCACCTCTCATGATTACCAAACTGTTGGGTTTGTGCCCTCAAACCATTACTTTATGTATGAGACATTGACATTTTAATAAATTGATATCAGCTTTACATTTCATTGTGTATGTTTCTTTCATGAGATGGTCATCAATCCTTAAGTATCATAGTAAGTAATTCGTGTGTATGAGATACATACAAGTGAGATACGAATTATTGTTCTTTGATACTTAGAACTTGTCACAGTGGATGATGAGACTGGATATCTCATCAGGTTTACGCTGTAGCATGATTAACTACCATTGGAAGGAGTGATTAATCTCAATCACTAGAGTGTAACTCTTAGTTAATATGCTAGTGCTTATAGTGCATTGACGGACCTGAGCTTTCCTATTGACACTCAAGACTGTCAAATGGTCGATAGGAACTCATAACTTGTATAAGGTACGTGTTCTCAATCTTGAGACGATTATGAACACATACTGTGGATATGGCTGTTTTGACTTACCAATCAGTGAGGTCTATAGAAGATCAACATCTGGGTATCTTGGGTATGTCATGTTCATAGGGTTGTGAACATATATTGTCAAGATAGAATCTACCCTCTGATTCAGAGTAAGCATTCCCTTGAGAATGTCACCAAGTTGAATACTAAGAACTGCAGTCTTGTTGATAAGTAGTTATCAACATGTTTGGTAATCATGAGTGGTGAATGGGACTCAAAGAATATAAGAAGTAATCATGATTCAGGTTGACAGTGACCATTTATCTGACTACCTGAATATGATTGCGAACGCTGAAGGTAGAGGGACATTAGTACAACATACAAGTCTCGTTATCGCTTTGGATATGTTCTTTTGCGTTGGAGTTCGACTATCGTTTTATAGTGGAGTAAATGCTAACTGATCAGTTAGTTAGTTTGCTGATCAAAGAGTTTGATCATGGTAATTAACAACTGATCAGAGTCAACAATAAAGAACCTAGGAGGTCCCACTCTTAGCTCCGCTAGGATACTTGGAAAGGCACATGGGGATCTTGTCAAGGCAGGCTCGATCGATCGAAGTTGGTTCGATCGATCGAAGTCATGGCAGGTTCAATCGCTTGAACATGGTTCGTTCGATCGATCGATCGAGGCCACTTCGATAGGTCGAACATTAGGTTGGTTCTGGGAATCTATAAATAGGACAGCTGCGTTCTGGAAAAGAGGTTCGTCATTTTTAATGTCAGAAGCTACAGAAACTATTTTAGAGCCCCAAACCTTCTCCATCCTCCCTATTAGAGATCCCACCATCTCTAGCCTCTCTGGGAAGCATTCATAGGAGACATACGGGTAAAGACAACCTAGTAGAGGCTGCTATATCACCAAGAAAGAAGAATATCATAATTGGGTTCAACCCCTGAGGTATATTTCTTCTCCCTCTTGTTAGTACGCATCTATGGAATTGACGAGTAGTAGATCCTGGGCTACCAATAAGTTTTTGTAACTTGTTCTTTTCGCTGCGCATTTAAAATAATTTTTAAACCTAATTTTCCTTCACAAACATGTTGATAACTACTTATCAACAAGACTGCAGTTCTCAGTAATCAATTTGGTGACATTATCAAGGGAATACTTACTCTGAATCAGAGGGTAGATTCTATCTTGACAATATATGTTCACAACCCTATGAACATGACATACCCAAGATACCTAGGCGTTGATCTTTTATAGACCTCACTGATTGGTAAGTCAAAGTAGCCATATCCACAGTCTATGTTCATAACCGTCTCAAGATTGAGAACACGTACTTATACAAGTTATGAGTTCCTATCGACTGTTTAACAGTCTTGAGTGTCAATAGGAAAGCTCAGGTCCGTTAGTGCACTATAAGCACTAGCATATTAACTAAGAGTCACACTCTAGTGATTGAGATTCATCACTCCATCCAATGGTAGTTAATCATGCTACAGTATATACCTGATGAGATATCCAGTCTCATCATCCACTGTGATAAGTTATAAGTATCAAAGAATAGTAATTCGTATCTCACTTGTATGTATCTCATACACACACGAATTACTTACTATGATACTTAAGGATTTACAATCATCTCATGAAAGAAACATACACAATGAAATGTAAAGCTAATATCCATATATTAAAATGTCAATGTCTCATACATAAAGTAATGGTTTGAGGGCACAAACCCAACAGCTAGCACCCTATCTAAATCTCTTAATTTTCTAAACAAACTATAGGCTTGTACTCCCTGCAGTTTAATTTGATCTTATTCTTGTTTCCCTTTGTAGATACATCATATGCACACAAACATAGAGTCGGGTTCAAGGCATATCTTGAGCGGAACACCCAATTCGGATCATCTATAGTGTTGTTACGAGTCTGGCAACTTTAACCATGAACTGTTGCTCCTTTCTCGCTTCCGTGTACTCTCTTATTCTTCGTATTGATCATAGGAGACACTACTAGAACGATCACCGTTAGTATCATGAGCTAAATCCCATAGCTCCATGGTGATGGCCTAGAGAGAGAAAAGGTGAGAGAGAGGCTGCCAAATTGCTTAGGATGATAGTATATGTGTGTTTATATCATATATATATATACACACATATTCACCAAGCCCTAGGGCTCCAAGAGCCAAAGCCTAGTGAACCCGGTCCAATGTATGTGGATGTACCAATAACCCCCCCAATTTCTTACATCTCCCACTCACCCACATAGGGCTTGCTACTAAAACAATCTCTCGAAACAAAACTTCTCATCTCTTCATACAGAGAAATAGAATGTGCGACCTTACAAGAAGAAAGTACAGCGACATGAGTGTAATGCCAAATCATCACCATAACTAGCAAGACACATCACTCAGAAGCAATTTCTTGACTTTAATCAGTGAATTTGCTCGAGAATCAAGATCCAATTTTAATTGGAAAGACCTTTCTTTATTTTCAAAAAAAAAAAAAGAGGAATTGATTTCAAAAATGGAGCAAAAATTTTGCAATTTTTATTCAATGCAATTAGAACTGATCCTAATGATAAAAAAATAAGAAAAAAACCTATTGGAAGAAAAGAAACCATTCAAAAAGTCCCTCGATGGTCATACAAATTAATCAACGAGTTGGAACAACAGAAAAGAGAAAATCAAGAAGACGTGCTGGTGGAGCAGTTCGTTCAAGAAAAGCCAGACGTGTAGTGATTTTTACTAATAATAATAACCAACAGAATTATGATATTGATACCAAGGATACTGACAATCTTGATCAAACAGACGAAGTGGCTTTGATACGTTATTCACAACAATCGGATTTTCGTCGAGACATAATCAAAGGTTCTATGTGCGCTCAAAGGCGTAAAACGGTTATTTGGGTACTGTTTCAAGCAAACACACATTCTCTTTTTTTTTTGGACAGAATAAAAAAATCCCTCCTTTTTTCTTTTGATATTTCCAAATTGATGAAAGTAATTTTTAGAAATTGGATGGGTAAAAATAAAAAGGCAGAATTAGAAATTTTAGATTATACCGAAGAACCAAAAAAAGAAGTGTGGAGAAAAGCGAAGGACAAAAAAGAGGAGAACAAAATAAAGGAGAAAGCGCGGATAGAAAAAGTAGAAGCATGGGATACCATCCCCGTTTGCTCAAGTAATAAGAGGTTCGATGTTAGTAACTCAATCAATTCTTAGAAAATATATTCTATTACCTTCATTGATAATAGCTAAAAATATTGGACACATGTTATTATTGCAATTTCCTGAGTGGTCTGAGGATTTAAAAGAAGGGAGACTTAATATGTAGTTCATTATAGCCACCCTTTCTAGAAATTGGTCCCTAGTATAACACAACTTAATAATTAGTCCCTAGCCTATTTTGAGGACCAAAATACCCCCATATTAGATATATATATATGTGGTAACTGTCCAGGGCTGGTCCCGAGTATTTGGAGGCCCGGGACGAACTACTAAAATGGAGGCCCTTATACAGGGGTTCGGGGGCAGTGCCCCCGAGGTGATTATTTGGGGGTCTACTTATACATAATTGACAATTTTTTTAGGGTTTACTTATACGTAATTGGCGATTGTTTTGGGGTCAACTTATAATATGAGTCTATTTGTGAAACTTAAACATTATATGGTGTCTTTCAAAATTCTAGAGGGGCCTATTTCTAAAACTCAAAAAATTCTTACACTAAAAGTGTAATTTTCAAAATTCTAGGGGCCATTGTTTTTTAGTTTTATATACATGTATATCAATATATATGTAGATGAGACACTAAATTGGGCCTTGGGGAGGCCTCAATGTAAAATAATAATAAAATCTCAAGGCAAAAATGTAATTATGAAAATTTCACGGGGGCCCTCAAAATTTTGTGAACTTTAGTGGCCCGGGACGGTTACCCCTTTTGCCCGCCCTTTTGGGCCGACCATGTAACTGTCATCCAAATCTCACAATTCAAGTCTTCCTCCAAATCTCTCTCTCTCTCTCTCTCTCTCTCTCTCTCTCTCTCTCTCAAGAAAAGCATTAGGTTTGTGAAGAAGACGGCGGTGATTCATGGAAATCTTTTGTATCATCACATGAAGAAATTAATAAGTAACAAGAAGTACTACAAAGGATACAAAATAATCCTCAACAAAAGCAATGATCGAAAGCCCGTCCCCACGTGGATATTTTCTGGTGTATGTAGGTGAAGACCACAACAAATATGTGATTCCAATCTCATGTTTATCTTCCATAAGGTTTTAGGCTTTGCTTAATGAGACATGCTTCGATGAAGCACGTGTCGCCGTGACATGCTTCGATGAATGCTTCCCAATCAGTGCTCGCCTTTTTTTTTTCCTTCTTCCCATTAATTGAAATTTTTTTGGTTGTTATTCCAAAAATATGTATTTGTAAAACGTCTTACAAAAAAAGGTGAGAAATTTCTCTTTGAAAATGAACCAAACAAAAAGGTGAGAAATTTCTCACTAACTACTCTATGTTTGTATGCCCGTACTTGGGTTAACAATGGGTACTTCTCACTTTTAGTATTTCTGTGACTAAACCGTGAAAGTTTTGTTGTATGTATGAAATTCTCACTTTCTGTTATATGAATTTCTTTTTTTTAGTGAGAATTTCTCACTTTCAATAAGTGAGAATTTCTCACTCTATCATAATAATTTCCACGTTTAAAAAAATGAGAAATTCTCACATTTATTAAGAACTCAACAAATCGATGTGATACGTAAAAAATCCAATGATTTGATGATGCACATGATTCCTTGTACACATGCTATGAACATAAAAATCATAAAATTGAGAAACTTCTTCTACAGTCGAAGTGAGAAATTTCTCACACTTTACTTTATGATTGTTAAAATATGTCAAAAGTGAGAAATTTCTCACTGTTTGACTGAGAAATTTCCTAATATAAGACTGAGGAAGTGAGAAATTTCTCACTTTTTTTATTGACATGTACACGATTCCTTCCTTTTAAAGAATTTTAATTAAATTAGGAGACCACAAATTTAGGTAACTCCATGATTTTAGCAATCATAACTCCACAAATCCATAACTCCTAAATTTAAGTTGCAGTTACCGTATCTAAATATAATAAAACATATCTATTAAAAATCAACTTAAAATATGCATCAATACAAAATACCACACTTCTTCACGAAATTCTCACATGTTAACAAGTAAGAGATAAATTTGTCACCAACGCACGTAATTTAGAACTCTTGAAAATCAATGACAAATTTATCCCAAACGTGCTTGTATAATTATAACGAACTAAATTGTTAATACATAACAGGACCAGCAATCTGCATGTATACACATACATAAATCGTTAATACATAGCGTGGTAAAATGTTATAAAAACACGAATATACTCAATAAATGATGAGAAATCTCTCAAGAAATAAGAGAGAAAAACTTTGATCGTTAACAAAAGTAAAAAAAATCTCACAATACGTGATAAATTTGTCCCAACGTAGTATGTTTTCATACCTTCAGCACAAAGATCTTACGATTGATAACGAAAAAGCAATCGAAGAAATTTTTAGATAATCACGGTTTAAAGAATACAAAATATTTTTAATTATGATTAGATCCCTATCCTCTGTCTCCATATATTTCAATTCAAACTAACATTTAAAGCACCCACAATCAACTCCTTGATTTTAGGAGTCCATAAATCCACAACTCCTCAACTTCTGGTATAATGAATATATATACAATAACTAAAAATAAACCAGATTTAAATTCATTTCTATATACAAAGCAATAAGGGTATAATGGTAATAAAAAAATCAAAAATTAGGGAAAGGACTAATTCCTGCACTACCAACCAAGTTGGGGATTAATTTCAACACTACCATAATTAATAGGTCTTAGTATACTATTCCTGAACTATAAGGGACTAAACATTATATTTCTATTAAAAGAATGGAATAGAGAAATGCATGTTAAATGTACCTATAACGGTGTTCAATTATCAGAAAGAGAATTTCCAAAAAAATGGTTAATAGACGGTATTCAGATAAAGATCTTATTTCCTTTATGTCTGAAACCTTGGCACAAATACAAGCTACGATCCTCTCATAGATATCTAATGAAAAAGAAAGGAAAAGGGAAAAAAGAGGATTTTAACTTTTTAACAGTTTGGGGAATGGAAGCTAACCTTCCTTTTGGTTCACCCCACAAATGGCTTTCTTTTTTTGAACCCATTTTTAAGAAACTTGAAAAAAAAAATTGGAAAATTTTAAAGGAAGTATTTTCTAGTTCAAAGATTTTTAAAAGAAAGAACTTCTCGTGTATGTCTTAGACGGTTCAACCACACCGGGCACAGCATTCTCAATCCCTCGGTGAAAAGAAGTGATGCACCACCTCAATGTAATGTACTCATGACACATTAGTAACAAAATACGATTGTCGCAGGCCTGCTAATGAGTCACAAAATATGGTGTGTTATTGAATGGTCTTCCCTAGGCCCTCGTGTCAATCCGACTAACTTGACCGCTTGCCCAGACACACTCTATAGAACGGAATTATCTCTTCGTCCTAGGATAGCATGCTAAAGTAGCTGTCATCAAGCGTCCTCTTCATTATATAGTCTCAGGTAGTGAAGGCAACCAGTTTGTGTCACACCCCGGAATCAACAAGGTAGTCCCAGGTCACGTGGCACGCCATCAAAGCTTACCAACAATGATTAAAGTTCCTGAAAAAGACTTAATAAAAGTTTTGCTCCAAGAAAACCAACTTCCAAATAGTGTTTTAAATGTTATTTAAAACACGTGCCCAAACACGCCTTATCGACTTTTGTTTTCAAAAGTAACATTTTTGTAGGTCAAAGTGTCCCTAAAGGTACCCCCATACCTAATTAGAAGTTGTTCCGAACATTGAAAGAAGGCAAAGTTTCGTGCAGGGGGTATTTCGACCAGTCGAGCTGCCCCGTTCAACCGGTCGAATGGAGTCTGGGAAAAACCTAACCTCCAAAAGACCATATTCATAATTGTCGGCATTTTTTCGCAAACACCGTTAATTACCGGCGCTTCCCTAATAAACGTCGTTAATTTTCGGCGCTTCCGCGACAAACGCCGCTAATAAATCAATACCTATTTTATCAAAAGAAACCAAACCATTTCAAAACAAGTCAATTCAAAAGCTTTGTTAAACATTCTAACGACTTGCAAAAACATACACATCATTTATACAACAACCACAAACCCCTCCTGGATTACAAGTACCAAAAGTAAAAGATTCACACGTCTCGGCAAACTAGGTCCTAAGGCGAACCATGTTCCGTACTCGTATATATAGCAAGTCTTATTACAAGCCACATGGTTAAATAATCAGCATAAGTTAAACACATATTACAAATGTGGTACAAGTTCTATAAACATAAGGAGCTCCCGGTCCTTCCTTGCCTCATTGTCCGCGATTCTCTCCTCCAATCCTTGCCCCTGAATGGTTATTTATATAACCACAGATATTTGGATTTGTTTAAGATAATGCTTAGTGAATAATATCAATCAAGCACACGTATGACAATTATGTTCTAATCCATCATAACATATAACAATTCGGTCTCTAGAGAATAAGTGCACATTCACTGATCCAAAGTCTTAAGACTCAATCACGACCCATGCCCCTTCGACATGTCGCGTTAATGCCTTTTTTGGCAAGTGACCGTCGCCACTACTAATCCTCTCCCTTCGAGAGGGCGTCTCTCGGTGAATTAGCATAAATCCCCCTTTAACCAACATAGGCATATAAACATGGTTATTTAATACATATCACCATGCTTTTTATTTCAACATACCTTGGGCCTACTTTATACATGAGTTTTGCCCAATATGAACTACACACGGTATCTACATAAAGTCCCTAGCATATCAAATGTATTAAACCATAGAACCATCCAAAAATCAAGATTGATATCACTCACCTCAAACAATTTGCTTAAGAACGTGAAATAGAAGTTCACCTATACACCGGGTTCGATTCCTACACAAATTCGGCCAATTTTGGATTATGGGTCCTACATGGGCCCCCAAGAGTCTATCAATTAAACTCAAAATAAAAGACAACTATGTGTAGGCCTTACCTATACGAGTTCAAAACCGGTCTCGTATTGAAGATTGAAGATCGTTTGCTACTCGAATCGTCGAGAAAACCGCCAAAGTTCAAGAACTCTCAAGCGCGCTCTCTCTATATATATAATATATATTAAAGAAGAGAAGAATGAGTCTTCTCTTTCTCTCTCCTCTATATAATATCTAAACCCTATTATGGGTATTCTAGTAAAACCCCCACTAGTTTTAGTTCATTTTAATTACACCCCCACTAGTTATTAAACTAACTAGTTAACTACCCAAAAGTATTTGAGTATTCATCCAAGTCCTGCATGGGTCGCACACGTGGTCCCACATACAAATTACACGAAGTTACTAATTAGCCTACTAATTATGCAGCGTGTACAATTTCATCCTCACCAGGTATCTAATGACCTCAATGAGTCGTTATCAATAATATAATAATCAATTATATTCACATATGCCTAAATAAACACTTAAGCACATAATTATGAGTTATTACTCATTTTCCAACCGTAGGGAATTCTCACATGCTCAACTTCTGGACTGCTTTCAAGGCCAAATACTGGATTCTCAAAAGACAGCCCTAACAACTAGTGAGTTATCACTCACTTCACACGTGTTAATTAATGCAACAATGAGCATACCATGCATACTAAAATAATATAATTAAATACCACGGGAGCGGGTATGACAGTTTGTAGGATAACCAATGTCTTGGATATGCTGCGTGGCTCACACAACAATGAAGAAGAATTAATTCATTGCTCCACAGTCGATCACAAAAGCACATATAGTATGATATGTATGCTATGGCGTTCTTCCATAAAAATGGGCATGTCACTCTGTGTTTGAAAAAACAAGTAATTCCATATGAATCATAGTCTAGACGTTACACAAAATGTCCAACCTGAGTCTTCCAGCACAGTCTCCCCTTCTGGCACCCATCTGAAAACTCACATTCGGCTATAAACAGGCTACATAGAGTCGTGGGATCTCTCTATGTTCGACCAAATATAAAGGCCTCATTGTAGCTCCATCTCAGGCGACATATAGAAATAATAAGGGTTTATATCTAGCCCGTTGTTCTTACACTGTGTAGATATAAGTGTTCAAGCTCGCTTTCTAAGCGCTATGGACACACATGTCCTAGCTAGCTATCTAAGCGCCATGAACACAAATATCTCATCTTGGTCGCCATCTAAGTGCCACAGACACACATGTCCTAGTTCGCTATCTCGGCACCAAGGTGAATCACCCATGTGAGCAGGTCGATTCAAGCCCGATGACATATTAGAAATGTGCATTCAATCCAATCATATAACAAATATATATATATATATATATATTTGGAAACCAACTAATTTTTAAAATTTAAAAAAAAAGAATAATAATGTCAATAACATAATAAAATATCTAAGCACATCAAATCCCCCAGTGGAGATGTGTATCAAGATAACTTCCCTTCGCGCAAACCACATCTCAAATGTGACAAAAACTAATGTCTATGTGCTTGATGGGTTTTTGAGATCTTTTGCAAATTTTCAGGCTTATGTGCTATTACCATAGATTAGCACAACCTCATCGCTTATGAGGTAAAGAGCCTAGCCACTGCAAAAACTCTTCAACCAAAATAGCTTCTCGAACAGCTACAGAGCACACCATATATTATGCTTCCATTATGGACAGCATAAGGCAAGGTCCACAATCCTACGAACATATCGCAAGATCCTCTTCACTACTCTCTAGTGATGGGACCATGGTTGGTATGGCAACGACTAATTAAACCAACCGCATAGCAGACATCTGACCGAGTACACACATTAGCATACTTCAGATTCCCTATTGCGGATGTATATGGCAAAATGGACATTTATTTCCTCTTCTCATTATTCTTAAGACATTGATCTAAGGTCAAGGTGAGTCCCTTAAAAATTAGGATGTCAGTGGGTTTACAACTCTTTATGTGAAAACGTTCAAGAATCATCGAGACAAATAGAGAAGCTTCTGAGAACGATCTTTCACAATCTAAACTCCCAACACATAGTTGGCATCACCCATGTCCTCAATCTCAAACTGAGAAGACAACCACTTTCAAGTGTCGACAATGGAACTCATCTCATTCCCAACTTGAAGGATGTCGTCAACATATAAAGATTTAGAACATTTTTCTTGGACCATTTAATGTACACACATTGTACCACTGCTTAGACGATTACTAGCTTGAGATAATAAATGGAACGTTTGAGAGGACATACTTTTGCCCTCATTCCCCTTGGTCACAAAACCAATGGGTTGATCCAAATTTATCTTGTCATTTTATCTTCATTGAGAAAATTAGTTTAAACATCCAACTGAAAAATTTCTACAACTAAATGTGAGACAATTGCTAGGATAAGGCGAATGGAGTCAGATCTCATCCTTTGAGAGAACATATTTCCATGGTCTATACCCTCTCTGGGTACAAACTATCACCACAAGGCACTTGTCAATTGAACCAACTACCTTGCGTTAGATGTTGAAAACACACCTGTCTCCAATAGCCTTACGCACAGGCAAAATATCAACTAACTCCCAGACCTTATTCGCGTCCATAGAGCTCATCTCATTTGTCATAGAAACGATCCACTCAACTTTAGCAGACAAAGAAAAGTGCTTCAATAAAAGAAGCAGGCTCATCATCATCCACTTGTGCACACATATGTACGCATATGAAAATGTCTTCCTCAATTTCAAAATAGTGAAAGGGAACTTTTTCCTCATCACCTATGGTATACTACCTGAGAATCTTGAGTTCCTAGTGGTGCACTCCCACTATCTTGTAGACTCCCACTAGCGTCTAGCGGTGTACTCCCACTCAGCTAAAGACTAGAACCATTTTCTAGCAATTATTGGATGTAGAATCGCAATCTCCCCACCCTCGCTTAAAGATGGTATGTTGTCTTCAACACCCTCCAAATCATAAAGGTTACGATATCTCTTAGTATTTTAAATCCTGGGGAAGTCATTTTCAATATCATGTGACACCATTTCTATCATTCTTATACCCGGTTGTTCATGATATGTAACATAGCCTGTCAAGCTATTAGAATACCTTATAAAGATGTACTTTCTAGCTCTTGGGTTTAGTTTCTCACACTTATGCAAGGTATAGTGAACATAACCTTCTGAGCCCTACAGGCACAAATGCTCCAAAGTGAGCTTTTCGCCTTTTCGTAGCCCATAAGGGGTAGAAGGAACTTACTGAGAAGAGGCACTCTAGTATATAGGTAATAATCAATATTACATCCCTCCCAAAACAACATTGGGAGGTTGACTTGCGCCATCATAGTCCTAGCCATATCTAGGAATGTCTTATTCCTTCTTTCTGTAACACCATATTGTTACGGAGTTTCCAGAATAGGAAGTTGTCTGCGTTTTCCCTTTTTTCCTCACATAGTTCCCTGAACTGATTAGATTTGTACTCGTGATCCTCATATCGCGCAAAATAATCTATAAAAGTGAAAAAAAAATTAAGAAGCGCCATGATGTGCCTTTACAACCATAGGTCCACAGATATCTGAGTGAACTAGCTCTAATGCTTGAGTAGCTCTATATAGTCTCTCTAAAAGGATTTTGGCATGCTTTGCCAACTAAGCAAGACTCACACATAGGTAGGTCAACCTTAGCGAGTGGGCCCAAAAGGCCTTCGAGCTAATTAAGTCATCCTATCACATCCTATGCATTCAAGTCCAGCATGCCATGTCTCAGAATCAATGAATAATAGAGGAAACTAGAATTTATTAAAACAAGTAGTTATTCCTAAATAACCATGTCCTAGTAACACTACCACCCCAAAATATCCATCATATTTCCACATAATTAGAAAAACACCTTTGACTGCGCTCTTCCACCGTGTTAACCTTGGGCGCAAACTTGGTAGCCCCACCCTGCCTCTTGGCGAGTTTATCCTTACCATTATGTTTAGGCCCACTAGCCTCGTGCTCACTTCCACTTATGAAAGTTGTGGTCAAGAGTGTACCAATGTGGTTCACCTTACATTTTGGCGCTCCATATTTAGCTCAACATGTCGGGAAATATCAAAAACAAAAATTTAACATTTCTATTGCGGATCATGATTTATTTCCTATGGTCCCGTGAATTAGGCAACGAACTACTCATAGTCCGAAACTGCAGTTCAAGAGTAAAAATGTTCCTAGCAATCTGATATTACGAATCACACTGACATCGACCTTAGATTTTCAATCATCGTGTACTTGGAACGTCCCCTTTACTTTCCCGAACTTCATAACTAGATACTCAATCTAGTAGTGAATGTGCCACTGAAAACAAATTCGAGCTGATCCCACAATTCTTTGGCTATTGGGTAGTACTTACACTACACCATATGGGTAAATTTGTAACGGACAGGTTTTATGATTCGTAACGGGTATACCCGTTACTAATTTGTAACTGACATATCCGTTACAAATTGTGAAAAACCGTTACTAATTGCCATTAATTTGGTTACTTAATTTTTGTAACGGGTGTATTTATATTTGTAACGTTTATATCTGTTACAAAATGATCCCAAAAAATAATAAAATAATAAAATAAGTTTTCAAATAGAAAACCATCGGGCTCTTGTCTTTGGGTTTCCATTAAATGATAGAAATGAGAGATAGAGGAGAGAGAAAGGAGAAAGGTGAAATTAGCCCTAGATCCATACCGCAGACCTCCTGCGGCCGCCACCGACCTCCTACAGCCGCCACCGACCTGACCTCCTGCCGCCACCGCCGACCTCTTGCAGGTACCCTTCTTCTTCTTCTTCTTCTTATGTGGTTCTTCTTCTTCTTCTTCTTCTTCTTCTTCTTCTTCTTCTTCTTCCTCCATCTAAACCTAGATCTAGATTTGTTGTGATCTGTTTTTTAATTTTTTTTTCCATAGCCTTCTTGCGATTTCACCCTTTGCAAAATCAAAATCTTGAGGTCATTTCACTCTCTCTGTCTCTCTATATATATCATCTGTATATCTGTATTACATACAGATATCTGCATATCTATATGTATATCATCTCTGCCACATGTTTCTGCTGAGGGAGAAATTAAAAATCCTTCAACCCTTTACCAAAAGTCATATCAATTGTTCAAGTACATGAACATTTTTTTGTAGGATTTAGGTTTTAGTTTAAGTAAAATCAATTTGGTATGGGTTTGGGTCAACAATTGGAAGGGATAATTGAGGTTTTCACCCAAATTTAGGCAGTATGGGATGAGTAAGGGTTGAATAAGTTGAGTTTTAGTATCAGTTATGATATTCCACATTTTTATTTGTTTCCAGTTACTAGCAACAACCAAATAAGGTATTAGTAAGACCATGGATGAAAATTCCATCCAAGACTTATTGTGGAGGGAACAATTCATTGGGGGATATTGGATAACATCACGAATGAATTTGTGATAGAAGTAGTAGAGTTAACCCTTTAAATTCAGTAGACAAACTTGACCATTGATTGGTCCCGAAAATGGATTCTTAATACTGCTTGGAATGTAGTTTTTAGAAAGCAGACATTAAAACACTTTCATCAATGTAGTTTTTAGGAAAGTAAAATAGTGGTTAGTTGTTGGAGATGAATTCTTAATAGTGCTTGGAATGCTACATGTCTACTTGTATTATTGAATCATAAGCGTCTATGAGGGAAAAATCTGATTTTGTAGGGAGTATAGCTTGATGCCAAATTGATTTCTTTGATTTGTATGAGTTCTTTGTTTCAGCTGATCGGTTGATATTTTCTTTGCTTGTTTTGTGATATTGCTAGTTTTATTGCTGTTTACTAAATTTTCAAAGAACCACCTTTCCTTTAATTCTTTTATAGCTAGCATCTATTTTTGTTCATTTCTATTGCATTAGGTGGATTTGGTACTATCATTATATCATAGGGTTGTTTCAAGGGTGCTTGAAATGACAGAGCCTTCCAAGGTTATTCATGTTCGCAATGTGCATGGGACTAGAAATTTCTTAGGTACATTATCATCTTGGTTGTCTCTCTCTTACTTTATATAGAAATGTAAATGTAGTTGTTGTTCTCTATCTTTTCTAGCTGAGCAAGATTACACTCTTTGTTGTCTTAATAGTTAATATCTTAATAGCTTTGATTTAAGTAACATACAGCTCAGTAAAATAAAATGGTAAACCCACCTCGTAAAAACAACTTCCAGCAAGAGTTTAAGAAATTTAAAGGTTTAAGTGGTCCTTGAATTGGTGTGGTTCAAGTTTCTCGGTAACAAGATTGTTGCTCATCAAATTTATGATTTCAAATGTCTTCAAGTGATGTTAAATATTCAGTTTTTCGCCCTTCTAATGAAATAGATTTTGCTACAAAGAAAAGCTACTAAGATAGATATTACAGTGTATTGACATTGTGCTCGATAAGTTAAACTCCATTTTGACACTTTTTCTTGGTTAAATAAATCATTAATGCAAGGGAGTGCGATGAATAAAAAACTGGAAGCATTTCATTGGTTAATGAGCTATACAATACAGCCACTTTTTTTTCCTCAAGTCTTTTTTTCCTCTTTCAAGGGACGTTGTGGTTATGACTTGTGTAGAAAATGGAGTTAGTAACCATACAAGCATGTTTCAACTTAATTTTACATGGTAGTAGTTTGAATTTTCTCATTCTTGGTTATTGGTCAAAACTGCACTTGTATTGCTGTACGAACTCGTAAGAGTTGCATTCTCAAATCTTAGATTTTGAAATGACTTGTTCGCGTCTCAATAGTATTAAAATCATGATAGTTTGTGTCTTAACCATACAAGCATATTTCAACTTAAATTTTCTACATAATCCTGATAGTTTAAGATCTTTCCACCAAGTTGTGAGTTCGCGTCTCAACAGAATCCATCATTTTTTTTTTCATGACTAGTGATCAGTTGTGCAATTGAAATCATAGATGTTTATTTATTGAAATTTCATATTTTGAAGTTCCTGATCTACCAAAGTATGTTTGGTGGCTAGGTGTAAGAAAAGCATTGTCTCGGTATAAGTTTCTGGATTCTTATAACTATACAAATCTTATGTTTTTCACTTGAACCTTCAAGTTTATTTACTTGAGTTTGTTTTATTTGCAGTCATCTATGTCACAACACAACATTTGCTATACAGTTAATGTTGTTTCTGTTAAATTTTAAAGATAGTGACCCACTATCAAATTTCTTTTCTATGGAGGACATTTACTAAAACATTGATCGATGTTATTTCATATAACACATTTTATTCTTTGCATTTGAGAATTTACTATTTGAGTGAAGTTTTTATTCAATATTCTATAGCACTTCTTAATCTCCAATGTTTTTTGGGGTTGATTTCATTAAATAGACACAAACCAAGCACCCACCAACCAGCCCCAATGAAACCCAATGGACTGCCACAAACCTCGCAATTTGAATAAAACCCAAATACAACCTTGCCTCGAGCCATTGTGGCACACATTCAGCCACCAACTGATTTCTCCACCAAAACAAGCCTATTTTTTGCAGCAAACATGACCGTAGAAAGCAAAAATTATGCAGCAAACATGACCGCATAAAGCAAAAATTCTGTAACAAAGTTCCGCTATAATAAACCCAACACCAGAAAGACCTCCATTTTTCTCAGCAATGAAGATTTTAACAAACAAATAGGTACCCACGAACAAACAAAGGCAAAGGCCTCTTGCATCCAGGCAGTATTATGGATCCTTCTCTGATCTACGACCATTGATAGAATGTGCCCTGGTTTGATTAAATGCTCTGTTCTTTGATATTCTAAGGCAGCTGAAATTGGGGAAAGAAATGGGTTTGGCCCATGAAGATTTTAGGTGACTTAATTCAGAATTGAGCACAGAGCTAGGGGTGAGAATTCTTGTCACACTACTTGTAAGGGAAAGTGCTACTGTAATGAAGGAATTCTCTCAGTCAGGTAACTATTATTACCGATTTCCCCTCTTACGGTTATGTCTAGGTTTTCTCAGTAGATATAAATATAAAGTAATGCTATGCTTCCCAAATTTCTATCCCAAAAGTACTTCCCCAATGATGTGGCAGTGGGGCTGGGTAAATAACTTCCAATCAAAATTCAACAGGTCCCACTGTATTAGACCCGGCTACACTGCCACATCATTTGGGAAGCACTTTGGGATAAAAATTTGCGAAGTATATTTGCTGATTCTGTATTGCATGATCACCATTATCATGGTTTCAATGGGGAAGTATATTTGCTGATTCTATATTTGTTGACTCTTTCATAATTGCATCAACTAATTTTAAAAGTTATTAAGAACAACTCTGTCAAGTCTCATGGTCCATTATCTCGAATTCGATTGCCACCTTGTTTAAATGGGAAAGTTTTGTTCCAACTGTTTTGACATACTTGGAATCTAAATACTGATTGTTTCTATCATTACATGTTATTTCTTCATTACTTGTGAATTGATGAATTTAAAGTCTACACTGCTCTGAATATTATTCTATCGGAAGATCTCTAGACAATCATTGTGTATATAAGCCTAAAATTTAGATTGTAGTATTAATACTAACATAAAATGAACTTGATTTTGTTTCCTCAGTTGTATGTAATTTCTAATATGCGTGTGATATTTTATCCCTCTAGAGTGATGCAGATAAAATTGTTCAAGAAATGGTGGTAAAGCGTCATTCATTTTTAAATGGTGGTAAAGCGTAAATCACAAATTGTTCAAGAAATATAGAATTGACTTAAACACTGTTGGTGGTATTCTAGTTGTACAAACTACAAAGAGCCTTTATATCCACACTAGCAAAATTGCATTCTTTACGCACAGTTTGTTTAGGCGTAAAACATTTGCAATTTTTTTCAGCATTTTCCGTTGTTTGGTTGTGTTACGAAGATTTTCAGGAAAATGAATGTAGCTTCTAATGCTGAAAATAATTTCGGGAAAATTTTTTCGTAAGTCATTTTATAGAACAATGCTTAGAAGTGAAATTCCCAGGTAATCAGATTGCATGTACAGTAATATGTGTGTATATATCTGTGTACACATATTTATGTATATAGAATCATAGATAGTATGTATATGATGTGTATATACTAGGCAGTATGTATGTCCTATACAAACCTATGATATTGCACTAATTACTTTAAAGTTCTAGCTCTGATTTGTTAATGTAAAGGCTGGAAACTCATTTCTCAAACAGAATTTAATCTGGTCTTCAATCATTTGATTGTTAGTTTATGACTTGTGCAGTGTTAGATAGATAGTACATTAATCTTTTGATTGTTAGTTATTACATTCATGTGCACCGTAGCACGAGTCATGTTGGTTCTAATTAGAGGCAAAATTTGGTTCCCATTGGGAAGGTTATATAACTATATGTTTTACAATTCGTAACGAGTATATAACTATATGGACGAATTTTATAATGGATGTATAAAACCAGCAAATATACAACACCCTTACCAAAACAAACCAAACACCCCCCATGAACCTTTTCGATCCTTAGCATGAGGGCTAAAACCAAGATAGATTCTGCCCCAATATTGCAGCAGTAGCAACAGAATTTAAACAGCACTAGCACAACAACAACTATAAACCCTATGATCGGAATAGAACAACCTAGACCCACCCTTTAAATTCTGAGAACATACACTTCACCATGATCCTCCATCCCAGAAGATAGCAAGAGAACCAGAAAAACAAATTGCGATCAACAATGCTCAAAATGAAACGCTGTGGATACCGACATTTAGGGCCCACTTTTAATTTAAAAACAATTTTCAAATTCAAATTCAAATACAAAAAGTCGCCACTTAATTTTTAAAGGAAAATTAAGAAACTATTTTAAAAGCAAACCGATCTTTTACGAAACCAAAGATAAATTGGGTCTGGGGATTATGGAATGAAAGGGGAAGGAGCCCGGCGGACTAAAACACCTCCTTTCATCCTATCTCGTAATAGGTCTCTCAACATCCTTTTTAATCGAATTATTAATCTAAACATGCCCTCAACTAATACATATATACATATACATTACAAAAGCATATTGAAAAGGGTGTAAGATTGCTAACGATAAAATATCATTCAAAATCATGTAATTCAATTAGCAAGCAATATCATATGCAATAGGGAACTAGAGAACTTACCCGGGATCCCTCCGCGAATATTAAACGTGTGATGCATGCAAGAAAATAAAACCTAAGAAAAGGTCTCTAATCACATATACATATAAGGCAAGACCTAAGCTAAGGTGTCGCGCAAGGAGCCGAAAATCAATTAAAATCAAAGAAGTAAATTAAACTAGAGAATGGGTTGAGAAATTGTACCTCAAATGCACTACAAAACAAAGGTTAGTACACATGCCTTGATCAAAAGATATCAAATCATCAAACCTAAGCATCTAGCTTAAATCTATCAAGCAGGAAAAGAATTGACCTATTTATGGATTCCTTCTAATTAGTTGAGAACATATCACCTCTATAGATATGCAAGTCTCAACTAGGAGCCAATGCAATATCCATATAGAGGTAGTATAATCCCAACATGATTATAAGGAACTCACAACTAGGTTCAATTAGGGACAAAACAACCTAGAGCTAGATCCTAATTACAAGTATAAATATACATGGATGAATGCATGGATATGTATAAGGACAAGTTATGAATTATTCACTAACTTGGATCACTTAGCCTCTGGATTTAAGCTTAATTATCATCATTCAAACATGATTTGAGTCCCAAGGCATTAGGAAACCATTTAAGTTAAAACCAATAAGAGTAGACAAAAACAGTGACAGTTTCTCATGAATTACAGAGAGCAGACCAAACTTTCAAAGATAGAAAAACCATACTTCCAACGGTTGGATCTTAATGATTTTTGGATATGATATACCTCTGTGAGTCTAGTTTCTAACCCAAAAAGACAATCAAGGTTTGAACGGTTAGATCTCTGGGAATAAGGAAAACACTAGACATCACTTAGGAATCTGCAACTCTCTGTCCAAAGTTTTTGTATGATTTTCTACAAATAGTAAAAAAATGGGAAACACTTAGATCTTTTTAGGGTATCTTCCTAACACATTAAATGTCTTAGAAAAATTTATTGGAGGTCACAAAAACTTAGTTAAGGTTCTGATTATTAGTTTCAAAACGGACATACTGTTCTGGAATTTTGGACAGAGAGTTGCTTGCTTTGAAATCATAAGACAAAACCATCTTAAACATGGAATTTCATTAAAACAAAAATCACAAAAGTACTTAAGGGAGTTATGAAAATCCTCCAATTGGTCTCATCCCATTCCAATGGACCATGATTTAATGAAAAATCTTTGATCACAATGGGTTTAAGGATTCACTGCACCATGGTTAGATTAGTGTTCATATTTTGAAACCAACTTGATCCATGATTTTAGAGAGGACTAGTATCAAGTATGATTATGATTATTTAGAAAGAAATGATAAAGAGATCCATAGATTTAGCCTTAATGGATTTCCATCATAGATCTCATAATTGGAGACCTAGCAAGAGAACCCTAAGGTCTTACTTTTTTTTTTGTGAATTTTGAATATAAAGTATGAAAATCTACATCTAATTCCTCTCTCAAACAGATGATCATTGAGGAATGTAGGGACATGACATCCTATTCCCCTCTCAAATTAATGATCCTTGGAGGCTAGATGATACCCAAATCTACTCAAATCTCTATGGAATATAGTATGAATTCCATAAGACTCTTAGTATGGAGATCCAAGTCATGAGTCAAGACTTGGATCTCACCAACTATGTGTAGATATGACCATGATCCATCTTAATCTCCATATGAATCATAGGATCATAGAAAACTAAGAAATCAAACTCAAAGGGACACATAAAACCTTATGAATTTCAAAAAAAGGAAAATAGAAATTTAAAATCAAAGTTCGCTTAAGAAAATTCAAAAGAGCCAATTCTTCAATATCAATTCAAATTTTATAAACCCAAGGCTCATTTAGATCCAAGCTAATGAACTACCATGAGATTCAATCACAAATTCTATGTGGTGTGTGATGAAATGGGGTGGGAAGAGAGTTTTTGAAAATGTACAAAAGACCCTAGAACTATGAATTTGTTATTGAATTTGCCTAATTTTACAAAAGGTTGAGAGGTTACCTCTATGACCTCAAGGATTTCTTCTATCTCTTGTGAAGTTCTTCCAAAATCTTCAAATTCTTCTTCAATTCTTCAAATTCTTCAAGAAGAATCTCTTCCCTTCTCCCAATTCTCTCTCTTGTATATATATAACTTTTGTATATATTAATTTTGATTCAAAAGCTCAAAGAGTCCCTTATAATGGAGATGAAAGTCTGTTTATATAGACTAACATTACAAGGTTAAATGGGAAAATTCGGGTGAAAACCCATGTGCAAAGTTTTCTTCTAGAATATATGAGAAAAACAGACTGTTACAGTGCGCGGCACTCGACGACTTGTCTGCGGCACTCATTGAATGCCGAGCGGCACTCTCAGAGTACCGCCAGCTTCGCCACGTGCCACAGCTAACAAAATTCCTGCCTTTTTTAATTTTCAAAATATATATTAACACAAACTTAATTAATAGTAAAATATATACTAATGTACTTATAATTGTAATGTACTTCATTAAGATATATCCATATGCATAGTATATACTTTAATATATCATTTTGTTTCTTTCTTTTTTTTCTTTTCTTTTCTTCTATCATTTTCTCTCTTCTTTTCAAAACTCCTTTTCATTTTTTCTTTTTATTTTCTTTTCAAAAAAACTTCATATCCTATTTTTAAGGATGAACCCCTAGACTGACTTTCTCATACGTTCTTCAATGTTCGGGTTTCTCCCGAACACCCAATTTTCTTTCTTTCATTTCCAATTTTGAAACTTAATTTGGAGAATCTTCGAATTTCGCCGGTCATCGTCATCATCGGTCTTTAGAGGTAACCAATCCCTGGATTTGACGTTTGGTCAAAATCGGGGTGTCTACAAATGCCCCTTGGATGAATTTCGACATTCAAGCATCACCATTGAAAACTACAATCCTCCCAAGAGAAGTGCAGAAATTTCCCATAAAACAATGTAACGATTCATATCTAGTCACTCCTATTTAAGTTTCACTTTTGTCACTCCTGTTTTGACAAAGTTTTTATTTCTTTCACTTGTTTGATTTTCTATTTCGATATGTTTTGACAAAGTTACTATTGCTTTCTCTTTTAACATTTGGGTATTGCTTTTCGATCTAGAAATTTACATAAATCTCGACCATTGGGATGACAAAGCTCAGTCATGCATGAGCTATGCCTTGAAACCAATTATTTTGATCTAGATATATCTTCCACTTGATTGTATGAGCCATCTAATATGGGTCTCTCTACTACACATACATGACCAATTATTTTGATCTAGATATATCTTCCACTTGATTGTATGAGCCATCTAAAATGGGTCTCTCTACTACACATACATGACCAAAACACTCATTGTTTTTTGGGATGACATTCTCACCAATTCTAAGGAAATTGTGTAATTTGTTATTTGCAATTTGTTTTTAAAATTTTAACTATTCAATCTTCTCCTTTTACCCATAGGTTGGTTGGGATGAATCGACTACAGGAGAGAGGCAGACACGTATATTACTATGAAAAGAGGGGGGTGGTACCCATGTTCGCTGAAAATGTATTAAACTTTTATATATTTAGGTCTAAATATTTGGTTTAAATTTTGCTTATGAAAAGATATAGATTTTGACAACTCTATTGTTCAACATTTAGCACTTGCACATTAAGGCAATTGCATTATTTGAGTTATGAATTTGAAATTTTCAACACTGACTTTGTAGGTGTTTCAAACAAGATTTTTTAATTGGGTATGATCCCAATTAACAATATGGCGAGTTTCACATTGACTTTCCCTTATTTATTAATATAATTTGATTATTATTTTTTCGTGATTGTTTTTTTCTAACACCATCATTGATTATGATGAAAAACAGGGTGGTAATGATTCAAGGGCAATGAAAAAGGAAAAGACGAAGCAATTGTAAATAGTTAAGTTGATGAACTTGGTCATGGACAAGGAGATTTGTGTATTTTATCTTTCTTGAGTTAATTTCATGTATAAGAAGTAATGTAGTTACACTAAGAACTTGGGTATGGACAAAGATTTGTAAGATGAAGCATTTTGTATTCTACTTGTATTTGGTATAGATTGAGCTTGTTATTTTTGTGTTTGTATGGATTATTATGATTGTTAATTAGGTGTAAAAAAAATTTATTTGGGGAATTTATGAAATACATTTTTTTATTTTTTTTAATTAAAAATTTGTAACGGGTATATCCGTTACTACTTTTATGCATTTTGGAAATTAGTAACGGATATAACCATTACTAATTCGTTACAAACTGTTAGTATTTTTTTTTCAAAAAATCAAAAAGCTTGATATCTATCCGTTACTAAACTAATTTGTAATGGGTATAACCATTACAAAAATTATATCAATAACGGGTATATCCGTTACAAAAATCTGTTACTAATTAGTAACGGATACATCCGTTACAAATTTGCAACACCCTATTTGTAACGGTTATATCCGTTACAAATAATTTTTGTAACGGATATTCCCGTTACAATTCGGGCCAGTGTTATACTTCCCAACAAGATCATGGTGCATACTACTTATCACAAAGCGCGTGCTATGATCCTACTCGACGCTATGGGCTTTCAAGGTTATAACGATGTTGGACCTGAGCCCCATTACTCGATTGAATAGGTTGGACCATAGAATAAGTTTAAAGCCCATAAGCTCTTACTCATTCTATAGGTATGTTACTTTGCAGTGCCATATTACAAAATTAGTCCCTTGTAAACTTGTTATCTTTATAAAGATTAACAGGTGTGGTTTGAAAAATATTTGAGAGCATGTGCAAGGGATTGACATATTATTTGCTCATTTCATAAAGTTTATTTTAAAATCCAACTACAAATGAATTTTTTCCTTTTTACAATTTAAGACCAAAAAATTTGCTATTGCTCATTAACCAAATCTTAATTTTGTAAATCATGCGCATAGATCCCCACGTGGGTCCGAATTGACAACTTAGAGCTCATGCTAAGGTAATTCAAGTGTATGATGTATGAACAAAGAAAATCATCCCTTTACAAATAGTCTTTTCCAATACTTAAGAAATTTAAACATTCATCCTCAAATTGCATTTATAGCCATAAAAAATAGGGATGCTTTGTTCATATACATACATGGAAACAACCTTAAACATACATCGTGAGGACACAAGCTCCATAAATTGTCAATTAATTGCCCATTCATTTGATTCAGATTAATGCATTAATCACATACATTAAGCACTCATTCGGTCTATTTAAAAATGAATAGACTAATCTGTTACTCTGTTTAAGGAGGAGGATTAAAGGCCTCGGGTCATCCAATCACAAATAACAATAATTTAAATATGACCAACAATGCAGTGAGCCTCTAAGAAATAATAAAATGCAATGAACTTATTCATTGCTAAGCCCGAATAGCTCTAATAAGCTAAGCAAAATCAATGAAAAATGCTGGATTTTTCACTAATTTTAACACAATTTTAGATCTTAAAATACATTTTAAAACCAATTAGTTAAGCGCTTTTAAATTAGCAAATAAATTTAAATCCTCATGGAAAAATTTGAATAACCAAAAACTGATTTTTCATAATAAATAAAAAAATCAGAATTTTATCAACACCCAAAAAAATATTTTGAACCAATTTAACAAAATAAATTGATCTAGTTAAACAAAATTAACCATGAGCAACTAAATTTCCAAAAAAAAAATTTTGAGCAAATTGTTCTCCAAGGCTTTTCAGTGGTCTAACATGGTGTTCTAAACACCCCATATTAATTTTAAAAATTAATAGTCTATTTTGGCTATTTTAAACAATAAAAAATATGCCCATATTGTGTTAATTCCATGAACTAATAATCAAAAAAATGTTTTAAGCAATTTTAATACATGTACAAAAATACATAATTATATGCTCTAAAATATTAATATGATTCAGATAATTTATAAAAATTATCTATGGGTCCCACAAATTTTATATGATCTCAAAACAATGTCCCTTATGTCCCTTATTAATTACAAAAATTAATAACGTATTATGATATTTTAAGCAATTAAATAAATATTCATAAACATAAATTACATGCTCTAAAATGCCATAAATACATGATAATTTATCAAAAATTATCTTAGAGTCCCTTACAGTGTACTAAACACTATATAAAAATTTCAATAATTGATAATAATAATTGGATAATTTAAGCAATTAAAAATAATGTTGCAAAAAACATGATTTAATGGTCTAAAATGTCACAAAGATTGGAGATAATTACTAAATTTTTTCTCAACACCCCCAGCAGTATACCATAGACTGCATATTAATTCCAAGAATTAACATTTTATTTTGGATATTTTAAACAATTAAAAATACGTATAAAACATATCTTTTAAGTTCTAAAATACCAAAAACGATGAAGTAATTTCCTAAGAAATTATTCTGGGTCCCACTCTGTGTCCATAAGTTAGGAAAAATAAAATTTTATTTTTCCAGAATTTTAAAACAATTAAAACAGATTTATTAAACTATTAAAAACATAATTTTTATTTAACAGAAACTGTTTTAAATGCAAAATGATTAAAATATTTTCTGGAATAATTTTATAAAAAAAAATTATTAAAATAATATGGCCGGAGTGGGATGCACACCCACCGGAGAGAAGGATAGCTGGCCACCGGCACCGCCGCACGCGCAAAACGTGTCACCGTGCGCGTGGTGGTGAGCTGGTAAGGGTCTTCTTCTTCCCTGAAAACCCTATAATAAAAAATTAAAAAATAATAATTAAAAAAAAACGCAGCAAAATGCTACGCGACCCCCCTATGTTTGCAAGCTCGTATCTCCTTCAATATTGATCCAAAGTTTATAAATCTTATATGGTTGGAAAGCCCTCCGGACATAGAACACGATCATGTCCAAAAACAGAGGGTTTTCAAGTGTGGATTGTCCAAAAAAAAAGTGTGCAAAGTTTGGAAAAAAAACTCGATTTTTAAAAACTCAGAAATTAGGTTTTGCGACTTCTCCTTCGTTTGAGATAATCAACCAATGGAACTTTATGGGGGAACTCTAGAGACTATATGGGACACAACCATATCAAAATTCGGACTTCTATTGCAATTTAGATGTAGACCCACTTCAAAATTCATTTTTAGGGTTTTAAAGTAAAAGCTTCAATAAGCTTTAATGGCAGATAGTTTTGGGTTCAAAACGGGTGAACAACCTATAGGCTTTGATACCAATGTAGATAAATCATATGCACACAAGCATAGGGTCGGGTTCAAGACATAGCTTGAGCGGAACACCCGATTCGGATCGTCTACGACGTTGTTACGAGCCCGACAACTTCAACCACGAACTGTTGCTCCTTCCTCACTTCCGTGTATTCTTTTAATCTTCGTGTTAATCATAGGAGTCACTAGTAGAGCGATCTCTATTAGTATCACGCGCTAAATCCCATAGCTCTATGGTGATGGCCTAGAGAGAGAAAACGTGAGAGAGAGGGGAGAGAGGCTGCCAAAATGCTTAGGATGATATTAGTTGTGTGTTTATATCATATATATATACACACACATGTTCACCAAGCCCTAGGGCTCCAAGAGCCAAAGCCCATTGGACCCGGTCCAATGTATGTGGGTATACCAATTACCCCACAATTTCTTACACCCTTCAATAAGATTGGAGGGCAAATTATGTGAGAAAATCATACATGCATTAACTATATTATAAAAAATATATACGTTGTGCCAAAACAACGTCAAAATAAAAGTAGATAATATGAATTTGGTTGCCTCGATTGCTTTTCCTGCAAATATGCCGATTTAGTTAACAATGCACAAGTCTTATTATGCTTCGTTTTACATTCTCTAAACTTGCAGTGCTTTTCAATAGAGAACCTCTTGAGTTTTTTAAAACCTAAGAGTGGTATGAGACAAGGTAATCCTATATTCCCTTACTTATTTGTGCTTTCCTATATTCCCTTACTACGTAATATACACAAGTTACAAAGGATAAACAAGAAATTTTTTTTGAAATTGTGGACTATGAAAACATATGCAATCATAAACCACATTCTTACAAAGCATTTATTTTTGTCTTCAAACGCTTTGAAATACACAATAAAACATATAATGGATAGACAAATCTTATGTATTGTAATCGACAAAGGTTATGTTTGATTCTCATTTCAGAATAAAAATGAACACTATTGGTACAACCCAGTATGAAATTTCTCATAGTTTTTTTTTTACCAATCAACTTGAATTTTTTGCTCATGAATGAGGAAATTATAATCTCAGTGTTAAATTTTACACTAATGACGAAGTATCATCTCAGTATTTTTACATTGACATTGTGTATAAAATCACACTCACACTTGCACAATGCCCTTGTGAGAAATTTAACACTGTTAGTGTTAACAAATCAATATGTGAAATTTAACACTCAAGATGCTTTTTAGCACCAGCTTGAATTTTTTGCTCATGAATGAAAAATTGTCATCTTAGTGTTAAATTTCTTACTAATGACCGTGTGAGAAAGAAATTTAAAAATCTACACATTAATCACATTTGTTTTTGAAAAAAATTATTTGTTGTAGGTGATAAATTTATCACTCACAACAGTGTGAAATTTCATACTATAATACAGTGAAAAATCTGTACATTTTATTCCAATAATGTGAAATTCGATATTGTTAGGCCATTCAAACATCTGAGGGGAACTCTATAGTGCATAGGGGACATTCAAATACTCACAGAAATTTCACACTATTGTATAACTATACTGTAGAGGAAACTCTATACAATAGTGTGAAATTAAATTCAACACTATGATGATCAAATATAGAAAAGAAAATGGTGGAGAGAGGCAATTATCTAGGAGAGTTTATGGATCGAAAGAGAATATACGTAAGAATTGTGTAATGTATACCCCAACAATTACGGTAACAACTTTATTTAAGGAACAGATTTATTTGATATGCAAAATCAAATTGGATATAGTAAGATTTAATTAAGGAACAATTATATATATATATATATATATATGCAAAATCAAATTGGATATGGTAAGATTTATTTAAGGAACAATTATATATCTATATATATAAGTGTGTGTATATATATATCTATCTATAGGCATATGTATAGGATTGAGGGGTAAAATGGTGAACAAAAATATCTATAATTAAGGATTTTAGACTAATTTCTAAAACCCTTCACCATACTTGGACCTATTAGAAAGAAGATAGTATGGATGGACTTAATCCAAAATAATTAGATAAGATAAGACTTTTCACTATATTTTTCTTTAATTTTATGAAGATTCCCTTAATTTTAGAGAAAATTAGTAGAAAATTCCTCAAATTAATCTTCAAGAGTTTAAACGACAAATTAATTTTACTATTTTGTGAAAATGACGAAAGAGGTTAAATGCATATTTGCCCCAAAAGGAATCTCATCCACACAGTCAGCACCACTCCTTCCCTGCAACCAAATAAAAGAAATAATACAGTATGACGCTCGCACAGTATGAGTGGTCACACTATAGCAACTCTTATTTTAAAAATATTTTTCAAACTTTAAATCTCCATAACTTTTAATATACAACTCCATTTTTCGCAAATTTTATACCGTTGGAATCGTGTCGATGAGAGCTACAAAACTAGTACCATTGTTGATATGTTTTGAGCAAAAAAATTCAAGTTTTTTCATACATGAATGAATAATAAATAAAATTTTACTTGATATACATGAATATTAAGTGAAATTTCACTAACTCGTATATGAACATTAAGTGAAAGTTTACTTAATATTCATGTATACCTAGTTGATATATTTTGAGGGAAAAAAACGAATTTTTCCTAAACTTAATAATTATGCATGCCAAGTTGATATATATTGAGAAAAAATAATTATAAATAAATAAATAAATGAATTTTCCCTAAACTTAATAATTATGCATGCCAAGTTGATATATTTGGAGGAAAAAAAACGAATTTTTACATGCTTGTTCCTAAGGAAAGTTTTAGTGAATTTTCAAATGAATTCTTGCATTTGTGTGGTTTAAAAAAATTGTGGTTTAATAATTGATTGTGAAATTGGGTTTTTAATAAAATATACATTGTTAAATATGCAAAAGTAAATAAATAAATAAATAAATAATACTTCACTTGACATGTATGAATATTAAGTGAAATTTCACTTAATAATGTCACTTAACTCGACATTTGAGGGACCTTTTAACAAAGTACAAATCAAATTGGACTTTAAACTCAGGGCAGTAACTTTAAGAGACTTTTGTGTAAATTTGGTTTGGGGCAATTAGTGAAATTTCACTTGGCATAAATGAATACTAGGTGAATTTTCACTGAACACGTTCATTAATTTTAAGTGAATATTCATGTATGTCAAGTGAAATATCACTTATTTTTTATGTATGTAAAAACTTGATTTTTTTTTTCCTCTCAAAACATACCAACAATGGTACTAGTTTTGTAGCTCTCATCGACACGATTCCAACGGTATAAATTTGCGAAAAATAAAGTTGTAGATCAAAAGTTATGGAGGTTTAAAGTTTAAAAAACTTTTTTGAAATAGGAGTTGTTATGGTGTGACCATTTACACGGTGCGAGTATCACACCATATCATTTTTTTTTAATTTGCAGGGCACGTGGGGCCCGGTGGGGGCGCACTTGGGGCGCGTCTGGCGCCTGGAGATGGGTAGTTTCGGACTTTTTTCAACTTTTTTGTCATTTTTGTCAAAGATTTGTTATTCACTTTTTTGTAAAGGAGTTTTGGTTAAACTAAGATTCAATTGTCCTTAATAGGAAAGAAAACTTGTGATACTGTCTTTATCTCTAAGTGCCCCTTAATTTAAACGCCCTTAAAATGAGAAAATTCGCCACTTGGACATCCGTATCTTTCAAAAACTTCCCTAGTCCCAAGTAATTGTTTAAAATTATCCATTTAAAACTTCCATGATCTATGAAAAGGAGAAATGTGCTACTGAACTCTAAATTTCGAGAGGGTGATTGCTATATTTGAAAATATATAGTAGACTCGTGTATTTGGATTTTTAATTTTATTTTCTTTGGTGAAAATCCAAAATTTAGAGAGTGAAAGTGCAACCATGCTTAACAATATCTAATGAAACCCAAATAGTTTACTTGATGTAATCCCATTGACATCTCATTTGAGATATTCTAAATTTGGTTACTGAAGTATTTGTTTTCTCATAAATGTAAGTTATGATATTGTTTATGTGGAAAACAAACTTTGGATACAATTGAAATGGAGGATAGAAAAAATAATAATAATAATAATAAATAAATAAATAATTATATGTTCATGCAATAAGATGGAAACTTGAAAAAAAACCTCTGGCCGATTGGGAGTTGCAATTCGATCTTTCACATATTGGGGTTCTAATTACAAGTACTTGCATATTCGGGAAGGGTGGTAAAATTGTATTAGACGCTACTTTTTAGGAGAGGGCATTAGAGTATGGTAATTTATTTGTATCCGAGTTAAATATGTATTGTTGGATAGTGTATCTTAGCTCACCTAATTACCTACCACCACCATTTTGGCACATGTTACATTCATGTCTCATTCAGTAATTGGGTCGATAAAATAGGGATAAAGTGATAATAGAATACGACATGGGTTAAAATAGTGATGGTGAGTTTGCAATGAAGAGAGAAAAATGCACTCATTGTTGAAGCATTTATAAAACCCTTTTGGTTTACACAGGTAAAATAAATGACCTTATAATATGTTCTTGGGAGGAGAAAAAACACTGCCACATAGAGACAGCATTATTAATAGTTTTAATTAGAGGTGTTATTTGTAACGAAAATTCCCGACCGATTTCTATCCGAAAAATTCCAATTTTGGCACCAAAAATTGAATTCTGAATTCCAAAAATTCCGATTTTTGGAATCGGAATTATTTTTAGAATTTCGAAATTTCCGAAACTATGTTTTCCGAAAAATTTTCAAAAATATTTCCAATAAAATCCGAAAATTTGAAAAAATGTGAACTTATTTGTCCCACATCAGATAAGAAGATAAAGGGGAGAGTAGAGGACTCTCTATAAAAGTATTACTTACCCTTTCAATAGTATTTGCATTCTGAAAATTCTAAATTTATGAAAATTTCCTATTCCAATTCCGAAAATTCCAAAAAAAAATTCCGAAAATTTCCGAAGAATTCCATTCCGAAAATTTCTAAGTTCCGAAATCGGAAAGGAAAATGAAATTCCGAAAAAATCAGAGCGGAAATCGGAAGACCTATTTAATTTCCAAAATTTTTGGAATTTTTTCCGAACGAGGGTATTCCGATCCGTTCCAACCAAAACACACCCCTAGTTTTAATGGGAGAAAATCATAAATATAAATCTGGCTTCAACAACTCAAACAAATCAAGTGCGCAAAACCACAAGCATGCTCAAACTTCAAACAAAGACAATTCTGAAAGGAAAATAGAACATGATAGTTCCACTGTTTATGGAAAAACAAGAATTTAAAGTTGATCAAGCTTTACAGATAAAAGCTTATCCTAGCATTCATACAACACGACAGCAAACATGGATGAATACTCTGGTCATCTGGGGAGACAGTTTGGAGGAAAGTTGCGTAATGGATTTTCCTTCAATAGCTCCGTTTCCCTGCAGAGAGCCAGACTCTGAAAGTTTGACCTGTCCCAATAATAATAATAATAATAGTAAACAAGGATATATAACCATGAATCAATCATACCTTTTAAATTCTCTACCATCCCCCTGTCTGAGCTGGAGAGTCGAAGATTTTCCATAGTCACCACCCACTTTATGTGTCCTGTAAGACATTGAAACGAATGAAGAGTGCTTCAGAAATGCGCACTAGGAATAAAGAAGGAATTATCTGTATTGAACAAGAAGATTTATTAATATGAGTTCATTTTTGTTAAATTGTTCTTTTTTTCACCAAGGCCTTAGCTCCTCACTTTTGTTTAACCGTATACTGAATTTTGTTGAATTAAGAAGAACAAGAAAATCTTTATCCGTAGGCGTATATTTATTTATTTATTTTGTTTATTGAACTTTTAGCAAAATTTTGTACTTAATTTGGTAGTTTTAATGTAAGTTCTAGCAAAAATTTTGTTTGAATATAGATAGAAGGCCCCATTGTTGAAGCTCCCGTCACGAAAAACTCAGGTCAGCTGCATATCAATGCATTGCCCAAACCACAATGTCAGCCACTCAACTCCTGTCGCTGCTTATAGCCAAAAGAAGAAGAAGATGGGACACAAGGTAGTCCCAGAAAAATAATAAGTTTATCAGTTATTTGGCTAAGGACTGAAGCAGTTTCACAACAGGAACACCATCCTAAACAGAAAACCTTTAGTTACACGGCCATTATTCTAGCCCCCTTCTAGAATCCAATATCTTTGGTCCCATAACCATGCCAAAGGAAAGCCAGCTTTTCAGCTTTCAAAGTACTGCTATTGAGAAATATGCTAACTAAAGGTAAATGTCAGACATGTATAAAGCGTTATTGACTCACTTTGCACATTCCTCGTCAATAAACACCTCAATAGAGGCACTGGCATTTGCTCCTCCAGTTCTAAATCCGGGTCTCTGTGGAATCTGTAACTAACTGTGGGTGAGATACTATTAACAAAAAAACCACAATCACCAGCGAAAGCAACATACAAACGACATACAATTGCAAGTACGAAATTGACCTTAGTTGATGTCCACTTCGCAGGCATTGCAGTATTTTCTTTATTTCTCTCTGATCGAGCTCCAAGAATGTGCCAGGAGTTCAGGTCTGTCTTTGATAACTCTGATTGGTGACTCAAGGAGACATCGGCATTTGTATCTTTGTATATGGTCAGTGGAGCTCCCTGAGCCCTACATAATGATAATTACACATAAGTGTAAATTGACGTATATTCACAAAGAATTATTCAAGTCAGTTTCCAGGATCTTACTGACACCATTATTAGGTCTATGGGCCTTTTATAAACAGTTTGGCTTTTTTACAATAAAAAATAGAACTTTTTTGAATCCTAATTCATCATTTCAAAGGGTAAATTTCAAATGGGTTTCTTAATTTTCTAAACGGCAGACCTTTACTGACTCTGATTCAGACCACGTTGTGTGAAGCGGTCAATGTGTGAAAAGTATCAGTTGGCAAAACCCTCAAGGCTTAAGCAATCATAACCTGCCTAATGGTCACTCCTGAATAGTAGGATTTTTTTAATTCCAAGCCGCAATTACCCACCCTTCCCCCTACACAAAATAGTTGTACCAATAAAGTCCTAAACACATAAGTTGGCTCTGCAAAAAAAGATACACATAAGTTGTCTCTAGAGCAATGCACTACTACAACTCGCAACTGCCTAGGGACTTTTAAGCTGAAAAATCCATGATCTTACCCATCTGGCTTCATTTTTTTCCTAGCAAGATCAGAACTCCTTGTCTTCTGGGTTCCTGCACTAGCAAGAACAGTTTCATCAGGAAACCTCAGTCAGATGTCATGTCACAAGTTCAGAAATTGAGCTTACTAGTATCTCCCTTGGCCAAGACAGTTCCAAAGCTTCGAAGTGGTAATCGGTTCTCTGTTAAATCCTCCTGAACATAGGAAATAACAGCCCTATAAATGCAATTGGACCAAAGAGAACATAAAGAAAGGAACTCTATTAGAGTAAATGACACACATCTATAGCTTTCTGTCTTCTCATAGAACGTGCGAGAAATTTCTTATAAGCTTCCTCCAACTTCTCAACTGGTCGAGCATTCCTAGCACAAAGAAAACAAATAAGAAATGCATGGTTGTCATACTATGTCAACCATTACTGATAAATAAAGAACTTAATGAGAGAGAATAACAAACTTTCTTTGGTGTGGGATAAAATTCCAACTACTTAAATCAAAAACAGAACACTCCAAGGAAATAAAGATATTACATCTCATTTCGGCAATTTCGCTCAGTATCACAAAATTCCAACTTTAAGCTTAAGAAATAATCAAAAACAAGAAAGCAGCGCATTCTTCACCTATAAGTTAAATATGATGGATGTTGATTTTAGAAAAATGCAGTGCAAGAGAAAACAGGACTCAGCAAGTATTAAAATTCACAACTAGGGTAAATTGCATTTTTCACCCCTAAAGTTTGGGTGGTTTTGGTACTTTGGACCCTAAAATTTCAAATGTGGTGTTTTGGTCCCCTAAAGTTTCACAACTGCAACAAATAAGTCCAATGAACTTTAGGCACCAAAATGCCACATTTGAAACTTTATGGTCTAAAGTGCCAAACCACCCAAACTTCAAGGGTGTGAAAAGTGCAATTTACCCTTACAACTGCATGCGCTATGTTGATTTTCCAAAAAAAAAAAAAAAAGAAGAAGAAGAAGAAAGAAAGATAGGTTGAGAAATGGACGGAGTAGATGAGAGTGGCCTTCAAAAATATCACTTGATTTTGAATAACAGGCGACTGACAGAAATAAGTTTCAGTTAGAAGCTTAGTAACAAATACTTGTAACTTATCCTGACACAATTAAGTTTTAGTTGGAAGCATAGTAACAAAAACTTTCATCTTGCTCTAATCAAATGCAATACCCGTAGTTAAGCGGTTAACTACTAGTTTAATTACAAATCACTCACCAATTCTCTTTTCTTTAACCAATTTATAAATCAACCTCAGAATTACAGTGTATCTCTGATTGTAGTCCCTGTGATTCGATACCCTGCTCATCACTGTCTCGTCGAGTTCAGTAAATAGGACTAATTATTAATATTATTGTCGACCTGACAAGGCGATCAATATGTATGATGTGAACTAGTTTAAAACTAAACATGCACGAATTTTTTTTCCTTCAATATGTGCAAGATTCGAATCAGAATCCAAGAGTTGAAACTTTCCACTCCAAGAAACAGATCAATGAAGTAAATTAGATCACTAATTCCAACTAAATGGCTGAATTAAACTACTACAACAATTAGATTGAAGGAGCTTACCTAGATATCCCGTTATTAAAAATATCATTTGCTGTTCTGATTTTGTTCTTGGACTCCATGTGCAAAGCATATGATATGAAGAAAACGGAATGTGTCTGCCCAATTTGGTTTGCATCAAGAAAATTATATATGACTTCAGCATCAGCACAATTTTCAGCCTGCAGTGACATTTAAAGCCAGCCATGACCCATTATTTTATTTTAAAGAGAAGAAGATAACGAAACGACTTTATTATTATTATTTATTTAGTTTTAAAAAAATAAATAAATAAAAAAAACAGGCACAGGCACAGGCACAGGCAGCAATAAGTATGAATGAAGAGTTGAAAAGTGATGAAGAAAGAACCCACATATTCCAACCAGACTTTGAGGTAACGGAGATCATCCTTGTAGCGGTGTTGATGCCAAAAAGTGCGGACACATTGTTCATAAATGACAACCAGTCCCGAGCAGTCTCCACCAGGAGGGAAAGCCTCCTGAACCCATTTGATGCACCTTCAGAAATGAAAGAAAAAAAGATGAGATTGAAGGAGATTGGAAAACATTTATAATAAATAAAATAATAAAATAAAAAATAAAAGAAGAAGAAAAGTTGTAAGAAACTTGCTGAAGCCAGGGTTGTAGAGGATCGTCGCCATTATAGTCATCAACTGCTTGAATTAGGGTCCTGCGGTGATCAAGAAGAGACTTCTTGAGTTGATAGTCGGTCTGGGATTTGAGGGCGTGGTTAAGGAGGCGGATGTTACGTCCTCTCTTCAATGGCCTCACATTCTCCTTGAACACTTCCCATTCATTACCACTCTCTTCCTTGGACCATAGGAACTCTGTCTCCGGATCCACCACAACAACCACCTTCTCATCCTCCTCCTCCTTATCCATGCCCCCCTCCCTACTCCCTCCTAGTACTAACGCTTCTCTAGATACTTACTCTGATACTGAGATACCGATATAGATACAGAGAGAGAGAGAGAGAGAGAGAGAGAGAGAGTGTGTGTGTGTGTGTTTTCAAATTTGAAATCAGTCTTTTAGGGCTTTCTTTGTTTACACATTAAGGGGGGGAAAAAAATACATTATTGTTTCATATCCGTTTGGGACTTGGGAGTATGTGCGGATCCTATTAAGTCGGGCCTACACGTCCCTACTATTTTTTATACGAGTGGGCACTTAGACATACACACTTTTGTACCTACTAGTGATTGAGGCA
The DNA here is from genome assembly GCA_033977485.1 of Hydrangea macrophylla. Lineage (NCBI taxonomy): Eukaryota > Viridiplantae > Streptophyta > Magnoliopsida > Cornales > Hydrangeaceae > Hydrangea > Hydrangea macrophylla. Next base: position 101,716,908 of record CM066993.1, read on the forward strand.
CACGCGTTACGTGTGCAACACAATTGTCCTTGTTATGTTTTTGCAAATTTAATGGATTTTTTGTGTGAAAAAAAAAATTAATAAAAAAATAGACTAACAATAACACATGTAGTCTAGGGGAAAAATCAGTACAAATTGATAATTTTGAAAAGATGTAAAATCGAAGTATATTTCCAACTATACACAAAAAGTAGGATAAATCTAAGAATATTGTGTTTTCCAAATTTGTATTCCAAATTGGGTTTCAAAATGACTTAATGGTTGTAGCACGTGCTATGCAGTGATAGCATGTATTTAATACGACTAACAAAATTTTCTATAACCAGTTCGGGATTAAAATGTGGGTTCCTTGATATGTTGTTCTTTTGTTATCAATTCAAAACAGTGGAATGCACTGTTCGCAGAAAACAGATGTGTGATGTTCTTTTCTAAGCAACATATATCAATAGATAAAGTTGACTATAGCCGTAAAAGAAGAAAGTTAAAAAAAAAAAAAAAAAAAAAAAAAAAAAAAGAAAGCAAAATCTGAAGCAAGAAGAAGTGAAGATCACAAACCTCATTGGAGCAATGGAACTCGTGGAAGTGAAATATTGGAACTCATGTTAATCTGAACTAGAGAGAGAGCATCTATGAACCGCCTGTGTAAATACTTTCTTTTTTTCTTTTTTCACACGTGTAGTGTTTAAACCCCATCCCCATTCCCAAGTATAGGGAGAGAATCTTAAGTGAGTTGGGTCGAGTGAAGTTATCCAGTGAACTAACTTTTAAACCTAAAAGAATTCGTGAGTGAACGGGGCGCGCAGGTCAACGGATTCTTTTTAAGCTTAAAAGTCAGTTCACTCGACCTAGTTCACTTAAACTCCTGACCGCTCAAGTATAAGAAAATTACATAAACCACTACCACATCTTTTAAGATGTGAATTTAAAGTTGGATTTGGAAACTATAGCATTACTCTTTCCTTTGCAATCAAAACAAAAACAACAAAAAAAAAAAAAAAAAAAAAAAAGAGTAAGTCCTTTATTTAGGAAAAATACTAGCAACACATCTCTTAATTACCAAAATACCAATGCATAGTTTTTAATGACAAATCTGCCCATAAACCTAAATATTCATACTAATCTCCTCCTCCCAAACATATTTGCTCCCAAATCCTAATTGCCTCCCAAGTTCATCCATCTCATCAGCGTTGTCGAGGACTGCGAGGTACATTGCTATCGCACCCAGCCTGGAGGTCATGCGTTTAGAGAGAACGCACGACCTCCAAGTCAGTCCGGGCACTACGATTGCCATGTCCTTGTATCACTTAGACTGCTTCTCCATGTACACGTTATCTTCGTGTGGTGATGATGTGACCACCATGGTTGGATCTTCTCTATGTTTGGTTCGAGATCTAATTTTTGTTTTTCACCTTTTGGATCTTCCTCTGCTCAAATTAGTTTGGCCTTTTTGAATATTCTCTATGCATCATTCAAGATTTGCCCCACTCATTGTCATCATCATTGTCATCCTCTAGCCGTCGACCTTCATCGCCATTCCTCAACCCTTCGCAATGTTATGAAATTTCGTATCTGCCCTCACCCCTTTTCGATGTTGTGAAATTTCACATCATTTTGGCTGAAATTTCATGCTTTTTCACAAATGATATTGTGAAATTCACAATCTTTGACAAGTGATGTGAAAATCGTAAATAATATTTGACAGAATGATTGTGTGAAATTTCAGATAATGTTCTCAAAACATGCGACAATCCAATATGCCAAGATGTTTCTCGTGGAGAGGCTATGGCGCTGGTCACGAAGGTGCTAGAGCTTGTGTGGTGGTTGCGAAGAGATTGGGGTGGTCCGTGGTTGTTACGATGGTGATAGTAATGGTTACATTAACAGCGGTGGTGGTAACGGTTATGGTGGTAGTTGTGGCTGGAAGGAGGTTTGTGGTGGTGGTGGTTAGGGCTCTATAAAGGTGGCGGTTAGTGGAGATGGCGGCTAGGGTTTAATGGAAATAGCGGAGATCGACATAGAGTCCAGGGCAGGCACAAACACCCCCCCCCCCCCCCCCCCCCCGCGGACTTTTTAGAGCATTTTAACCTTGAAAGTTTCAAAGATTTTATAATTAGGCCCACCCTGAGAAAATTGCATTTTAACTTTAAAATTTTCAAGGATTTTATAATTAGACCTGCCATAAAAACTCTAAAAAAAAAAAACCCTAGTGTTATGAAAATTCCAAAACATATTTCTTAGTCAGGGAAGATAATTCTAGTTATATACAAGACTCTCACAAACCCTATCTCATTTCTCAACATTATTGTAGCCTCTCTCGCTCTCTCATTAAAATTTTCAAGGAAGCTTCGCATCCATGGACTCTATTCCACATCTAATTCTACACGTAATTATGTATAGGTAGATCTTAAAAAAATAAAAAATTGCATCGGGGGGGCTGCCCCCAAACACTCATATAACCTCTGCCCCCCTTGACCAAAAATCCTGACTCCGGCCCTCGATGGAAAAGATATTGAATGAGAAACAGGGGAGTCTAGACTTAAAATTAAAAGTGTTGGGACTTTTTAACAAAAGTGCTTGCCATTTTTACCTCAGACTAGATAAGTGTGGATATCGCAGGTTGACTTACCCACAGCTTTTCTTAAAATCTTTTCTAAATTTCAATTTCAAAACAAATGAGTCGCCACTTAATTTTTAAAAGGAAAATTAAGAAACCATTTAAAGGAAACTGGTCTTTTGCGAAACCAAAGATTAAACTAGGTCCGGGGATTATGGAATAAGAGAGGAAGGAGCCCGTCGGACTAAAACACCCTCTCTCATCCTATCTTGCGATAGGCCTCTACTCAACATCCTTTTAATCAAATTTATTAATCTAAGCATGCCCTCAATTAATACATATATACGTATACATCACAAAAGCACGTCCAAAGGGGTGTAAAATTGCAATTGACAAAATATCATTCATAAGCCAAGTAATTCAAATAGCAAGCAACATGATATGCAATAGGGAACAAGAGAGCTTACCCGGGATCCAGCAGCGATATTAAACGTGCAATGCGTACACACAAAAGAAAGTCCTAAAAAGGTCTCTAATCATATATACACATAAGGCAAATCTTAATTCTGAGGTGTCGCACATGAGGTCGAAAATCAAATAAAAAATCAAAGAATTCAATAAACTAGAGAGAGGATTGAGAGATCGTACCTTAATAGCGCTACAAAACAAGAGGTTAGTACACATGCTTTAGACAAGAATATGGTATCAAAGAATAATTAGTCCTAAGTCAAGTTCAATTAGATCCGACTAAATCCAAGCTTTATCCGAGAACAAGTCCTATTATGAGCATTAATATATATGAATGGATGAATGATTATGAACAAAGAATGAGATATGAATTTATTCACTAATTTGAATCGCTAAGCTTTTAAGCTAGATTATTATTATTCAAGACATGATTTGAGGATTTCAAGACATTAAGGGACCATTTGGGTTGAGATAAACAAGATTTAGACAAAGAAAACATGAGCATTTTTCTTTATGAATTACAGAGAGCAAATCCGGCATTCAAAAATAGGAATAAAATACTTTCAACGGTTAGATCTTAATGATTTTTGGATATGTTATGCCTCTGTGAGTCTAGTTTCTAACCCAAAAAGAAAATCGAGGTTTCAACGGCTAGATCTCCGGGAATACTGAAAATACTAGACCCCACTCAGGATTTTGCAACTCTCCGTCCAGAGATCTTGCGTGATTTTCTAAAAATAGTAAAAAAATGGGAAATGCTTCATTCTTTTTAGGGGGTTTTCTTAACACATTAAACTACATAGAAAAATTTATTTTGGGTCAGAAACACCTTATTAAAACTCTGATTTAATTATTTCAAAAGAGTATCACTATTCTGAAACTATTCTGAAATTCTGGACAGATTATTGTTGCTTCACAAAAACCATGATCAAACCATTCTAAACATGAAACCACCTTAAAACAAAAATTGCAGTGGTAGAATGATGTATTATTGACACTTTCCCGTTGGTTTCACTTGATTTCAACGGTTAGATTTCGAACTAAAAATCTTTGATCAAAAACAGTTTATGGATTCACTGTTTTTATTTTGCTTGTTCAACTTCTATTTGGTAACTCCAACTATTAAACTATGAAGTTGAGTTGGACCAAACCACTTCTCCTACCATTTGATGGCCATTGGAGACTACAAACCTTTATTCTTTGTAGATTTCAAATGAAGTATGGATATACTTCATGAAATCCATAAGACAAGGAGTCTAGACCATGGAGATGGGTTTAGACTCAAAACTACATTCCCCTACCATTTGATGGTCATTGGAGGAGGGACATGACTATGACTCATGAGTCCTAAGGGAATATTGAAGGGATTCCTCAAGACATCAAGTTTAGAAGATCCAAATCATGGGTGTGGACTTGGAGCCTCTTATGAAATGTTGATCAAACTTTGACTCCTATGTGAAGCACAAGCCTACATAGGGTTCAAAAGATCATGCTCTAGAGGTCAAAAGAGATATTGAAGATCTCCAAGACCTTCAAGAGAAAAAAAATAAACAAGAGAATGGAAGAAAATAACATGGAAACAAAGGAAACTCCTAAGTTTACTTGATGAACAAAGAAAATAATGAAAGATTTTAAGACTAGAGATGAGAAGAAAGGATAAGCTAATAATCTATGGTTAGAGGATCACCTCCAAATTATCCTCAAAGTTTTCTTTTCTTTGAAGATCTTCCAAGCTCTTCTTCCTAGTTTTCTCTAAACTCTCTCTTTTCTCTCTAAAATGTTGGTGAAATGGAAGTATATGCTCTCTCTCCCAATATATCTCTTGATGTTCTTCTTGGTCTCTCTTTTTTTTGGTTCTTTCTTCTCTTCATGAAGATACCTCTTCATTTATAGGCAAAATCAACAGATATTTTTGGTGAATTTCGGAGTAAAAAACAGGTGTAATTCCCTCATTAGTTGGTATAATGTGTACTTTCTAAAATTTTGCAGACTGCTGTCCAGCGCGGCAGTCCAGACACTGACGCGGCAGTCCGTGACTGCCGCTGCGGCATTCATCAAATGCCGTTGCGGCACTTAATGATTGCCGCGCGGCTTTCACCAAATGCCGCGAAAATTAATGGATTGCCGCAATTTTGTCAGTCTTACTTTATCAGTTTTTTGTTCCTATTTGCATGCGCATACGTATTGCTCTGCAAAATACAGACTTTAAGAGCGAACGGCAGTCAGAAACCTGTGGCGGCACTTGATGAGTGCCGTGCCGGCACTCTGTGACTGCCGTGCGGCAGTCACCGAATGCCGCGGAATCCCGCCGTGTGCCGTTTTTGACTAAAATTCCCCTTTTAGGTCTTTTCTCTTTTTGAAACAAATTATTTTTGAATATCTTTTCCAAAAATTGTGTTTTATATCAGAATTTTCCTAAATACCTGGTATTTCCCTCTTTCTGTGAAATTTTATCGCGTTTTGGAGAATTTTCTGAAGAGCTTGGAATACTTCGAATTTTTCAGTCATTGTCATCATCGGACGTGGAGGTGACGCTCTCCTAAATTCGACGTCTGGTCAAAATTGGGGTGTCTACAGTTTGCCCCTCTTCGGCAGAGCTTGTGGAGCAACGCGTGCCACAAGCGAATGTCGAAGCCTGTGTGAAGACAGGCCTTTGACCAGACCGTCGAATTTAAGTAAAACAAAATGCATTGCAAAAGAAGGCTTCACAAACGGTTCATGTCGGTCGTGCTCAACGGTGAGCTGCCTACGTATCCCATCAGGAATCAGACCGAGGCGTAGTTCGAGCATGGGTCGAACAAACACAAACGCAAGTAGTCACACGGATGGATGCACCTATCCTGTCGTGATGCAGTGTGCTATGCAATGATATTTTCGAATTGACCTGGTTTCGCAGGCACCGTGCTTATCAGGTTGTTCCTACGTATGACGTCATTACGTGATCATCGAATTCTTGTTTGACGTGAGAATCTGCTACGGGAGTCACGAAGGTGCTTGAGGGTTAATCGCAAATCTGTCGCGTGAACCGAGAATATAAATCAGTTATATTCCAAAACGAGGGTTAACGCAAATCTGTTGCGAGAATCGAGAATATAACTATGTTACGTTCTCAAACAAAGGATCGACGTAAATATGTTACGGAAATCGAGAATATAAATACGTTACATTCTCAAAACGAGAGTTAGCGCAAATATGTTGCGAGAATCGAGAGTGCAAATATGTTACAATCTCAAACAAAGGATCGACGCAAATACGTTACGGAAATCGAGAATATAAATACGTTATATTCTCAAACAAAGGATCAACGCAAATATGTTACGGAAATCGAGAATATAAATACGTTACATTCTTAAAACGAGAGTTAGCGCAAATATGTTGCGAGAATCGAGAGCGCAAATATGTTACAATCTCAAACAAAGGATCGATGCAAATACGTTACGGAAATCGAGAATATAAATACGTTATATTCTCAAACAAAGGATCAACGCAAATATGTTACGGAAATCGAGAATATAAATACGTTACATTCTCAAACAAAGGATCAACGCAAATATGTTACGAAAATCGAGAATATAAATACGTTACATTCTCAAAACGAGAGTTAGCGCAAATATGTTGCGAGAATCGAGAGTGCAAATATGTTACAATCTCAAACTAATGATCAACGCAAATACGTTACCGGAATCGAGAATTTAAATACGTTACATTCTCAAACAAAGGATCAACGCAAATATGTTACGGAAATCGAGAATATAAATACGTTAAATTCTCAAAACGAGAGTTAGCGCAAATATGTTGCGAGAATCGAGAGTGCAAATATGTTACAATCTCAAACAAAGGATCAACGCAAATACGTTACGGAAATCGAGAATATAAATACGTTACATTCTCAAACAAAGGATCAACGCAAATATGTTACGGAAATCGAGAATATAAATACGTTACATTCTTAAAACGAGAGTTAGCGCAAATATGTTGCGAGAATCGAGAGCGCAAATATGTTACAATCTCAAACAAAGGATCGATGCAAATACGTTACGGAAATCGAGAATATAAATACGTTATATTCTCAAACAAAGGATCAACGCAAATATGTTACGGAAATCGAGAATATAAATACGTTACATTCTCAAACAAAGGATCAACGCAAATATGTTACGAAAATCGAGAATATAAATACGTTACATTCTCAAAACGAGAGTTAGCGCAAATATGTTGCGAGAATCGAGAGTGCAAATATGTTACAATCTCAAACTAAGGATCAACGCAAATATGTTACGGAAATCGAGAATATAAATACGTTACATTCTCAAACAAAGGATCAACGCAAATATGTTACAGAAATCGAGAATATAAATACGTTACATTCTCAAACAAAGGATCAACGCAAATACGTTACGAAAATCGAGAATATAAATACGTTACATTCTCAAAACGAGAGTTAGCGCAAATATGTTGCGAGAATCGAGAGTGCAAATATGTTACAATCTCAACCAAAGGATCGACGCAAATACGTTACAGAAATCGAGAATATAAATACGTTATATTCTCAAACAAAGGATCAACGCAAATATGTTACGGAAATCGAGAATATAAATACGTTACATTCTTAAAACGAGAGTTAGCGCAAATATGTTGCGAGAATCGAGAGCGCAAATATGTTACAATCTCAAACTAAGGATCAACGCAAATACGTTACGGAAATCGAGAATATAAATACGTTACATTCTCAAACAAAGGATCAACGCAAATATGTTACGAAGATCGAGAATATAAATTTGTTATATTCTCAGAAAGGGGATTAACGCAAATTTGTTGCCATTGAGGACTAACACTGATAATGCTGCCATTGAGGACTAACGCTTGGAGAAGCTGCCATTTGAGGACTAACACTTAGAGAAGCTGCCATTGAGGACTAAAGCTTATTCTGGAGTCTCCTCATGCTCAAAGAACCAAATTTAGGTATTCGAAGTTACTTCGGACTTAAAGAATTGATTTCCCAAAATTTCGGGGGCCCACAAACTCGGGGAGTTGAATTTTCAAAATTTGGGAGTTTTCAGACTCAAAGAATTTGAACGGAGCTGATAGAAAGAATGATTTTCTGCATCTGCGGACTTTTGGAAGAAACATATTGGTTTTGTCGAAAGAGGGAAGTCACCTTTGCCCCTAGTCTTGGACTCCTCTTATATTGCCATTTTAGCACCATGATGTGATAGTGTTTGAAACTTCTGATTGTATCGCCCTTAGGATGCTTATGGAGACTTTTCAAATCTTTATTCATCATCTTAAACCCACACACCTGAGACCATTTATTGGCTCATCTAAGGACAGACCAGACAAAGCCCGTTTACTCAAGACGACTGACTCAAACTCTACATTCATTATGAATCAATGTGCATTCATCGTGAATAATGTATCATCTCATCTTTGATTTATTCATTATCTTACTAATAGTAGTACTTTGCTGATAAATCTAAATTTTGAAAACTTCCCCTTTTGATTTAGCTAATCCTTTACCCATCTAGAACGTGCTTCAAATTGGTACTTTAGCTTATAGAATGGAAGACACTCTATTTCAATCCTTTCAAAACAAACTTGATTACTTGAGAGCTTGCTTTTGATATAGAGGGATTTTGGCAAACGAAGTTTGCCCCTAGTTTGAATAAAGACTTGGTGGCATTGCTTTCGGGATTAAATGAGGTGTTCAGCAAACAAAGTTTGCCCCTGGTTTGGCGATATCTATGCGGCTTTCAGCAAATGTAAATTTGCCCCTAGCCTGGAGGAAGGAAACCAAAGACGCAAAAGGGTGATGCTTATAGTTGTAGGGATGGTTATGGACCGAGAACCTTGGGAGGTTTGCCTACTTATCCCCGAGCGGGAATTAGATCCAAAGTAGTTCATCCAAGGCCTGAAAGCATGAGATGATAGGGCGATGACCGAACCGAGCAGGTTGCCTACGTATCCCCAAGTGGGAATCAGGTCGAAACGTAGTTCATCGATTCTGGAGGTTTTGAAAAGAATTAGGCTTCAAGAATTAATGGGCTTTTCGAGCCGTATTGTCATTTGGGTCTAGGGAGTGCATGTCACTTGTGGTAGCCCTTAGCATGATGAACTACTTTTTTCTTTTATTCTCTCTTTTTCTTTTCTTTTCTTCTTTCTTTTTTTTTTTTTTTTTTTTATTTGACGGTCGATTCTTTAACCTTTTCACTAGCCAGTTAATCTTTATAACTCTCATAATGTTTTAGTCATACTCTATCATATTCACAAAGCAATATCGGCCCTCCAAATCACTCTTTATTTTTCTCAAAGATATCTTTGCATTGTTTTATGCCCTCTTAGCCATTGAGCCTCTCACAAAAATGTGAGCTTAATTGATAATTTCAAATCTCTCTTTTCATTTCCAATTTCTTTAGAACAACAGAAAGTCTTGAGGTAGTTTATGTGCCAATGATTTATTTTGAAGTGCTCAAGAATTCTCAATCTTATCTATTCTCTGCCTTTTCTTTTCTTTTTTTTTTTTCTTTTCTTTTCTTCCTTACTATCTCTATGATTTTGACTGGCTAGAATTAGGATTTTTGAAATCAACACGCATCTTATTTTTGCTCTAACTTTTGCCTAGGCGCCCTTTCGGGTTTTTCATCCTAGCGAGCTTCTTTTTTTTTTTTTCACTTGGAAGAGGGAGTTCATTCAAAATGTCTGGCTACCATCAAGGACCAGGCTTATGGCTTTAGACTGGTTGGGCTCATCTTTGTGGCTTGGTGTTTGAGAAAAAGGGATGGTGAGCAAGTTTCAAGTTCCAAGTTCGTCTTTTCAAGATTGAGCAAGAGCATCTTTAAATTCTTAAAATAAAGCTAATCAATTCTCTAGTCCTCCTTGGATTTGGCACAGAACTTGCTTTGATCATTTGGGGATCCTTTTCAAATGCAAAGATTTATTAACAAAGTATTTCTCACGATCATTTGGAAAAGTGATTTGGTTTTCATTTTTTTTTTTTTTTTTTAGCTTAATGATCCATACATTCACGACTTGGAACACTGAATCAAACAGAATGAGACATTTTATTCAACTAGCAGGGAAAAAAGGGTTACATCACTTGACTCGATAAACTCGACAACTGACTGACTTAAAGACTCGACTGGACCTGACACTTGACTCCTACTTGACATGACTCGATTACTAGACTTGACTTGGTCTCAACTGGAGTATCACAGATGATTTTCAATCGATTAGATTTCCAAGAGCATCCACATTTGCTTTAGCAGCAGCAGTTCCAAACACAATCACTTCATTATCATCTTTTGAACCATCGGGTCCGTCTTCCCCCAACAGTATGTGTGCAGAAATATTACCCACGTCCATGTCCCAATTTTTAGCGGGACAGTATTCATCTGACTCGTACCAAGTACTGTCAATGCCTTTTCCACATTTGTTGATTGGGCCAGGGCCAGCTGGTTGTTGCGCACTTATGGATGTAGCAAATCCCTGGGATTGAGAGGTCAGAGAGTGAAGAGCTTGCAAAAGGTCACTCGGTGGATTTGGCGGGAGAGTGATGATTTTCTGATCAATGAGATCCTGGATCTCATGGCGGAGTCTCGAGCAAGAATTGGTACTGTGGCCTTGAGTCTGGTGATAGGCGCAGTACAAAGATATGTTATATTTGTGGGGCAAGGGATTTGATGCTGGCCTTGGATCCAGGGGATTGAGGTGACCACTCTTGATGAGGTGACCAAGGGCCATGGATAATGTCATGCCGAGGTTGGTGAATATTCTTGACCTGCCGGCTCGGCTTAATTTCTGATTCGACTTGGAACTTGAGCCAACTTTCGGGTTGAGATGTGGGCTTGGAATAACTCTTTGGTTCCTTGGGATTGGACATGAGCTTTGGTGAATGGTTGAACGTGGGTATGGACTTTGGGGATAGGTTGGATTTGGACATGCGCTTTGGTGATTGGTTGGACTTGGATGTGAATTTTGGTGTTCGGCCGGGTGATCCATTATTCCCTTCTCCAATTCGTTCATCACTACCTCATTCAAACCCACTTGCCTTTTGAGTAACTGATAGAGCTCAAACGTTACCCTCTCCAATTGATTCACCTTTAAGTTTTGTTGCTCAATAGTGGCTTGCAGCATGTTCATTCTCTCTTCCAAATCTTTTAAGGCCGTTGGCGAATCAATCTCAAGATGATGGTCCATGTTCGCCTAAAATCAAGAAGACGAACCCAAGAAAATTAGAAGTGTCCTCATCAGGGGATCTGGTTGTTCCACTCTTTCTACAGGTCCACGACATGAAAGGCCCGCATGCAAAATCGATTTTCAGGAGACAAGGAATTTTGAGGAATTATTTTGATCTTAATTGGGAGGAAGATGTTGTGGATTTGTATGCTACATGCATGCAATGACATTGGTTAATGTGACAAACATGTTCATGCTTTGATGGTTTGATGCAACTGTATGCATGCGCCGCACATATGGCACACGGATGAAATGCACGTGTGTGTGTGTGTGCCTACTGTATATGCAAAAGAAAGGAAAATTCTAATCCTAACACATAAACACATAAGCACATAAATCCTCACCCATGTCAAGTGCGCTAATTTCTCCTATCATTGTGATCCTCACTACCCTTTCAAAGGTTGGGCAAAATATTTTCGAAATTCATTTGAAAAGCATTTCTTTAAATGATGAGATTTTTCAAAAACAATTCTTAAGGATTTTGAAAAAAATGAAAATGTTTCTCAATAACTATGATTGGATTGAAATTTTGCTTTGAAATTCATTTGAAGAGCATTTCTTCCAAAAACAATTCTCAAAGATTAGTTTGGGGCTTTAATCAAAAGTGAACTCCAAAGATTTTTTGAAAGAGCAATTGAAAACTTTGGAATAAAGATTACAAAAAATCATTTGCTTTCAAAGATGGATTTAAAATTCTTTGGGTAGAGGGATCACATGATCGGATTAACACCGTACTTTTCATGAATTTGGATGCATACAAGATCAATGATGCTTAGCTAACATGATATAAGAAGTAAAACCTTATAACCAAGATTCAGCATGTTCTCAAATGTCATGGGACATGAGAAGGAATTGCTAAAAGTGATTAAGGGGTTATACATTTTTCATCAAGCAAGTATCATCATCATCTCAAATAATCCCCTTTGGGCATACAAAACTCCCTAGCACATAGCCCTAACCAAGAATTGATTTCCTAATATTGAAAGGTTCTATGGAAACTTCTGTACAAAAGCTGGGTTTTGGTCAAATAAGGGACCCTTGACACACATCCGATAGGATGCTTCATATACCAAATCATGGTACGAGATCAAGGGTGATCACACAGTCCCATGATGACTTGACCGACCGGGTTACCCCGAGCCTCCAAGGTCATAGTTCCGTGCAATCGACTGGCTGGACATGCAAGTGAAATGCAACAGGCACACAAAGATTAATTAATTCGATTAAAAGGTTGTTTTTCAAGTCTAATCCTCAAGTGAACCCAAAATCAGAATTCTGGTCTGCGAAACCAGAGATTCTGGGTTCGATCCCCAGCAGAGTCGCCAGATTGTGGATATCGCAGGTTGACTTACCCACAGCTTTTCTTAAAATCTTTTCTAAATTTCAATTTCAAAACAAATGAGTCGCCACTTAATTTTTAAAAGGAAAATTAAGAAACCATTTAAAGGAAACTGGTCTTTTGCGAAACCAAAGATTAAACTAGGTCCGGGGATTATGGAATAAGAGAGGAAGGAGCCCGTCGGACTAAAACACCCTCTCTCATCCTATCTTGCGATAGGCCTCTACTCAACATCCTTTTAATCAAATTTATTAATCTAAGCATGCCCTCAATTAATACATATATACGTATACATCACAAAAGCACGTCCAAATGGGTGTAAAATTGCAATTGACAAAATATCATTCATAAGCCAAGTAATTCAAATAGCAAGCAACATGATATGCAATAGGGAACAAGAGAGCTTACCCGGGATCCAGCAGCGATATTAAACGTGCAATGCGTACACACAAAAGAAAGTCCTAAAAAGGTCTCTAATCATATATACACATAAGGCAAATCTTAATTCTGAGGTGTCGCACATGAGGTCGAAAATCAAATAAAAAATCAAAGAATTCAATAAACTAGAGAGAGGATTGAGAGATCGTACCTTAATAGCGCTACAAAACAAGAGGTTAGTACACATGCTTTAGACAAGAATATGGTATCAAAGAATAATTAGTCCTAAGTCAAGTTCAATTAGATCCGACTAAATCCAAGCTTTATCCGAGAACAAGTCCTATTATGAGCATTAATATATATGAATGGATGAATGATTATGAACAAAGAATGAGATATGAATTTATTCACTAATTTGAATCGCTAAGCTTTTAAGCTAGATTATTATTATTCAAGACATGATTTGAGGATTTCAAGACATTAAGGGACCATTTGGGTTGAGATAAACAAGATTTAGACAAAGAAAACATGAGCATTTTTCTTTATGAATTACAGAGAGCAAATCCGGCATTCAAAAATAGGAATAAAATACTTTCAACGGTTAGATCTTAATGATTTTTGGATATGTTATGCCTCTGTGAGTCTAGTTTCTAACCCAAAAAGAAAATCGAGGTTTCAACGGCTAGATCTCCGGGAATACTGAAAATACTAGACCCCACTCAGGATTTTGCAACTCTCCGTCCAGAGATCTTGCGTGATTTTCTAAAAATAGTAAAAAAATGGGAAATGCTTCATTCTTTTTAGGGGGTTTTCTTAACACATTAAACTACATAGAAAAATTTATTTTGGGTCAGAAACACCTTATTGAAACTCTGATTTAATTATTTCAAAAGAGTATCACTATTCTGAAACTATTCTGAAATTCTGGACAGATTATTGTTGCTTCACAAAAACCATGATCAAACCATTCTAAACATGAAACCACCTTAAAACAAAAATTGCAGTGGTAGAATGATGTATTATTGACACTTTCCCGTTGGTTTCACTTGATTTCAACGGTTAGATTTCGAACTAAAAATCTTTGATCAAAAACAGTTTATGGATTCACTGTTTTTATTTTGCTTGTTCAACTTCTATTTGGTAACTCCAACTATTAAACTATGAAGTTGAGTTGGACCAAACCACTTCTCCTACCATTTGATGGCCATTGGAGACTACAAACCTTTATTCTTTGTAGATTTCAAATGAAGTATGGATATACTTCATGAAATCCATAAGACAAGGAGTCTAGACCATGGAGATGGGTTTAGACTCAAAACTACATTCCCCTACCATTTGATGGTCATTGGAGGAGGGACATGACTATGACTCATGAGTCCTAAAGGAATATTGAAGGGATTCCTCAAGACATCAAGTTTAGAAGATCCAAATCATGGGTGTGGACTTGGAGCCTCTTATGAAATGTTGATCAAACTTTGACTCCTATGTGAAGCACAAGCCTACATAGGGTTCAAAAGATCATGCTCTAGAGGTCAAAAGAGATATTGAAGATCTCCAAGACCTTCAAGAGAAAAAAAATAAACAAGAGAATGGAAGAAAATAACATGGAAACAAAGGAAACTCCTAAGTTTACTTGATGAACAAAGAAAATAATGAAAGATTTTAAGACTAGAGATGAGAAGAAAGGATAAGCTAATAATCTATGGTTAGAGGATCACCTCCAAATTATCCTCAAAGTTTTCTTTTCTTTGAAGATCTTCCAAGCTCTTCTTCCTAGTTTTCTCTAAACTCTCTCTTTTCTCTCTAAAATGTTGGTGAAATGGAAGTATATGCTCTCTCTCCCAATATATCTCTTGATGTTCTTCTTGGTCTCTCTTTTTTTTGGTTCTTTCTTCTCTTCATGAAGATACCTCTTCATTTATAGGCAAAATCAACAGATATTTTTGGTGAATTTCGGAGTAAAAAACAGGTGTAATTCCCTCATTAGTTGGTACAATGTGTACTTTCTGAAATTTTGCAGACTGCTGTCCAGCGCGGCAGTCCAGACACTGACGCGGCAGTCCGTGACTGCCGCTGCGGCATTCATCAAATGCCGTTGCGGCACTTAATGATTGCCGCGCGGCTTTCACCAAATGCCGCGAAAATTAATGGATTGCCGCAATTTTGTCAGTCTTACTTTATCAGTTTTTTGTTCCTATTTGCATGCGCATACGTATTGCTCTGCAAAATACAGACTTTAAGAGCGAACGGCAGTCAGAAACCTGTGGCGGCACTTGATGAGTGCCGTGCCGGCACTCTGTGACTGCCGTGCGGCAGTCACCGAATGCCGCGGAATCCCGCCGTGTGCCGTTTTTGACTAAAATTCCCCTTTTAGGTCTTTTCTCTTTTTGAAACAAATTATTTTTGAATATCTTTTCCAAAAATTGTGTTTTATATCAGAATTTTCCTAAATACCTGGTATTTCCCTCTTTCTGTGAAATTTTATCGCGTTTTGGAGAATTTTCTGAAGAGCTTGGAATACTTCGAATTTTTCAGTCATTGTCATCATCGGACGTGGAGGTGACGCTCTCCTAAATTCGACGTCTGGTCAAAATTGGGGTGTCTACAATAAGTATTCCTCCAAGGGATTTTACACTAAAAGTCCCTTTTTTAAGTAATAAAAAAAGCCTCTCATGTTGGATTAATTGAAAAGGGACAACCCGTTTTAAAGTTTGGTCAAAAGTCGCTAATTAGTGAAACTTAATCAAATGAGATCTCTATGTTACAAAATTCTACATAACTTTGGTCAAAAGTCCATTATAAGTAACCCTTGATAAGGTCCTTTTTTTTAAGCACCCACCTAATCCAGCCATTCAGGGGTAGAGCCATGATTTACAACTTGGGGGGCCGTGTATAGAGGGTCTAGAATCACATGAGTTCGGGAGTAGCACCCCCGAGGCAAAAAAAATTGGGTCTATTTGTAATTCCGCGAAACTTGTAGATTATGACTGTTTTAAATTGTGTCTTTGGGTGTGTCCCAATCTGTACTCATTTCAAAATCACCCCCACCCAAAAGAGTAATATTTGGGACACAAACACTTTGCTTACACACTCTATCTCTCTCCTAGGTGGCACTGTAGAGAGATAGAGTGTATTTGTAAGTGTGTGTGTAAAGTATTTGTGCCCCTATTACGTAATATCACACCTCAGACTATCGTTCAATAAGATTAGCAATATAAGATAATAACTCAAAGCAAAGCTTTACAGAGAGTGTTAACTTAACAATAGCAATGTCAGGGAATAACATAGAGCAAAAAAGCTTACAGAGAGTTGCTTAACAAAACGAATAACAATAAAAGCCAGAGTACAGTGTGTGGGGTGGGGCCGGGTAAAATCATTCTCTCACACTAATCATCTTCAGGAGGTGTTGCAGCTTTGAAATCAAGAGTGAAGCTATATTCCTGGTCGCAGCCCAAATATGAATCACACATGAAATAGAGAGTATAGGTCCTCTTTCCAGCTTCTCCAGGAGCAGCAAATTCAAGTTTCACCTTTGATTTCCTTTGCAGTGAAACCCTTTTAATGGCAAGCAACTGATTACTTTTGTTATCACCAACTACAAGCCACCATCCCTCTTCTTTGGCTTTTGGATACCTTGGGGAATCAACAGGCCCCACCTCTGTCCTCCCCTCAAGATCCCTCTCCAGGGTCACCTGCAAACTCACATCCTCACCAGCACTTACACTCTCACTGTCCAGTACATCATACGTCAGATCAATGTTAGGAAAACGGTTACAAAACCGTGCAATTTCCATCAACTGCGAATCCGGCATCTGCAAAAGCTGCCGCCTCTCATCATCCTCCATCTCCACCAAATCGAACACAGTCTCTATACTCTTTCCAGGGTTCTCCTGGCATTTCTTTGCCAAATCTTTTGTGAAGTGCGGAAGTTGCAAAAGCATGGAATCACGCTCCCACATGCCCTGTGTCACCATCTGACTCACTTCCATAGCAAGAAGTGCCAGGGTTAGCCACCCATTGCTTGATATAACATCAACCATTGCTTGAAGCAGTCTACTAGCAGAAAGAAGCACCTCTCGCTGGTCAGATGCAAGATTCCCACCCAGCATTTGCCTTGAGAAGTGCGCTTGAAGCAGTGCGTTCCCCTTCACATGCGGGTCAGAGCACTTCGGGTTCTCAAAGGAGAATCTCTGGTGATTAATTAGCCTTCGTATCAATTCTTCTTCTCCTGGTCGAATTGGAAGTAGGGCATACTCGGAAGCCGAAGCCAGGATCTCCAAAAGACCCTTCATCTTTGTTTTGGAGGTCAGAGAAGAACTAAAACGTTCAATTGTGGTGTAACTAATGTAATAATAAGATGCTATCATGCCAAGGTTCAATGGAGAGAGATCAAAATCATCCTCAATAGCAACACATTTACTCGCTTCCAAATCACTGACGGTATTCTCAACAAGCTCTGAAAGGTGATCGCTGAGATGCCGGTGACTCACGCCCTGAAGATTGTAGTAGTTTGGATTCTGAGTGAGCCTCCGGTACATGAATGTCCACGTGAGATAGTCCACAGCATC
The DNA here is from genome assembly GCA_033977485.1 of Hydrangea macrophylla. Classification (NCBI taxonomy): domain Eukaryota; kingdom Viridiplantae; phylum Streptophyta; class Magnoliopsida; order Cornales; family Hydrangeaceae; genus Hydrangea; species Hydrangea macrophylla. The sequence goes on from CM066993.1 coordinate 101,734,447, forward strand.
TTGCTTGCTACCAATGACTCCCACAACCACCTCCGCATTCAGATTATCGTGCAGGTAGTGATGCAAATGACTTTCAACTGGGAATGCTTCATATAGGAACTTCTTGTAGTACTCTTTACGAGGTGCATGGCACAGGATGACGCATTTCCCAGAGTTATCCACAAGAGGTCGACTGGCATGACCCATCATCTGCAACAGATCAGTTACTGGATAATCAGTGTGAGCATTTTCCCGCCCATCATAGTATTGTGTTCCCATAACAACAACCAAATGTGCCGCCAAGGGCATTCCCCAACACATTGAGCTGCTCATTACACAAACTTGGATCCACCCAGTTTCAAAGAGAGTTCTCACAATATCTTGATCTGTACTAGTCAAGCCCTCATGCAAATAGCCCACACCATACTGCAGTGTCTCCCTCAACATCGGTTCCTTAATCCTGACAACAAACGGCTCCATCTTGTCGGCAGGCTGTAATAGGAAAATCGGCTTATCTCCACTGTCAACACTGGAGTAGGTCATCAGATCCACAGCAGTGAGCCGAGCATGCTTCCTTGTGGGTACAAACACAATGGCAGGTTTCCCGTTCTTTGCATGCTGAACAATTGCAGTGTAAGTTGGTTTCGTCATCGCTTGCATCCTTGCTTCAAAGTTGACAACATCAATGCCCTGAATGTGTATTTCCAGAGGCACAGGCCTCACGCCTGGAGGAAAATTGAAAAGGCCGTGAGAGCTAGCTCCAATCCACTCCCCCAGATCCTTGGCATTGGCCAGAGATGTTGATAGAGCCACAATACGGATCTTGTTCTCCCCCTGAGTTGCAATATATCTCATCCGAGACACTATCACCTCCAAGATGGGACCACCTTGACCTCCAATCAAATGGAGCTCATCAACAATGAAAAGACTAACCTGCTGAATGTGCTTCCGCTGCTTCCAGCGGCGGGATAAAGCGTCCCACTTATCAGGAGTGCTGATTATTACTTGACCTTTCTCAAGAAGCTTCAAATCTGTAGCAGTTTCACCAGTTAATTCAACCACTCTCATCCCAAGACCCTCTCCAAACTTCTTCCAATCATTATATCGTTCCCTAGCAAGAGCTTCAATCGGAGCAATATACACAGCACGCATAGCACTCTCAGCTCCTTTTTGATGATTCCTCAGTATCGCAAACTCTGCACATATTGTCTTCCCACTTCCCGTTGGTGCAGCAACTAATACATTGTCATCTGTATTGTACAAGACAGTGAAAACCTGAGTCTGGACAGGATTGAAGTGCTTGAATTCTTGATAAAGAGCTTCATATGAGGGGTTCCTCAATGCAGTCACAGGAAGTGGTTGCAAGTCCAATAATTCAGTTGGGGGAGGATACTTCTCTGGTAAAATTAGGTGCCTGAAAGAAACAGGCAAAACAGATAGAGACCCAAGCCATCTATCAGAAACGACTCGAATGAAGTATTGGGGAGGCAATGGTTCATAGATAGGCACTGTGAAACTCAGCGTGTGATCCTCATCAATATATTGCTTTTTCAGGATGAAATACTCGTGATGAAGAATGTACTCCCCATCATTATCCTCCACAATAACCCAAAATGGCTCCACAAATCCGTGAACTTTGTCCTCCCACTGGAAGTCTGGTGTAATTGTGAGTTCAACCCTCAAAACAGTACGTGTTATTGGCTGAACATGCGCTGCCAGGTTAAGTTTTGGGAACTGGTGTATGAACTTGTGAAGAGTTCTCCCCATCTTTGGGAAACGAATCAGCTCTCCTATCTCTTGTGAGGACAGATCATAGTACCTTTCCCAAGCCAAATCTTTCTTCTCCAACTTCATCAATATTTCATTCGGAATCCCACTGAATTGGCGAAGCGGCGTTTGGACACTCCACATCCTCTTGTTAATCATTTTGCACAAATTCAAAGCTTTCTCAGCTAATTGTGCCCATCCTCTTTTCAAGACAATCTCAAAAAGAGCTCGCATGAGACGTCCGGCACTCTACAGGGGGAAAAAAGAAAAGAAAAAGACATACGTTTAAATTAGCTTCTACTTTAACTTGAAAACACAAAAATCCAGTATCTAGCTAAAAAGCCCAAAGAGGGACCCCCAAATAAACGATGACTAGTAACAGTAGCACACCTGAGTTATGTAAACCATATCGGATGTCAGAGAAAGTCCTTCAAGCTTTAGCTGTGAAATATATGCTTGCAGCAAAACATTAATCTTCGCACTAGGTTCTTCCAGACTTTCCTTGATTGGAATGGGGACGCGATCTAAAAGCTTCGCTAGTTCCATCTTCTCATCTTGTCTCACTGTTACATATTTGAATTCTTCACTGAGAGAGAACAACCGGCAAAGTTCAATATCACCCATTGTAGGCTTCAAATGCTCGTTATATGTGGAAATTGTACCATGGGTTATATAATAATAGCTGGCAATGCGACCCAAATCAGTAACCTGGAAGTATCCACTTTTCCTATCGTACTTAACGAGGTTATTTTTGTCCAAAACTGTTGCTGCAGAATGTATCTGCAAAGACCATACAATCAGGCAGTTATGATCGAACAATCATGAATGTAAGGGAATCAGATAGAAAGCAAGGAAACATGATATCAAAAATATAGCAAGACAAACCAACTTCACTAGACCATAAAGAAGACTTGTTATGCCAACATAACAAAAGAACCTGTGACAGTTATTAGGGGGAATCTGAACTCCAAATTGGAAAATATTACAAAACATACCATCTTCACAAGAGAAACATGCAATCAAAATATAATTAAATAAGGGTGTAACAGAACACATAAATTTTCAAGTCATTTTTTTTTTAATCCACAGGGTTTTAAAATCTTCAGCTAAATGAAAATAATATATCACCATTATCAATTATACATTTTCTCACATCATAACAAACAACAATTATTAGAGGTAGTAAAACGCGTAGTCGTAACAACTACTGTATATAGAATTGATGTCTAACCCCATGGCAAGGGTGAAGATATAGGAGGGCTAAGGTGGCAAGGGCCCACCCCATTTTTTGGGGAAAAAAATTTCCATGGCAAAAAAAAAAAATTATATGTAATATATATATATATATATATAATTAGCCCCCCCTTAAAAAATTTAGAAAAAATAATTTTGTGTAATATTTTGTCCAAGATGTAAGTTAGCCCTCCTTATATATTTGTCTCGTTACATTTTCTTACCACTTTTCAATTTAGTCCAAACCAAATTGTTCTACCATCCATCAAGTTTAACAAATTATACTAAGTTATCGCCTATCAATCCCTATGATCGAGAAACGGTGAAATAAAACTAATTCTACCCATAAATAAGCATAAATATACCCCAAAAAAATTGCCTCAAAGGTACAACTTCGCCACTGTATGCACATCCCTCTAATCCCAGCCCCCGCAATTAAAATTCCTGGCTCCGCCCTTGATGGTAGGAGTGTACAAAAAAAACCGGACAACTGAACCGGCCGACCGAACCGTGAGGTTTTGGTTGGTTCTTTGGTCTATCAGTCGGTGCTCGATTTCAACAACTGGAAAAAACCGAGGTTCAATCCGGTGCACGGTTCATTAGAAACTGACCGACCCTCCACACCATATAAATACCTTATACAATTATATGGTTATACCTCCTCAATCATTCCCTCTTCTCTTGCGATTTGCGAACACTAACCACTCCACCGCAAGCACACTCTGCCACCACTCTCCGCCACTTGGCACAAACCACCAACCCTAATCTCTCTCCACCACCCTCTCTTATCCTTCCTCTGAGCCACCACCACCACACCAGACTAGACCACTTCGACAATCCAAAATTTCAATGGAGGAGCCACAGCCACAGCCACAACCACAACCACAACCACAACCACAACCACAACCACAACCACAACCACAACCAGCAGCACTAGCCCTAATCCCTCTCTCTTCTCCTTCCTCTCACACTCAACCACCACCACCAGACCAGACCAGACCACTCCAACTCTACTCTCAGCCACCACCTCCAGCCCAAATCTCTCTCTCGCGAACCCACTCTCAGCCACCAGGCCCAGCACCACTCGCAACCACTCTCGGTCAACTCTCTCAGCGACTTGGAAGGGTAAAATTTTCTAATTTATGAATTGATTTGGTGATATGATTTGGTTATTGGGTGAATTGATTTGATTTCAGAATTGATTTGGTTATTCGAGAATTCACATAATTGTTGTGGCTATGCTTCAAATGTTGACAATTTGGTGATTCTACATCGGTGATACTGAAAATGCCAATCAAACTCCAACTAATCCAATTGGCAGCAAGGACACTGTCAATCAAAGTTCATCCCAACAAGGTACTCCTACGCCCCCACCAAAGGTGAGTGAATCTCAAAAGCCTTCTATGAATACTAGTAGTGAGGGTCGGGGTAGGAAAATGTTGCTTGTTTGAGATCATTTTACGAAACTCAACTATGAGGATGGACAGCAGCCAAGGGCTTCTTATAACTATTGTGGGGTGGATTATGCTTGTGATACCAAGCTTAATGGCAATGTTTATAAACCCGGACCGGACGGTCGGGCCGTCGACCGGACTTAAAAACGGACCGGTTTGAGCCGGAAACCGTCACCGAACTAGAAACCGTGGTAGTTTGCAAGAACCGCCCAAACCGGATGGTCGAACCGTAATTTTTAAAAACCACTCCCGGTTTGAGTGAACTGAGCCGGTCTTGAATAATATAAAAAATTTGTTCCTCCTCCCATCGCCTTGCTGCCGCAGTCTCCATCTCCTTGCCGTCGCCGTCTGAAAGAGTATTATATTCTCCCCCCTCCTCTTTTCTTGGGTATTTTTTTTGTCCATTTTGTGTTCTCCATAAACAAAGAGCAGAGAGGAGAGCAATTGCACGCCCAGATTTAATCTGAAGAAGGGAAGGTTGAGTGTGTAGAGAGAGAGAGAGAAGAAGATGTTGTGAAGGACTGGAGAGAAGTTAAGTTTAGGTCATTCCTAAGTTGCATGAAGCGGGAGACGGGGCGGGAGCGGGAGCGGGGGCGGGAAAGCGTCAAACTTTACGAGGTTTCAAAATTTTCTTCTTAAGCGGGGCGGAGCGGAAGCGGGGTTGGAAGCGGGAGTGGGGGCGGGGAGCGGGACCACTTTTAAAGATTCCTGCTTCTAAGGGTCATTCCCAATGTGATTACTTTTTGACTTTTTCATACTGCACTTTTAGAGTTCCAATGCAGTACTTTCTTTATTTTATTTTTTACTTTATGTATACTTCCAGAATGGCTCTTCAGTCTCTCTCTCCATATATACATATATATATATATATATACAGCAATACAAGGCCCATTAATTAATTTTTAGAGAACAGTCAACAATTTCGAAAAGTCCTAAAATTTTAAGGGTAGGATAACCTGTAGGAAACTTTAGAATTCTTATTTACTATTTTTATTTAATTCTTTTTAATAAGTTTTATACATAAATATAATAAATGTGTAATTATGACATCACGGTTGTATTCCGGTTCACCCGTCGGTTGAGCCACTGACCCGTGAACCGGACATTTTTCCGGTTCAATGAACGGTCCGGTTTTCAAAACATTGCTTAATGGGACTATATCCATGTTAACTCACCTCAACTTTCATTCTAAAAGATTTATGAAAACAAGCTCAAGTCCCAAACAATCTTAGGTTTCAAGCCCAAAGGTGAACATGAAAATAGTGCTTCCCAACTTGTGCCAATGAATTTAGTATTGACAAATGTAGAAAGCACTTTCAAAATTGGTTGTTAAGATGAGTTGCCATTTAGATTTGTGGAGACCGAGGGGTTTAAAGAGTTTATGCAAGTGGTTCAACCAGAGTGTCTTAAAATCCCTTCTAGACTTACGATTGCGAGAGATCGTTTAGTTCTTTATGCAAACGAGAAGAAATCATTGAAGAGTATGCTCAAAGGTCAGCGTGTTTGCTTCACCACGGATATGTGGACCTCTGCTCAACTTACACTCTATGTGTCTTACCGGGCAGTTTATTAATGCCGATTAGAGACTTTCACAAGAAAATTCTTAGTTCTAATTTAGTTTTTGGTCACAAAGGTGATACAATTGGTAAGGCAATCGAGGGATGCTTATTAGTTTGAGAAATGATAAATTTTTAACAATAACAATTGATAATGCAATCTCTAATAATGGTGTCACTAATTTTTTGAAGAGGAAAACAAAAAATAGAAAGTGGACAATATTAGAGCATGAGATGTGGTGCACACATTCTAAACTTAATTGTTTGTAAAGGGTTAAAGAAAAGAGACGAATCAATTGTTAAGATCCGTAATCTCATGAGGTACGTGAGGTCATCTCCGTCTAGGTTTGCTATATTTAAGACGTGTGCCGAAAAAGAGGGAATTGAAATTAAAAGTTCGGTTTGTTTAGATGTGCCAACTAGCTAGAATTCGATCTATTTAATGTTGGAAAAGGTCGTGCAATTTGATAAGGCATTTGAACGTTTACAAGATGATGATCTAACATTTTCTTCTCACTTTAAAAGTGATGGAAATAATGGTGTAGATGACGATGATAGTGGGGGTGTCAAAGATAGTGGGAGTAAAAGATGCTGGGGAGCTCGAGATAGTGAGGATTGGGTTAAAGCCAGGGCATGAGTCTTGAGTTTAGGAAGTTTCAAAATTTTAATTTTTTGTTGTTTGTTGCGGTTGTGTTTGACCCACGGTATAAATTGGATTATGTTGAATATTGTTTCCAAAAAGTGAGAAAAAATCATGGTGAAGGATTTGGTGAAAAAATTGAAAGATAAGTTAACTAGTCTATATCAGTGGTATGTGAAGAATGATCCAAATGCAAGTGTACAACCAACTGTGAATGAAGCATCAGGGGTTATGGATGATGATATTGATGAGGAAGAAGCTAGGGCTTATTTCGATTTGGAGTTTAAGAGGCGCTTGGAGTAACAAATTAGTAAGGTTTACAAGAATGAATTGGAGAGATACTTGGTGAAGTGATATGAAATAGATTCTCCTAACTTTGACATATCGAGTTGGTGTAGAATTAGTTCCACAAAATACCCATTGTTTCCGAAATAGCTTCAGATGTACTAGCTATTCCTATGTCGGTAGTTGCCTCAGAGTTCGCATTTAGCACGGGAGGTCATGTACTCGATCCATTCCGTAGTTCTTTGTCGCCAAACATAGTCGAGGGCACTTATTTGAACACAAGATTGGTGGCGGTCTTCCTCAACCCCCGTTAGTCTTCGTGATACTATGGATGAAGTAGAACAATTTGAAATGCTTGAAACATGGAATAGTATTCTTTAAAATAGTTGTATGTATTTTTTTTTTCCCTTTTAAGTAACTTGGGTAACTAGTTGAATTTTTTATTTCGGCCATGTGGAAGGGCCTTTAGCAGAGTCTATGATCCTTGATGACTAAGCGTGTTTTTTATAATAGAGGTAATTGATTTAATTTTTCGACTATAATTTTTTGAAATTGTTAAGACTTTCTAATTTAATTTTTCCTTAAATTGTGGTTTTTTTTTTCCAGGTATGGCTAGTTGGTGCATGATGTTATATTGTTGGTGACTTGATGTGCTTGCTTACTGCTAACTAGTTATTATGACTTAGCACCGACACGGATACGACACGAATACGCCGACACGTTATTTCTCAAAAAAGAAGGATACGATACTTTGGGCACACGATTTTTATTTTATTTTTTAAAAATATATATATTTTACCATGTCTAATCACTCTTGGAGAAAAGGCACATAAATCACAAAAAAATTAAGATTTTCGAATTAAGCCACAAATAATAATGAACAAGTAATAAACCCATCAACAGAAAGGTTACTTATGCATGTAATCGGCACAAAGTACTATTTTACAAATAGACAATGTAATGGCAAAAGAAAATAAAGAAGAACAAAATGAGTTCACATTAACCAAAGCTTTGCACAGTTGCCCAAGAAGATAGTAAATGGTATATTGATACCCAACGAGTAACACAAATTTAAAACTAACACGTACTTTAGGAGTGACACAAATTTAAAAGGAAAAAAATACAGAGAGCATCATATCATATCTGGAAAAAATATATACATATATATATATATATTTATTGAAGTTGTGGACGTGGCTGAGAGAGACGACGACGGAGAGTTGAGAGAGATCGAAGGGCTATTCATCGCAAGGGCAGCTGGACTGCTGGTTGCAAGAGGCTGCTCGCATTGCGAACAAAGGTCAGAGAGAGAGAGAGAGAGAGATGAACCAGAGTTGCTGTGTGTGTCAAGTGTCTAAGAGACGATAGAGAGAGAGAGACGCAAGGGCTGGTCTCTCTTTTTTGGTTAAGACTAGATGATATTTAGTACTTTAGGGTAGTTATACATATAGGGTTTTTTTTTTCACAACCTTGTAGTTATACCCCCAACATTTCAAACCAGTTTTCTAAAAATAAAAATACCAAATATGCGTGTCTTGTGCATGTTGCCAACGTGTCCCGTGCATATCGCCAACGTGTCCGTGCGTGTCACCAACGTGTCCCGAGCGTGTCAGACCAAGAAAAAAGAATAAAAAATTAAGACTCGTTTTTTGCGGATCCGACACGTATCCAAAGCATGTCGTGTCGGTGTCGGATATGCGTCAGATACTGATATGAGGGCCAAAATAGAGTGTCGGTGCTTCATGGTATTGTAGGAGTTATGGATATTGGTTTTCTGGTATTGTCGGTTAGTTTTGGTCGTTGGATTGGGATTATTTGGCTTATTTGTTTGAGTTGGACTTGATGTGCCTACTAAGCACTGCTTAGTAGCTTATTGCTTTGTGCTTGATTAGTAGCTTATTTTACTGGTGTATGTGACTTTGGGTTAGTACTTGGTTATTTGTATTTTTAGTTGCTTACTTTCTAAGGTCATGTAGATTGTAGAGTATTATAAACTCAATTTGGGCCAAAAGGCCCAAAACTAGTTACTTAAACAGTGGATATATACACAGCATTAAACAAGTCAATAATCAGGTCCAAAACCAGTCTAAAATCAGTCCAATTAAGCCCAAAGCGGTGGCACAAAGCAATGGCCCACCCTGAATCAGACCGACCACCCCAAGCGAAACCGATGAACCCGAAACCGAATGAAACCGGCTGAGAGTTGGTCAGTTTTGGTCCCAGCATTAGATAAACCAAGCCCCTCGGTTCGGTCCCACATCCATGCAAAACCACGACCTACACCCTACCCCATAGGGATGAAAGGGCCAAGAGGGAGAACACTACTAACTTGGTCTAACAGAAAATCAGACATGAATCTCCCAGTTAAAAGCATATGCAAAATGATGGGAAACAGAACAATGTTTAATGGACAAACATGATGCTGATGTAAAAAATAAACTAAAAAGTGTTCTAACACATTAGCTAAATAAAAAAGTTGTGATGCTTACCAAGTCCGCTCTCCTCTCCTCCAACAAAAAATCTCTTGTCAGAGCATCAGGTTCCAAACCGTAAAGAGTAGGATTCCGTAACATGCGGACATACAAATAAGTATAACTGAGCCAATTGCAAGCTTCTCTTGCATTTTGAACAGTTCCAAGAACTACTTCGGCATTCAATTGATCAGCCAATTTGGAGACAAACTGGCTTTCAATGGGAAGTTGTTGATTCATCAAGGAAAGATAATATTGTAGTTCACTATGTCCAGTTATAATTATTCCTTCACCATAAGAATCAAATTGAGGCCTTCCTGCACGGCCCAGCATCTGCATAACATCCAGAGGACTCAGTTCAGTCCATGCTCCTTTCTCAGGATCGTAAATCTGGGTACCTTTAATAATCACAGTGTGAGCTGGCAAGTTGACACCCCAAGCAAGGGTTGCTGTGGAAACCAACACTTGTACATGACCATCTGCAAAAAGCTCCTCAACAAGTTGACGGTCAGCCCTAACCATGCCAGCATGATGAATTGCAAAGCCATATGGCAATAAGTCTTTAAGATCATTGCTCTTGACCAGTTCTGTGTGGCTGTGTAAAATTTCCCGGCTTGCACTATCCTCTCTCAAAAATTTGCTTAGGGTGTCATTAGTAAGTGCAGTATCTCGTATCGCACGAGCTGTTTTCGCTGTTTCTTTTCTTGAGTGAACAAAAATAAGAACTTGATGCTTCCCAGCTACAGCAATTACCTTCTCGTAACAAACATCATTCATCAACTGGAATCTCTGAAGTGGCTTTTTTACTGTAACCCCAATATACTGTTGGGCAAGAGGGACAGGTCTGTAACTATTATCAAAATGGAAAAGTCCTTTCTTCAGATCAACGCGCAAAAAGAGTGCCACGTCTTCATAGTTAGGGAGTGTAGCAGATAACCCAACCAGCCGAATATGCTCTTTTGTGGTTTCAATTTGCCTAACAGTTCTTGCAACAATACTTTCGAGTACAGGTCCTCGGTTATCATGTAAAAGATGAATCTCATCTATTATAAGAAGTTTCACAAGCTGTGTATAGGTGCGATCTCCTGACTTTCTGGTTATGATATCCCACTTCTCCGGAGTTGTGACAATAATCTGAGTTTCTTCAATTTGTTGGCGTGTCAGTGTCTGGTCTCCACTCAGCTCCTTCACCTTGACATCATAATGCTGCAAACGATTAGATAGATTACCAACCACTTCAGCAACAAGCGCTTTCATTGGTGCCACATAGACAATCTTGTAACTGCTATGATTGAATGACCCATCTTCATTCCTGTTCAATGCGATTTGCTGGAGTATGGTAAGCATTGCAACATTTGTCTTACCTGCGCCTGTGGGAGCACAAAGTAGAATATTCTCTGCCGTAAAAAGAGCAGTCTCGTAAACTTTACTCTGCACCCTGTTCAACTGGGTCATCCCTTTGAAAGCTGGTTGTGCCCAGTCTGGCATGGCAGGTATCTTTACAAGTTCCTCACCAGGTGCAAGTGATCTTGGCTTCAGTGCTGGCACATGAACTTCCTCATATCCCTTCTTATGGTTCCTATAAGACCCAGAAGGAAGTTCACACTTCTTGTTTGCCATTAGAAGGCCACCTTGGTGAAAAGCAAGGCTATCAAGATCAAGCAACTGGCGCTGCCCCTTCAACCAACCACTGTCAGCATCTCTATCTACGATACCCCTTCTCTCACGGTCACCGTCTCCACCACTCTCATCCTTCAATCTGCGAGCCTCCTCTCTTATACTTTTCTCCAAGATTTTTTGCCTCTCTTTTGCAGTTGCCCTTGTGGCATGCAGCTGTTCCAAAATTGCCACCAAGTCAGGCCCCAGTACCATCATTTCCTCTTCAATCTTTTTTCTCTCCTCTTGGTCTTCGGCCCTAGCCAAACGGGTACACCAAACTATCTTCAGCCGGTTCCGCAGTAGATACTTAATGAGGCTGAACTTGTCAAACTGAAGATGCACCAACAGCTTAGTTTCAACTTCCCGGTCATCACCCTCAGCAAGAATTTTAAGTACCTCTTCCGCAAGCTTCTGGCTCTGCTGCGGATCAATCTGTTGCTCGTAGGCCTGAGAGATCTTCCTCTGAAGCCAATACGCATCAATGTCCTGAACATTTAAAATCATACCCTCGTTAGCTTCTTGCATGTCATCATCATCAATACCACCACCCATCTGCATAGCACCAGAACCATTTGCTTCCACTACATCATCTTCCTCCTCTTCATCCTCCTGCACCATGTCAAGATCACTCTCCTCTTCTTCCTCCTCATTCTCTTCAAACTCAACGGCAACACCCACGTCATCATCAAGAGCATCATCGCCATTGGCGGCTGCAGACCCAGATGCATCACCCCCATCTTGGAAATCGGTGATAAGCCTCCCAATAGACACCAACTGCTCAAAGATAGGGCTAGGTATAGGATTTAACAACTTCTCAATCTCCTTTTTCTTGTCGGGGTTTTTAACGGTCTCGTTCTTGAGGACGGCCAATATCTCGTCAGCTGCACCACTGACTATATTCAACGGTTGCCCACCCAATTGCTGTTGAATGACACTAAGCATGGCCTCGTATGCGGCCCTAGTTTCCTTGGTCTTTGGCTGGTAAACCCCATCATCAGTAGAAGTGAGGATGCTTTCTTCTTGGAGGCGTCTTTTCTTGGTCTGTCTAGCAGGCATAATGGGTTCAGAAGTAAGGGGTTCGCGTTCCTTCTTCTTCTTTGATTTCTTGAGTTTCTCATCCAACTCCGGGGGTCTCTCCCTGTAAGCGCGATCACCAAAGGTCTTGGGGTCAATCTTCCCGTAGAGGGACTCGGGCTCCCCAGTGGGTTCGTGAGTGTCACGTGGGCGAGAGTCGGTGGTAAGGACAAGACTCGAGTTTGCTCGATATTCGTACTGTTTGAATCGGGCGTGAGCCTCCGCACCACCACCCAGATGTGCCATATTTTTTTGAATCAAATATCAGAAACCCTAAAATCACAAAAACAAACAAATACACCCTAGGGTTTAGTTGAACACATATACTATATTATAATAATACTGATAAATGTTTATATTCTGTTAGAACAACTGCAACTGCAACAGCCTCGCTATACTGAGGTAGGAAAATCAACAAGAACAATTAATAATCAAAATCATCAACAAGTGGGGGAAAAAAAAGTGAAAAGACCAAAGTGAGAGAAAAAAGCAAGCAACTAAAAATTTGGGAAAATAGAATACCTGAAGCAGATGCAGAGGTAACAGATGAATGGAGGTTAGAAAGAGGCAAGTGCTGACGAGAGAGAGAGAGAGAGACGAAGATGGAGAGGGGTGAGCAATGATACGATTATGATGGAGCACGAAGTTCAATTGTATGAACCCATTTTATTTTTATTGACAATGACAGGCCTAGGTGGAATGATAGTGGTGAGGGAGGTGTGGAGCGGTTGCACTGCGGAATGTTCAAAAAAATGTAAGGGCCGGGGGAAATCTATCTTATTAGGGTTTCGTTTTTCTTTCTCAGCAAAGATGTGAATGAGAGAATAGTAATGCTAAACCATCAGACTCTCGCGAGTAGAGGTGTCAAACGGGCCGGGTTGGCCCGGCCCGGCCCGCTTTTTTCGGGTTAAAAGCCCAGCCCGGCCCATCACAAGGCCCGGTTCACATACCCCGGGCCGGGGTGGACACACATTCTTCCGTCCATGGCCCGGCCCGGCCCGGCCCGGCCCGAAATTAAGAAAATGCCCGGCCCGGCCCGGCCCAGCCCGAAGCCCACCACAGTCAAGGCCAAAAGTCGAAGGAAGCCCGCTAGCCCGTCCGGCCCGGCCCGATGTCCGGCCCGCTAGGCCCGGGCCACCGGTCCGGGGCGGACATCCCCCCTCCCTTCCCAAGCCCGGCCCGGCCCGGCCCGATTTTGGGTGAAGCCCGGCCCGAAGCCCGGTCAAGCCCGCTTTGACCGAGCCCGGCCCGGCCCGTTTGACACCACTACTCGCGAGGACAAATGGATAGAGGAGAGACTGTGAAATGGTCCACACATCACTCTATAATTTCTTCCCTCTTTATTGGTCCACACCAGGGTGTGGGTATAGCATTACCCATGAGAGAATGCTGCACTTTTAGGTCTCCGGTAGAGTGTAAACGAGATGAGCCGCTCAACAAGGGGTCGAAGTTTGGCTCGATAAAGGCTAAACTCAGCTCGCTCATTTGAGCTCGTGAACACGATCGATTAAGGCTCGTGAGCAGGCTCGTGAAAAAGCTCATTTATATATTTGATAAAGAGCTTGTATAGTGACTTTTATAAATATATTTATTATAAAACTATATACTTTTAGTGAAAATACGACACATTTCATAAAATAGGCTTGATAAAAGATTGTTTTATTATTAAACTATATAGTTTAAAAGGGCACGCAAAAAAGCTAGTAAAAAAGTTCGCAAGAAAGCACGCGAACACTTGAAAGCTCGGCTCGTTTGAGCTCGCGAGCTCGCGCTCGGCTCGGCTCGTATACACCTAGCCCCCGGGTAGTTTTTATTTATGTACTAGTAGTACATACTCGTGTCTGCGGTTACGGTGCAAAAATAATATATATATATATATATATAAGAGAATTATTATGTACACCCATATATTTGTTATCTATACTCAAATTCCTTTATTTTAATATTTTTCTTTTAAAAATTCTCGCTTCTATAAAATTGAGCGGTGTACATAGCAATTCTCTAAATATATTAAAAGAAATTAGAATGATTTCAAGATAATTAGGCAAATCCTTTGAACTCCACTGTATCACTTAAAGTGGAGTGATATTTTATGACCTCTGAAGAAAGTAGCATAATTGTTACTTCTAAATAGTTGGATATGTATTTCCAAAAGAAAGAAAATTGGTTGATGTGTGACTGTATTTCCAAATATATAGATAAAAAAGAGAACAAAATCTTTTGAAATCACAATAAAAGAGAACAAAATCTTCTTAAATCCCAGTAGAAATTTCAGTATAAATAGACCACATTCAATGATTAATTTCAGTCAAAATTTTCACTTAATTTTTTCAGTGGATTTTTCGTTGCTTTTCAATTAAGTGGTGCATTATTAAACGCGCTGAAAATAATTAGTACTGTAACTTTTCATATTCAACACATAATTGGGTTATCAAACACACCATTATATTTCCATTCTTTGCTTCACTCTTCAGTTTCACCAATTATCCAATCTTATAAATCATTCATTAAGTGTTATCACTTGCCAATAGTGATCACAACTGCACAATATGAACTATCTTCTGTATTGGTTTTGTCTTCTGTATTCGTTTTGTTCTTTTTAAGTGGAATAATAATACACGCTAAAATTTTGCAGTAGTTGATACATTAAACTAATCTTTTTTACTAACCGAGCAATCGTCTTTGTCCTGATAGACTTTTTTTTACCAACCGAGCATTCACTGGCCAAAAAACTAAATAGAAAGAAAAATGTAATTTTTGAGGAAAATGAAAAGAATGAGAGAATTTAACCATAATCACCATTGCTCCACCTTCTTCCGTACATCCAACTATCATTAAAAATCACCACCAACACAACCTTACTCTACTTTACTTGGTAATTGTGCCCATGGTAGAGTTCGCCTAAGCCTCAATTGTACAATAATAAAGTTATTTTTAACTCAAATCATATTACAACAATCAACTAAGAAGGTGTCATTCAATACTATCCAAAATTCATAAAATAAAAATTGAAAGCTCATTCCTCCATTTAACTCTGAGTTACAAAAGATCATCATTAATTTTTTCATCCCCAAAATTAAACCAACTCACTAACCTCGTAATTCCTAGAATTGGTATTTCTCAATCAAGAAAAAGTATCTAAACACCACTTGGAACATGTGCCATTCTAATTACATCAAACCTCTATGTTACAACAATATTTGGAATTAAGATGCCAGAGTTCTCCATCACAAAAAAGGAAAAAACCTGTGGCAAAGATGATGCCGACAGGTATAAGGTTGTGGCTGTGTGTAGGATGGTCGTGGTCCTACAAAAAATTCCACTTCCATGGCCTCTGCATCCTTTTCCTTCCATCCAGATTTGCTTATCTTGTATACTCAATTCCTACAATTCAACAAATAAATATGGTAGTATTGAAATTTAAATTTGAAAAATGTTAAACTAAGCGTTTCGTGTGATGATAATGAACCATGGAGTTCAAGTATGAGATTATGTAAATGCAAGCATTATCTACAGAATTATTTTTTGGTAACTATGAAATGGGAATTTCAGCATAATTTTATGGTATCTAGATCTTTGCACACATAATGAAATAATAGGAATAGAGCCTTCAATGCTCAAATCCATAATCCAGGTTGAATAAAAAATAAAATGCATATGAAGAGAAAGAAGAAGTCAATAAAATGATTTTCCCACAGTAGCCCATAGATGCAATACATAAGTGTGTGCTCTACACACAAAATACACTGTGACTTCCCAATTTAAAGTCCAAAATCCAAATTAAGAAAGCAAGTAATATCAATTGCACAGCCAAAAGAAGTACCTTTGTTTTGATCCCACATAAACATATTAGTAAATAATAACAATATTATTAAATCAAATGCAAATTTGTCCAAAATGTACCTCAGATTTATCTAACACTCCATTCCATGCTAGGAAGATTGTAAGGTTGGGTTCTTATCTAGGTTTCCATCGCTGAATATAAGTAACATGGAATACTGATTGGTCCAATTTTTCAAGCTTTTTTCAAGCTTTAGCTAAAAAAAAGTTATATGTTTCAAATTGTACGGAATTTTATGCATCCAAAAGTGTAAATAAATTCATGTTTTTCTTATGCTTCAATAGCATTAGAAGGAAATGGGTCCTGTATTTTAGGAATTATTAAG
The DNA here is from genome assembly GCA_033977485.1 of Hydrangea macrophylla. Taxonomy (NCBI): domain Eukaryota; kingdom Viridiplantae; phylum Streptophyta; class Magnoliopsida; order Cornales; family Hydrangeaceae; genus Hydrangea; species Hydrangea macrophylla. The sequence goes on from CM066993.1 coordinate 101,750,731, forward strand.
GAAGACAACCGAGTCTATGCCGATTGGTACTGGTCGGCAAAGACAATGCCGGCTGGAGGGTTTAAGGGTTTTTTTTCTTCAAAAGACAAGTAGGATAAAACGCAGGACCCATTTCCTTAAAGACAATACCGGTTGGACATTATTTTTGATTTGAAGGATGCCGAGAGGTATCACATGGCCTCCAGTTGGTCAAATAAAAAATGTGTGAGAGAAATTTTGATAACCCAGTTGGTTATTTACAAGACCAAAAAAATTGTTCATGCTATTTAGACCTTTTAAATGCCCAGAGCATATATTGTTGGTCAAATCAAGCCATTTGAACAAATAAATTGTGGAAGGATCCATTTTGTTTTACAAAGATATAAGGGTTGTAAGGGTATATTTAATAACCCTATTAAGTGCTGAAAATTTTAATTTTTAGCACTTATTCCTTTTCCATGTATTTGATAATGCTTAAAATGATTCATTTAATTGAAAAGGTAACAAAAAATCTGTTGAAAATATTCAGCCAAAAAAAAAAAAAGCTACTGAAAAAAATAGGAGAACGCTCCACGATTTTTGGTTTAAATTTTTTTTGCCTTTTGACCATATTGCCCTCCAATGTCCTCTTCAGTTACATATAAACAATGGTTATTTGTGAAACTTTCTTTGCCGTGAGAAGCTACATACAGGAAAAAGAAGGGGGAGAAAAGATAAGAGATCTACGAAACACAGAAAAAAGGAGGAGAGCAGATAAGAGATCAGTGTTGATGCAGAATGTAAAATACAAGCATAGTTCTTCACTGATTTGCGAGTCTTTCCACTTTGAATCGCTTCCGCATGTAGTCTTCTCTTCTCAATGTACAAGACTGTTTTTTAAAATCACCATTACCAAATCTATGGTTCTTTTATGTGCTCCATCGAATCAAAAATTATATAATAATATATATACTTTATATTTTATAATCATTCCCTGCAAAGTTAAAAATAATGTAGCTGGCAAAAAAAAGTACTAGTACCTACAATCTACTTTGACGCAACGGTACCAACCCACTTTTTTTTATTGTTTTTTCAAAGAAAATATTTATTTGTTATGAGTGCATTTTACTTACCCCAAAATTACTCACATGTTGCTCATCCTCTTTTTTTAATGGCTAATATAGTGAGACCCAATTTTTTATAATATTAATTAATTCTCATTTAATCTTGGGTCCCACTACATTAGCCAATAGGAGAAGAGGGTGAGTAAAGGTGAGCAATTATGAGATGAGCAAAAATATATTCATTTCTTATTTATGAGCAACTAGTACTTGCCCGTGCCCAGCAAAAGGTGAGCAATTTTGAGATGAGCAAAAATATATTCATCTCTTATTTATGAGCAATTAGTACTTGCCCGTGCCCGTGGGCACGGATCAATGCCCTCCCTCTGAGTATAACCTTCGCTACAAGCCTAGCCTTAAAGGTTTCAACATTTCCATCAAATCCTCTTTTCCTCTTGTAGACCCACTTACAACCAATGGGTTTAATATTGGCTGAAAGTTCTACAAGATCCCAAACCTGATTGGAATCCATAGATTCCAATTCAGCCTTCATAGCTTTAACCCAATGAACTGAATCAACATCAGTCATTGCCTCTTCATATGTGGCAAGATCAGATTTAGATTCTATGGAGACAACTTCAAAAACTTCTCCTAAGAATATGTATCTATCAGGCTGGCCGATAATCCTCCCACTAGACAAGGTACCGGTGCGGAAATGGGTGAAGAAGTGGTATTTTCTTGATTTACATTGTTATCAACTGTGGGTTGGACTGAGGGCTCTCCTTCTATCTCTCTCAGATCTATCCTTCCCTTAGGTTTATGGTTCATGATATAATTATCCTCCAAGAAAACAGCATTCGTACTAACAAACACTTTCTGTTCTCTTGGATCATAAAAATACCATCCATAAGTACCCTTTGGATATCGTACGAAGTAACATACTTTCGATCTAGAATTCAACTTGCTCATCTTTCCTTTCAGCACATGTGCCGGACACCCCCATATCCGAAGATGTTGCAAAAAAGGCTTGCGCCCAATCCACATCTCTTATGGTGTCCTGGGAACAGATTTGCTTGGTACTAGATTTAGTATGTACGTAGCGGTTTCTAAAGCATAACCCCAAAGGAATAATGGTAACTCAGAATAACTCATCATCGACCTAGTCATGTCTAAAAGAGTTCGATTCCTTCTCTCCGCTACACCGTTCTGCTGAGGCGTACAAGGTGCAGTCAACTGTGACAGAATCCCATTCTGTACGAGGTGATCAATAAACTCATTAGAGAGGTACTCGCCACCTCGATCAGATTGAATGGCCTTGATATGTGTGCCCAATTACTTTTCCACTTCAGCCCTAAACTCTTTGAACTTTTCAAAGGCTTCAGACTTATGCTACATTAGGTACACATATCCATACCTAGAGTGGTCATCAGTAAATGTGATGAAATACTCATAACCACCCCTTACTCTAATATTTATTGGTCTACACACATCAGTATGAACTAATTCCAACAACGCATTGGTCCTATTGCCCTTTGCTAGAAAGGGCCTTTTGGTCATCTTACCCTCTAAACAAGACTCGTAGACTTCCATTGGTGCGAGAACCAAATCGCCTAAGACTAGTGGTGTCAATCGGGTCGGGTTGGCCCGGCCCGGCCCGATTTTTCCGGGCTAAAAGCCCGGCCCGGCCCGGTATAGGCCCGGCCCGCTAGGCCCGAGCACTTTTGTCCGGCCCGGGGTGGACACCCTTTGTCTCGTCCACGGCCCGGCCCGCTCCTTAGCCCGAAACCCGGCCCGGCCCGCTCACCCGCTAGCCCGGCCCAAAAGCCCGGATTTACTAGCCGTTGTGGCTCGGCCCGGCCCGGCCCGAAGCCCGGCCCGGTAGGCCCGCCTGAGCCCATAACGGCTAGTTTGGCCATTTTTTAAATAATTTTCCACTTTTTACCCCTCTAACGGCTATAAAACGGCTAGTTTTGAGGGTAAAAATGTAAATGTGCTTTTTGACTTCCCAAAATGCCCCTTAGCCCATTTTCTATAAATACCAAACCTCCCACAACATATTTTCTCATACAAAAATCAATTATCTCTCTCTATTCTCTACTTTCTCTATACTACTCCATAAACTACAAGTCTACAAGCACTTCTACTCTACAAGTTGGTGATTCAATTATCAAAGCTCTAATTTGTAAAGGCACTTCTAGTCTTCTACAACTTGAACTTACAAGCTCTCAAGTCTCAAGTCTTATTATAATTTATAGTTGTTCACTTCTTCTTCTACTACTATAAGTTGAGGTAAATTTATTTATTGTTTCACTTCTTGCTTTATTAGTTGCTTATTTAGTTGTTAGTATATTTAATCTTTTATATTTCTTTCCCCTCTTTTTTTTTATTTAAAAAAAAATGGCATCTCACTCAAGATCTTCAAAAACTAGGGAAGGCCCAACTTATGACTTTGAAAATTTAGATTATGGGGAAAGAAATGAGATTAATGATTTGGAATTGGAGGATGATGACGACGTTGAAATTATGGGGTCTAATCCATCTGAACCATCTCCTTCAAATCCTAATGATCCCAGTCCCACCACTGAAAGAAAATTAAAATCACCTGTTTGGTTATTTTTTAAATTAAATGACGAAAAAAATGGAGCTATTTGCAAAATATGCGGACTAAAATTTTCTTATAAAGGTGGAGGAAATAATACACTTAAAAGGCACATCATAAGCAAACATAAAGGTGCATGGGAAGCAGGTACCGCTCAAGCGGGCGGCCTAGTACAATCCCAAATTTCTGCTTCTACTGGCACAAGTGTTGGAACTTTTCTTTATAATAAAAAAAAATGAGGGAAGACTTGGCAAAATTTGTTTGTGCATCCGATATGCCTTTTACTTTAGTTGAAGAAGAGTGCTTTACACGTTTTATTCAAACTTTTTTACAACCCGCCTACCAACCTATTACTAGAAATACTCTTAGAAGTGATATACAATCTGTTTTTCAACAAACAAAAAAAAATTAATTGAGGATTTTTCTACTTTTAATTGTACAATTGCATGCACTTCTGATTTGTGGACTGGTTGTAATAAAACGGCATATATATGTATAACGGTGCATTTTGTAGATGAAAATTGGAATATGAATAAAAATATCATTGCTTTCCGTGCATTAGACTATCCTCATACTAGTGAAAATATATATAACTATATAATCAATGTTTTTAATGAGTATGATATTATGAAAAAAATTATAAGCATTACTTTTGACAATGCTAGTGCTAATACAAATGCTATTAATATGTTTAAAGATCTTATGCGCCCAATGTTGAATGGAAAATTATTTCATGGTCGTTGTGTATGCCATATCATTAATTTGATTATCCAAGATGGATTAACAAAAATTAATGATCACATACATAAAATTAGAGAGGCAGTGGTCTTTTGTTGTTCAACGTCTAGCCGTATACAAGCATTTTATGGTGTTTGTAAACAAAATCGTCTTAATCCAAAGAAATTGCAAACTGATATTAAAACTCGTTGGAATTCTACTTATCTTATGATAGATTCTTGTAAAAAATATAGTAATATTATTACTCAATTTGTTAATGTTAATTATCCATCACTAAACTTGACTTCAAACGATTGGGAGATGGCATTTGACTTTCATGGATTTTTAGAAATATTTTACAATGCTACAAATAAACTTTCCGGTGTTTACTATTCTACTTCTTGTTTAGTTCTTATGGAATTATATAATATGGCTCATACATTTCATAGTTATAAACAAAAAAAATGACATTTTTATTGATATTTGCGAGAAAATGGAAAAAAAGTTTAAAAAATATTGGTCTAACATTCCACCTGTATTTTACTTATCTGCAATCTTGGATCCTAGAATCAATTTTGATGGTGTTTGTGAAATGGTTAAACAAATATCTGAATTGATGCAAGGACCAGATGGTGAGCCTGGTCTAGAAATAACTACTTCTGAAATGGAAAATACTTTGGAATCTTTATTTCGTATTTACTATGAAAAATATACAAATAAAGAAAGTGCTACTTCTTCTTCTACTTCTAATATTGAGTTAAGTTCGGGAGCGTCAGGTGGTTCTTGGGCGAGCCAGTTTCTCAGTCGAAAGAAACAAAAGGGTGTCAGTCAATCATTTGTAAGTAGCTCTAACATTCTTGCTGAATTAAATAAGTATCGAGAAACCGAGTGGGAAAGCCGATTAACCAACGAGGCTTTCCCTGTTCTTTCCATCATGGCTCGTGATCTACTAACTCCTCCGGCTTCCACAGTTGCATCGGAGTCTGCTTTTAGTGTAGGTGGAAGGGTGCTAGAGGAAAGGAGGAGCAGATTATCTCCTGATATGCTTGACTGCTTGATGTGCTTGAAGGATTGGGACCGTGCACAATATCGAACTCAAAACCGCCAAGATCCTATTCTTGAAGACTTCGCAAATTTGGATGTTACGGAAGAAAATTGAAGAATGAAGAATTGAAGAATGAATATGAGAGTTGAAGATCATTTAGTTCCAAACAAATCAATTGTAATACTCCTGGCCCGCATGAGTATAAACTGTGAACGGCTTTTAAAAAAAAAAATTTCTAATTCTGTAAAATGTAATCTTTACTTTTTATTATACAAATTAATGATAAGTAATCTTTATTTTTTATTAGACTATAATTTTAAATATCAAATACTAGTAATCTCTTTAATTTTTATTGAATAATAAATATTCTTTACTATTTTTTTTAATGAACTTTTTTTTAGACTTTTAGTAATCACTAATCATTAATGAATAAATCTTTACTTTTTATTATACAAATTATTAAAATTAATGATAATAATCTTTACTTTTTATTAGACTACAATTTTTAAATATCAAATACTAGTAATTTCTTTAATTTTTATTGAATCATAAATATTCTTTACTTTTTTTTTAATGAACTTTTTTTACTAATCACTAATCATTAATGAATAAATCTTTATTTTTTATTGTACAATTTATGATAAGTAATCTCTATTTTTTATTAGACTATAATTTTTAAATATCAAATAATAGTAATCTCATTAATTTGTATTGAATAATAAATATTATTTACTTTATTTTTGTTAAACAAACTTTTTTTTAGTAATCACTAATCATTAATGCATAAAAAAAAAAAAAAAAAAAACCCTCCCCCGAGCCCGTCCATGAGCCCGGCCCGGCCCGTCCACTAGCCCGTCCATGAGCCCGGCCCGGCCCGGCCCTAGTGAGCCCGGGCCACCGGTCCGGGGCGGACATTCCCCCTCCCTTCCCAAGCCCGGCCCGGCCCGGCCCGGCCCGATTTAAGGTGAGGCCCGGCCCGGCCCGGCCCTCTAGCCCGGTTAAGCCCGCTTTGACCGAGCCCGGCCCGGCCCGTTTGACACCACTACCTAAGACCCCTTCTTTAACTAGTCTGCTAATCCTATTTCGATTGATATGGCCAAGCCTCATATGCCAAAGCTTTGTTGGATTAGTGGAAGGTTTCTTTCTTTTAGATAGTACAGTTACCACTGAGTTATTAAGTTCCATACAAGAGTCTTTAGAAATATTAGGAGTAATCACATACAATGAGTTTTAACACCAGAACATAGAAAAGAACTATTTCTTTTAATGACAACTTATGTTGCAAAATGAAAAGAATAACCATTATTCGATAAATTTGAAATTGAAATTAAATTACGTCTCATTAAAGGGATGTAAAGTACATCTGATAAAACTATTGTCTTATTGTCCAAATACTCTAAAACTACTACTCCTATAGCAACTGCGAAAACGGTTGCGCTAGAACCCAGAGTCAGCACGATCTCCCAATCACTGCATTTCCTGGTTGATCTGAACCCCTACAACGAATTACAAATATGGTTAATCGCACCAGAATCAATGCACCAAGTGTTTGAAGTATCCGTTATAAAACTTACTCCAATCACATGCGATTCAAGCATACCTTGAACTCTTGTAGCTTATAAATCTGGACAGTTCCTCTTCCAGTGGCCTTTCTCACCGCATTGGAAACACTTTCCTTTGCCTTGGCCACCCACCTTCTCTTTGCCCTTACCTTTTCCCTTAGATTTTGCAATCTTAGGGACCAGTCCAATACTTGAACCACCAGTGCCAGCCTTCTTCTTCCCTTTCTTGCCTTTCGGTGTAGATCGGGAGGAAGAAGAGCTTTTTTCAACGTTCAAAATGTTGCCCCCAGGTTTAATCACCCCTTCCGCTACCAGTAAAGAACTCATTAATTCACTCATTGACAAATCCATTTTATTCATATCATAGTTTAGTTTAAATTGAGTGAATGACGGCGATAGCGTATTGAGGATCATATCAACTTGGGTCTGTGCATCAATGTTGGCACCTAGGGTCTCCAGCTGGTTCAAATAACCAATCATTTTTAAAACATATTTTTTAACTAGAGTTCCTTCCGACATCTTAGCATTCATTATCTTCTGCATGGCTACCTGTCTGGCAGGCCTGTGCATGCTCCCCAAACATCTTTTTCAGGGATTCGATAATGTCACTAGCAGACCGACGTCCTATTCGAGTTGGCCAACACCAACATAATAGTTCACAAACTAACACTAAATTTGCTTCACTTAGCTGCAACCTCACATTTGTCTCAATGAAGAAAAGAAATGAGAGAAACATCATCACACCCACCACAGTCAAACACACCTATTGATGTTGTCAGTATCAAGATATAAAAGTATTCTTTACTTTTCAAAAGATTTGCAGTGTGGAAGTAAAGGTCGAACCCACAGAGATTGATTTACTACAGCGACTTAATTTTAAAACCTAAATTTAGTTAATTAAGAAAACGGATTTGATTGTAATTTGAATTAAACTAAAAACATAAAAATAAATCTAAACTACGAAAGCAATTTAAATAGTTGTTTTTAAATAATGTTTAAGGGAACCTAGGATTGCAAATCCACCACTAGCTTCATAATAGGAATATTTATGAATTACTTTAGCTTATTACGTTGGATGAATATGGAGAATTGTAGCTACAAGCCCAATTCCTCCTACAAGAAGATAATCATGGTTCAAGCACCAACATAATCCATCTGCGGTTAGCATGAATTATCCCACACTAAACTAGGGTTGTGATCTAATCCATCTAACCTAGGCATGGACTATTCGGATACTTGATAGCACAAATCAATAAAGCACCATCACATGTAAACAATCTAAACAAGCACAGCAAGAATAGATCGTTGAGCACATCACAGTCAAAATAGATCTAAGACAAGAATAAATTCTGAAAGCAATGATTTAATCACTAGAAAGCACGATTTATTTATAAAAATCCTCTAAACATGTGACTGTCATCCATACATAATAAAACTGAAATAAAACATAAATAAAACCCTATTACTCGTCTAGGGCTTCATTGAAACCCTAGATCTATGATCTAGCCGTCCATGGAAGTGATAGATGGCAAGAGGTTGATGGAGGAGGCCATGGGAATCCTTGGTCTTCTTCTTCTTCTCCTTGCTTCCCTCCCTTCAATGGCTGAAAGTATATATGTATATGTGTATATAATAATGTGTAACAACGTCTAATTGAAGTAAAAATAAGATATATATAGAATTACAACAAGTATTGGAAGCTTTTCCAACTCGAAACGCACTAAAACTGCTGTAGTTTACAATCTGGACGCAGTTAGGACATCTCGTTTGCACAGGAGTCTTCAGAATACTGAAATACGCAACTTTGGTTTTTACACATATCGCGCGAGCGGGTCGCGCGAGCGCGACAATTGGGCCTTCGCGCGCGCGGATCGCGCGAGCGATTCTGGGGATCTCGCGCGAGCGGATCGTGCGAGCGGTTTCTGGATTTCGCGGGCGCGGGTCGCGCGCGCGACTTGGCTTTTTCAGCTTCTTTTCTTCTGCTTTTTCACCCTGTTTAGCCTGGTTTAGTTGATTTCTTCCAAAACCTGTCAGAAACTAGAAAACGAAGTAAAAATATACAAAAACAGGTTAAAAAGGTACTAACAAACGTTCGTTAAGGCGTATAAATAGGATTTGTTCTCTCCCGATCACACCCCAAACCTACATTTTGCTAGTCCTCGAGCAAAACTAAATAAAAACTAAACTACTAATAAAATACTACTCCATTTTCGTATGGATCACGATTGCATTTAGCGTATGCAACAAGCCTTTTAAACCTCTAGGTGTCCCTAGTCGGCCGAGTGAAGTCTCGTGAGGGTTCTCGTCAACAAGTTGCCCACAACCATCTTTATTAACTTGTAAACTTAAAAAGTTTTATTCAAACAAAAAAAAATAAAACAATCAATACTCTTTATTATAAAACAACGATTCGAAATAGAATAATGAACAAGAAGAAACGGAATCAAACGTTCACCTACATCATGAAAAACAATCCTAAGCACATGCATCGTATAAATCAATAGAATTTCTCATAAAATTGCACGTGTGTGATATGGTAGTCAAATGAACACGCGCATGTCATGAACTTGGAATATAACTCGGATAACCATCTAACTATGTCTCGACTACGAATCTCACAATGTTAATTTACACTCTAAAATGAAACACTCAGAAACAGGTGTAATTTTTCTAATATATGCGAGTAAAGGAAATATGCTTTCAAAACGAGAAATGCTCACATATGACTCGAAAAGAACGCATGACACGAAAGAACAATAGTCTCATGGATGGGATGCCAATCAATCAAGAAAAATTAATCATTACCATGTTTTAATCCCCCTCCCATCGTTTTCATATCCAAACCATGTTTCCTAGGATCAAATAGGACTTTTCAAAGATTGTAATGTGGCTCAGGTAATGAAAAAGGATAGAAAGGATTAATTGGGTAGGTTTACGAATGGCATTGTAAGGCATGTTCGATCTCTTTCATTCTTCTTCTACCAACTTTATCTTTTCATTCTCTTCATTTCTTTTCATATACTTTTTTTTTTCTTCTCTTTTTTTTTTTATCAACCTTCTTCTTTTTATTTTGTTTCTTTTCCTTTTTTTTTTTCGCTTCTCAAATGACTATGCATTGAATACCAAGCAACTACCCCAATAATATTGTATTTTCTTCTTCTCAATCAACACATCGCCTTAATACTACTAAAAGTTGATCACTCTTCCAGTGGTATACTCCAAGTTGATCAAGTTGGAGCTTTTAAAGAAGATAATGGTAATTAAAGAAAGAAAACGGCATTTTAATGGCTCAAAGGGCGAACTAAGGAAATTTATCATTTATCGGTCGGTAATAAACAAAGAAGGCCTATAATCATGTCCTATGGTTATATGATTCTTCAACATTTACGACGGAAGATTATTTAGCATGGTAGTAACTATTTTAACTTGACTATCAACCAAAACAAGAATAATGAGACTAAACAACAAGTAGATGCGTTATTCCAAATGAAATTCGACAAACACAATGTATTTATAACCCTCTATAAAGAAAAGATAGGCTCAAAAGCTCACCGGGCTTAGTCTCCACCTTGTGTTATCTAGAAATCCGAATCATATTATAGTTCACAACCAACATGTATTCAAGCGACTACGTGCAGTGCATAGGTTTATGTGCAAATCTATGATATAAAACTACGATTCAAACGATACATGACCTAAATCATCATATCATGACTTCAGCAATTATTTAATCACATCTTCTCTTGTTTACCATTCTATAACAATCATAGTTACATAACAAGAAGTATCAAATTTAGATTGCAAAAACGTCGGCAGCATCGTTTATTTAAACACAAATATGGAAAGAAAAAAAAAATTTAAAAATTTTTTGCATAAAATAATGTGCCTGTAATGTGCATACCCCCAAACCTAAACCTTTCATTGTCCCCAATGAAACAATAAACCGAAAGAAAGGAAAGTAGGTAAGAAAGGAACGATAGTACCTCGATCTTGACAAACACAGAACAGGTGAACACAAAGGAATATGACAATAAAGATCAATGTTACCTGTTACTTCTTAACAAAAGAAAATTAAACAGACAAAATAATAAAAATAGCTAAATGAACTAGAACTAAGCTACACGAAACTAAATAAACTATAAGAAGAAACAAAACTATGAAGACAACACGAAAATAAACGATAAAAAGAAATAAAACATAACCAGAATTATGAAAACAATCAAAGACTCGATCTAAAAGTACCTAAGAAACAAAAACAAAAAAGTAAAAACTACTAGAACAGTGTGGGGGAAGGATATAAAAAAAAACAAAATAAAATATCAGAAAAAGGGGAAATCGCGCGAGCGGCCGTCGCGCGCGCGAATCCCAGATTTTTTTTTTTTTTTTTTTTTTTTTTTTAACTTTGAAAATCGCGCCCGCGGGCCCCCTCGCGCCCGCGAGATCAGGCGCGGAGAGAAGCAGAGAGCTCATATAAGGAAAAGAAAGAAAAAACACTAAGGCACATTCTCGCGCCAGCGGGCCGCGCGAGCGATGTCTCGCGCGAGAGGGCCGCGCGCGCGAGAATGGGGTTTTCTCTTGGTTCACTTATTTTATGTATATATATTAAAAACAACTTAATTCCAACCCCCAAACCTGTTCAGAATGTCCAAAACAGACTCAAAAATGACCCAAAAACAAGAAAAACGAACGAAATAAAGCTTGGGTTGCCTCCCAAGAAACGCTAACTTTTACGTCTTTAGCTAGACCGTCCTAGCACAAGACTCATGGAGGCTGAAAATCAGAATTTATGCCCACTAGGATATCAGGAAGAGCTCGATGGTAAGCAGAAATAACATCGCTTTGAATTAAATCGATTGACGGTTCGTCATTATGTTCGAATCGATTTCTTACCTTCCGAGTAGATTCCGCATTAGGGTCCACGGGATTAGGATTCATCCACTCATCATCATCCGCTATATTATTTTTCCCACTCACCTTTATTTCTTTGGTAGGCTCAATATTCCGTTTTACCTCACCTTCCGCCTCACATAGGTAATCGTCGTCTTTAGGAGGTTGATCCATAGCATTAAAAACGTTTAATTTTAAGTTCATGTTCCCAAACGACACTTTCATTACCCCCGTCCGGCAGTTAACACGTGCGTTAGCGGTTGCTAAGAATGGACGGCCTAGAATGACAGGAGTGTTAATCATACCTTATCACGACTTATAAACTTCACCACCTATACTAGACTCTCAAGCTCGTCATTACGACTTAATAATCCACGAACAGAGATAATTAACGGAACAAACTAAGGCATGTTTGGCTCAAAACACAAAAGAACTATTACAATTCAAAACGTTAAATTTACAAGTTCAATCTTCAAAATATGAATCCATGAGTTCGGATTCATTACAACGAATCCAAAAGGAGTTTTTAAACATATTGCAACCTTACAAACCATTCCAAGCTAAAAGTGAAGTTACAAGTCTCAACTTCCCAAAAGTTACATTTTAACAAAGGAATGGAAAACAAAACTATATACAAAGTGATTCCACCCGTCATCCCCGCGGTCTCACTCTTCACACTTCTTTTTCCTTTTCTTCTTGTCACCTGCAATGGAGTAACACTCCACTGCTCAGCGATATGCTGAGCGTACAATTTCTAACATATGTATATATGACTAACACATGCTCAATCTCACAATTCATAACAAATGGTCTCTAGGGAGAGAAATACGCATTCATCCGGTAGCGGCAAGTCCAAGTCTTAAACCGCGATACCAATGGCAAGTCCAAGTCTATCAACCATTGTATCCACAAGTGCCATGGCAAGTCCAAGTCTATCAACCATGCACAGTAGCCGTCGCTACTAAATTCTCAAACATCGAGAAGCTTACTCCGGCATAAATTTGTATGAATCCCCCCTTTGACCCACGTAAACAACTTAACGTGCTCGCGTAAATTTAGACATGCTTTTCACATTTAAACGCGTGCATAATTAACGGGCCTACAATTAACACATGGATTTTGCCCGGATCACAATTTCATCGCCGGAATATCAAACATGTATTTCACCTATATAACATAGGCTAGAAATTCATACCTCGAGCTATCGTCGTATAACTTGGAGGGAACGACAAGAAGCTCGAATATACGCTAGATCTCCGATCCTACGCAAAACCTACAAGTATATACGCGTTTTTCCCAAATTCTTAGATTAAGAAATTTACAAAAACTTAGCCAAACGTGGCCTAAGGACTATCAAAATGTAGCCCTTACCTTGGGGAGTTTAAATCTCGAATTTGGTGAAATTCAGACGGACAGAAGGACGCCGATCGTCGTCGCAAAGCCCGTAGGATCCAAATCTCCTTTCTCTCTCCTCTCTCAAGATATTATATGAGGTTTGTAACAAATGACAATTCCATCCACTTCTATTTATAGGCAAACTCTTCGGAAATCGCGTTAACCTCCACATGAGTTTCTAAAACTACTAATTATTCTCCGAAAAGTTACACGCGTCTATTTTACGACTTCACGGGTGAAACTTATAAGTTTCGAAAGTTTTCGCCCAAGTCTCGTTTGGATCTAAAATTACGTCCGAAACTAAATTCTGTGGAATTTCTACACAACCTACCTTTTATTCAATGTGTCACTCGCGTTCTCACCACAGTTCTCAACATGATATCTAACAGTATCAAAATTTACCAGAATTTACTCTACACAGGTAAATCCACTATTCATGAAATACCAGATAATTCAAAGAACACTTAAAACATATAAATGCCATATAATCATACGAATGCCTCATGGTTCTCCGATTACCGTGTCCTCAACCGACACTCCACCGTTGACTACAGTCAACTACTCATTTCAATTATCAAATAACATTGATAACTTACGAAATTCAAAAATGCATGTTAAATCATGAACTTTCTGGAACGGGCGTGATAACTCTCCCCTCCAAAAAGGAAGTTTGTCCCCAAACTTATACCTCATCGGTTGAAAAGATGCGGATACTCATTCCTCATTTCTTCCTCGTTCTCCCACGTAGCTTCCTCAATTGTATGGCTACGCCATAATACTTTCACCATCGAAATCGTCTTCGTCCTCAATACTTGTTCTTTCCGATCCAAAATCTCCACCGGATGTTCTATGTAACTCAAGTCCTCTTGAATCTGTAATGGTTCTGGTATCACGATCTTACTCGTATCGGACATACATCGTCTCAACATCGATACGTGAAACACATTGTGCACATGTTCTAGGTCAGATGATAGGGCTAATCGGTAAGCCACCGGCCCTACCCTCTCTAGGATCTCAAAAGGTCCTACGAATCGCGGGTTAAGTTTTCCCCGTTTCCCAAATCGAACAATCCCTTTCGAAGGCGATACTCGCAAGTATACAAAGTCTCCTACCTCGAATGTCATCGGTCGTCGCTTAGAGTCCGCATAGCTCTTATAACGACTCTGGGCTACCTTAAGTCGTTCCTGAATCAATTTCACCTTCTCGGTAGTCATTTGTACTATCTCAGGCCCTAACAACCTTCTTTCTCCAACCTCGGTCCAACAAACCGGTGATCGACATTTACGGCCATACAAAGCTTCATACGGTGCCATTCCAATACTCGATTGAAACCCGTTGTTATACGCAAATTCAATTAGTGGCAAGAGTTTCTCCCAATCACTTCCAAAGTCTAATACACATAATCGCAGCATATCCTCTAGCGTCTGAATCATACGCTCTGACTGTCCGTCGGTCTGAGGATGAAATGCAGTACTGAAACTCAACTTTGTACCCATAGCTTTTTGCAAAGTACCCCAAAACCTCGACGTAAAGCTACTATCACGGTCCGACACAATCACTGCTGGAACCCCATGTAGCCGCACAATCTCTTTCACATACAATTCTGCTAACCTCGAAGGCTTAGTCGTCTTGATCGGTAGAAAATGAGCTGATTTCGTCAATCTATCAACTATAACCCAAATTTTGTCGTTCTTGTTAGGCGATCGCGGAAATCCGGATACAAAATCCATCGTAATCTCATCCCATTTCCACTCCGACACTGGCAATGGTTGTAGTAACCCCGCGGGTACTTGTCTCTCTGCTTTCACTTGCTGACATTCTGAACATTCAGAAACATACTTAGCAATCTCACGCTTCATGCCCTTCCACCAAAAGTTTTCTCTCAAATTTCTGTACATTTTATTGCTTCCCGGATGTACTGAGTATCTAGTGCTATGTGCTTCTTCCAGAATCCTCTCTTTCAAGCCTTTCACATTTGGTACACATAATCGATCTCCCAGTTTCAACGTTCCTTCTTCTAAGGTAAAACCCGGTCGCTTTTCCAATGGTACCTCGTCTCTCATTTTGCACAGGTAAACATCATTAAACTGTTCCCTCTTGATCTCATCAATAATATCTGGGTGCGCTATGATTGCCATCATTAAGCCACCATTGGTCCCTGGAATTACATCCAATTCTAAGCGTTCCATCTCTTTTATCAATTCTTTTTGTTGGGTTAGCTCGTCGGCTAAATTCCTTGACGTCTTCCGGCTTAATGCATCGGCTACTACATTAGCCTTTCCCGGATGATACTCAATCGAAAGATCGTAATCCTTCATCAGCTCCAACCATCTTCGCTGTCTCATGTTCAAGTCCCGTTGGGTGAAAATGTATTTCAAACTTTTATGATCGGTGAAAATCTCACACTTTTCCCCGTACAAATAATGTCGCCATATCTTCAAGGCATGAATTACCGCGGCCAATTCAAGATCATGAGTCGGATAATTAACCTCATGGGTCTTCAATTGTCTAGAAGCATAAGCAATTACTTTGCCACCTTGCATAAGAACACATCCCAACCCTTGATGCGAAGCGTCACTATAGATCACAAACCCCTCGGTTCCAGATGGTATTGTCAAGATAGGTGCCCTTGTCAACCTTGACTTCAACTCTTGGAAACTGTCTTCACATTCTTGACTCCATTCGAAGGTAATCCCTTTCCTCATCAACCTGGTCATAGGTAAAGAAATCTTCGAGAAATGTTCAATAAAACGGCGATAGTACCCTGCTAATCCCAAGAAACTTCGGATTTCAGATACAGATGTCGGTCTTTGCCAATTTGATACTGCTTCCACTTTGTGAGGATCAACTGAAACTCCATTCTTGTCAATCACGTGACCAAGAAAAGTAATGCTAGGTAACCAAAATTCACATTTCTTGAATTTTCCAAACAGTTGCTTCTCCCGCAATCTCTGAAGTATAAGTCTCAAATGCTTCTCGTGCTCTACTTCACTCGATGAATAGATAAGAATGTCATCAATGAACACTATCACAAAATTATCCAAGTAGTCCTTGAAGACCCGGTTCATAAGATCCATGAACGCAGCTGGTGCATTTGTAACTCCAAATGGCATGACTAGAAATTCATAATGTCCGTAGCGCGTTCTGAAAGCAGTTTTCTCAACATCTTCAGCCTTCACTTTCAACTGATGGTAACCCGACCTCAGGTCTATCTTGGAGAATACTTGTGCCCCACGAAGTTGATCAAATAAGTCATCAATTCTCGGCAGTGGATACTTGTTCTTAATTGTCAACTTGTTCAGTTCTCGATAGTCGACACACATACGCATTGAACCATCTTTCTTCTTTACAAACAATACTGGAGCTCCCCACGGCGATACACTAGGTCGAATAAACCCTTTGTCAAGTAACTCTTGTAGTTGGATTTTCAGCTCTTTCAATTCCACGGGTGCCATTCTATATGGTGCTTTGGATACGGGTCTTGCGTCTGGCATAACCTCAATGGTGAACTCAATTTCCCTCTCAATCAGAACATCTGGCAAGTCATCAGGAAATACATCTGGATATTCCTGCACTATCGGAATGTCTTCTACTTCTAATTCACCCGCTGATGCGTCAATCACTGAACACAAAAACCCCTGACATCCTTTCCTCAATAACTTACCCGCTCGAATGGCCGAAATCAAATACGGCGGTGGTGTCACCCCACTCCCTTGGAAACAGAAGTTCCCATGAACTGGTGACCGGAAATTAACTTCCTTCCGTTCACAATCTATCGTGGCTAGGTTAAGGGCTAACCAATCCATTCCTAAGATCACATCAAAATAGTTCACAACAATAGGTATAAGGTCTACTGTCATCAACTTATCACCTAGCTGGATCTCACAGTTCTTGTATACTGTAGATGTCACTATCGGCTTACTAAGAGGTACGGCCACGGATAATTCATATCCTAACGGTGCCGATTTAACATTCAAATGTTCAACAAAGGCATGCGATACAAATGAATGCGTAGATCCTGAGTCAACAAGTATGCGTGCTAAGAACGAACATACAAGCACCATACCTGAGACTACTGTCTCTGAAGCAGCCATATCCCCTGGGTTCATCTGAAATGCTCTCCCCTGGCGTTGCTCTGTTCGTTGTCCTCCATCATTGGATTGTCTAGGCTTCGACCCACTGGAAGCCATTGAACTAGCTCCTTGCTGAGGACGCTTCCTCGGGCAATTCCTAGATTGATGTCCAAACATCCCACAATCGTAGCACTTGCCCCTCATATCAGGTGTAATACTTGTACTGCCCATCCCTTGGGTTTTGTTCTGGGAATTTGTCATAAAACATTGACCAGTGTGTGGTCGGTTGCATAGTGGACACAATGGTATATTACTTGCCGGCTTCCTGAACCCACTGAAACTAGAGTTAGAGCCACTTTGAAACGGTTTCTTGAAAAATTCACCTTGGTTCCTGTCCCCACTCTCATTGCTTCGTTTACCGGATTGATTTTGCCTCGACCTTTCCATTCCACTTTCGGCCACTAGCGCCGTTTGTTGCACTGCGGCAACAGTTGAATGCTCATAGGTCTCTACTCTCAACCGGATATTATCCCTTAAACCCTCTTCAAATTTTCTTGCCCTATCTTCCTCTTCTGGTACAGAACCCTTTCCAAACCTCAACAAAGCGTTGTACTTGGAAGTATATTCGGTTACGGTCATATCCCCCTGCTTCAAGTTATCAAACTCTCGTTTCTTTGCATTGTAGGCGGCTCGCGGAAAGAATCGGCGATTGAATTCTGCCTTAAACCCTTCCCACGTAATCGGTGCCCCTTGATCTAGTACATTCACCCACCAGTTCTGGGCTTCACCCCTCAGCACATCACTTGCATTCTCAATCTTCTCTCCATCCGACATCGGAATAGATCGGAAAATTCTTTCCATGTCCATAACCCAATGTTCTGCCAATGTTGTATCAGGCGTCCCATGAAATTCCATTGGTTTCTTCCTCGCAAACTGTTCAGATATCGATCTCATACCCCTATTCTCCGGCGCATGAACTACTACTATCGGTTCTGGTTCCAATGGAGGCGTTGGAGGTAACCGATCTGCTATATTTCGTATCATCTCTCCCATGTTCCCCATCATCTCTGCCATTTCATTCATACGTCGAGTATGTGGCGATAGTTCTCGCTCTTCGTCACTCATGATTTCAATCCTGTAGTTCTCAATGCATAAACACTATGCATGTACAACAATAACAATAGTATGTATGTAAAACAGCATCCATATGCATCAAACATCTCTAAGATGCATGAATGCGATTGAAAACATGTGGCAATCCACTCAACACTCCACTCGTCGTCGAACGTTCCCAAAGTTTTGTTACCTCTAGCTCTGATACCAATAAATGTCACGACCCATCCCGCTAACGTGCGGAAACAGGACACGTGGCACGCCACCAAGGCTTATCCAGTTCATCCTATAACAATACGCAGCGGAAAAACAACTTAACCCAACCTTGAGTGTATAAAACTTTTGAAAACGTTATCCTCCGAGTTGTAAAATCCGTATAAATTTGAAAATGTAATTGCATTTCGAATTGAATGAAAACATGTTCAAAGGGGTCCCAAAGGTACCCTAAGAACCAATCAAAACATTTCAGAAAGTTGCGGAAGGTATAGAAAAAGATTTCTGACAGGGGGTATTTCGACCGGTCGAACGACCCCCTTCGACCGGTCGAATGACCCTCTGGCAGAATCCTGCACATTGCTGCAGAATTTTGCCAAAGTATCATCCAACCTTTCCCCTTCCATTCTTCTTAACTTGTTCACGACTTATAAACTTCACCACCTATACTAGACTCTCAAGCTCGTCATTACGACTTAATAATCCACGAACAGAGATAATTAACGGAACAAACTAAGGCATGTTTGGCTCAAAACACAAAAGAACTATTACAATTCAAAACGTTAAATTTACAAGTTCAATCTTCAAAATATGAATCCATGAGTTCGGATTCATTACAACGAATCCAAAAGGAGTTTTTAAACATATTGCAACCTTACAAACCATTCCAAGCTAAAAGTGAAGTTACAAGTCTCAACTTCCCAAAAGTTACATTTTAACAAAGGAATGGAAAACAAAACTATATACAAAGTGATTCCACCCGTCATCCCCGCGGTCTCGCTCTTCACACTTCTTTTTCCTTTTCTTCTTGTCACCTGCAATGGAGTAACACTCCACTGCTCAGCGATATGCTGAGCGTACAATTTCTAACATATGTATATATGACTAACACATGCTCAATCTCACAATTCATAACAAATGGTCTCTAGGGAGAGAAATACGCATTCATCCGGTAGCGGCAAGTCCAAGTCTTAAACCGCGATACCAATGGCAAGTCCAAGTCTATCAACCATTGTATCCACAAGTGCCATGGCAAGTCCAAGTCTATCAACCATGCACAGTAGCCGTCGCTACTAAATTCTCAAACATCGAGAAGCTTACTCCGGCATAAATTTGTATGAATCCCCCCTTTGACCCACGTAAACAACTTAACGTGCTCGCGTAAATTTAGACATGCTTTTCACATTTAAACGCGTGCATAATTAACGGGCCTACAATTAACACATGGATTTTGCCCGGATCACAATTTCATCGCCGGAATATCAAACATGTATTTCACCTATATAACATAGGCTAGAAATTCATACCTCGAGCTATCGTCGTATAACTTGGAGGGAACGACAAGAAGCCCGAATATACGCTAGATCTCCGATCCTACGCAAAACCTACAAGTATATACGCGTTTTTCCCAAATTCTTAGATTAAGAAATTTACAAAAACTTAGCCAAACGTGGCCTAAGGACTATCAAAATGTAGCCCTTACCTTGGGGAGTTTAAATCTCGAATTTGGTGAAATTCAGACGGACAGAAGGACGCCGATCGTCGTCGCAAAGCCCGTAGGATCCAAATCTCCTTTCTCTCTCCTCTCTCAAGATATTATATGAGGTTTGTAACAAATGACAATTCCATCCACTTCTATTTATAGGCAAACTCTTCGGAAATCGCGTTAACCTCCACATGAGTTTCTAAAACTACTAATTATTCTCCGAAAAGTTACACGCGTCTATTTTACGACTTCACGGGTGAAACTTATAAGTTTCGAAAGTTTTCGCCCAAGTCTCGTTTGGATCTAAAATTACGTCCGAAACTAAATTCTGTGGAATTTCTACACAACCTACCTTTTATTCAATGTGTCACTCGCGTTCTCACCACAGTTCTCAACATGATATCTAACAGTATCAAAATTTACCAGAATTTACTCTACACAGGTAAATCCACTATTCATGAAATACCAGATAATTCAAAGAACACTTAAAACATATAAATGCCATATAATCATACGAATGCCTCATGGTTCTCCGATTACCGTGTCCTCAACCGACACTCCACCGTTGACTACAGTCAACTACTCATTTCAATTATCAAATAACATTGATAACTTACGAAATTCAAAAATGCATGTTAAATCATGAACTTTCTGGAATGGGCGTGACACTCGTCTAGGGCTTCATTGAAACCCTAGATCTATGATCTAGCCGTCCATGGAAGTGATAGATGGCAAGAGGTTGATGGAGGAGGCCATGGGAATCCTTGGTCTTCTTCTTCTTCTCCTTGCTTCCCTCCCTTCAATGGCTGAAAGTATATATGTATATGTGTATATAATAATGTGTAACAACGTCTAATTGAAGTAAAAATAAGATATATATAGAATTACAACAAGTATTGGAAGCTTTTCCAACTCGAAACGCACTAAAACTGCTGTAGTTTACAATCTGGACGCAGTTAGGACATCTCGTTTGCACAGGAGTCTTCAGAATACTGAAATACGCAACTTTGGTTTTTACACATATCGCGCGAGCGGGTCGCGCGAGCGCGACAATTGGGCCTTCGCGCGCGCGGATCGCGCGAGCGATTCTGGGGATCTCGCGCGAGCGGATCGCGCGAGCGGTTTCTGGATTTCGCGGGCGCGGGTCGCGCGCGCGACTTGGCTTTTTCAGCTTCTTTTCTTCTGCTTTTTCACCCTGTTTAGCCTGGTTTAGTTGATTTCTTCCAAAACCTGTCAGAAACTAGAAAACGAAGTAAAAATATACAAAAACAGGATAAAAAGGTACTAACAAACGTTCGTTAAGGCGTATAAATAGGATTTGTTCTCTCCCGATCACCTATCCAAAGCAAAACTTCATGGCAATATTTCCAAATGCTATAAGGGAAAAAAAACTGTACTTGATAGTTGATATAATCTAGCCACTAATGTAAGGACACACAAAACTTCATGGCAATATCCCCAAATTTTGGTTCCCAAATATTTTATAGTTGTACCATCTAAAACAACTTCCAATGGAAATTCCACGGCTGCCACTGAGGTACAACCATCTCCAAACTGAAGCCAGCATGCAAAATTAGAACTGGTTATTTTTGTGGAACACAAAACAACACAAATGTGAAAGTAATAATTTTAGTTTTTTTATTCCTTTATTCTCTGGTTTTCTCAGTAAAGTAACCAAATAGAGACTACGTCCTCCATTTGAGCCCAACATATTGTTTAGCAACTCCAACTTGGATTTTAGAACCATTCTTGTGTGTATAGAAGAGAACTCTATCAAGTTAAAAAAAATCATATGAAATAAATACCTTTCTTAGCAAAGAATATAAATAAATAACAGTACATATTGATTATAGAATGTAAGTAACTGCTTTATTCGTTGTCCGTATTGCTTCAAAAGAGAAAATGAAGTCCCATTTCACTGCAAAAAAGAAACTCAATGGACAGATCGAAATACTTTAAAAGTTTCCAATCCTTATAAATCTTGTATAGGACATGTACCTGTTGTTGACTAGCAAGGCAGTTGTGTAGAGATGGCACAACGTGTTGAGAAGATAATAAATACTCCTACGTTTTTGCTAGGGCTGTTAAGGGTATGTTTGGAATATAAAAAAATATTCAGGGATATAATGGTCTTTGCAAAAAGATTTTATTATCAATCTCTTATCTTCTCTCCATGATCTGGAGAGAACCAAATTTGGGTTCTTTTTCTCCTCCCTTTCTCTATTGGTCTCTCCATTAACATTTTCTTCTCTCCTAACTTAACTATCCAAACGAGAGAACTGGAGAGAAAGTGGTCGCTTCCTCTTCTCTTCTCTCCGGTTCTCTCAATCCAAATAGAGTGTAAGTTACTTTAATGTAATATTTCACTCTCTATGTATCAATTCATGAATTAAATAGTAATTTATTCAAATTGATGAGTCAATTAAAGGTTTTCACTTGCCCATAGAGGTGGATTAGTTTTTGGTATAATTGGAGCAAAAATTGGTAATGGTGACTTTAATAATGGTGATGTGGTAGTGGAAATTATTACTATGGTGGTTGTGAATGGTGTGTTGAAGTTGTAGTGGTCATGGGCAGTGGTGATTGTAAGGGTATTGGATTGACAGTGTGGTGGGGAGGTGGTTGACCCATGAGATGGAGTAGGAAAAAAGGGATTTAGGTCTAGGTTATTTGAGACATTTATCAAATTAAAGGTTAGTTTTGGCATTAAATATTTTTTAAAGGAGGTCAACTAAAATTTGTTAGTCAAACTAATGCAACTTTAATGGAAGAGAGGTAGGAGGTGTTTGATACTTATGATTTATGTCAAGGGAGGTCAATGTGATATTTGAAACGTGAGGGGTGACGAGTGTGATCAAGCCAAACCTCAAGGAAGATAGGTGATATTTACCCATATAAGTATAAATATCCCTGCATATCACTATGTTCTAAATTTTGTGATCAATATATATATGAACTCCGAATTCTATTTGGTGCAACTTACTACCTTTTTAGAACCTTTTTTATATAAACTCCAGATTTTGAATACAAACAAAGGTATGCCATTGCAGCTAGTGTGTTTTCTAGGGCTTTTGTAGGGAGACGACCACCATTGAGAAAAGGCAAAGTGATAAAAATGTATCATAAGTGCACATATCAAAATCAATAGATCATGCAACACCCGTACCTAGAAAAGAAGGTTAATATAATATTAATGTATAATAATTAATGATAATTCATGCTTATGATGGTTTAAGGTAGGGTTATGAATCCACAGGTGAAAAGGTGTTTAGATGCGAACACAGATGAAAGTTTCAAGTCAAGTGAAACTGGTATAAAAGTGGGACCCGACGAAGGTCTAAATGATGTGAATTGCATTTAGATGTAATTATATGCTTAAATGAATACTTGTTTAACAGTTTTTAAAGATAATATTATGTCTTATGACAGGTAAAGGGGACCAATTTGGGTACCCGGTGAGGACATTTATGAATACGATTCATAATTGGTATGTTTAATAGCAACCTCATAATATATGTAGGACCACGTTTGGGACCCATACGAGACATAGACTTTTACCATTTAAAATATCGAGTAGTTAATATAAACGTTTAGGGGGGGGGGGGTTATAATGAACATTTAAAACTTGTTGGGGTGTAAATGAAAAGAAAGCAAAAGTTTGATATATATCTCTACAATGAGTTAGATGACTCATTAGTCATATCCTTAGTCACATAACAGTAGGAATAGAGGGAGAGACATGTAGAGAGAGGAAGAAGAAAGAGTGAAGACGACGGAGTTTTTTGCCGAACGTTTGATGTCGTTCCTTCGCCGTCCGATGTCGAATTTTCAAACCCAGACCATATTCGGACTCGTGGAGGTAAGAATATCACATGCATGTCTTTTATTTTCAATTTTGGTAACATTTTTCCGACGACTGTTCTTGGTTGAAAACTCTTGGTATGTCAAAACTATGTAGGATTATCACTTGTTAGGAATTGAGTTGGGAATATTTGGCAAGAGTTGGGGAAAACTAGGCTTAATTGGCTAATAATCCGAAGAGGTGAGTGTTTTAATCCTAAAATTGGATGTTTAGATATGTTAATGTGATAATTGTTATCCTAGAATGCTTAATTCGTGTTTATATAGCTATGATTATGATGAATTTGAGTAAAAGCATGTCAATGGTGTAAAAATTGCTATACTTATATGCTAAGTTGCTTATATGCTTATGTGGATAAAAGGGAAGTCAAGTAGTGTTCACCATTTATAGGTCCCATATGTAAGAGATAGAAAGCCCTCAAGAGTGGGGTGTGGTGACAACCACAATGAAAAGACGGTGACGCCTTCGGGGTCACAAGTGTGAAAATGGACGCTATATGTGACAAAAAAAATGAGGAAGATCCGGTGTGGGAAGGACCCGGGGGTAAAGGCTGGAGTTACTTGACTTTCTGGAGATCATTTAGTTGTTGTTTATGATAATTGTTGTACTTACATGTTAAGCATTCAAATAGCATGATTAGTTATCTCACTATGTGAAAGCTTAAACGAAAATATGTTTATGTGTGGTTATTGACTAACCACTGCAGGTACGGAATGGGAAGAAGAGAGGAAATGATTGGCACGACGGGTTGGGAATAGGAGATGTGGATATGTAGATATGTCCAGGTGCTAGCTAGGTGTTTTGATTTTTGGTTGTAACTTTGTAATCAAGATGTTTGAATAACTTATGTTTTAAGAAGTTCTTATAATATGTCAAGTTGGATTTTGTTGTTGGTTATGTCTCATGATGTGAGTTGCACTTACAAGTCACGGGTCATGTGCGTTGGAAGAGACTTGGGAAGTTAAGTAACTTTAGATGTAAATTTTACTTGGCTTTCTTTGTTTGAATGTTGTGCTAATAAAGAATTGCTATGTAGAATCCAATACAAGTTTATGATCCTAGAGAGGAAATTTATGTGTTTTGAGTGACCAACTAACTTCTCAAATGGTTGAAAATTGGTTTTGAGGATCTCCCATGTTGTTTGTGTTTCTAGTTGGAAATTCATGAGTTTTGAAGGAGTGAGTAGCTTCCAAATACATGGAAATGGTTTTTCTTTTGAGGTTCATTGTCCTAAATTGTGTCAAAATGGGTTAGATTCATGTTATTAATGCTTGGGAATGTTTAAATATGTTTTAGAGACATGTCCTTGAAATTTTGGAAGTGTTTTCACAATATTGGGAATGGTTTAATACTTGAACTTGTGCAAATAGGTAAAAAGGGCTGATGCAGAATAATTCGGAAGCAGGGTTGTCCGGTCGACCAGACATTTTTAGGTGTACTGTCCGGTCGACCATATATCTTTAAGTATGCTGTTCGGTCGACCAGATATTCTTAAGGGCGCTGTCTCGCTGACGACCTGGTGTGTTTTTCCAAATGATTCTATTTTGTGGTTTTGTCGTGGAAAACGTTTCTGGAATATTGTTTTTGGGCTATCTTTGGGTATAAAATTTGACAGTAGTGTAAAAGGACCGTTTTACCCTTAGGGTTGGCTTGATCTTCTAATGAAGTTCTTTTACATGTTAATACTTGTTTTGTTTGGGATAATCCTTTGTTACACGGTCTAATCCGTGGGTGCGGGTTGGGGTGTGACAGATCCATTTGTCTCTGTGCAATGGTCAGGGATATTTGTGGTGTTACGAACATAATGGTTGAAACCAAAATGATGACTATTTTATATTATGTACTTTAAACATTTTCATTTAGACTACTTGTTAATTAAACAGCCTCTCCTGAAAGTAAGGGGATGCTAGTGTTCCAATTGACACCACAAGAGTGCAAATTGAACTTGGACCTAAGTTTCGGGGGGTGAAGTTGTTATTTATCCTATAAATAAATTACAACCCTATTGATTTGACAGGTATACATGTGAGTGATAAAATAATGGATGGCTGAGATTCAGTCTTGCCTACAATTTTTTGATGGACTATATTAAAATTGTTCCAACATATTATGTAAAATAAATCCATTTTGGGCTAATGTCACACCCCAATTTTCAGACAACTAAATATTAATCAAGAGAGAACCCTAAATCAATTTTCAGCTGCCAAATCATCAGGGTGATTGTAATGTAAAGCATCACACAGTCTGTACAAAATAAATCATTACTCACATGTGCAATAGTAACGGTAAACATTCCATCATTAAAGAATATCTCTCCAACTTCTCCACTCAAACAATATCTAGAAATGTCAAAATGGCCCACAGTGCCACAAAAATATACTAAAACTATCTAAAAAAAATAAGAACTAATAAAGATCAACATCAATGAGAACTCCACATGTCTCCTACTGCCAGATGCCACGAACTCTCTTCTAGCCCTGTAAATTTCGATCGGCTATGCTCCAACAAGAACGTTCCAGCAAGAAAACTCAATAGGTCAGTCACTTGACCGGTATGAGTTAAACCACATACATAGCTTTGGGATCACACATTGACCCTTTAACTACCACACATAACATTAACTTGGGCAAGAGAGTAGTTCCACTTCACATATCGCGACTAGCGGTAGTTTTCCTTTATGTGGTGGCCATGCAGTTCTCACCCGAATTTAAATAAACTAAACACTTACCCTACTATCATATGGTGAGTCAATACCTGCAATTTTGTTAGTGGACCCACCATCCTGCAAACACAAAAGGTAGTAACCACAAAATACTACGAAAATGTGCAGAACTACGTTGTACTAAATATCGCAAGAATGGTCAACTCAATCATAATCTACCGGTCTAAAACGAGAAAAAAAATAGCAATCGATGAAGGAAAACTTATTAGAACATTTAAATCTTTGGGAGTTTATTAACAACCACATATTTATTTTTTTGTATATATTTTTTTATTTTTTTGTGTATGACTCATTATCAACAATGCTAGGCACACACCTTGAACCACAACACATGCTTTAAATGCATATACCTTGTGCTTCCCAAAAAAAGTGTGGGCACTGTGTGAAAAATCCACACAGTACAAGGTACATGCATTTAAAGCATATGTTGTGGTTTGGGGTGTGATTGAAGGGTATGCCTAGTATTATTGATTCATGATTTTCACATTCTTAGGTTCACCACTTTGGCCACCCTCCATGGTATGGCCCACACATATATCCTATGTGTCCCAGGACGTAAAACCAACATCCACTCCAGTGCTAGTTTGGTTAGCGTATCAACCAAACCCAGCTTGATCACCCAGCCACTGGCAAAAAGTATACACTCAGTAAGTCGAGTCACCCAAAAATTACAACAATGGGGTGTGATGAACACTAAGAAAATTAAATTGTTTTGCATTCTCGGAATGATAAACTTTCATTTGACTCAAGGTGTGTACATGATCATCATCAATTTTCACAGCTCAACATTACGAGAGAATCCATGTATCTCCAATTAGATTTTTGTTAAGTCATATTAACGAATAGAAAATCCACCAAGAATCATTTTTCCCCAATTTTGCATGTTTTAATATACTAAAAACTGCTACTAAAATCTTACCTTTCTGCCTAAAAGGTGCAGAATCAGGAAAAAAAACTCAAAACACAAAAAATGTGCAGAATCACGTTTCATAAAGGACACATAGATGGAATATTAAAATTCTACGTCACGATTTTCTAATATTTTTCTGAAGTTTCAAAAACTATTAGAATTTTAGAAAAACGAATTTCACAAAAACTTCTTAATTATCATGAGTATTTCACATATGTGATTATTAACCTAACCATTCATATAACGTTTACGAATTCCCTAAGATCATGACCATAAAGTCACACAAAGGAAATAAAAATTTGTATCAATTTGATAATAAAAATGTGCATCTAAGGCAAAAAATTAAGCACCAACAATTAAATTAAACATCAAAAAAATAATTCACTCGCGTATATATATACATATGTGTATATATATACGTATATATATACCCAAATACATCTATTTAACTCATCTAGTTTGGATAAAAAATTGACTACAAGGAACGGGTATACGCTCTGCGATTCTACACACGATCACGAACCCGAGACCCTTCTCCTTTTTTCCTCCCTTTTCTTCTTCTTCTTCTTCTTCTTCTTCTTCTTCTTCTTCTTCTCTCTCTCTCTCTCTCTCTCTCTCTCTCTCTCTCTCTTATGGCTGCACAGTGGTGTAATACCCTATATTTTTGAAATGTATTAATGAACAAGACTTTATACTGATTTCTGCATACTTGTATGACCTTTACTTTTTCTTTGGTTAACTTTGTGTCCTAATCAATTGGCATGTTATCCCAATTGATTGCCACTTTTAGATACCAATCGATTACTATCTTTCACAATCGATTGCCATCTTGCAAACCTGAATTCATGACATGTCCTTACCATAATCGATTGCCCTTCATTTCAATTGATTGCCTTAAAAGATCTGATACCAATCGACTGCTATAAGTCCCAATCAATTTCCACCTGAAGAGATTGGTTTTCAACATTGTATGAGATCTTGACATGTGGCACTCTCATTTTTCTATATATATGAGTTCATTTATTACTTTGGGTTTGTTTTACAGAAATATATATATACACACATCCATAAATATACATATATATATATACACAAGCATACACACACATTGCCTCAGGCAGAGAAAAAAAGAAGGAGAAGAAGAAGAGAAGGAGAAGGAAAAGAGATAGAGAGCTGGGAGAGAAAGCTTGAAGATTCCACAAGCCAAACACACCCTCCACACTCCTTAAGTGAGTTCAAACTCACTTGGTCTCTCTTATGTGATGTTTTACAAGTTTATATGAAGTTTAGACTTAATAAACACGTCCCTAAGATGTTTATATATGCTGTTTTATAATTCTATTGGAGAAGACAAAGTCCCAATCGATTGGACTTTTC
Organism: Hydrangea macrophylla; assembly: GCA_033977485.1. Lineage (NCBI taxonomy): Eukaryota > Viridiplantae > Streptophyta > Magnoliopsida > Cornales > Hydrangeaceae > Hydrangea > Hydrangea macrophylla. The sequence continues at coordinate 101,779,711 of CM066993.1, forward strand.
CCAATCGATTGCTATTAGTCTGGACCCAATTGATTGGATAGTTTTCCAATCAATTGCCATTATTTATAACCTAATCGATTGCCAAAGTTAGCAATCGATTGACATTATTTTGGATCTAATCGATTGCCTTTTTTCTCAAACGATTGTTATAGTTTTTTATCCCAATGAATTTGTCACGACCCATCCCACTACGCGTGGAAATAGGACACGTGGCACGCCACCAAGGCTCATCCAATCAGCAATATAATTATACGCAGCGGAAAGAACTTTAAAACAATGGGTATTTTAAAACTTTAAGAAACATTTCTCTCTGAGTTGGAAAAAAAAATCCAATTGAAAATACAGAGGTCCAGTCGACTGTAATAGGGTCCAGTCGACTGTGCCTGGCAGAAACTCAAACACTAAATCCTCAACAGAGGTCCAGTCGACTGCCCAGTCGACTGTGTTATGCAGAACCAAGTTTTAACATTTCTCATCAGAGGTTCAGTCGACTGCTCAAGGGACCCAGTCGACTGCACTGGTTACTATTTGGATCAGTAGCTAAAATCTACAGTGACTTAGTCGACTGATCAAGGGTCCAGTCGACTGCTTCTCTTACTATTCACTTTCAGTGTCTCAATCCCACGAGGTCCAGTCGACTGATCCTGGGTCCAGTCGACTGCTCCCCTGCTGGGCAGCCTGAAATGAATTATTAACAACTCAAGCTTCTCCACACCAACCACAATCACAACCATTACTGATTTTCAACATTTAAAACATAGCTACAGACGTTCAATTACAAGATTACAATATTGTGAAACTAATTTATGGTTCTATTACAACATATTACCAATTTACCAATCCTTACACCAATTTAGGATTTAAACACAAAAACATATACAAAGGTGATTCCCCGGTGTTCGTCGGCCTCACTCATCGCGATTCTTCTTATCTTTTCTCTTACCTGCAATGGAGTACATCTCTACTGCTCAGCTATATGCTGAGCGTACAAGTCTAACATGTGTAATATATAACAAAACATGCTTTAATCTCATAGATCATATCAATAGTCTCTAGGGAGAAAAATACGCATTCATCCGGTAGCGGCAAGTCCAAGCCTTAAACCGCGATACCAATGGCAAGTCCAAGTCTATCAACCATGCACAGTAGCCGTCGCTACTCAAATTCTCAAACATCGAAAAGGTTACCCCGGCATGAATTTGTATAAGACTCCCCTTTGACCCACATAGACAACTCAACGTGCTCGTGTAAATTTAGACATGCTTTTCACAATTTAGCGCGTGCATAATTAACGGGCCTAAAATTAACACATGGATTTTGCCCGGATCTCAATTTCGTCGTCGAAATATAAAACATGTAATTCTCTATATTTCACAAGTTAGGTCTTCATACCTCGTGCGATTTCCCCCAAACTTTGAAGGATCGACTAGGAGGCTAAATAATCGTCAGATTTCGAATTTGAGAAAATTCCTACAAGTTTATACCTGTTTTTTCCCAAAAGTCTTAAATTAAGATTTTTACAAAACTTGGCCAAACATGGCCTAAGTAGTATCAAAACGAAGATCTTACCTCCACGAGTTCAAATACAAAATCTGGAGAAAAACTGACGGACGGAAGGTTGCCGTATGTCGCCGGCAAGCTCGTGGCAACCAAATCTCCCTTCTCTCTCCTCTCTCTAGATATTTGTGAGTTTGGATGAGATTGAAATCTCATCCTCATCTACATATAGGTAAACTTTCTAAGAATTACGTTTACCTCCCCGCAAGTTCCTCAACAATTCTCATTAGCTCTCGAAACTTCGCACACGTCCCTTTTATAACTTTACGGGTGAAAACTATAAATTTCAAAAGTTTTTGACTAGGTGTCGTTTGGGTCCAAAAAAAATGTCCGAAAATTATATTCTGTGGAATCTCTACACAACCTACCTTTTTAATTAACGTATCACTCACGTTCTCACCACAGTTCTCAAAAAGGTATACCAAAGTATTCAAATACCAGAATTACACTACACATGTATAATTACTATTCACAGGAATACCAGATAAAGTCAAATAACATTTAAATCATATAAATGTCATTTAGTCATGCTCATGCAATATGAACTGCCATGTTCCTGTGTCCTCACTGACACCTTACCGTTAACTCACAGTCAACCCCATCACCATTATCAATTAACATTGAAAAACTCCCAATTTACAAATATGCATGATAAAATTATGAATTCCTAGAACGGGTGTGACAGAATTGGACCCATATCCCAATCGATTGGAAGTTACAGAACATGGATTACTTCCTTTGTTTATTATAGTTAGCAGCGATAGTATTTACCTTGAAAATATGGAGACGTTATCTCTATGGAGAGAAGTTCGATATGTTTTCTGATCATAAGAGCTTGAATTATTTATTCTCTCATAAAGAGTTGAATATGCAGCAACGAAGGTGGATGGAGTTGCTTAAAGACTATGACTTTTCATTTGCAATACCATTCGGGTAAAGCAAATATCGTAGCAGATGATTTGAGTCATCGACCTTGAATAGTAATCGTTGCATGATTAATACAAGAATGGCAAGCATTGGAGGTTTTAGTCGAGTTTGACCTTCGATCGGAGGATCAACTGAAGGACAACATCTTGGATGTCTTACGGTACAACTAACTTTGATCGGACGTACCATAGAAGCTCAACAAATAACAGAGGACCTAAAACTGTGGTTTGCCATGATGTCAGCGAAAGAATCAGATATCTGGAGTATTGGTACAGAAGGAGCCTTACGGTGTAAAGGTAGACTCTGTGTGCTTGACGAAGAAAATCTCCAAAAAGAAATATTGGATATAGCACACAAGTCACGAATGACAGTTCATCCTGGAGGTACGAAGATGTATAAGGACTTAAAGAGAAATTTCTAGTGGGAATGAATGAAAAGAGAAATAGCTGAGTATGTAGCTTAATGTCTTACTTGTAAGCAAGTAAAGGCAAAACATCATAAACCACCTGGACTTCTATAGCTGATGATGCCAAAATTTGGTTAAAGTAAATTAAAGTAATAGGGAGAGAGAGAGAGGTTATTTTTTGTCTGTAGTTCGGCCCTATTAATGAAGGAACCTACGTCCACGGCTGTGTTTGAGCACGTTCACTATACTGTAAAAGAGCCGGGGGCCTATGGTGAACCAATAAGTCTAGAGCTACCATAGGCCGGCCGGGCATGTTGATGAATGCTATAGAGGTGTTGTGTAGACTAAAAAGTCGGCCCCTTCAATGGGGGGTAAGAGGTCTCTTTTATAGATATAAGAGACCTACTCGTACAAGAAAAAGGAAACATAATCCAATTGATATAGATTGGCATTAATTGTAGGGGTTTCCTAATTGGATTAGAAAATAGTTTGCACTTTCCATTAGTCTTCTAGCTTGAGTAGGAAACTGCCCAGAATGCTCGGGATCGTGCTTGTGGGCCCAAATAAGCTGTTCCCGTGTTGGGATATGCCTGTGCAGTCTTCCCGATCTATTGGCTGGGTCGTGGATGAACCGCTTGGGAGGCATCAGGTGGACCAAACTGCTCGGGATGATGCTTGTTAGTAATTGCGGAATAGAATTGCTCGGGGCATGGGCTGATTTTGGGTGTATCAGTTGCCCCCCATTTTCAAGGTTGGCTAGATGCTATATCGAGGCAAGTTTAGAAATCTGCCTGATACTAGTCTGAGTGCTCGGGAAGCTACCTTGGAGCTTCTGAGTTTTGTGAGTGCTCGGGAACTGACCGGGAGTTGAGACCCGCCTAATTCAGAGTCTTTTTGCTTAAGTTAGCTTCCAGGATGGTTATCTTCTGCCCGTGAACCTTCGTCAAGGTTGTGGCTAGAAGAATTTGACCATGTTGGAAAAGCTGACTTAAAGCGTATTACTTTAGGGTCCTTTTATGTTAACTCCCCAGGATGGTTGTCTTCTGTCCAGCAAGCCTTCGTTAAGACTGTTGGGAGAAGAGCTTGACCATGTTGGTGGAGCTGACCTAGAATGTGTCATTGTAGGGTCCTTTTTGCTCCTCTATCGTGGGCTAACCTAAGAGATTTTAGTCACCTCTATCGTCGGTTTGGACCTAAGTGGAGTTAATGCCTCTGAGTACTGTAGGTGCTCGGGTTGTCCAAGATTTTGACTTAGTTATCCACGAGGCCTGTAGATACCCGATGTGATTGCCTGTTTCGTTCACTGCCTTTCTGCCCCCCAAGCTTTCGCTAAGAGGAGGGTCTTTTGGAGGCTAGGACTATAGGTAACCGACCTAGAACATGGTGGTTGCAGGGTCTTTTGAAGCTTGCCATCATCAACCACCTAGGGGTTTGCCCCCATCGTCGGTTGGACCTAAGCGAAGCTAGTGCCCTAGGGGTAAACCCGAGGTCTTTTGCTAACTGCGTAACAGTGGTCTTTGGTCATCGCGAGGTTAGGCCCGAGGTCTTTGGATGCCTCAGGGTTAGTCCCGAGGTCTTTGTATGCCTCGAGGTCAGGCCCGAGGTCCTTGTATGCCTCGAGGTTAGGCCCGAGGTCTTTGTATGTCTCGAAGTCAGGCCCGAGGTCCTTATAAGAGCTCTTTGACAATCAGTGGAGCCTCATATGGTGATCAAGCAAGTACCACTGTAGTCGGGCTCATCTAGAATGATGGAAACAGGGGGTCGGATCAGGATCGTCGGGCTCCTGATTTCTCTGTGCTGGAGGCAAAGTCGGAACTACTTGATCCTAACTGATATGAACTGGAGATCGGGTCGAGACTGCCGAACCCTGCCTGCTGTGAGCTAGAGGTCCGATTGGGGCTGCCTGACCCGAACTGCCAGGAACTAAAGGTCGGGTTGGGGCTGTCAGACTCGGACCATTGTGAATTGAGAGAATGGCCAGAGCTGTCGAGCTACTTTGCGTTGCTCTTCTCGGGTTATTCTCGCTTTCGCTTACTACTGGAAGGCTCGTTGCCCATTTACCTGGGGTCTTTGGTCATTAGAAATTCTTCAGTGTTGGTGTATCTTCCAACCCTCTCAGAGAGCTCAACCAAAGTTTCCGGTCGGTTTCTGTGGAACGACGCGGCATACTTGGTGTGTTAAACTCCCGAGCAGAAGGCTATGATGGCGACTGTCTCATTCAGATTGCGGATTGAAGCTTCTATTGGTTGAACTGGTCGGTGAACTCCTTGAGGGACTCATTATTCCATTGTCTGACCGTCAGTACCCGCATGTCAGGCTTTGGCCGTTCATGAATACCGACGAACTGGTTGATGAACTGCTTGCTGAGTTGCCTGAAACTACGTACTGATTGGGGTTTCAAGGAGTAGAACCATCAGGTAGCCAGGCCTTTCAAAGTGCTGGAGAAGGCCAGGCAGTACAGCTCGTCGGCTTGGGTGGCCAGGGCCATCCGGGCCCTATAGTTTTGGATATGGTCGACCGGGCTCCCCGAGCCATTTTATGAATCCAGGCGAGGCTGCTTGAATTTACGCGAGATGGAGAATCTCATGATCTGGCTGGAGAACGGTGACTCTGTCTCGGTATTAGCTTGATTCTGAGCACGGTTTTAACCAAGCTTTTTGGCCACTATGTCAATCTATTTTTGCAAGTCCTTGATTCGGGCTTCCACTCCTTCCCGACCGGTATCCGAGGGGTTAGTCGGGTCGGTGGAAGAGGCTTCTTCTTTATGGCGGTGTGCTTTACTCTAGAATCGAGCCCGGCTATGACTCCGGGTAATCTTGTGCCTAGGGATAACTCGGCTCTTGACCGAGTGACCCTGGACTGATTCCCGGGACATATGCTCCTGCATCTCCTCTCGGGCAACACACCTACCGCTGATGTCTCTAGCATCCTCAACGCGGGACGGGTTGGCTCAAGCACGTTGTCTGGTCAAGATCGGTTCCCGATCATACGCAACGCTCTTGGGTCATTTCCCGGCCACTAGAGGACTGCTTTGCTGGGCCAACAGGGCTTCGATCTGTTGCTGAATTTGACGCTGGCCCTCCAAGAGTTGTGTGAGGGTCGTGGTGATCTACTCAGATGTCAGGACTGCCGCAATCGGCGTTGGGGCCGGAAGAACATCCCGGTTGGATTGCTGATCAACCTTCTTACCCTTCTTCGGTGGCATGACGATCAGTCAAGAGATTTATTGATGAGAAGACTTATCGCTTCCCACAGACGGTGCCAAGCTGATGATGCCAAAATTTGGTTAAAGTAAATTAAGACAATTTAAGGAAAGAGAGAGAGACTATTTTTTATATGTGGATCGGCCCTATTAATGAAGGAACAAACATCCACGGCTGTGTCTGAGCACGTTCACTATACTGTAAAAGAGTCGGGGGCCTGTGGTGAACCAACAAGTCTGGAGCTACCGTAGGCTGGCCGGGCATGTTGATGAATGCTATAGAGGTGCTGTGTAGACTGAAAAGTCGGCCCCTTCAATGGGGGGTGAGAGGTCTCTTTTATAGATGTAAGAGACATATTCGTACAAGAAAAATGAAACATAATCCAATTGATATAGATTGGCATTAATTGTAGGGGTTTCCTAATTGGATTCGAAAATAGTTTGCACTTTCCATTAGTCTTCTAGCTTGAGTAGGAAACTGCCCGGAATGCTCGGGATCGTGCCTGTGGGCCCGAATGAGCTGTTCCCGCGGTGGGATGTGCCTGTGCAGTCTTCTCGACCTATTGGCCGGGTCGTGGATGAACCACTCGGGAGGCATTAGGTGGACCAAACTGCTTGGGATGATGCTTGTCAGTAGTTGCAGAATAGAACCGCTCGGGCATGGGCTAATTTTGGGTGTATTAATAGCCATGACGAATTCTCTAATAGAAGTAGGAGCACATAACCATGGATTTTATGGTAGGTTTATCGAAGTCTCAGCAAAACCACAACGCTATTTGGGTAATCGTGGATCGACTTATGAAGACTGCACATTTTATCGCCTACAGCATGACGTACCCAATCGAACGATTGAGCCAAATATATCTACAGCAAGTTGTATGACTACATGGCATACATGTTTCTATTGTGTCAGATCGAGATTCGTGCTTTACCGTAAAGTTTTGAAAAAGTCTCCAGACAGCTATGGGAATGACACTGAACTTGAGTTTCAAGTGATAGAGGGCATGCTACGTGCTTGCATCATCAATTTTGAGAGTTCTTGGGAGACACACCTGCTATTAATCGAGTTCTCCTACAACAATAGTTATCATACGAGCACAGGGATGGCATCGTTTAAAGCATTGTACGGAAGACTCTGCCGATCGTTGTTGTGTTGAACCGAAGTCAAAGATACCCAACTTCTTGGGCCAAAAGTGGTTCGAGAAATAAGCAAAAAGATTTAAATTGTACGTGAAAAGATGAGGACAGCTCAGACCCGACACAAGAGCTATGCTGACAAGCGACGCGAAGACTTAGAATCCGCCATTACAGATCATGTGCTTCTCAAAGTTTTACTTGTTTGAGGCATTATCAGATTTGGTCAGAAGAGAGGCAAGCTATTGCCACGATTCATTAGATCATTCAAGATTCTAGAATGTGTTGGGAAGGTTGCTTATAGACTCGCATTGCTGCCGAAGATGTTAGGAGTGCACAATGTGTTCCACATCAGTATGCTGAGAAAGTGTGCCCACAACCCAGAGCATGAGATTAACTTTGAGGATATTGAATTCAATGAAGGACCAGTGCAAATCCTAGACCATGGAAGCAAGAAGCCCAGAAACAAGGAGATTTCCTTAGTAAGATCCAGTGGAAACATCATGATGAAGGAGAAGCTTCATAGGAGCTAAAGTCGAAAATGCACAAGAAGTTTCCATTTTTTTTTGTTTTAAATCTGCCTGCATTTGATTTCGAGGACGAAATCTTTTAATTAGTGGTGAATGATGTAATACCCTGTAGTTTTTAAATATATTAATAAACAAGACCTTTTACTGATTCTTGTATACTTGTATGACCTTTACTTTTTCGTTGGTTAACTTTGTGTCCCAATCGACAATCGATTGGCATGTTATCCCAATCAATTGCTACTTTTTAGATACCAATTAATTGCTATCTTTCCTAATCGATTGCCATCCTGCTGACCTGAATTCATGACATGTCCATACCACAATCGATTGCCTTAAAAGATCTGATACCAATCGATTTCCATAAGTGTTAATCAATTGCCACCTGCAGAGATTGGTTTTCAACTTTGTATAAGATCTTGACATGTGATAATCTCATTTTTCTCTCTCTCTCTCTCTCTCTATATATATATATATATATATATGAGTTCATTTCTTGCTTTGGGTCTATTTTACAAAAATTTGGGTTAGAGAGAGAATATATCTATATATATACACACATCCATACATATACATATATATATACACACACAAGCATACACACACACTGCCTAAGGCAGAGAAGAAGAAGGAAAGAGAGACAGAGAGCTAGGAGAGAAAGGCAAAGGAGAAGAAAGAGAAGTGGATAGAGAAAGCTTGAAGATTCCACAAGCCAAACACTTGCAAAAGATAAGTACGATTGAGAATAATAGACTAACGTTATGATGTTAGATACTATATTGTTTATGAATGGGTTGATATATGTTTCCTTTTACTCAAGAGTATTCAAGCCCCCTGGGAGCAGTCATGTGTCGATCTTAGTGCGAAACTTAAGTAGGTTTGATAAGTTTTGGGAATGATACGAGGGCAGACGCTTGGTCGTGATATGCTCTTAACATGCGGTGGATGGTCATATCCCCTTAACGCGTAGTGCGTGGAACCAAGTAGTACTACGATAGCCATATGATCCACATTATATCCTTAACGAGCGGTAGATGGGGATCACTGGTATATGTCGCTAAGTCGTGGCAATAGAATGAGATACTGTTGTTCGAAACGTTATATCCCTGACATGCGGTGGATGGTTTATATCCTTAACAAGCGGGGGATGGACTGACGTCATGTCCATGATATGTGGTGGATGGTTTATATCCTTAAAGAGTGGTGGACAGAATGATGGTTTGGCTATATATGTTAAACGATGGAGTCTGTTCTTTTCAGTCAGAGTATGTCGGTTATCAATCTTGGAATAATCAGACAGTAAGGATTGGTTACGAAGCATTGAATGAAGATGAAGATACTAATGTAACATTATATATTATTCACTTCATAACTTGTTATTACGTTATATAACTGGTACCCTGTTAGTTTATGTTCACTCAACTCTCAGTAAGCTGATGGCCGTTATTGCCTGGACATTCTCCGTTTAGACTACCATGTCTTAATAATGCAAGTGATGGAGCTTACAACGACAGCTACTACCTAGAGGAAGAACATGCAGAGGATGGCCCCACCGAGGACTAGATAGTTATTAGTTTCTATTTTTGTAGAATTTTATAATTGGTACTTGGGCATATGTTGCTTCCAAACCTTTTACATTTTCTGTTGTCGCGGACTCTGATGATTGTAATAGATAGGACTTTTGTAATATATCTTTGATTGGTGTTATTACAACTCTTATTACTGTTTGGTGGCTGGTACTGTATGGTGTGGACAATTTCGTGACTTTCACCCGTCATTCCCTATGGACCCAAAAAGGAAATTTATTTTTATCTTTTTTTGTTGCTCTAGGGCGTGACTAGTGGGTTCCCTATTCTATTTTGTTTTCTATAAACCTAATATTTTATTATATATCTATATAATGCACACACAATATATAATTATACTACACACACACCCGCACACTACTATCTCTTTCATACACACACACATGACACACCACAACACACATGTTCTCCTTTTTTATTTATTAAACCACATAGAATTTTTATAGTGTATAACACTCACGTCAGTTTTTCATATATTACCCACATGAATAATTCAAATAAGAGTATAAAAATATAAACTAAAACACTATAAATTATTTAAAATAAGTCATGGGTATTACAGCTAAGCTAGTATTTTTTTTGGGAACCATAAAAAATTCGCACAATTTTTAGGGGGTGTAATATAATTAAAGCTTGAAATTTTGAAGAACTCCAAATATAATTTTTTTAATTTCGAAAACTTAGGACCTTAATTGAAGCAAAAATAAACAATAAAAGGGCCTTAATTAGAACAAAAATAAAAAAATAAATAAATAAAAGGGTCCAGAGTGATCGACAACGCTCTGTCGATTGATGAAAAAACTTGACAACACTCAATGGATACACCACCAATGCTCCAGTTCACTGCTTTTAAGAGCATAATCACAACTCACCGCTTTTAAGAACACAATTATGAGCAAGGTACATCATTCTATTGCCACGACTTACACAACTACCAATGACCCTAGCTCAACGTTTTTAAGAGCATGATAACAACTCACCACTTTTAAAAGCATATAGTGGATCACCGACCTATCTTAGGCTTAGTTTGGCCTCTATTTTAGTGTTTCTCCTTTTTTAAAGCACAAATTCATGGTAGTTCATTTAGTAACTAGTTTATGAGCTTTGTAAAAATTGAACTTAGGACTTTTTTGGGGGGAGCTTTTAAAAGCTCTAGAATGGAGCTTTTAAAAGCTCAAGGTTTCTTTTTGGTTTTATGATATTTTTTTGAAGAGTAATGTGTCACTTGTACAAATTTATCAAATAACTTAATAATAAATTCCATAAGCTACTTTTAAAAAGCCATGTAGGGCCAAACTAAGCCTTAGTACTATTGGTCCAGCTCACCGCTTTTAAGAGCATGATAACAGCTCACCGCTCTCCCACGCACAATTCATAACTCTAGCAAACCTACCTGGTCCTACACTACGACCGAAACATGACATTCTCCATGTGGCCGACACTACTAGATACGGTAAATGATAAACATGGATTTATTCATGACTTTATTGCTTTTAACATTATTACTAAAGCGAGGGTGCAAGTCGTTTCAGTGTGTTATTCCTAAGGTATTACTACATTACGGTATACCCCAAAAAAAAATTAATTAGTTTTTTTGGAAAAATTAAGCAGATAAACTTTTTAGTTACTAGAGGGGTAGAATTGGTATTTTGACAAAAAAAAATTACTGACATCGTCCATTGTCATCCATGTACTTAATGGCCATTAACGGCAGGGGGTAATTTGTTAGGAAATACAAAACCTTAAGGGAGGTTAGTGTCATGTCAAAAACCTCAAGAGAGGTTTATGATAAAGTGCTAAAACATTAGGGGGGGTGTCAGTGTAATTTACTATGTTTTTTAATCACAAAATGAACAGTATGAATGTTTTTTGAATAATGTTACAAATTAGTGAATTATTGCATGTTCATGTCCATGCACAAGAAGTCAAAAACGTATCATTCTTTTGTCAAAAGCATATCCTGAGGCTTTGTCATTTTGTTTGAGCATTGATTGCTTGGTGTTGTAATTCGCCTATAAATTGAGTTCTTCTCAAAAGAAAAGAACACATAACACACAAAAAAGAACTAAAGAGTCAAAGAAGAGAAAGTGAGGAAAATATTAAGTGTGTTGTAATACGCTGATAGTTTAAGTGCTTGAGTTATACCATTTCCTCAGGTAATAATATAAGCCCCCCTCTGCTGTGGACGTAGGCAAATTGCCGAACCACCTAAAATATCCCCATCCCTTTGTGTGATTGTATATTTGTGTGCTTGCTTTTACTATTAGTTTTATAATACCTTATCAGCATAAGCCTATACCAACTAAGTTGATCATATCAAATGGTAAAGATATTAATTTTGATATTGATAATATATCTATACTGTGTTTACTTTATATTTCTGCATATATATGTATGAACACCTAAAGAGGTTATAACCCTCCGGAAGAGAAATTTATTGCACACTTCTAAAGATGTTATTATGGATAGTTCTCTAAAAGAGGCCATAAGAAAATAAATGAACTGCTTGCAAAAGTTGGTTTTATACTCTTGAAGAGTTAGTCTCCTGAAGAGACAATAAATGGACTTCTTCAAGAATGAGTGAGTAAATTTATCACAAATAAATTAGAGACAACTCCTAAAGGAGTTAATGAAAAAAAAGGGGAAGAAAAGGAAAAACAATCATGGGCAACCAGATTCGAATCGGATACCGCAGCATTCTTATGCAGATCTGTGCTAACCCTTTATGGAGATCTATGCTAACCCTTGTTTTGCAGCGTTCTTATTCCACTGTTATGGTCGCTGGTTTTGTGTGATTGGATCTCACGATGGGTTTATTCGTGGTAAATATTGCTATTTTGATATAGCATGTGAACTCCTTTATGGAGGCATAAGATTTGAATGTATTGGATCCCACGCTTGATTGATGCGTGGTTAATTTACTGCAAATATATAGCATGTGAACTCCTTCATGGAGGCATAGGGTTTATGTAATATATCTCAAGTAAATCCGTGAAGATGGTTCATGAGAGTTGTTTTACAAGCAGTTTCAGAAAGCAATCTGGAAGCAGTTTCAGAAGACTGTTTCAGAAAACAATTCTGGAAGGCAGTTGCTGATGGTAGATCAGATTTAGCTGCTTAACCCCCGTGCGTAGTGGCGACATAGAGTTAATAGGGTTCAATGAAGATTTCTTCACAAGAGTTGCAGCTTGACCATAATAGTGGGATTCCTATTTTATTGTGGTTTCCTTATTTATATGTTATTGAATGAGTATTATTGTTTCATGTTGAATGAATGGGACAACATGGATAATTGTTCCCAGACCTATTTCAGATGTCTAGCTGTATGTTTAATTTATATAAATTTAAAATGATGGACAACTTCATGTGCATTTAGAAATAAATCTAATTCCATATTTTGAAAACATAAGTACTTATTTTCTAAAATTATGAGCATAGAGTAATTTTATTATATATACATGTGGGTTTGACAAGTAAGGATGAATTAATCCTTGTCAAGTATTCCATTATTTTTATTAATTAAATTAAAAGTTTTTCTAAAAAATTATAACCCTCAATTTTTTTTTTAAATTCAAAGTGGGAGAGGGAATTTATGAAGTATAAATCTCTTGGTCTCCATCACTGGTTTGTAGATGATTTGATTAATTTTGTGTGATGGCTCTAGTGTCATCTCCCCATCGGATGAAGTTGATCATGAATCATCGGTACAAACTTCTTTAAAAGAATGTTTTGGGTGATTGTTAGTGTAGGTCACCTCTCCATCAGAGGTGTTCCTCACGGAACTCTTGACCTAGAATTAAGTGATGGTATACACTTAGCTATAAATAATAATATCCTCTCCATCTGAGTCACTATTATTATTTATAGGACCAAAGTGAGTCAGCAGTTAAATTTTACTAGGCAAGGTACATTGCTGGATAGTAAAATTGAAAGGTAATTGCCTATCTGAACAAATGATGGATAGTATATGGCTTCCCATCGAGTCATAATATTCACGATGTATCAGGTTGTTGGCGGATTCCTTTCAAATGTGGTAGAGGGAACCAATATTTTCAACTCGAATCCATAGTAATTTTTTGCCCATACGTAATTATTTATATTATGTGATTCTCAGGCTTTTAAATGGGTTCTTTCAATCCACTCGCTGTTATTTTTACAGAAAACAAATTTACTGGACCAAACTATATAGTCTGGAAAAGGAATTTGGATATTGTGTTAACTGCTGAAGAGTACAAGTTTATGCTTACTCAAGACTATCCTGAGCAACCTGGTGAGGAGGCAAACGTTGAGGAAACCCAGGCTCACAAGAAATGGGTCAAGGCTGATGAGATAGCGCGGTGTTATATTTTGGCATCCATGTCTAATGCTTTGGAACATCAGCATCAGTCAATGGCCAGTGTCTATGACATGATGGAGAACGTCTGAGAGGTGTTCGGGGATCAAAGTCGTGCTGCTAGGCAGGTTACCATGAAAGACTTGATGAACACAACCATAGCTGAAGGGGCACCTGTAAGGGATCACGTTTTTAAGATGATATATCTTCTTAATGAACTAGAGATCCTTGGAGCTGAAATCAACGGGGAAACCCAGGTCGATATCGTACTCCATTCACAGCTAGAGTCCTTTAAGCAATTTTGCCTCAATTACACACATGAATAAATTTAAATATACTTTGGCGGAGTTGCTTAAAGAACTTCAAGCGACTAAGGGTCTCAACAGAAAGTCAGGGAGTGCTCTTGTGTTTGAGAAAGGTTCTGCTTCAAAGCCGAAAGGAAAGAAAAAAATAAAAAAAAAAAGGCTCAAAAGAAGGGCGCGGGTCCTCTGCCAATCCAAAGGCCACGAGGACAACCGAGAAAGCCTAAAGGCAAATGTTTTGTTTGCAAACAGCTAGGACACTGGAAGAAGTAATGTCTGGTTTATCTCGCCAGACAAAACAATCAAGGTAAATCTCATTTACTAATTGTTGAATCATGTTTAGCGGTCCTATCTACCGGTACCTGGTGTGTAGATATGGGACCCACTGATCATGTATGCAATTCTTTGCAGGGGTTCCAGGAAACCAGACAGCTCAGTGATGGAGAGATTTACCTATATATGGGAAATGCTACGAGAGTAGCAGCAGTTGTAGTAGGAGATCTCTACATCTTAGTTTTGGTAGAGATAGAATTTTAATATTAAGAAATTGCCTTTTTGTACCTTCTATTAGATTCTATTAGAAGGAATTTGGTTTCAGTTTCTAGTTTAGTAAAGAATAGATATTCATTTCATTTTAATAAAATAGTAGTTATTAAAGAAAACAAACATTTTATTTGTTCTAGTCTATTGGTGGATGACCTTTATATTATAAATCCTGTCTTTCCTACACTGCAACTAAATGAATTAAATAACACAAATAGTTTACCATTTAAGAGAAAAGAACCTTCAAAGATGAACCAAACGTATCTTTGGCACTTGCGCCTTAGTCATATTAATCTAAAAAGATTCAAGGACTGGTTCAAAATGGGCCATTAGGCACATTAGAAGTGGAGGCACTTCCAGTTCATGAATCTTGCTTGGAAGGTAAAATGACTAATAGGCCGTTCTCGGCCAAGGGCTATAGAGCAAAAGAGCCGTTGGAATTGGTTAACTCTAATTTGTGTGGTCCTATGATTGTCCAAGCAAGAGGGGGCTTTGAGTACTTTGTCACTTTCATCGATGATTACTCAAGGTATGGGTACATTTATTTGATGCGACGTAAGTCTGAATGCTTTGAGAAATTTAAAGACTTCAAGGCTGAAATGAAGAAACGTCTAGTTAAATGTATCAAGATAGTACGATCTGATTGTGGTGGAAAGTACCTCTTGGGAGAGTTTAGGGAATACTTACTGGAGCAAGGGATTACATCCCAATTGTCTGAACCCCGTATGCCTCAGTAGAACGGTGTAGCTGAAAGAAGGAACATGACTCTCATAGACATGGTAAGATCTATGATGAGTTATTCAGAATTCCCAATTTTCTTTTGGGGACATGCATTAGAGACAACTACATATATTCTAAACTTGGTACCATCTAAGTCAGTACCTACTACTCCCACAGAATTGTGGACTGGTGAAAGCCTAGTCTGCAGTATATTGGGATCTGGTGTAGTCTAGCACACGTGCTGAAAGGGATCGTAGAAAAGTTGGAATCGAGAACAGAAGTATGTTTCTTTGTTGGGTATCCGAGATGAACTAAAGGTGGTTTATTTTATAGTCCTAAGGATCAGAAGGCTATTGTTACCACCAATGCCACATTATTAGAAGAGAACTATGTTATGGACCACAAGCCCAGAAGCCGTATTATTCTAGAAGAAATGAGAGGTAAGACACCGACACATACTTCTTCGATACCATCGGTACGAGTAAAAATATCACAAGAAAGAGTTATCGATATTCCATTACCACGTCGTAGTGGAAAGATTACCGAAACTCGTGTAGATCATGAACCAACCATTAACACACAGGTTCCTAAACCAGTACAGCATGTAGATAATGGTGTATTAGGTTCAGAATCTTCACAACGTAATACCAGTGATGCATAGACACGGGTTGTGCCTTGTCGTGGTGGAAGGGTTATTATTCAACCTGACAAGTATATGTTCTTGGGAAAGTCTTATGACTGGGTCCCTAATGAACATGGTACCGATCCCTGTAACTACAATGAAGCACTCCAAGATAAAGATGCAGACCTTTGGTAAAGGGCTATGAAGTCTGAAATGGAGTCCATGTACTCCAATCAAGTTTGGGATCTTGTAGAACCACCCAATAAAATAAAACCCATTAGATGCAAGTGGATCTATAAAAAGAAGAGAGGAGCAGACGATAGGTGGAAACCTTTAAAGCAAGGCTTGTTGTAAAAGGGTTTACTCAAAAAGAAGAAATCGATTATGAGGAAACCTTTTCGCCGGTGGCAATGCTAAAGTCTATCCGAGTTCTCTTATCCATTGATGTACAGTTTGATTATAAAATTTGGCAAATAGATGCCAAGATAGCATTTCTTAATAGGAATCTTAACGAGTGCATCTATATGGTGCAACTAGACAAGTTCAACGCGAAGGGCCAAGAACACATCTTGTGCAAGCTCAAGAAGTCCATTTATGGACTTAAGCAAGCATCTAGGTCTTGGAATATCTACTTTGATCAAGCAATCAAGTCTTTTAGTTTTGATCAATGTGCGGATGAATCCTGTGTATACAAGAAACATAATAGAAGTGTGGTGGTGTTCTTAGTACTATATGTGGATGATATCTTGCTAATGTGAAATGATGTGGGGGTATTATCTTCTGTAAGGGTATGGTTATCCTGTCAACTTGATATGAAGGACTTGGGAGAAGCCGGTCACATCCTAGGGATCAAGCTTATGTGAGATTGTAAGAATAAGATGTTGGGCTTGTCACAAGGCACTTATATCGACAATATTCTTGCAAGATTTAGCATGTAAGATTCCAAGAAGGGATTCTTTCCCTTTAGACATGGAATTACTATATCTAAGGATTAGTGTCCTAAGACACCTGATGAGATAGAGAAGATGAAGGCAGTTCCTTATGCCTCGACAGTAAGAAGCCTAATGTATGCTATACTATGTTCTAGAGTTGACATCTACTTTGCTGTTAGCATGGTTAGTAGATATCAATCTAATCCAGGGCAAGAACATTGGACTGTAGTGAAAAATATTCTCAAGTACCTGAAAAGGACTCGAGACTATATGTTAGTTTACCAAGCAGACAGTCGTGTACCCATTAGATACACAGATTCCGATTTCATGTCAGATATGGATTCCAAAAAGTTTACCTCAGGATATGTGTTTACCCTAGGAGGTGGAGCCATTAGCTGGAGGAGTATCAAGCAGTCATATATTGCTGAGTCCACTATGGAAGACGAGTATGTGGCTATTTCGCAAGTCGCTAAGGAGGTCGTTTGGCTCAGAAACTTCCTTATGGATCTAAGAGTAGCATCTGCGGTACAATCTGCCATTACCATTTATTGCGATAATAGCGGGGCGGTCACTAACTTAAAGGAACCTAGGGCCTATAAGAATGGAAAACACATTGAGTATAAGTATCACCTAATATGAGAGATCGTGCAAAGAGGTGATGTTGAAGTGACCAAGATAGCATCAGCAAATAACCTGGCAGATCCTTTTACCAAGAGCTTACCGACCAAGACTTTTGATAGTCACGTAGAGGGGATAAGAGTAAGGTGCATCGCATCATGGCTTTGAGTCTAAGTGGGAGATTGCTAGGAATATATAATAAAAGTCATAGTTTATTATTCATTTAATAAAATCAGTTATTCCAATTTTATGAGAATCTGTGTGGGTAATGTTTGCATTATATTGTTTATTGTGCATGTGTGTCTCTTATTCTATATAGCAAGTGGTTTGGTGTGTAGAGTTTGACTTACACACAACATATCAGACCATCGGATCTTGTAGAATGTAAGTTTTTGATTTACAGTCTTAGATGGGATTGGACACACCATCGGTAGGACTGCAGCATGGCAATGTAATAGGTTTGTCTTGACCATAGGAAACGCTATAGTTTCAACTCACTATGCTGGTACACTTTGTGTATTAAACAGGACCGACTTGGGGTAATTATCTTGTACTGACTTATAAGATTATTAATACCTCATGGCTATTATGAGTGCTTATGCTCTAAATCCTAAGTTAATTTATAAACACGTACATTTGTTATTTACGCTTTGATCCCTAAAAAGGTGAGATCCTTAAATGGGTCAATATTTCATTAGATTGGGTGACAATATTAATTGTGTGGTGGGTATTAATTAATAATGGAATCTATGTCTCAATTTTGGGATTGATGATATCCCCTTGAGAAAGCTTATAAGTTTTGATTATGTCAAACACTACAGGTGGATTTTGTATCCGACATATCAGATAAGTTAAGCAGAGGAACTTAAGGAATTTTAAGAGATTAATTAAATATGATTTTCAGTAATTATATTTAATTAATGGATATTTGTAATCTTAACGTGGGGAGATAATAAGCATTTAAGAACATGGAGCTCCAAATATATTTTTGAGATAACGGGTAGGAGTGCAATTATAATTCTTTAGTGGTATGAATTATAATTTATGGAAATAGGAATCTGATTCAGTTCGAATTAGGGTTTCCTAATTCCATAAGGAAGCCTATTCCTTATTGACTTCTTATGGTCCCTACCGTAGCCTATATATATGCTGCTTTGGCTTTCTTCTCAGTTTACGTTTTTTCCATCAAGAGGATTATAACTCGGAATGGAAAAGAGAGCATAAAGAGGGAGAGCGAAAAACAGAAAGGATTTCGAAAGAGCCCACACTCAGTTCGATATTCTGGCAGCAGAGGAATATGGTAGAAGATCGTGAGCTATTATCGAGCCCCTGTTCTTGATTCGTCTACTACAGCAATCCATTTTTGCAGTTTAAGGTAACCCTAGTTCCGCCCTTGTAGGGTTATTATAGATTTCACGAATTTTTTATAGTACCAACTTATACGCGCTGTCAACGGATTCTGGGAACGCAGTTTCCTAACAGCTTCTACACATCCTAAGTTTTATACTTATAACTATAGACAGGTACGAGCTTCTCAAAAGGTAGCTCAAAGGTAAAATATATAACAGATTTGGATATCCATACATAATAAATTTTACTCTTATTACCTCTTATAGTAATAATATTTATGTTTTTCATTTATTTGATCCTTAATGATAGTTTGTCTCTCTTTTCCTCAGAATTTAGCAATATGATAAACCTCACACCCCTTAAATTTCTTGCTCTATTTTTAGCAATAGTTATTTATTTTGGGCTAAAGATATGAAGACTTATCTAATTTATGAAAATCTTGGAAAAACAATCAATGAGATAAATGATGCATCCCCATGGTAATTGGCTCAAGCCATGGTCATCATTCGACATCATTTACATGAAGAGCTGAAATATGAATATCTCACAGTAGATGACTCTTTAGTGCTCTAGAAAAATTTGAAGGAAAGGTATGACTGCTAGAAAAATGCAATTCTTCAAAAAGCAAGATATGAATGGATAACCTGAAAATTCAGGATTTCAAAATAGTTTTTGAGTACAACTCCGCACTATTTAAAATTACTTCAGTACTCAAATTATGTGGAAAAAAGATTATTGATGAAGAAAAGTTAGAAAAAACTTATTCTACATTCCACGCCTTGCATATGCTTTTGCAGCAACAGTAATATCGTGAGCACAAATTTAAAAAAAAATCAAAACTAATATCGTACCTCCTTATGGCTGAACAAAATAATGATTGGTCATGAAAAATCATCAGTTACGTCCAATTGGTTCTAATCCATTGCCGAAAGCCAATGGAACTACTTCCCTGAAGTGAATGTAAACTTACCTCATTGATAGATAGGTGGATGTGGAGGTAGACATGGAACCAGCCAAGGATGAGGTTTTGGAAGGGATTACAAATGGAAATATGGTGATAATATGTAGTACCCTGTATCTTGGAATGTATTATATGAATAATACCTTGTATTCTTCTTTTAAATACTTGTATGAGTTTAACTTTGCCCTTGGTATATTTTGTGTCCCAATCGATTGGACTATTTTCCAAATCGATTGCCTTACCTTGGACACCAATCAATTAGCATCTTATACCAATCGATTGCCACTTTTGTACCTATCACCAGGACCCAATTCATTGGACTTCATCGCAATTGATTAGAGTCATTAATACCAACCGTCAATTGATTAGACCCTTGTCCCAATCGATTGGATCCTTTACTACCTACACCAATTGATTACCACCCTTGCTAATCGATTGGCAGCAGCTATTTTGATTCTTGTGTTCTGGCTGGGGATTGGCCATATGAACACTTTCCCTCTACATATATGTGATTATTTTTTGCATATTTGGGGTTCTAGAAACCAGTTTTTAGAGAGAGATGGAGTGTTTGTGTGTTATATATATACACTCATATATATATATATACATCCATACACACACATAGATGGACTGAAGAAAGAGAGAAGAGACAGACAAAGAAGAAGAGAGAGAGCGAGAGAGAGAGAGTGAGAGAGAGAGAGAGACCACCATTGAAGCTCAAGCTTCATTCGCATTCCCAAACACCCTTAGACACCTAAGGTGAGTTTTTAACTCACTTGGTAACATAGTATTGATGTTAGGACATAATAAATGAAGATAAGAATCATAAATCATAGTTTTCCTTTTCTTTTTATGTTGTAGTGTCTCCTCTATGAAGAAGATGAAGTCCTAATCGATTGGGACTTTTCCCAATCGATTGCCATTAGGACTGTACATCGGTCGATATCAGTCGGGGTGGAAGCATTTTCTCAACCAAACCGAAGTTCTTGGTTTAGCAATAACCAGGACCGAAACTGATCAAATGAATTTCAATTTCAGTCGGTTGTAGTTTTTTCAGTTTCGGTCAGGGTGGTCCAGGTGATTCGGTTATGGCTTGACAAAATTTTAGATTAAAAAAAAAAACTAAATGAGAGGTGAGAAATAAAATGAGCCAAAACAGATTTAAGGCAATAAGAAATCAAATGCAAAAAATTTTACAAATTCAAGGCTAACCATGTCAAATGAGAAATCAAATGTATAAAATTCTAGGATTCAAGAACCAAAATCCAATTTTTTCATCCTAAATTCTTTTAATAACTAACAGCAAAAAGCCAAAAATAGATTCAACACGGATCGCCATGATGGCGATGGTGGCTCGCAGACTAAGATGGTGGTGACAGATTGTCGTAGTCAGTGGTAGTGGATGATTGTCATGGTGGTTGTGGCCGATAGTGGTAGTGGTGGTGGCTAATCGTGGTGGAGAGAAAGGGACTTCAGTGAGGCATCGGCCTTGTAGAGTAGAGAGAGAGAATAGAAAGAGAGAGAGGGAGAGAGAGAGAGATAGAGAGAATGAGGAAAGAGAAGTGAATATTACAAGTTGAGTTTGAGATTTAAGACTACCAATCTCTATTCTCTAGGCGGTGGAGTGGAATGGAGTGGAGTGGAGTGGTGTGTCAAAGACTTCACTTGTTTTGCTAAAGGTGTCAGACTTCACATTTCCCTATCTTCATTTTCTTATTTAATTCATTTAAACTAGTCACTTTCAAACAGCTTCACACTTCTTAATAAGCCAACTCATGTATTGATTATCCCTATGTAAGTATGTATATAATTTTAATCACTTTGAGTCTTTGACATCATCCCAGACCCACTATTTCTCTCTTCTATTATCTCTATGTAAGTGTCTGTGTATTGTATTATTTGGTCGATTTCAATTGGTTTCTGTCTAACAAAATGGCCAACTGCACACTGAACCGAACTTTGGTTTTTCTACAAGTTGAAACTGAAAATTGACCGAAGGACTGAAATACTGACCAATTTGGTTTGGTTCGATTCAGTTCGGTTGAGCAATTTTTTTGTACACCCCTAATTGCTATGGATGAGATCCCAATCAATTGCCATATGATGTAATAGATTGCCATTATAGATACCCTAATCGATTGCCAAAGTTAACAATCGATTGGTATGGATTGTGATCCAATCAATTGGAATTTTTCCAATCGATTGTTACTATTTTTTATACCAATCGATTGGACCTCTGCTCCAATCGATTGGCAGTTACAGAATTTTGATATTCCTATTTAGTTTATATTGTAAATGTTTAGTTGTTTATACATAGCTCTGAACCCCCCACATGTAATGCATATGCGAGAATAAGATAATGCGACATAGGATCGTAGTGACATTAAGATTAACGGTTAATGTTTGCAACATTAGATAACATATTAGTCGTGGTCTATTTGGGTTCTCGTCCATTTCATTCAATATAGTCAGGCCACATGGGATTGCCATGTATCGATGATAGAGGTGAACTTAAGTAGGTTTGTCTAGGATTCGAGAATCTGACGTGGATCGACCTTGGTCATGATATGTTCTTAACATTGATGAACTGTGCACATGTTCTTAAAAATGGTGAACTGGACCAAGTAGCCCTAAGATAGCTTGTTGATCCAATGATATATTCTTAAGAGTAGTGAACTGGGCATATGTTCTTAAAAGCGGTGGACTGAGATCACAAGTAGATGGTGTTTAGTCATGGCATTAGAATGATGTACTATTGCTTAAAGCATTATATCCCTGTAGTGTGTTGAACTGGGCATATGTTCTTAAAAGCTAGGAATGGACTGACGTCGTGTCCATGATATGCGGTGGACTGTGCATATGTTCTTAAAAGCGGTGGACGGAGCAATGGTGTATCTTTAGAAGTGAACTACTATCGAGTCTGTTCTTTTGTCAGTAATATATGTTGTCGGTCTTAATTTAGTAAGACATTAGTAATCGGATAATCAGTTTGATTAAAGAGAAGATACCCTCAATGGAATCTAATTGTTTATCGTTCAGAACTTGTAATAACTTCAATAGTTGATACCCTATTAGTATCTAATTCACTCAGCTTTCATTGAGCTGACAGTTTTCAACGTTCTAGCGTACCCTGTTATGACTATATAGGTGAAAGGTCTACAGGCGAGGACTACTATGCCAGTGATGATGCTCCCGATGAGGATTGCCCTGAGGGCAATCAAGCAGAGGAAGACTACTATGCCGGGGACTACACCTATGCCACTTAAAGATTTGGCTAGATTATAGTTTATCTATCCTTACTGTTTTTAGACCTTTTTTGTAATCAGGCATATGTTGCCTTAACGCTTGTAATTCATTATGCTTTATTTGATTTGAGACTCTGATTGTAATAGTTTAGTAACTTTTTTTTTACCTTAAGTTTTGTTGTTATCCAAAACCTAGATTATTTTGTCATCTCTTTGTCCTTGTTGTTGCTTAGTACCACGTGGTATGGACAATCATGTGACTTCACCAGTCGCTGTCTTTGGACCCAAAAAGGAATTTATTTTATCTATTTTTGCCGTTCTGGGGTGTGACATCATAACTATTCAAATAAAAAAGCAACACCTACCACCGAAAGTGGAACAAAAATGAAAAGGGAAAGGGTGTACAGAAACCTCCCAAGAGAGACGATGAACTCTATTATCGGTGTGGCATAAAAGGACACTAGTTGCGTACCTGTTGTACGCCAAGACATTTGGATGATCTCTATCAAGCCTCCCTCAAGGGAAAGGGTAAGGAGATACAGAGTTATTTTGTTGATCATGATGGTCCAGTGGATATAGCCATTTGGATATGGTCGATTTCTACGCAGATCCCGACGGAAAAATTGATCACTTGATTGGTGATGGAAGTGTCCAAAAATGAATGATGTTTTGTGCATCTACTATAATTCTATGTTGTATTTGTATGCTGGTATTATGGTGTAGTGAGGTGTATGATCTTCTTGTGATGAATAAAATAATTTCTTAGTTCTTATGAATTTTTGTTATTTGATAGATTTCAAGATGAACAGTGAAAATATATATGCCTAGTTGATAGTACAACTACATACACAATCCTTCGAGATAAGAAATATTTCTTGAACTTAAAACTAGCTGAATCAAATATGAACACAATATTGGACACTGCAAATCTTATTAAAGGATCTGGAAATGGCTAGCATTAGTTTGTCAAAAGGAACAATAATTCATTCCAATAATGCTTTATACTCTAACAAATACAAAAGAAATTTGCTTAGTGTCACACCCGTCCCGAAAAAAGCATATTTGGTTTTAAATGCATTTTTTATTTCTAGAATTGTTAATGTTGATTAATAATTGAGGTGGTGTTGACGTGAGTCAACGGTAAGTGTCAAGTGAGGACACGGGGAATTGGTAATTCAGGAGGAATTAACATGGCTAAATGACATTTATGTGCATTAAATGTTAATGGAGTTATCTGGAATTTTGATGAATAGTAATTATACCTATTTTGTATAAATTCTGGTAATTTTGATCTCGTTTTAGATCATTCTGAATACTTTGGTGAGAAAGTGAGTGATACGTTGCATAAAAGGTAAGTTGTATAGAAATTCCACGAAACCAGTTTTCAGAATGTAATTATGGACCCAAACGGAACTTAAGAGAAGAATTTTATGGATTAAAGATTTTCACTCGGGAATCGATAACATAGCTGTGTAAGACGTTTCAGGGAATAATTAAAAGTTTTGAGAACTCGTGAGGAGTTAAATGTAATTCTCGAGAGTTGTGCCTATAAATAGTGAAGTTCAAGATATTTTCATAAAATATTCAAAACTCAAAATATCTAGAGAGAGAGAAAGAAGGGATTTATTTCCTACGATCTTTCCAACGATAAACGACGACCGTTCGTCCGTCCGTCAGTTTTCAACCAGATTTCATATTCGAACTCTTTGAGGTAAAACATGTTAATACTTGTAGGAATATTTCAAAATTAGAGATTTGACGTTTAATCGGTTTCCTAGTACTTCCTTCAAAGTCTGAGAGAAATCGTACGAGGTATGACACCACAGTCGACTGGGTCTCCTGAGACAGTCGACTGGACTGATAGCTGAGATTAGGCTCTCTGTATCTTGCATTTCCAGTAGACCAGACCCTGTTCAGTTGACTTGATTGGCTGCTGAGATTTTAAGAATCTCTATATCTTGCATTTCCAGTCAACCGGACCTTTGATCAGTCGATTAGATTGCTGGTTTCAATCAGGGTGTTTTTGTAAGTGTTTTCAAATGCGCATAACTTTTTATAACTCTGAATTTCATGGTTTTACTTATGTTTTCCGTTGCTATTTACTTTAATTGAATTGGATGAGCCTTGATGGCGTGCCACATGTCCTATTTCTGTGCATAGCGAGATGGGTCGTGACACTTATTGGTATCAGAGCTATAGGTAACGGAACGTTGGGAACGTGCAACGTTGAATGGAGTGTTAAGTGTTTTGGCGTATATTCCAAAATGCATTCATACATCATAGAGATGTTTGATGCATATGGCATGTGGTTATACATACATGATTTTGTTTACTGTCATACATGCATAGTGTTTATGCATTGAGATTAACAGGATCGTACAATCATGAGTGACGGTGATTCAGATCTATCGCCACATACGCGGCACATGGACTACAAGAAAAAAATGATTGGAAACATTAGAGAATTGGTTCAAAATTTAACAGAGTGCTTACCTCCGACACCGCCATTTGAGAAAAGACCGATAGCTATAGTACATGTAGCTGAGACTCTGGGTGGGAGACCCATGTCGAAATAATTCGCGAGGAAGAAACTGATGGAATTTTATGGGTTATCTGACACGACGCTAGCGGAGCATTGGGTTATGGACATGGAGAGAATTTTTTGATCTATCTCGATGTCCAATAGGGAAAAAATTGAAAATACAAGTGATGTGCTCAAGGGTGAAGCCCAGGATTGGTAGGTAAATGTTTGGATCAAGGGGCACCAATAACATGGGAAGGGTTAAAGGCAGAGTTTAATCGCCGATTCTTTTCGCGAGCAGCTTACAACGCGAAAAAGAGAGAGTTTGACAATCTCCGACAGGGAGACATGACTGTAACTGAATATACTTCCAAGTACAATGCATTATTGAGATTTAGAAAGGGTTCAGTGCCAGAGGAGGAAGATAGAGCAAGGAAGTTCGAGGAAGGTTTAAGGGAGAATATTCATTTAAGGGTAAAGACCTATGAGTATTCAATTATGTCAGCAGTGCAACAAACGACGCTTGTAGCCGAAAGTGGAATGGAAAGATCAAGACAAAATCAGCAAGGCAAGCGAGGGAATGAGGGTGGTGACTAGAACCAAGGCTGATCATTCAAGAGGCCATTCACGCGAGGCTCTGGTTCTAATTCTAGCTTTAGTGGACAAGAAAGACCGATGAGTAATATACCGATATGTCCACTTTCCAACCGACCACACACCGACCGATGTTTTCTAACTAACTTTCAGAATAAAACTTAAGGGATGAACAGTACTAGTCCGGCACCTGATATGAGAGGCAAATGTTATGATTGTGGGATGGTTGGACATTGATCTAGAAATTGTCCGAGGAGACGTCCCTAATAAGGAGCGAGTTCTATGGCTTTGAGTGGTTCAAAGCCTAACCAATCTAATGAGAGGAGGCAGGGGATTGAGTAGCGTGAAGGGAGGTCATTCTAGATGAATCCCGGAGATATGGCTGCTTCGGATGTAGTGGTCTCAGGTATGGTGCTTATATGTTCGCACTTAGCCCGCATACTCGTTGATTCAGGATCTGTGCATTCATTTGTGTCGCATCATTTTTTTTGAACATTTGAATGTTAGATCGGCACCTTTCGGGTATGAATTGCCATACCACTTAACAAGCTGGCAGTAACGTCTACGATATACAAGAATTGTGAGATCAAACTAGGTGAGAAGTTGATGACCGTAGACCTTATACCATTGGTAGTGAACCATTTTGACGTGATTTTAGGAATGGATTGGTTGTCTCTTAACCATGCCACAATAGATTGTGAACAGAAAGAGGTTATTTTTCGATTACCGATGCATGGGAACTTTTGTTTCTAAAGGAGTAGGGTTACACCGCCATCGTATTTAATGTCAGCTATTCGAGCAAGTAAGTTGTTGAGGAAGGGATGTCAGAGATTCCTATGTTCCGTAATTGACACTTCGACGACTGAATTGAGGGTCGAAGACATTCCAATAGTATGAGAGTATCCATATGTATTCCCAGATAACTTACCAGGTATCCTTATCGAGAGGGAGATTGAGTTCACCATTGAGGCAATGCCAGACTCAAGACCAGTATCAAAAGCACCGTATATAATGGCACTTCTAGAATTGAAAGAATAGAAAATCTAACTACAAGAACTATTTGACAAAGGTTTCATTCAACCTAGTATATCACCGTGGAGAGCTCCAGTGTTGTTTGTGAAGAAGAAAGATGGTTCAATTCGTATGTGTGTCGACTACCAAGAATGAACACAAGTTGACAATCAAGAACAAATATTTGTTGCTGAGAATTAATGATTTATTTGATCAACTTCATGGGACACAAGTGTTTTTGAAGATAGATTTGAGATTGGGCTATCATTAGTTGAAAGAAAAAGTCAAAGATATGGAGAAGAGAGCTTTTAGAACGCGTTACAGATTTCTAGTAATGACATTTGGAGTTACAAATGCACCAGCTACGTTCATGGATCTTATAAACCGAGTCTTAAAGAATTATTTAGATGACTTTGTGTTCGTATTCATATATAACATTCTTACTTATTGTCAAGTGATATAAAGCACAAAAAACACTTGAAACTTACACTTCAGAGATTGTGAGAGAAGCAACTATTCAGAAAATTTAAGAAGTGTGAATTCTGGCTACCTAGCATTACTTTTCTTGGTCACGTGATTGACAAGAATGGGGTTTTAGTTGATCCTCACAAAGTAGAAATGGTATCTAATTGGCAAAGGCTGACATCCGTATCCAAAATTCAAAGTTTCTTAGGATTAGCTGGATACTACCGTCATTTCATTGAGAATTTCTCAAAGATTTCATTGCTTATGACAAAGTTGATGAGAAAAGGTGTTACTTTTCAATGGAGTTCGGAATGCAAAGACAGTTTTTAAGAGTTGAAGTTGCGGTTGACAAGAGCACCTATATTGATGATACCATCCGAAACTGAGGGGTTTGTGATCTACAGTAATGCTTCGCATCAGGGTTTGGGATGTTTACTTATGTAAGGTGGCAAGGTGACTATCTATGTGTATAGATAGTTAAAGACACATGAAGTTAATTATCTGACTCACGACCTTGAATTGGTCGCGGTAATCTATACTTTAAAGATTTTGAGACATTACTTGTATGGCGAAAAGTGTGAGATCTTCACGGACCACAAGAGTTTGAAATACACTTCCACTCAATGAGACTTGAACATGAGATAGAGAAGATGCTTAGAGTTGATGAAGAATTACGATCTTTCGATTGAGTATCATCCGGGAAAGGCTAATGTAGTAGCCGACACTTTAAGCCGGAAGGCGATAGGGGACTTAGCCGACGAGCTAACCCAATAAAGGGAATTAGTTAGAAAAATAGAACGATTGGAGTTAGATGTAATTCCAGAGACAACTAGTGGCTTGATGATGGCGATCATAGCTCACCCAGATATTATAGATGAGATCAATTCGGAACAGTTCAACGATTGTTACTTGTGTAAAATGAGAGATGAGATGTCTTTGAAAAAGTGACCGGTTTTACTTTAGAACAAGGAATATTAATGGTTGGGAGTCGATTGTGTGTACCGAACGTAAAAGACTTAAAAGAGCAACTTTTAGAGGAGGCTCATAGTACTAAATATTCAGTTCATCCGGGAAATAACAAGATGTATCGGAACTTGCAAGAGAACCTTTGGTGGAGAGGTATGAAACGGGAAGTTGCTAAGTTTGTATTAGAGTGTTCAGCATGTTAAAAAGTTAAGGCAAAGAGACAAGTACCTGCGGGATTATTACAACCATTACCAGTGTCAGAGTGGAAATGGGATGAGATCACGATGGATTTTATTTCTGGATTTCCACGATCGCTTAATAAGAACGACAAGATTTGGGTTATAGTTGACCGATTGATAAAATCAGCTCATTTTCTACCGATTAAGGCGGATAAGCCATCTAGATTGGCAGAGTTGTATGTGAAGGAGATTGTGAGACTACACGGGGTTCCAGCAGTGATTATATCAGATCGAGATAGTAGTTTTACATCGAGGTTTTGGGGAAGTTTATAGAAGGCCATGGGTACCAAATTGAGTTTCAGTACTGTCTTTTATCCTCAAATCGATGGATAGTCAAAGCCAATGATTCAGACTTTGGAAGGTATGCTTAGACTTTATGTATTGGACTTTGGAAGTGATTGGGAGAAACACTTGCCTTAATCAAATTTGTTACAATAACTGATTTCAGTTGAGTATTGGTATGGCACCGTATGAAGCTTTGTATGGCCGAAAGTGTCGTTCACCAGTTTAGTGGACCGAGGTTGAGGAAAGAAGGTTGATAGGGCCAGAGATAATACAGTTGACTACAGCAAAGGTAAAACTAATCCAGGAGCAACTTAAGGTGGCTCAGAGTCGTTATAAGAGCTATATGGACTCTAAGCGACGACCGATGACATTCGAAGTAGGAGATTTTGTATACTTAAGAGTATCGCCTTCGAAAGGCATTGTTCGATTTGGAAAGCGAGGAAAGCTTAACCCGAGATTTGTAGAACCGTTTGAGATCCTAAAGAAGATGGGACTGGTAGCATATAAACAAGCTTTGTCCCTCGATCTGGAGCATGTGCACAATGTGTTTCATGTGTTTATGTTGAGACAGAATATGACGGACACGAGTAAAATCATCGTACCAGAGCCATTACAGATCCAAGAAGACTTGACCTACATAGAGCATCCGGTAGAGATTTCGGATAAAAAAGAGCAAGTATTGAGAACGAAGACAATTCCGATGGTAAAAGTATTATGGCATAGTCATTCAGTCGAGGAAGCAACGTAGGAGAATGAGGAAGAGATCAGGAATGAGTATCCATATCTTTTTTATACATGAGGTATAAGTTTGGGGACAAACTTCCTTTTTGGAGAGAAGAGTTGTCAGACCCGTCCCAAAAAAAGTACATTTGGTTTTAAACGCATTTTTGATTTCAAGAATTGTTAATGTTGATTAATAATTGAGGTGGTGTTGACGTAAGTCAACGGTAAGTGTCAAGTGAGGTCACGGGAAGTTGGTAATTCATGAGAAATTGACATGGCTAAATGACATATATGCGCATTAAATGTTAATTGAGTTATTTGGTATTTTGATGAATAATAATTATACCTATTTTGTATAAATTCTAGAAATTTTGATCTAGTTTTAGATCATTTTGAATACTTTGGTGAGAACGTGAGTGATACGTTGCATAAAAAGGTAAGTTGTATTGAGATTCCATGGAAATAGTTTTCGGAACGTAATTACGGACCCAAATGAAACTTAAGCGAAAATTTTTGTGGATTAGAGATTTTTACTCGGGAATCTATAACTTAGCCGTGTAAGACGTTTCAGGGAATAATTAGAAGTTTTGAGACTCGTGGGGAGTTAAACGTAATTCCCAAGAATTGTGCCTATAAATAGTAAAGTTCAAGATATTTTCATAAAGTATCCAAAACTCAAAATATCTAGAAAGAGAGAAAGGGGGAATTTATTTTCTACGATCTTTCCAACGATAAACAATGACCATTCGTCCGTCAGTTTTCAACTAGATTTCATATTCGGACTCCTCGAGGTGAGAGCTTCGTTTTGATACCTCTTAGGCCACGTTTGGTAAATTTTTACGAAAATCCTAATATTAGAAATTTGGGAAAAACATGTTAATACTTGTAAGAATATTTCAAAATTAGAGATCTGACGTTTAATCGGTCTCCTAGTACTTCCTTCAAAGTTAGAGAGAAATCGCACGAGGTATGAAATTCTAATCTATGTTATATAGGAAATATACATATTTTGATTTTCGATAACAAA
Source organism: Hydrangea macrophylla (assembly GCA_033977485.1). Classification (NCBI taxonomy): domain Eukaryota; kingdom Viridiplantae; phylum Streptophyta; class Magnoliopsida; order Cornales; family Hydrangeaceae; genus Hydrangea; species Hydrangea macrophylla. Next base: position 101,810,507 of record CM066993.1, read on the forward strand.
ATTATGATCAGTGCAAAATTTATATGCTAATAGTAGGCCCGTTAATTTCGCACACGCTTAAATGTGAAAAGCATGTCTAGCTTTTACGCTAGCACGTTAAGTGATTATGTGGGTCAAAGGGGGGACTTATACAATTTCATGCCGGATTAAGCTTCTCGATGTTTGAGAATTTTAGTAGCTATGGCTACTGTGCATGGTTTAAGGCTTAGACTTTCTAGGGCACTTAGGATGCGATGGTTGTAGGCTTGGATTAGCCATTGGCATCGCGGTTTAAGACTTGGATTTGCCGCTACCTGATCAATGCGTGTTTTTCTCCCTAGAGACTACTTGATGTGAATTATGAGATTAAAGCATGATTTGTCATATATGCATATGTTAGAATTTGTGCACTCAGCATATAGCTGAGCAGTAGAGCTTTACTCCATTGCATGTGATAAAAAGAGAGGAAAGAAGAAACGCGAAGAGTGAGGCCGATGGGACGACGGGATCATTTTTATATATGTTTTTGTTTTCCATAATAAAGACTTGAGAAGTTGAAACCATATGTTTAGTTTAGAATCTTGGAATGGATTTGTAGTACTGTAACCTATAGCAAAACTTCTATAATTGTGTTATGAATCATTGAAAAATAGTAGTGAATGTGTGGGAATTGGGTAGAAGAACCATAGATTGAAAATCTATAGAATGCTTAGTAAACTGAGAGAAAGTAGTCAACTGGGTAGGTACTAGTCGATTGGAGGCCAGTTTTGAACCAGCTACTGGCCTAAACTATTGAAAGTAGTCAACTGGGTCCCCGACGCAGTCGACTGGATCATTGAGTTAGAAATAGTGTCTTCATTTTGTGAAGGGAACAGTCGACTGGGTGAAGTCCATAGTCGACTGGATCGTGTTTTCCAAATGGGAGTTTCTAGGGGGTTAGGATTTTAGTCAACGGAGAGGTACCATTCGACTGAGAATTTGACACCACAGTCGATTGGGTCCTCCGACATAGTCGACTGGACTGGCTGCTAAGATTCTAGGCTCTCTGTATCTTGCATTTCCAGTCGATCGGACCCTGTTTAGTCAACTGGATTGTCTGCTAAGATTTTGAGGCTCTCTGTATCTTGCATTTCCAGTCGACCAGACCTCTAATCAGTTGACTAGTTTGTTGGTTTCAATCAGGGTGTTTCTTTAAGTGTTTTCAAATGCGCAAAACTTTTTATAACTTTTTATAACTCTGTATCTTCCTATTTCCGCACGTAGCGGGATGGGTCGCGACACTTAGTATCAGATATATTCGCTTAAATGCATACCATATTGAAACCATTACTGAGAATAATGTAGAATATCTTTGTATTACTTCTCTAGTTTCAAATAAGAAACAGGTCTAGGAAAAAGTTCTTGCTCAAACTTCTGGGTTATATCAAACAAAGATTGGAGCAATTGAATCAAATGTTGTGATAAACCAGAAGATATCAGATCCACAAATTTTTAGACTTTGGCATGACCGACTTGGTCACCTTGGAGCAATAATGATGCAAAGAATCATTGACACCCTTTAAAGAATTAGAAAATTCTTCTGCCAAGTGACAATCCATGTACTACTTGCTCACAAGGTAAATTAATTATCCGACTATCTCCTTCAAAGATCACTGTGGAATCTCCTACATTTCTAGAACGTATTCAAGGGGGTATATGTGGACCAATTCATCCTCCATCTGGGCCATTTTACTACTTCATGGTTCTAATTGATGCTTCCACTAGATAGTCACATGCTTGTCTACTCTCGTCACGTAATACTACATTTGCGAGACTTCTTGATCGAATAATTTGATTACTAGCATAATTTTCTGACCACCCTATCAAAACGATACGTCTTGATAATGTTGGGGAGTTCACATCCAAGGCATTTGATGACTATTGTATGTCAATAGGAATTCATGTTGAACATCCCGTTGCTCATGTGCATACACATAATGGTTTAGCTGAGTCATTTATCAACTGTCTCAAGTTAATTGCTAGACCTTTACTTTTGATAACAAAACTACCTACATCTGCTTGGGGTGACGCCATATTACATGCTTCATTATTGATACGAATACAACCAACCTTTTATCATGAATATTCATCATTACAACTTGTATATGGACAACCACTAAATGTTTCCTATCTACGAAGCTTTGGTGGTGCTGTGCAAGTTCCTATTACACCTTCCCAACGCACAAAAATAGGTCCTCAACGACGCATTGGAGTTTATGTTGGTTTTGATTCACCTCTATAATAAGATATCTTGAACCCCTAATATGTGATCTTTTTACTGCATGGCTTGCAAACTGTCATTTTGATGTGATCATATTCCCACCATTAGGGGGAGAAAAGCTGAAGTCTGAAGCCTAGCATTAAATTTCTTGGAATACATTGACACTGTCTCATCTTGATCCTCGTACTAATCAATGTGAACTTAAAGTTCAAAGGATCACTCATTTGCAAAAGGTTGAAAGTCAATTAACTGATGCATTCACTGATACAAAGAAAGTGAGAAAATCATATATATCAGCTATAAACACTCCAATAAGAATTAAAGTCCCCGTAAGACAATATGGTAGTGCAGCGGTAGATAAGTCTATGACATGATTGAAACGTGATAGACCCAGTGGTACAAAAGATAAGATTCCTCGGAAGAGAAAAATAAAAGGATATATTAGTAAAGTTGAAACTCGTGTAGAGATCTTAAAGAGTGCAATAGAAATACTAGATAAATCTAACATTGGAAAGCAGAGTTCCCCTGAAGAGGAACACGTAGCCCATGAAGAGGCACAAATAATTGACAAATAAAGAGATCTCGATAAACTATATGTCCACTGGAAATATGTGGGATCGCAATGACATGGTCATTGATCATATATTTGCCTTTACAGTAGCACTAGACATCACCAAAACTGATGAGGATCCTGAACCACAAAATGTAAAAGATTGTCGACATAGAATTGATTGACCAAAGTAGAAAGAGGCCATACAAACTGAGTTAAACTCATTAAAAAATAGTAAATGTTTGGGCTTGAAGTCCCTATACTTAAAGATGTAAATCCTGTTGGGTACAAATGTGTATTTGTACCCAAAATGTAATGAGCAGAATGATATTGTGCGATACAAGGCTAGACTTGTAGCACAAGGTTTCTCATAGAGACCTGGCATCGATTATGATGGAACATATTCTCTTGTAATGGATGTAATTACGTTTCGATTTTTAATAAGCCTATCAATATCTGAAGGACTTGATATGTGCTTCATGGACGTGGTTGTAACATATTTGTATGGATCACTAGATAGTGATATACATATGAGGATCCCCGAAGGATTCAACATGCCCGAAGCATGTAAGTTAAAACCACGAGATATGTACTCTATTAAATTACAAAGATCTTTATACGGATTAAACTAATCTGGACGCATATGATACAATCGTTTAAACAAATATCTATTGAAAGAAGGATATATAAATAATCCTATATGTCCATGCATCTTCATTAAGAGATCAGAATTCGGTTTTGCAATTATTGTAATATATGTTGATAAACTTAATCTTGTTTGAACTCCCGAAGAGCTCACAAGAACCACTGATTATTTGAAGAGGGAATTTGAGATAAAAGATCCCAGAAAGACAAAATTTTGTCTTGGATTGCAACTTGAGCATTTCTCCGAAGGAATTCTCTTATATCAATCCGTATATATAGAAAAAGTTTTGAAACGTTTCTATATGGATACTGCTCGTCCATTGAGTACCCCAATGGTAGTTCGATCACTTGATGTAAAAGAAGGATCCTTATCGTCCTCGTGATAATGAGGAGGAGCTACTTGGTCCTGAAGTACCATATTTGAGTTCTATTGGTGCTCTAATGTATCTTGTAAATTGTACACGACCGAATATTGCTTTTGCTGTCAATTTGCTTGCAAGGGTTTGCTCAGTTCCAACTTAAAGACATTGTTTTTCGCTATCTTCATGTGTACAATTTATTTGGAATTTTTTGATTCAAAATGATCTAAATTACCATTAGTTGGGTATGTCGATGCTGGTTATCTCTCTGATCCACACAAGGCTCGATCTCAAACAGGCTATGTATTTACTTGTGGCAGTATTGTCATCTCATGGCGATCTGTGAAGCAAATATTGACTGCCACTTCTTCAAATCATTATGAGATTTTTGTACTTTATGAAACCAGTCGTGAATGTATTTAGTTAAGATCCATAATCCAGCATATTAGAAGATCATGTGACTTATTTTCTATCAAAGATATCCCGATAACACTCTGTGAAGATAATGCTGCTTATATAGCACAAATCAGAGGGGGATTCATTAAAGGTGATAGAACCAAGCACATCTCACCAAAATTCTTCTATACACATGTAACACCCGCTCTCTCGGTTTATTGTAATCATATTTAGTAGCATTATTAATCATTTAATAATGATCCGAGTATATGTGAGATGTGGGCCGTGACTCACTAAGTTGATTATAGGTGTCCAATGGGAACCCAAATGTGGCCAAAGTGGTAGTCCCAAATTGGAACATGTATTGAGATGTTCCATTTATGATGGGACAGTGATGAGAATATTTTTATCTGCCTAAATGTTTATTAAGGCTTATGTGATTATTATTATATTGATTTAATAATATGTCAACTGTTAGGGACCACTTCTGTGGTCAGTTTGGGATACCTTGGTGAGAGCGAATTGGACACGTTGTATAATTAGTAAGTTAATTAGCAACTTCATAATATTATATGTGACCACTTATGGGACCTATGCGTGACAAACACCCATTTAAGTTTGGATAGTTTTAATATAGTTTCATAACTTGTAGGGGTGTAATTATAACACACTGAAACTTGTGGAAAGGTAAGTATAGTTAACAAAAATTGAATTAACATATGAGTGACATGTGGAGGTGACTCACAAGCCACCCCTTCATTTCTTCTTCTTCATTTCGTAATATACAGAGGAATAGATACGAGTTTGGTTTGAAAATTTGGCGGACTGTTTCGACGTTAATTGTCGCGCCGTTTGACGTTCAATTTAATTCTGACTATATATTCGGACTCCTGGGGGTGAGTCTAACCCATTGGTAACAATTTTACTAAGTTTTGTGATAGTTCTTCTGCGATCCATTTTGGCATAACTTATAGTTTTTGTATAGGATTTGTTCCTGGATCATAATAGGACTTTAATCTTGTAACTAGGAGCAAAATCCAAGAGGCGAGTGATATTAATTATGATATATGGATGATGATGGAAAAATAGGTTTAAAATTATTTTAAACGCGCAGCGGAAAGATTGAGTTTCAAAAATTTATTGGTATGCCCGGATCTACTACCCATTAATTCTATAGATGTATATAAGAAGGGGACAAGAAATTATACCTCAGGTCTTGAACCCAATTATGATTTTCTTTCTCCTTGATGGTGTAGTAGTTTCCACTAGGCTGTCGTTACTCTTATGTCTCCTATGAATGCTTCACGGAGAGGCTGGAGATGGTGGGAACTCTAAGAGGAGGATAAGAAGGCTTGGAAAAACTCTAAACAGTCTCTGCAGCTTTCGTATAGAAAAACGACGAATATAAAAACCCTGTACGCAGTTGCCCTATTTATAGATTTTCAAAACCGACTTTAACCTTCGACCGATCGAAGTGGTTTCGCTGCCTAGACTTCAATTGATCGAAACCTATTCTATCGCGAACCTGTCATGACAAGATCCTCTTGTGCCTTTCCAAGCATCCTAGCAGAGCTAAAGAGTGGGATCTCCTAGGCTTTTTATTGTTGGCTCAGATTAGTTGTTAATTCCTATGACCAAACTCTTTGATCAGTATACTAACCAACTGATCAGTTAACGTTTGCTCCACTATAAAATGATAACTGAACTCCAACGCAAAAGAACATATCTGAAGCGGTAACTAGACTTGTATGGTGTACTAATGTCCCTCTACCTTCATCATTTGTAATCATATTCAGGTAATCAGATAACTGTTACTGTCAACCTGAATCATGAATACTTCTTGTATTCCTTGAGTCCCATTCACCTCTCATGATTACCAAACATGTTGATAACTACTTATCAACAAGATTGTAGTTCTCAGTAATCAACTTGGTGACATTCTCAAGGGAATGCTTACTCTGAATCAAAGGGTAGATTCTATTTTGACAATATATGTTCACAACCCTATGAACTTGACATACCTAAGATACCTAGGTGTTGATCTTCTATAGACCTCACTGATTGGTAAGTCAAAGCAGCCATATCCACAGTCTGTGTTCATAATCGTCTCAAGATTGAGAACACGTACCTTATACAAGTTATGAGTTCCTATCGACTGTTTGACAGTCTTGAATGTCAATAAAAAAGCTCAGGTCCGTCAATGCACTATAAGCACTAGCATATTAACTAAGAGTCACACTCTAGCGATTGAGATTCATCACTCCATCCAATGATAGTTAATCACACAACAGTGTATACCTGATGAGATATCCAGTCTCATCATCCACTGTGACAAGTTCTAAGTATCAAAGAATAGTAATTCGTATCTCACTTGTATGTATCTCATACACACACAAATTACCTACTATGATACTTAAGGATTAAACAATCATCTCATAAAAGAAACATACACAATGAAATGTAAAGCTGATATTCATATATTAAAATGTCAATGTCTCATACATAAAGTAATGGTTTGAGAGCACAAACCCAACAAATGATTCCATATTTGGGTTCATTTGGGATGTAAAAGCATGTTAATTAGCCTAATAAAGCTTATTTAGTTTATTATTTATTGGGCAAAATTCATGTCATTAAATTACGCCCAATATGATTGTGAAAGCACGATGTGATGTTTAAATGAGCACGTTGAGTTGCTTATTTTGGTCAATAGAATTGCTAGTTCTATACCATCATGAGGTAATCGATGTGGTGACGACCACAGCCGCCGACCATACATGTAGAGACGTGGGTCATGACTTGGTCACGTGGGCTTAGGGAGTGGAGCCATGGGCTAGTAGGTAGTGGTGGAAGTGAACTAGTAATTGCTGGAGACTATAGTTGATTGTAATGAGATGAATTTGGGCATGTTTATTATTCATGTGCATAATTTGTGTTATTCACAAACATATAGCTTATATATTGTAGTAGTTATTGAATAACCATCGTAGATGTTCAAGGTGGAGCTCAGAAGGAATAAATGGAATTGGTGAGTATTCGTGGGCGTAGGATTGCAAATAAATCCTTGTTTAATAGACTTATATTTAATAAGTGCAAAATAATGGAATATTGTGATTGGTCGCTTATTCGGTATTGTATAATAAAAGGATAGCGGCTTAAATTCTTATAATATGTGGGACGTAGCATGTTGGTTGATTTTGGGCTGAGATTGCATTCTAATGTATCTTGCATGGTTGGGTTGAGGCGAATGAACTCGGAGATTTGCCCTTTGAGTTTGGTTGTTGAAGTCTATAATTAGTACTTTTCGTAAAATATTTCAAAATCTTAATGGAAGCTCATATTTATGTTTTGGTTTGGTTATAAAATGGGTTGAAGTTTGATGTTGAATCCAATTTGTGAATTGGGGATGTTATATAAGGTTTTCAAACTTTTTACTTAAATATGGTCTCTTGGGACTCCTTTGAACCTTTCAAAAGAAACTTTTGAAAGCGAACTTTATTAAAGCTTGTTTTGGTTTAAACTTTTGAAAATGATCATTGTTGGTTGAGCTCCTTTGGTTAAAGCTTAGTTTAAATTTGCTTTTAGAACTTTAATGACTTGAGACGAGCCTTGATGGCGTGTCACGTGTCCTAGGATTATTTGGGTGATTTCGGGGCATAACAACACATGAGCTTAAAGAGAAATGTGAAATCAATGTTCAACAGATATGCTCCATTGACAATCTCGCAGATTTATTCACAAAGGCATTACCAACTGCAATATTCAAGAAACTAGTGCATGGTATTGGAATGCGCCGCCTCATAGAAGTTTCTTAAAGAAACTACTCATGTCACAATGAAGGGGAGCAAGCGATTGGCTTATCTTGTTAATAGATGGGCATCTAAGGGGAAGTGTTATGAATTAGTGGATGTCCATATCTATGCACAAGAAGTCAAAAAGCCTATCATTCTTTTGTCAAAAGCATATCCTGAGGCTTTGTCATTTTGTCTGAGCATGGATTGCTTGGGGTTGTAATTCACCTCTAAATTGTGCTTCTGCTCAACAAAGAAAAGAACACACAACACACACAAAAAGAACTAGAGAGTCAGAGAAAAGAAAGAGAGAAAGTGAGGAAAATATTAAGTGTGTTGTAATTAGGGGTGTACAAGAAAAATCGAGACCGAAACCGACCGACTAAATCGACCAAACCGAGGGCATTCGGTTGGTTTTCAAACTTATATTTCAAGAAGAAGACTGAACTGATAGACCGAAACACCTCAAAATCATGACCGAACCGACCGAACCGAGGTTATAAGTTGGTTTTTTTATGTGGAAAAACCGAGCGAAACCGACCGTGAACACCCCTAGTTGTAATACGTTGATAGTTCAAGTGTTTGAATTATACTATTTCCTCAGGTAACAAAACAACTCTCATTCCGTAGTGAACATAAGCAAATCGTCAAACCACCTAAAATATGTGTGCCCCTTTGTGTGATTGTATATTGGTGTACTTACTTTTACTATTAATTTTATAACAAATACAAACTAATTAAAAGGGTAATTTTTATCTCAAAAATTTAGTATAGACTTTTCATTAAACCAAGTCAAAAAGTAATGTTATGTTTTTAAATTTAATTTTTTTTTTGTGTTTTTTAAATATATGTAATAGTAAACCTACTGAAGTGATTCCATTGTGATTCCAAGACACCGGAAGTACTCCTAAGAAAAATTTAGGAATGATAACTTTACTGACTCTACGATTAAAAGCTATCTTTACATTAAAAAAAAAAAAAAAAAAAAAAAAAAAAAAAAAAAAAAAGCTATCTTAACATTTTGTGGTCAGCCACAGCCACCCACGAAAGTTAAAAGTTTTAGTGAATAAGATCAGGCACATCCACACGAGATGGGTGTTCTGCTCCAGTTTGGAGCTGCCGCCGGTTGCTCAAATTCATCATCCTCTTTGTTTCCATGTTTTCCCCACAAACACTATTATGTAAAGATCACAAAAAAGTCGCGCAGTGGAGGAGGAGGCTGCTGCAAAGCTTCATGGCAAGAGGTCTCTGCTTTTCCTCTTTTTCTCTATATATGCGTATATATATATATATAAAACTATAACATGATGCACTGCTCACTACTTTGAATTAAAGCTTGCCGGCGTTCTAATCTTTTCGGCGGTTCCATTCACGGCTGTAAAAGCCATCGCCAATAGTCCTCTCGGAGAGGCGCTTCAGAAGCGAATGCTGGATAAAAAAAAGGCTGCCCTTCAAAACTCCTCCACATTCAATGCTTTAGCTCAAAAGGCAAGAAAGCAGAGGTAAATACTAAAAATTCCATTCCATTTGTTAAGTGCCTTTAAATTATGTTTTTTTTTTTTTTTTGCCTTCTCGTTTTTCTTATTATGATGTCTTGTTGGATAGTACATGGATGGATATATGGTTTTGCATGTTGAAGCAAAACATTACTATAACTAAGTATGTCAAAAGTAAACCTACCTAAGTCAATCAGGGAAGAACCCATAAATGTGTCATCTAGGGCACAGTGAGGGGAGAGTGGGGGTAATTGTTTCTATAATTTTCTTATCAATCAAGGCTCTCTCATTAAAATGTTAATGGACATCGGGGTGGGGTCCAACAAATATTTTTAGAGCAGAGTTCCTTGTAAAGGAGGAGGGGCTTGCGGCTTGCCTAAATAATAATAATAATAATAAACACACACACACACACACCCACACCCACACCCACAGAGGAAGAGGTGCTTACCTAAACATTGGTAGGAAGGAGCCTATGATGCACAGACAAGGACACACGGACACGGATACGACACGACACGAACACAATGGTACGACAAAATCCTTAAAATTTGCACGTTGACTAGACCTGGCAAATGGGCGGGTTCGGGCGGGTTCAGGCCGGGCCAGTCACGGGTTGAGCTGAAAATGGGTTCAGCCCGTACAAAACCCGTACGGGCCACTTACGGGTTCGGGCCGGGTGGAGCCCGCGAACCCGATCTTTTCGGGTGTGGTATTACTGCAGTCTTCTTTTTTTTTTTTTCATTGTGAAATGAATTCAAAAGAAAAAGGCCAAAGTTTTGTTTATGTATTGTATACACAAATTGTATATAAATGAACCTCAACCAAAAAAAAATTATTTGCAAAAAAAGAGAATAATTATTAAAATCTAAAAGTACAAAGGGGAGCAGATAGGGAGAACAAATGAGATTCAAACCTCTATGACTAAAAATCATATCTCTGTCACTCAAGAATTGAAGCAAAATGGGAAACCCACATGAAAGAAGCAAAAAGAAATGAGGAAATATTGTAACCCATGAAGATGATGGTGCGATAGGAGAGAGAGAGAAGAGAGAGAGAGAGAGGAAATATTATAACCCATGAAGATGATGGTGCGGCATGAGAGAGAGAGAGAGAGTGAGTGTTGCATTTACTTTGGCTGAAGTGGAAGAGACCTTTAGGGTTTGCTTTAGTTATATAGAGGGCTTAGTTACAAAGGCTTGGGTGTTCACGGGCCATAAAATGTGTACCCTTTGGGCCCGCTAAAGCCCGACTTTTATACAGGAGTTAAAATAGCAAACCCGATTTAAGCCCGCTAAAAGAAATTTACAAGGCCGGACTTAATAAAATTTCGGGCTGTTATGGGCAGTCTTGCTGCTGCGGGCTGAATTTGCCAGCCCTAACGTTGACACTCTAGGAAAAGTGTCTGTGAAGTGTCGTGTCCGTGTGTCGGACACGATACGACACGCTACCTTCTTTGAAGTGTCTTCCTAGGAAGGAGCCATGCGCCTAGTCATCACCAATTTGATTCTTCTCTGAATGGTGGTTACAGCAAAAAATCTTGTGATTCTGATTGAAGCCCTGAAGGTGCCACATGTGCTGCGGTGGGGTCAGGTTTCCCCCCTCTGGAAGTGGAATATGAAGAGAAAAGGCGCTTAATTCTGTTCAGCAGATTAGGAAATCGTGCTAAAAACATAGCAAGTGCATGCTATCACATTCTAAGTTAAGGTCCAAACCATTTATTATTTTTTTTGGTTCCATCTTACCTTTAGCTATCTCTCTCACTTTGCCATGTTGCTGCTCAAGTTATGTGATGGTGTGGGAGAAATTCAATCTAAAAGAGATTTACCTTTAAATGTATATAAATTACGATAGTCTTATTTCTGACAAAATATTTCATTAAATTCTTTTATGTTTATTTATGTACTTGCAATATGAAAACTTCATTTTTCTTTTTTCAAGATTCTGTCAATTAGTATACATAGTGCCAGTTGATGTTGAGAAACTAATGATAACATAGTTTCCGATGCTCAACATTTTATAGCAAGTAATTAGTATTTTTATTAGTATTTTTGCTTAGTTATTGAACAACCTTCCCAAAGCTCCACTTTTGTAGCACAAGCCAAAGTGGTTGTTGAAGAAAACGAGATGAGATGCAATCAATTAAATGTCACAGCATATGGATTATTCTTTCTGAAGATTTGGGACCAAACCATGATGAATTATATTTCCCTTATAGTTCTCCAAGCACTCATGCTAACCAAGTTAAATTTTGTTTGTTGAGCATAATCATATGATTGGCAAGTGGCTAAGGAAGTCTGGTGAACGACTCCTCTTTGTTTGTGGCAGTGTTATGGGGGAGAAGGATGGTAGATCTTTTAAAAGGGCTGAGGCCTCTACCTTTTGTTTTCAAGTATAGATATCTGTACCCCCTTCTTCTTTTGGACTAAATGGATTACTTTTAGGTTTTTTGACACTTTGTAGAGTTTTTGGGTAATTTAGGAGCACAATCTTCTATAATTTTGTGTATACATTGTGTGTACATGGTGCATTCTCATTTTGGTATTCTTTTGTCATAGACTCATAGTACTATTGACTTATTGAAAAAGTGACTTGAGAGGGCTTGTACTATGTGGGGTTTCGGCAGTGGCATTGTTGGTGAACGATCTTAGGTTAGCAATTCCATTGTTCGTGAAGTTGATAGATCACTTCATTTCCATCAAAATTTTTATGGCACAATTGGCATGTTTGATATGTATGCATTTGTTGTAGGGGTGAATGAGTGATGACAAAAAGTGAGCTATAACATGAAAGAAACCAAAGCTATAGTACACATGTCTGAGTTGATTGCCAAGTAAAGCATATTTTCCTAGCATGTATACGGTTCTGCCCTAATAGTCAGTTCATTGTTCCGTGTTTGGATACAATTCATGATTAATTATCTGCACTTCACAGTTTTTGGTACGGAGACGAGCGTCCTCGCTGGCTTGGACCAATCCCATTCGACTATCCGTCTTATCTCGTTGGAGAGCTACCCGGAGATTATGGTTTTGATGTTGCAGGTCTGAGCAAGGACCCTGTGGCTTTCCAGAAATACTTCAAGTATGTATCATTTCTGCCCTTCGTCTATTCTCCAGAAGTATTCCTACTTAGTCTAATCTCCTAAAGCGGCAATGAGGTTGATATTTCGGAGATGGCGGCAGTTTACAAACATTTGCACAACTAATGGCGATTTGTGTATCCAAATGTCCCAGCTTTAAAATGTGAAGTAGAAAATACGATTGCTAGCTTTGTTTAAGCTTTCACAAGGGAGTCCTAACATGAGTAAGGGCATATCATTTTTTTTCTTCTTATCTGATGTTACTATGAGTTTCTTCCCAACTCTAGAATCAGGCATTATATTGTGCCAGTTTTATTTGCTTTATAATGCTTTAATTGGGATATGGTTTCGTAGTAACGAAGGACTTTCTCCAAGTTTTTCCAAAGCCGTTATATTACAAAGGCAAAAGTAATCCGTTGCCATCTAAATAGAGGGTTGGATTACGGGTTTGGTTCTTATCTCTTATCAGTGAAACGATTCTATCTAAATCTTAACCATCAATTAAATAGTTGTTTAATCCTTGTCACATTGCAGCTTTGAAATATTGCATGCTCGTTGGGCTATGCTTGCAGCCCTTGGTGCTCTGATACCAGAAGTATTGGGCCTAGTAGGAGCCTTTCACTTTGTTGAACCTGTCTGGTGGCGAGTTGGCTATTCAAAGCTTAAGGTTAGTCTCCGTCTTCTTACTATGATTAATAATATTATGTATTTCCTGTTCAATTTGAATCTCGTAACATGCATATGTTCTCTGCTTCGTTCGACCTCTTTTAATTTGGTGCATCGATTTTATTGTATGTTGTGCGGTCAATTATGGTGCACAGTAATGGCGGGAGCCTCGTGCACTAGGCTGCCCTTTAGTGTAATTTGACATAGCTTTAAGTTACTCGTTGAACTGAATTCAGACACACCCATGTGTTTTCTTGGGAATTTTGAACTTCCAAAGATAGGTCTGAAAATGCCTCTTTATAGACTGAAGGCTATTTATTTGCTAATCTTGTTGGATTCATGGGCATTTGATACATATTTGGCTCTGTATAGACAAGGATATTTATTTGTTCTTTTCGGATACATGGGCATTGCATACTGTTGGAATTAGGAGTTAATTACGGCCCTATATCTTATATTTCCGGGTCATGTTGACCGTAGTGATTTTCTATTTATTGTCATTTATTTCTTTTATGCTCTTTCCTTATTTGGATAATCATTGTAACCTATATAACTTTAGTCTGTAAATAATAGCAAGTATCTTTTTCCCAAATTCAATTTGGTATCAGAGCCTAACCCTAACCCTAACACCCTTCGGCGCCTACCCCACCCACCATCTCCATCCTTCGGCCTCACCAACCACTGCGCCACTGCCCTGCGCCATCACCTACCCTCGCCGAGACCCCCACATCCAGCCGCAGCCCCCGCAGCCTCACCACACCCAGCCGCAGGCTTGCCGAACCACAGAGCTAGTTTTTTGGCTCTGTCGCAGCCTTTGGCTGCAGTTGTTTGCCCTAGTTTGGGCCCTTTTTCTGTGATGTACTAGAGCCTCATATGTGCTCTTAGTCCTTTTGTTTGGGTGAGCCGAGTGTCCGGCTGCCCAGTTGTTTTTTCGCCGACTGTCCGGCTGTGTTTGGTTCTCTTTCTTCCCAGATTTGTTCTGTTATTCCTTGGATTGTTCTACGCTCTGTTGTTTTTTAGCGTACTTCCATGGCTAAGGAGACGGGTAAAGATGTCACTGTTACTGCGGCTCCTCGTTCTGATTTTTCATACTACACTGGCTCAACGTGTTACCAGTGTACTGTTAACTGGGAAGAATTTTCATGCCTGGTCTAACTCTCTTCGCCTCTTTCTTGGTGGTAAACGCAAAATTGGGTGGTTACTTGGTAAGGAAAAATCACCGGGCGAATCTGATCCTAAATATGAAGAGTGGTACACTGACAATTGTATTATTCTGGGTTGGATGTTTAATTCCATGGAAGAGCTGGTTTACAACATGTTCATGTACCACCGCAATGTTTTTGACCTCTAGACTGCCCTGAATAAAATGTATGCTCATGCTCACAATGATTCCCGTATTTTTGAGCTCTATCAGGATATCTCATATGCTTCCCAAGCCACCTTGGGACTTTCTGTTACCGACTATTTTGGGTATCTGCAGACTCGATGGGAGGAGCTCTCTCAGTATGAGCCTATTACCGACTTTCCTAATGATGGTGCTGTTGAGACCAAGCGCCTTGACCGCCGTCATACCTATCAGTTTCTAATGGGCCTAAAGCCCGAGTTTGAGGCCCTTCGCACCCAGATCCTTAATACTGTCCCCTTACCCTCTTTATTTGAGTCCTTTGCTACTGTGGATGGCGATGAGCGACGTCGTCGCATTGTTTCTGTATCTCCTGTGATTGGTCCTCCTCCGTCTGTTCCTGACCAGATGGCTTTTGCTGCTCCTTCAGGACCACGACCCACCGGTTCTCGTTTTTTCTGTCAGCACTGCCGTAAGTCTGGCCATATCATTGATCGCTGCTTTGATCTTCATCCCGAGATGAAACAACAATTTGCTAAGGGTCGGTCTCCCGCTGGTCGTGGGAAAGGTGCTCCTCGTACTGGTGCTGTAGTTGAGGTAGCTTCACCGTCACTTGATCTTGGACAACTTCAGTCACAGATTGCTCAACTCCAGACACACTTGGGCCTAGGTGCTTCCTCTTCTACCTCTGGACCCACTGCTGCCATTGCCACTGGTACTCCTACTGCTCTTCACGGTAAGTCAGCTCGACCCACTTGGATTCTGGATTCGAGTGCCAATAATCATATGACTGGTGAGTCTTCTTTTTTTGTCTCTCCTTTTACTCCTATTGATCAGTCAGTTCGTATTGCTGATGGCTCCTATATTCCCATTCATAGTCAGGGAGATGTTTCCTTGGCTACCGATATTACTCTTTCGTCTGTTTATTTTGTCCCCAATTTTGCCTATAACCTTCTCTCTGTTAATCGTCTTGCCAAGGACCATAATTGTGCTGTCGTGTTCTTACCCACTTGTTGCTATTTGCAGGACCTGACTTCGAAGAAGATTTTTGGCAGGGGGCATGAGAGGGATGGTCTCTACTACTTTGGTGCTTCGTCGTCTTCTCCAGTGTCTGCTTCCAGTCTGCAAGCTACTAGTTTACCTATTTCTAATCATTCTGTTTTACCGGATTCTAATACATATGTCTTTACTCTTCAAACTTTAGATTTGTGGCATGCTCGTTTAGGACATGCGAACTTTCAGTATTTATGTTGGTTATTTCCTCCGTTGAATAAAGCTTGCAAGGATTTTCAATTTAAATGTGTGGTTTGTGAATTGTCTAAACATACTCGCACCTCTTACATTCCACGCATGCATAGGGCACCTAGTGCTTTTGATCTCATTCATTCTGATGTGTGGGGCCCTTCACCTGTCACGGCCTTGTCACAACACCGGTATTACGTAACTTTTATTGATGATTATACGCGTTGTACTTGGGTTTATCTTATGAAGAAAAAGTCTGAGGTCTTCACACACTTTAGAAACTTCCTACAAATGATTAAAACTCAATTTAACACTGTTGTGCGTAATATTAGGTCGGATAATGGTCGGGAGTACATAACGGATGACTTTAGGTCTGCCCTTAACAAAGATGGGATCCTCCAGCAACTTACGTGCCCTTATACTCCTGAACAGAATGGTGTGGCGGAACGTAAGAACCGTCACATAATGTCTGTGGTACGATGCCTCCTATGTGGTATGAATGTTCCCAAAATTTTTTGGCACATGGCTGTCCTCACTGCCACGTATCTTATTAATCGTACCCCCAGTCGTGTTCTTGAAGGGAAAGCACCCCTTCATATTTTGAAACCTGATGGCACTCTCTTTCCTCTTGTGCCACGTGTTTTTGGTTGTACCTGTTTTGTTCAAAATAGGAGTCCTACCCGCACAAAACTTGATAATAAAGCTGTTCGTTGTGTGTTTTTAGGTTATTCGTCCATGTCCAAGGGGTATAGATGTTATGATCCTATTAATCGCCATTTTTATCACTCTTTGGATGTTACTTTTCTGGAAACTGTTCCGTTTTTTCCAGGTTCTCCCTCTTCTACTGGACAATCACCAGTGGAGCCCGTTGTGGTTGATGATTCTATTTTACCACGGCCTGTTCCTATCCTTGACTCCACTGGTGATTCTCTTCCTCCGGTCATTACCAGTGAGCCATCCCAAGTTTACTCTCGTCGATCCCGTCCCTCTGCTCCTCTGCCAACATCTTCTCCGGATTCAGGTATCTCTCCTTCCCCTTTACCTTCTGATGTTAATCCCGATATTGTTTCTCCCCGTTATCCAACTCGTGTTCGTCGCCCTCCTGCTCGTTTTCTTCTGTCTGATAGTACTAACCATCCAATTTCCAAGTATATATCTTATCAGGGCTTGTCTGCTTCTTATCAGTCCTTTCTCAGCCACGTTGATTCGGTCCCCATTCCTCGTTCGGTTCATGAGGCCCTCCAGGATCCAAAGTGGGTGGCTGCTATGCAAGCAGAAATGGATGCCCTTCACGGTAATCAGACATGGGAGCTTGTCACTCTCCCCGCAGGTGAGCGCACAGTTGGTTGTAAATGGGTTTTTAGCCTGAAGTATTTGGCAGATGGGAGTATTGATCGTTATAAAGCCCGTTTGGTTGCTAAGGGTTTTACACAGGTTCCTGGTAAGGACTTTGGTGCCACTTTTGCTCCCATGGCAAAGTTGACTACTGTTCGACTTCTTGTTTCCCTCGCTGCTTCTTATTCTTGGCCTCTCCATCAACTTGATGTCAAAAATGCTTTTCTTAATGGTGATTTGTCTGAGACGATTTATATGGATCCTCCACCGGGTTTTCGGCCTCAGGGGGAGTGTTCAGGGAAAGTTTGTCGCCTCCGAAAATCTCTTTATGGCCTGAAGCAGTCTCCTCGTGCATGGTTTAGTCGATTTAGCGATGTGGTTCTTCGTATGGGATTTATTCGGTGCCATTCAGATCACACGTGTTTTATTCGTCGCCGGTCTCACGGGAGGTGTATTATTATCTCAGTATATGTTGATGATATTGTTATTACTGGTGATGATATGTCTGGTATTACTCAAGTGAAACGTGATCTGGGTATGTCGTTTGATGTTAAAGATTTGGGTCCGCTTCGTTACTTTCTTGGTATTGAGGTTGCTAGGTCTCGCCAAGGTATCTCCTTATCCCAGAGAAAGTATTCACTTGATCTCCTTCAAGATACGGGTATGCTTGGGTGTAGGCCTGCCTCCTCTCCTATGGATCCAAACCTTAAGTTAACTTCAGAGATGGGAGAGCTTCTGCCAGATCCTTCAGTGTATCAGCATCTTGTGGGTCGTCTTATCTACCTGACAAATACGAGACCGGATCTTACTTTTGCTGTCAGTGTTGTGAGCCAATTTATGCATTCGCCGCGTACTTCTCATATGGACGCTGTTTATCATATCCTTCGGTATCTCAAGACTTGTCCTGGTTTGGGCCTTTTCTTCACAGCAGGAGCACAGTCAGGTCTCTCTTGCTTTACAGATGCAGATTATGCAGGTTCTAGGAGTGACCGACGTTCTACATCTGGTTTTTGCACCTTCCGTGGCAATCATCTTATATCATGGAAGAGTAAAAAACAAGCTGTTGTCTCACGCTCTTCTGCTGAAGCTGAGTATCGTGCCATGGCTCAGGGCACGTGTGAGATTCTTTGGCTTCGGACTCTTCTAAGCGAATTGGGCTTTCCAGTAGCGGGCTCATCCACCTTGTTTTGCGATAATAAGTCCGCCATTATGCTGTCTTCTGACTCTGTTCTTCATGAAAGAACTAAACATGTGGAGGTTGACGTTCACTTTATTCGGGAGAAAGTTCGATCTGGTGTCATTTTACCGAGCTTTGTTCCTTCATCTAAGCAAACTGCTGATATGTTTACCAAGTCTGTTGGTCCGATGCTTCTTCAATCATCTATTCGCAAGCTGGGGCTCGTCAATGTCTTCGCTCCAGCTTGAGGGGGAGTGTTGGAATTAGGAGTTAATTACGGCCCTATATCTTATATTTCCGGGTCATGTTGACCGTAGTGATTTTCTATTTATTGTCATTTATTTCTTTTATGCTCTTTCCTTATTTGGATAATCATTGTAACCTATATAACTTTAGTCTGTAAATAATAGCAAGTATCTTTTTCCCAAATTCAATTCATACAATTTATTTTAAGAGCTATAGAAATTTTGTACTGCTAGACTGATATGCTGAGAGTCTAGATAAGATAGGACGCTCAAGTTTTCTTGGGCATACTATTTTGGTAGCCTTCCTTTGCCTGCATCAGCTGGCTGCTAAATGATTTGTCAGGATTTGCCATCATCTATGGGGTCATTACTCATTAGATGGCTGTAATGGTTCCCAGAGCCTTTTCTCATTTTCTGGACTCCTTGGACGATTGCCACAACTCAATTAATAAATCTCCCAGGAAAGAAACAGACCTATTTCTTTCTCCCATTTAGTTGTGTTAATTTATGTTCCAAACTATTCATTGCATCGGATTAGTAATTTAGTGGTATACAGTTGTGACCGAAATCTGGTAGAGTTTGATATATGTTGATTGGCCTCCACCTACCCAACAACTTAAGCTTTTGCAGCAACTGGTAACCTTGAGATTTGACGGCATATCAGTCAGCATGTCCTGCCATGGAGTCTTTTTATTTAACATCTGTCCTTTTGAGATCCTAGTGTGTTCCATGATAAGTGATTCGGTCCACGGGATGGTATATGATTCAGCATGGCTGAGTAATTGCTTTGGTAATCTCTAGGTGGGTTATCTTAGTGGTATTGATTCATCTTTCAGATTAAGGATTCAAAGTGCATAGGCATTCAAGTCTTTGCGATTTAAATTTCATTTGGAATTATTTGTTTATTATTCTTGATTCTGGGTTCACTGTCTTTTATTTTAGGCTCATGTTTGGTATTAATTATGTCTCTTAGGTGCACTGCTTTAGGTACATTTCAATTTCAAGGATGCATGTTCATCATTTAATGTCACTTGATACATTGTTGGTTACATGGTACATTGTGCATGACTAGCGGCATTAATGTATCTTTTAGGATGCATGTTCTTAATGTCACTTGATACATTGTTGGTCACACGGTTCATGTGCTTGACTAGATAGTACTTGAACTCATCTCTCAAACCACCCCGGAAAGTCTTTTTGGAGTTTCTCAAGTCTTTTCTCCACACTAGCTGGGACTGAAAATAAGGACAAAAAAATGCCGGGAAGTTAGACAGTGCGTTTATTTAAGAGTGAGCCACTCTCCCTTTGATAAATATTGTTTTTTCCACCATACCATTCTTCATTTTGTTCTTTCCACAACCGAATCGCGTATGAATGTTGCCCTAGCTTTTGCTCTGAGGGAAAGACCTTGGTAATCTGTTGGCTGTTGTCCCACCTTTCATTCTATCAAATTAGCAGGGGAGCTAATATTATCAATGTTGTCCCCTGGGATCAGCTCGCTTTTGCCTATTGTGATCGTCAATCTTGACACCGCCTGGAATTCTGAAAGAACACACTTCAAATCATTAACCTGTTCGATCTTTGGGTCACAAAAAACTAAAAAAGAAAAGATGGTCCACCTAGATATTCGAGCCAACTTTGAATCCCAAATTCATTTGGCAATCTGTTCCTCCGTGCACCAACTGGTAGAGAGATTCCATTATCAAATGGTAGTGAAGGAATGAGGATGAATATTTTTGTCGGAATTTCTAATGTCATATATATACATTACGGTATGTTTCTAATAAGTAGGATATCATTGTATTATCAGATTAAGAATTAAATTAAAATGACCTAAACAACTATTTGGGATTTTCCAAAACCATAATTATGGACTTCTATCAGTGGTTTGTCGAACCTTAGAAAAATTTCATTTAGGCTGGGACTGCAGGGTGGAGTCGGAGTGACCATTCGTAAATGGAGCAGGAGTTGGTATAACCCATTAGGCAGGCCCGAGTCGGAGTCGGAGTACACTCAAGCGAGTTGGAGCTGGTAGAGGCAGACTCCGTACCAAATCCACCCCATCTTTCCTAGTGCCGCCCCACTTTTCTTGGTGGATAAGTACAAGAAGTTGCGTTAAAGCTTTCTTCGAATTTTTACTGTTGGTGGAAGAAATGCAGGGATGACATCACGTCTCTCTCCCTATGCCCCATCATTTTTGAAAGTTTAAAGAAAATTCATCAGGGACAATAGCCGTTTCCTTGTTGCAACTCTTCACAGCTTTCAAAGTCTCTTTCTCCGTGAATGGTCTTTGCACTAAGCTCTATCCTCTACAGTCCTCACTGATGGTGCCAAAGGATAAACCGCCTGAAGTAGACCTTTAATTAAGTCTTCTAGGTTCATTGTTTTAGGTACATGGTATTTTAGTTTTCGAGAATGCATGTTAATCGTTCACTGGCACATGATATATTATTATATTGTTAGTCACATGGTACATCGTACTTGACCAGTACCATGAATGTGTGTTTTAGGATTTTTAAGTTAGTTAATAACTATTATTGTGTTTTGGAATTTTTATTGAAGGGATGCTTTGTACACATTTAGAAGTAATATGATATTGAAAATGAAATGATTTTATTTGCCTGTATGAAGGCCGAGGTCCTTGTGCGCTCTCTCTTTCTCTGAACTTACTCTTTCTTAATATCTCCTCTTCTAGCAAGCAACTAGTTTCTGTTCATAATTCTAGCAACTAGAATTCCTTCTTTTTCTTTCTTCCAAATCACATCCAATGAATCCCTTTCATTTTAAACAACCTAACCCCTTCTCTGTCTAATTCTAATCCTAAATCACCACTTTCCTAATCAAAAGCCCACCAGCCAGCAGGGTCACATACTCTGTCCTGTAGGTTCTCGAGTGCGAGTGTTTGCTGTGTATTGCGTCATATTCCTACCATCTTACTATCCTAAGGTTATATGCATCTTCTCTCTGTAGCAATTGCAGGTCACACTTTGAGTCTCTTGATGAAAAGTCTTATTTTTTGGGACGAACTATTCGATTGTAATATGCATTTTTGCTAAAATTGATCAGAGATTACACCTTGAACCTTATTTTGAGTTCTTATTTTATGGATCAAGCGCTTTGATTCTAATGCATGTTTCTGAACTGAGATGAGGTAGTGAATTTTGTAATTTTTGTACTAATGGCAAGGAAATTCACAGAATCACAATGGTAAGCTCCAGCAGCGTCTAGTTACATACTGGAGGAATTCTAAAGTTGTATGAACATATACATATAACTCTGTTTTTATGGTTTTTTTTTCTCTGCTCTCAATTTTTTTTTTTATTCATCAGGGAGATACACTGGACTATCTCGGCATCCCAGGACTCCACTTAGCTGGAAGTCAAGGAGTGATTGTGATAGCCATCTGCCAAGCCCTTCTAATGGTAACAACAATCCCATCTATCAATTTTGAATTTGTCTATAATCGCTAAAGCTTATAAATAGTGGATGAATACTAGCGAAAAATTTTCTGCTATATACCTGCACCATCATTAAGGGGTTTGATACACAAACAGAATGTCCCAACTGGCAGAATTGTGATACCTATTTTACACCTCAAAACATGATATATTTGTAGGCAACCTTCACTTGTTTTTGGCTTGCACATGCAAAATATGAAAATACTAGGACCCTACACTGTATCAGTTCTGGTAAGTACATATGAGATAGGGTTTAAGCCAACAGCTGGTGATCAAGGAAGCACGGACTCTTCTAAAAGGTCGAAGCACCCGCACTCCATACGCACTCGCACCTGCACTAGTGTGGATTCTTCTCGGATGCGGCGGGATGTTTCTTTAGATTATTTTTGTTTAAAAAAAAGGACTTTAATATAGTTTTAGATAGTTTTGAGTCAATTTAAGAATGTTATTTATGCTTGTTATTCATCTTATTTGCATAAAAAATCAAGACAACGTATAGTTTATAGAAGTATTTAACATAACATTTTCAATATTTTATATAGAAGAAAGAAAAGATGGGAGGAATTGAATTGTTTATTTCTCAATATCAATACAGTATATATATAGGAATAGAGAGAAGAGAAAAAGGAAAGAGAGGATACGATCGTATCTATCCTAAATTACATAGGATCAAATCCAGTAATCTACTCATAAAATACATCCATAATATCATGAAAATATAAAATATTCCAACACTCCCCCTCAAGCTGGAGCGAAGGGATTCACGAGTCCAAGCTTGACAATAGATGACTTCAAGAGAGATGGTCCAATAGACTTTGTGAGTACATCTGCAGTCTGATCTGAAGAAGGAACGAAGCACGGAGAGATAATACCAGAACGAATTTTGTCACGAATAAAGTGGATATCAACCTCAATATGCTTGGTACGCTCATGGAGAACAGAGTCAGAAGCCAACATTATAGCGGACTTATTATCGCAGAACAATGTAGAGGGCTCAGAAACTGGAAATCCCAATTCCCATAGAAGAGACTGAAGCCAAAGAAGGTCACAGGTACCTTGTGCCATAGCACGATATTCGGCTTCAGCCGATGATCTTGAAACAACTGCTTGTTTCTTGCTTTTCCAATAAATAAGGTTTTTACCATGGAATGTACAAAATTCTGAAGTGGAACGCCTATCACTCTTGGAACCAGCATAGTCTGCATCTGTGAAACACGTGACTCCAGATTGTGTTCTTGCCAAGGATCAAAATTTTGTGTCATTTCAACCGAAACGTACGAAACTTTTCGGTTTCGCTGGGGACCGAACCGAAACCCTAATGGAATTAGGAAATTCCTATGTGTCGCACGAAACGACCTCGTTTCGGTGTGTTTCGAACGAAACACACATGTTTCACACAAAACATGTGTGTGTGTCGAATCAAGTGCAGAGAACCATGTGAAATTGAAAAGGGGTTTGAAAATTGGGGAAAAGAGGATCACGAGAGAACTGTAAAGAGGAGATCACGAGAGAAAATAAGAGATCCATGTGAAACTGCCCTGTTATTCTTCATTCTTCTTCATCTTCGTCTTCTTCATCTTTCTTCTTCCTCTTCTTCTCCTTCTTCTTCTTCTTCGGCTAGGGTTCCTCTGCCCTCTACGCAGTCGCGATTCTCTCTCTCTCTCTCTCTCTCTCTCATTCTTCTTCTTTTTCTTCTTTCTTCTTCTTCTACTTCGGCGTGAAGTTGTCGCCTCTGCTCACTCTCTCTCTACAGAGACCCAATAAGTCTTTTTTTTTTATTGCCCATTGTGTATATTATATTACTGATAAGTATTACTTGTATTAGTATATTATATTACTAATAATATAAGTATTACATTACTTGTATTATATTACTTATATTATTACTTAAGTATTATATTATATTACTTGTATTGAAGGGGAGCCTTGGCGCAACGGTTTGAGTTGCCGCCGTGTGACCAAAAGGTCACGGGTTCGAGTCGTGGAAACAGCCTCTTGCAAATAAGCAGGGTAAGGCTGCGTACATTTGACCCAATGTGGTCCGACCCTTCCCCGGACCCCGCACTGCGGGAGCTTCGTGCACCGGGCTGCCCTTTTATTATATTACTTGTATTGTTTTAACATACGTTACTTATATTATTACTTAACCATTATATTATTAGTCATACTCAAGGATCAAAATTAATTTTAAAATGAATACATTTTTGCTTACCCCAAAATTGCTCACCCTAAATTGATCAAAATTAATTTTAAAATGAATACATTTTTAATACTGTACCCCCACTACATTTACCAATAAGAAAGGAGGGTGAGCAATTTTGGGGTGAGCAAAAGTGCATTCATATAAAAATTAGATGTAATTTCTTATAATACTCATTGAAAATAATAATCTTAGAAATATAAAAATTAGTTAAAACTTATAAGTTATAACTTATTACTTATATAACTTATATAACTAATATTCTTAGAAATATAAAATTTGTTGTAAAATTAATAATTAGTTATAAAATTAATAATTAGTGTAAACTAATTGTAATTAATACTAAATAGTAAATAGTCATAATTGTGGTATACTAATTCCAATTTATAAATATTCTTATAAATATATAAAAAAAATTAAATTAAATATTATGTATTATGTGTAGGAATGCCAGGAAAAAATAAAGATGACATTTCACAACCAACTGAAAATAAGAGACGGCAATGAGATATTGGTTGGAAGCACGATACACAGATTGGAGATAATCGGCAACATGTGCAATGCAACTACTGTCACAAAATAATGAAAGGTAGTGGTGTGTCACGTTTGAAGCACCACTTGGCTGGAGGTAATTCAAATGTTGAAAGATGTGATAAGTGCCCTTCAGCAGTTTCTAAAGCAATGAGGGACTACTTGAATCGTAATAAGAAAGAGAATGAGAAAGTGGAAGAACAAAGAGCTCAAATGAGGAGGAATTTGATCGGAACTGCTAGAAAGAGAAGTGGGATTGAAATCAATGATTCGGATGATGATGATGGTATGACAAAGGAGGAGAGAGATGATTTAGAGTACGCCAACAACAATCTATTCACGATATTCATATGGCTGGTGAAATGTATAGAAGAGCAAGGGGGGAACCATCCCCTCAAAAAGGAGGTGCAAATGCAATGCATAAACTAATGCGATCTCGTAGTGTGAAAGAAGCTTGGAATAAAATGTCTACTAAATCACAAAAAGATAAGAAGAAAGGACTTGACATTCATGAAATAACTCCTTCATTGCATCGAAATGAGGAAGTGCAACAAGCAAAGTTAACTCATTTGTGGAATCCAAAAAAGTGGGCAATGTCGGCAAAACATGCAATAGCAAAGTTCTTTATATACGAAAATATCCCACCATCCAAGGCTCAAGGCCATTTTTATCAATTGATGATAGATGAAATTGCATTAGCTGGTGCAGGTGTCGTAGGGCCAACACCCTACGAGATTGGAGGGCCATTACTAGATGATGAAATAGAGGAGCTAAGGGAATATATTGAGCTTTTCAAGAAGAAGTTTGACACTTATGGAGTCACAATCATGTGTGATGGGTGGTCTTCAACTACCAGATTAGCAATTGTCAACTTCTTGGTTTATTGTGATGGAAAGGTTATTTTTCACCGATCTTTTAATGCTTCAAATAATGACAAGGATGCAACATTCATTTATGATCTGATGGATCAAACCATTCAACAAATTGGAGATAAACATGTGGTTCAGATCATCACAGACAATGAGAGTGCATACAAGAAGGCCGGTGAATTGTTGATGGAAGTGAATCCACACTTATATTGGACTCCTTGTGCAGCTCATTCCCGTGACTTAATCTTACATGATTTTGCTGGCATTGAGGTTGTGCGGAATGTCTTAGATAAGGCAAAGAGGGTCACAAACTTTATTACAACCACAAGAGAATATTGGCAGTATACCGAACATACTGCAAGGGAGAATTGATTCGTCCAGGGCAAACACGATTTGGAACTAATTACATTGCTCTTCAAAGTATTTTAGAGCACAAAAGTGGTTTGCAAAGGATGTTCACATCAGATGATTGGGGTATGAGTGCTGGTAGCAAAGACGTAACGGGGAAGCGAGTACAAGCTACTATACTCTATGCTAAATTTTGGGAAAAAGCAAAGATTGTTGTCGACGTTCATGCCCCTATTGCAAAGGTTCTAAAGATGGTGGATGGGGAGAGAAGAGCTACAATGCCATATGTATATGATGCAATGATATGAGCAAGACATGCCATTACAGAGATTGCCCCTAAATCTTGCAAGAAGTATCTTGACATTGTTGATGCTCGATGGAAGAAGCAAATCATTCAGCCAATTCACATGGCAGGTATGGTAGTGAACATTTAATATGCTATATTTAGTCATTGCCATATGTAGTAACTAATTGAATATTCATGTGCTTCATTGTAGCTTACTATTTGAATCCCGCATACCATACGAAGAAGGTGTAGGTGTGAAAGAAAGTTCGTTGAAAGCGCTTAGAGCCGTAGTATCTCGATTGGAGCCTGATGGTAATCGTGCTTCTCAAGCACTTGCTGAGGTTAAAATGTTTCGTGAGGCAATGTATGCGTTTTCAGACCAAGCGGCAATCAGGGGGAGAACTAGGACGGATCCAGGTGAATTTTGTGCCATATTTACCAGTTTGAAACTGTTTACATTTTTAATTAACAATTATCTATTAATTACAGCTGAATGGTGGCTTTTGTATGGTACGGACGCTCCTAACTTGAGGAAGATTGCTATAAGAATTTTATCACAAACAACTTCCTCTAGTGGTTGTGAAAGAAATTGGAGCACGTTTGCTCTTATTCATACTAAAGTGCGCAATCGACTCCATTATGACAAGTTAGAAAAGTTGGTTTTCGCACAATATGACATGCGGTTGAAGGTTAAAACACATGTTTAAAGAACAAAGAAATCAAGAATTCCAACCAATTGACTTGAGTACTATATTTGACGTAGATGAAGAAAATATGGGACTTTCAGAATGGCTAGATGACCCCGGGGATGCACTTCTAGATGAGACTGATGGCAACGGTAATCCGAACAGGCCAAATACATACGTAGCTACATGGGTAAATCACCCGAGAGATGATGGTATGGCTTAGGATAACAGTGAAAGAGGGTCAAAAGCACGTGGTAAGCAACCTATGGTTAGTAGCGATCATGACGATGATAGTGATAATGGAGATGGAAACAATGATGACGAAGACGATGATACTTGTCCTCCACAAGGTGGGAGTCCGGGTGGCAATGTTGGTTTTTCATCGCCAATACGGAGGGGTAGCCAAAGTCTTCGAGGGCCTATATTCACGGAAGAGCAAGGATTTACTCATGCTACACAAGATGAAGATCATGGCTCCCGTCGTGTGCTTCAGTATGAACATGGTCAAGGTCGACATTGTAATCCACGCAATCAGAGAAATGATCGCGCACCAATTGATGCTATGGATATTGATATGATCAACACTGGCATGTCTAGTATGATTATGAGCGGGGGTGATTTCTATGGGCAAGGATCATCATCTTCAAATGCTTATGGCTCAGGATACGATTCACATACAGCTGGTCAAGTCTATACATCTGGATATGACTCCCAAGTATCATCCTCACAAGGCTATGGACATGGCCATGGACTTCAATTTGGACGTAGTCAAGTTGATTATGAGAGGTTTAGGGCTCAATATGAGGCATGGTTTCGTGCTTACATGGGTTGGACTGAGTATTGCCGATATATCCAGAACACGTATAATGTTCCTCTTGGTGAATACCTGGAGCCTGGACCAGTTTATGCGCCTGCTCGACACTCTACAGCCGGTTGGATGTGAATTTGTTGGATGAACAACTATATATATTTTGGAGATGTCTCCAGGTTGGTCCTTATGTGCTTATATGTCACTTTTCTTTCGTATGTTGTTTTCTGTATTCTATGAACTGCTTGACAGTAGATTGACGCCTAAATTATAAGGTATTTTCAATTTGAACTATATACTATTGATATAACTACATATATAGACCTCTCAAAGGTTTAATTAATCAATTATAAGCTTTATATGTGCATACAGTTTAGTTTGAAGTTATGTTTCCACAAGTTTCTTTGTGTTTCCAGTTTTTTCCGGTGTTTCCACATGTTTCCGAAATGTTTCCGTTTCTGGGAACACCGAAACACTACACCGAAACGAAATTTTGATCCTTGGTTCCTGCAGCAAAGAAAAGACCTAGACCTGGGCAAGTTTTACGATACCTTAGAATATGATGAACAACGTCCATATGAGAGGTACGGGGTTTATGCATGAACTGACTAACGACGCTTACAGCGAAAGCAAGATCAAGTCTAGTATTGGTCAAATAAATGAGACGACCAACAAGACGCTGATAGGAAGCCGGATCAGATAATAACTCTCGTGACTCGGAAGATATTTTGATATTCGGATCCATAGGTGTGGAGGCAGGGCGGCAACCCATTATGCCAGTATCACTGAGGAGATCCAAGATATATTTCCTTTGGTTCATTGAAATCCCATGACGAGACTAGGCAATCTCAATACCATGGAAATACCTGAGAGGTCCCAAGTCTTTGACATCAAATGTTACTCCAAGTTTTTCTTTCACCCTTGTAATTCCTGCAGTATCATTGCCAGTAATAATAATGTCATCCACATAAACTGATAAAATGATATACCGACCATCCGGACGTTGGCGAATAAAGCAAGTATGATCGAAGTGACACCTAGTGAATCCAATAGAAATAATGACATCACTAAAATGACTGAACCACGCCCGAGGAGACTGCTTTAACCCATAAAGTGACTTTCGTAGTCGACAAACTTTCCTAGAATACTCCCCCTCAGCCCGAAAGCCTGAAGGGGGATCTATGTAAATGATTTCCGTCTCCATTTAGAAAAGCATTCTTCACGTCAAGTTGATGAAGAGGCCAAGAATGGGAAGCAGCCAAAGAAACAATAAGTCGAACAGTAGTAAGTTTAGTGACAGGAGCAAAAGTGGCATTAAAGTCCTTGCCTGGGATCTGAGTTTTGCAACCAGGCGAGCCTTATACCGATCAATAGAACCATCCGGAAGGTACTTTGACTGTAAAGACCCATTTGCACCCAACTGTCTTTTCCCCCGGAGGAAAAGAGACAAGATCCCAAGTGTGGTTATGCGGAAGGGCATCCATTTCTGCTTGATGGCCTGGACCCAAAGTGGATTTTGGAGAGCCTCAGACACAGATCTGGGAATTGGAGCTGAATCAACCTGACCAATAAAAGCTTGATAGGGTTGTGAAAGAGCTGAATATGAGACATACTGGGAAACAGGGTGATGAGTAGAGCAAGAATAACCATACCGATTTACCGGGCGAGAAATTTTGGTGGATCGTCTTAGCGGTGCAGGAGAAGCAGGACCTGGATCCGGAGAAGCATTTTGAGGCGGAGCATGAGCCTGTGGACGCT
This sequence comes from Hydrangea macrophylla, assembly GCA_033977485.1. Classification (NCBI taxonomy): domain Eukaryota; kingdom Viridiplantae; phylum Streptophyta; class Magnoliopsida; order Cornales; family Hydrangeaceae; genus Hydrangea; species Hydrangea macrophylla. The sequence goes on from CM066993.1 coordinate 101,840,013, forward strand.
GGGCATAATGAAATTCAGGGGAAGATGAGATAACTGGTGGAAGAGAATCCTCAATGTCAACCTCAGGAGAGGAAGAATCAAAGACAGGAACATGGCGAGGTAGCTCGTCGGGTTCAATGGACGTCTCCTGAGGCACAGAGGAACGAGTGGAACCTGCAAAGTAAGGAACATCCTCCAGAAACGTAACATCCATAGAAGTGTAAAATCGATGAGCAACGGGGTCATAACACCTATAACCTTTAGATAAAGGAGAATACCTAAGAAAGACAACGGATAGCCTTATCATCAAGTTTAGTGCGAAGATGGCTACAGTTTTGAACAAAACAAGTGCAGCCAAACACACGAGGTAACACATGAAAAAGAGTACAATCGGGCTGAAGAACATGCAAAGGAGCTTTACCATGCAAGATACGACTTGGAGTTCGATTAATAAGATATGCAGCTGGGAGAACTGCGAAGTGTAAAATATGTTTAGGTGCCTCCACACCACGAAGAAGACACCGGACTTCAGATTTTTTCTTCAGAAGGTAAACCCATGTACAACGTGAATAGTCATCAATGAAAGTAACATAGTAGCGATACCCATTTAATGTAGTAATGGGGGATGGTCCCCACACATCAGAATGTATAATATCAAAAGCACTAGGAGCACGAGACATACGAGAAATATAAGAACGAATAGGCTTAGAAAGTTCACACACCACACAATGAAATTTATGAGTTTTAAGGCTTTTATTAATTCTGGAAAAAAGTAAATACAGATATTGGAAATTAGCATGTCCTAGCCGGGTATGCCACAAATCTAAAGTTTTATTTGAAAAAGAACTAGAAGCAGAACTAGGTAAAACAGACGCCTATAAACTAGAAGACATAAGTGATGGTGGCGGTTCCCCAAAGAAGTAGAGTCCATTACGCTCATGGCCCGTACTAAAATCCTCTTCGAAGTCAAGTCTTGCAAGAGACAACGATCAGGTAAGAAAATGACAGCACAATTATAACTCTTTGCAAGGTGACTAACCGATAAAAGATTAAAAGACAACTGAGGGACATGAAGAACAGAGGACAAGGTAATCGTGGGAGACAAGCAAACGTTACCCTTACTTTGAACTCTAGTGATGGACCCATCAGCAATACTCACAGTGTGGTTAACAGGTGTAGGAGGGGACGGAAAAAGAGATAACTCAACAGTCATGTGATCATTGGCTCCTGAGTCCAGAACCCACCTTGGAGTTCCAGTCTTAACATGTAAAGTGGTGGAAGTACCTGTAGCAATGGCAGCCATGGAAGAAGAACCAGATTGATGTTGCTGAAGAAGAGAGCCAAGTTGGCTCTGAATCTGTCCAAGCTGAGCTTGAAGCATACTCTGATTCTGATGAAGCTGACCAATATCAGGAACAGTGGGGTCAAGACCGGTCTCAGCGATAGCAGCGAAGCGGGTCGGGCCAGGATTACGAGGCCGAGCATACTGTTTCTTCAACTCAGGCTGAAGTTGGAAACAACGATCTTTGGTATGACCAACAATATTACAATGCTTACAGACTAGAGGTTTTCTATTACTGGGACGAGGCCCAGTGTGAGCAGCAAATGCCATCTGATCAGGAACAGCAGGAGAATCAAAAACCGAAGTAGTTGCAGCCTGAATCAATTTCCGGCAATGCTCATCACTATCAACAATAGCAAATGCCTCGTAAAGTGAAGGTATAGGTGATGTGTTCAAAACCTGAGTACGAAGAGATTCGAATTCAGATTTCAAACTCATCATGAATTGGTAAGTGTGCAGACGGTGAAGGCGCAGGACAATAGTAGTGGCAGTTTCAGCAGGAATATCACCAAGAGGCTCATACTGAGCCCTATGAAGCATGGACACTCCATTTTGGGTGCCGTTCGCGTTTCTGACACACGGCGGACACGTACGGGACATGGCTGTCTAAGTGTCTGATTAAATTAAATTAATTGATAATTTCGGATACGCCGGGGACACTTTCGTGACATGGCAGGACACTCCGAAGACACTTTCGTGGCACGCCTGATAGTCTTTTGTTGTTTTTTTTTTTAGAGAGATCTGGTGGTCATTTTAAGATATGTATTACTTAGGGGGGTCCAAATGAAATACAGAAAACTACAATGAGTATATAACTTCTTACATTAGTAACCCTATCTCTTAAACCCAAAAAAAAAATACTCACGAGGCTGCTGAGAGGAGATTGAGTGACGATGGTGGCAGCGGCTGACTCCAGCGATGGCTCTGGCAAAGGCGAGTGCTCCGGCGAAGTCGAGGGCTCACACGAGGTCTCTGGCGAGGTCGAGGGCTCTGGGGAACTGCTCTTCTTCTTCTTCGACGAGGTAAGTTCGATCTATTTTTCTTTTTTCTTTTTCTTTTTAGTTCACAATTTTTCTTTTTCTTTCTTCTTCTAGATCTGCTAGTCTCCAATGATCTAGCCTCTTTCTCCTCCTCCTCTTGGTCGTGCGCCTCAGGGTGTACAAGGTTCCCTTGCTTTGCTCTGCGCTCTCTCTCTCTCTCTCTCCGCCCCCTACGGCTGCTGCTGTATAATAAAGGATAAGAACTTAAGGAAACCCTAGATATAATGTGTAGATATATGTATATTAAAACACTTAGCATTTATTATGAACAAACCCCATAAGTTCTTACAATATTAAAACCTAATTCAACTATTATATTACTTCTTTGCAAATAACACCACATAACTTATCTTATAAAAAAAAACCTCCACATAACTTATGTTTATCTAATGCTTTTAGTTTTTACCTCAAATTTATATTATTTCTAAAAGAGCCATAAAGAAATCATCAATTTAAAAGTATGACTCACTATCTTTATCTCAATATTATATTTTTCACGTATTTTTGTAAAGTATTTTTCATTATATTTTAAGTTTTTTTTTATACTTAAAATCAAATTATATTTTTAAAAAAATATTTTTTTATTCGAAGTATCCTAGCCGTCTCCGTATCCTATATTTTTGGGATTTGCCGTTTCGTCGTCTCCGTGTCGTATCGTGTCACGTGTCCGTATCCGTGCTACATAGACTGAGCCAACTCCTCCCAACGAGACTGGAGATAACCAAAATAATCAGAGACACTTAGCTGGAAAGAATCATGAAAGGACTGAGAGACTTCATGATGAAGCTGATAAATACGGGACTCATTACGCTTATGCGCATACATCTGGGTGAAGGCATTCCACAATCCATGAACCGAAGTGTGATACATAAACATATAATAAATGCGAGGTTCCATAGAATTAAATAACCAACCCAAGATTGAGCAATTGTCCATATTTCACTTATCAAAAGTTGAATCTGCGGGAGCAGGCTTGGGTGTAGTATCATGAAGCCAACTAGACTTGCTTTTGGCACCCAAGAAGAGTCGAAGGGAATGAGACCATGCAGCAAAATTTTGTCCATCCAACAGAACAGTAGTAACCCTCTGCGCAGGAGCATGTGGAGTTTGAGACAAAGAGAGATATGTACGTGATTGTGACCCCGTAGATGACTGAGTAATGTCCTTATCCTTGGTCATTATTGCAGATTATAAGAACCAAAAGTAAGAACAGGCGCAGGAAGTATGAAGGCTGTCGGCAGAAATAGGGGCTACCTAGACACGGATAGCCCAAAATAATGGAAAGAGAGCACGGGAAGGGCTCTAGATCATCACAAGACCCACAGAAGGGACAAGGCGCAGCTTACGGGCTGTGCAAGGGTTAGCCGAAGCTAACCAAAGAGAACCGAGAAGGTGAGAGTCTCGGCAAGTGCCTGGGGTGTCTAGGCGAGGCTGTGGGGTGGTGCGCCGAGGGGTCTGGGGTGTGGCGAGGTGGCTGTGGGCTGTTGGGTGGTCACCGAAGTGGCTGGTGGTGGCTGGAGGCTTCGGCGAGGTTACTGGTGGTGTCTGTGGTGTAAGGAGGAAGGTGGTGGCTAGGGTTTGGACCAATGCTCTGATACCAAAAAGAAAAAAAAGATGGAGGAATTGAATTGTTTATTTCTCAATATCATTACAGTATATATACAGGAAAAGAGAGAAGAGAAAAATGAAAGAGAGGATAAGATCGTATCTATCTTAAAATACATAAGATCAAATCAAGTAATCTACTCCTAAACTACATCCATAATATCATGAAAATATAAAATATTCCAACATATATAAGTACCCCCGCTACACTCGCACTCTTGATTTTGAGAAAGTTGACGAACTTCCCGTACTCGCGACCCCGTCCCCGGTCCCGCACCGGTGCTTTCTAGCTGGTGATACTGCATCAGCATGTGCATAATTTTGTAAGAAAGCACCTACGTGGAAAATGAATGGAAGAGAGCTCATGGAAAGTGCAAGGAAGCATTACCAGAAAAAGTAAGATAAACTTCCACTAAGGAGGTAGTTTTGGATGGTCAGTGATTCCTGAGGATGACTTAAATGATAAAGTGTGATAATGCATATAATGTAGATGAGAACAATATTAATGTATATGAGAACAATGAAACCAGATATTAAATTTATTTAGAATTCAGGGACAGGGAGTCATGGGAAATGCAATATATCGTGTTAGAGGTTAGAGAACATCTTGGAAAGCTTTCAGCTATGTGCCCGATACATTTAAAATAGGAGTGTTGCCATTTTGTACAAAAGCTCTGATAATTAGGGAAAGCAAACCTCATATTAGATGGAAATCTTTTTTCTATGTTGCTCTGAAAGTATTTCTGGGTTGTGAAAACTCTCGTTACTCGTGCATAGGTTGGACCAGAGTATGCAAGATACTGTGGGATTGAGGCTTTGGAGCCACTAGGAATTTACTTGCCTGGTGACATTAATTATCCTGGAGGTGTACTTTTTGATCCCTTGAATCTCTCCAAGGACCCAATAGCTTTTGAGGAGCTGAAGGTGAAAGAGATAAAAAATGGGCGCTTAGCCATGATTGCCTGGTTAGGCTTCTATACCCAGGCAGCTCTAACAGGTAAAGGTCCTGTGCAGAACCTACTGGAACATGTCTCAGATCCTGTCCATAATAACCTGCTTTCCATATTCACATCCGTGTAATTTATACACACACACACACACATATACACATATATATATATATATGTTTTGTATTGCAACATGTACATAATGGTGACCTCTCTGAAGGGACCACTCAGCTATCAAAGTGAAAGCAATCATTTGGTTTTAAGTTATTTTTCTTCCTCCCATTCTTTTGATGATATGCAAGTTAGGTAAATGAGCATGCATTCAAGGACTAGGAAATCAATCTTGATCAGATTCTCCATAATCTAAACAAACATCTTAGCAAGCAATTTGGAAGAGCTAACAAGTTCGACTTTAAATAGTATTACAATTCTGAAGTGAAGCTTGCCTCAAGTTGAGGCATGTAGGACTGTATAGGCTCAATGTCCTAGTATGGGAACATAATACATCCTTGAAGTGGTGTTGGGTCTCATTCTATGCACCCACCAAATCATGGTACTTTGCCTAGAAAAATGAGATTGCAAATCTGGTTTACTACGTGGCGTGGGCCGTTGGCAGGTGGGTTTGGGGCAAGGTTTTTAATTTTTTTTTTTGTAATTTTTCCTTTTTGTGGCCTGATTGGTAGATGATGGGATTTGAGAAGCTTTTAACTTCAGAGACACCTAATTTTCTTCATCTCAAACTTTTGATGTTAATATTTTTCAACTTGCTTACATTTTAAATCATCTTTGTGGACAATGGAATTTGAGCATTGGTGTGCAGTATAGCTCTGTATGTCATTAATTTTTGAATTATGCAATTGCAGACACCAATCTTAACAAGAGCAATCCATCCCCGTTTTATTAGTTGCAGAACAATGTGGACCTAGTCATTGATTGTTGGTTTAAATTTCAGGGAATTTTTTTTTTCACGTTTAGTACGAACTTAACAGCTGTGGATATTGGTTTAATTTGATTTGGTGTTTGCATATTAGTATAGAGTGAAACGCTCGAAAACTAGCCAAATGATGCCTCCAACTTTTTGTGTGGTGGATGGGGATGGGGTGGGGGTGTTTAACATAATAATCTGGGTTGTGGTTTTGAGGATTTGGTAATATTTGTTGCTGACTTATAGTCTTTATGAATTTTGCGAGGAAAGAAAAACAAAAGGGAAAAATAGTTCCCTCATGTTTGAAACTCCTTCATGCTTAAATAAATTAGAAATACAAAATTCTTAATATATAATTGTAATATATTGCAAGGGAAATGACTTGCCACATTTAAAATGTTTAATTTATCTTTCAATTTATTATTATTATTTTTTTCTTCTAATTAACCAAATAAAAGAAAATATTTTCTTCTATATTTTATTTTCTTTTCTCTCACCAAATTCAAGAAACAAACAAAGTCAAATGCTATTGCTATTGCTGGGTGGGAGTTTGACAGTTGGGACCAAGTGGGGTTATACGGAAAATGCTTCAGTGCAGTTTGCATTGTGCTACTCACTTGTGAATAGTAAAACTGCTAAGTTCGCACTGTGTTACTTACACTTTGAACAGTAAAACTGTTTTTGCAAAAACAGTTTTTAAAAAACTGGACAGTTTTACTGTTCACATGTGAGTAGCATAGTGCGAATTGCACTGTACTAATTGCACCGTAGGTGTTTTCTTACAAAATTATATATATAAAAAGGAAAATTATAATGCCAGAGCAGTTTTGTTTAATGTTAGAGCAGATTCTAACACTTTTTTATGTAACGGAAAGAATCCGTTAATAATATTAAAAATCCATTAGAAAAATTGTGGGTTGTTCTGGCATTAAAGGAAACGTCTCTGGCATTATGAGCATCCATAAAAGAATTTGAGATTAAAAGTTTGGTCAAAGTGAGATAAAAGATTATTCTTTTTTATTATAGTTTCTTTTAAAGGAGTCCCACAGAAATTTTTATTTTTTATTTTTTAAAAGTCCTCCGGGTATGCTGTAGTGGAATAATAGATAATTGATTACTTAGGGAATTTTTTACCCGAAGCTTCATAACCCGGGTAATATATCCTTGACCCGTCACTGTTTCAACTTATTTTTCAAACCCATCACTTTTCCAGAAGTCGCTACTCCAACTAACGACTTCAGACCAACTCAGTTCAGCCTGAAATTGCTATTTGAACTAGCGATTTTACTTGAACTAGAAGCCGCTACTTGAAGTAGCATTTTCATTAGAACTCGCTACTTGAACTAGCGATTTCATCAGCAGCTAAATTCCCAGCAGTCTGTGACACATTTAGCAGCAGCTCCCTGCTATATGTCAAACATAATTTTATTTTCATAATTGAACCACCAAGCATTATTAATCCAACATTGTCAACATAATGTGGGAGAGAGAGAGAGACATAGGTGCGAGAGAGATAGAGATAGTGGGAGATAGAGATAGAGAGATAGAGGGTGAGTGAGTGGGAGAGAGAGATAGTGGGAGAGAGAGATAGAGAGAGATAGTGGGAGAGAGAGAGAGAGATGGAGAGAGAGACAGAGAGAGTGAGGGGGAGAGAGAGACAGAGAGAGTGAGGGGGAGAGAGAGATAGAGAGAGATATTGGGAGAGAGAGATAGAGAGAGAGTGAGGGGGAGAGAGATAGGGAGAGTGGAGAGATAGAGACAGAGAGAGAGAGAGTGAGGGGGAGAGAGAGATAGTGGGAGAGATAGAGAGATGGAGAGAGAGTGAGGGGGAGAGAGATAGAGAGAGTGGAGAGATAGAGACAGAGAGATAGAGAGAGAGTGAGGGGGAGAGAGAGATAGTGGGAGAGAGAGAGTGGGAGAGATAGAGAGATGGAGAGAGTGAGGGGGAGAGAGATAGAGAGAGAGAAGAAAATAAAATTATATATATACAAATGTGTAATTGTTTGCTTATAATACATCAAAAAACAAATGTGTAATTATTTATGGATCCTATGGACTATCTTTGTTTATAATGTGTCCCACACCACGGAACCTTCTTCGTTCTCTTAGGCCTACCCTCTTCCTGTGGTGGATCCTCCACTAGTGGAACCTACTTACGTGGCTGGATGACCTGCGATACCCCTCTCCCACTGCGGCCATGACGACCTCTACCCCTAGCGTAAACTGAACGTATCGGAGGTCGTCGCTGAGACTCGGCCTGTGTCAAACCCTCATCCCGTGTCTCTGCCATGGGGGTATCATGTCCAATAGTCTCTCTCGCCTCCACCTGCATCTCCTCCGCCTCTACCTGTGTCAAACCCTCATCCCGTGTCTCTGCCATGGGGGTATCATGTCCAGTAGTCTCTCTTGCCTCCACCTGCATCTCCTCCGCCTCTACCTGCATCAAACTCTCCACCATCGTCACCATCACCTCGAACTGTGAATCTGTATGTGATAGCGGGATCGACGATGACGACGGTGCATCTGTATATGTGTACTATGGGATGGAGAAGTCACGGATCGGAGATATACGGAACTGAGAGCCCCCTGGAGTGAAAGGCCTATAAACGTCGGCCATATCATCATATGCATACACAGCAGGACCCTGATCATCTGGTGTATGTGGCTCAGACTCAGAGTGTGTAGATGGGTTTGTCTGCTCCTGAGATTGAGACTGAGGCTAAGGCTGAGAATGAGGATGTGTCTGAGGATGAGGCTGTGACTGTGGTTGAGGATGCGTCTGAGGCTGAGGCTGAGGCTGAGGCTGAGGCTGAGGCTCTGAGACGCGGGGCACGAATACTGTGGAAGATGGAATAGCCCCGTCTAAACGTCGCTCCTCATGAACAGCCTGTAATGAATGCTCACTAATCGTACGAATTTCCTCTAATGCCGCCATCACCTCTGGAGGGACAGAATGAGGGGCGCCTGCTGCTAAACTAGCCAACACCGATCGTGCAACCTCATACACACAAGTGACTTGTCCTAGGCATTCCATGGTCTATATATACTGTGGTTTTAATATTCAATGTGATATCCCAAGCATTCCTTCTTATCCTTCTTCTTCTTCACAGCATTGTTTTTTAGTATGGCAAATAAGTATACACCTACGTACCACCCACATTTTTTTTGAAAAAAGGATACTGAGTATTGAAGAGAAGGGTGTTCTACTAGAAGCCCTACCCCATTGATAAGTGGCCCTACCCCATTGATACTGCATTACATGGCCCAGCTTGACTGCGTTGTTGGGGGCATCGTCTCCTGTCATGGCCTTGTTGATGGCATAATCCACATTGATAAGTATCCCTACCCCCCTCTCTCAAATTCATCTCATTTGTTATGCGGGTTGATCGTGGTCGGCCCTTACCTCGAAGCATAGCAGGATTGTGCACAACTGTAGGACCAGAAGGTGGGTTCCCGTAATCTTTGTGATGGATTGGGAAAAACTGGGGTGCCCAACACTGGTTGTACGAGTCAATTGTGTAACATTGATGAACGTAATTTTGATAGGAAGTTCTAAACTTAGCTAGAACTGCCAATACGTGAGTACATGGCATTTTATATATATCCCATTTTCCACAACTGCAAGTCCTATTAGATATGTTCACAATTTGACTAGAACCCGATGCTCCCCCTTTGTTGACCTGCACGTACCCGTGCCCAGAATGAAAAATCTCGAGATTGTACCTACCAATCTTGCCTTCTGATTTCAACAATCTGCACATTGCTCTTGGGGTGAAGGTAAAACCTTCCCTGATGGCTGTCTCAACAATTTCACGTCGCTCGCTAGAGTACTTAACAACACGAAAAAAGATCATTTCAACACAAGCGGTGATAGGAAGATGCCTAGATTTCTTGAGTACACCATCAAACACCTTTGAGATGTTGGTTGTTCGCATACCGTACCGTCGTCCCCCGTCGTGGGCAATGGTCCATTTTTCGGCGGGAATTGCATCAAGATACTCCCACGCCTTTGGATCAACCTTCTTAATCTCTTCCATGAACCCATTAAATTTACGGACTTGGTGGGTACTCCCAGACAAGTTTCTTTAGATATGCATTTTTAAACTTTGTGGTGAAATTACTCTGCACATGCCGGAGGCAATAGCGATGATACCCATCGGGCTCATGAAACCCTACATCATGCTCATTCATCGCAGAAAGGATGCCTCTATGTCGATCGGATATTAAACAAATGCCTTCTGTGCCAGCCTGCCAGGCACAACGTAGTCCCTTAGCAATTTCAGAAACCACGTCCATGTTTCAGCTTTCTCCTCGTCAGCGATGGCAAATGCTAAAGGAAAAATTTGATCGTTTGCATCTGTTCCCATAGCGATTAGTAATTTGCCCTTATATTTCCCATACAAGAATGTGGCGTCGATACTTATGACGGGGCGACAGTGTTTGAACCCATCAATAGACGCCTTTATAACACCCACATTTGTGTTATTGCTTTTGCATTTCGTTGTCATGCATGATAATGTGATGTGGCGTGTCTTATGACACATGGTTGAGTGAGTTTTGACTCACGAGTTGATTTGGGTGTCTGTATTAGAGAACCCTTTGAAACTGTTATGATTGAGGATTTATTGTTGTGAAGTCTCTCCGAGTGTGAGACGGTCACTGTGGAATACTTTAAATGTTTATCTGAAAATAAATGTTTACCTGTGTATTTCAATATCTGTATTATTTTCTGTTTTAGAATTTATTTCTGCTGTTAGATTTAGTATCCTGGTGAGGACGAATGAACACGCTATTAATTTGGTAGGCTAATTAGCAACTTCGGAAACGTCATGTAGAAATTCGCATTTTAGCGACCAAACGAAACTTAGTCGAAAACTTTTATAATTTTGAGGTTTCACTCGTAAAGCTATGAATAAGCTGTATAGAAAGTTTCAGAGACTAATTAGGAGTTTGGAAAACTCGTGGGGAGGTAAATGTAATTCTCCGAGAGTGTTGCCTATATATAGATAGAGATGAACTTAGATATTTTCATAAGCTTAACCTAAAGCTCAAGAAGGAGGCCAAAAGGGGGCTAGAGGGAGATTTAGTTGCTTAGAGCTTTGCGACGCCTAACGACGACCTTCTGTCAGTCTGTTTTCTCTCATATTTCATATTCGAGCTCCTCGAGGTAAGAGCTTCATTTTGATACCTATTAGGGCCTGTTTGGCTAAGTTTTTCGAAAAGTTATTTTCTAGAATTTTTCATAAAAGTTGATAAATGGAATTCTGATCCATAGGAATTTTACTAGACGGACTTCTGCACGTTCTTTGTGCACGGGTTTTCTTCAGATTGAATTATAGGAGCGTTATTTGGAGGTGAGTGATTCAACTGTGTTTTTGGAATGATTTCTTGACATGTATTCATGTTTTGTGTGAATAGCATGTATTAATTCTTAGAGATATATTGTGTAGTTCATATTGGGCATTTATATTGATAAGTAGGGTCAATAGCACGGTGATATGTTTTGATTACCGCGAGTATGGTGATATGTATTTGAGCATGTTAAGTTGCTTATGTGGGTCAGAAGGAGCACGTGGTCACCGTGCCATTTTGTGGAGCCGATATAGGCATTAAGGTCGCACAATTGAAGAGAAGAATCGTGGGTCTTACCCTTTCGCGTGGACTTATTGGCGAGGAGTCGCGGATTGGGAGTATGGACGGGCACGTGAGTCTCCGGCGACTAGTATGAAATGTAGAGATGTGAATGCGGACATGTTTATCATTCATGTACATATGTTGTTTTATTCACTAAGCATTAGCTTAAACAAATCGAATATCTATGGTTATTCAAATAACCATTTCAGGTGTTAATGCTGGCGAGGAATCGCAGAAGTGAGTACGTGGGTTGGGAGTTCGCTTGGAAGGCAACTTGAATGATAATCTTGTAGTTTTGGGATAATAGGAATCTTGTAATAAGAATTTGGTTGTTTTTAACCCATGTTTAACTTAGTATGATAGAACGGATCTAGAACGTTGTAATAGACTATAACATGTTGTAATTATGTTTTGGTAATGCTTTAATACAGTTAAGATTACTTTGGAGTGCTTTTGGAAGTGTGTGTTTGATCCTTGGTTGACGATAGAAAGCTTTTAAAATTGAAATGCTGCAGATTGGGCTGCTGCCAGGGGAGCAGTCGACTGACCCATGCTTCAGTCGACTGGATCCTTGCATCTGTTAGCTACTGCTTCTTTTTATAGCAAAAGCAGTCGACTGGACCCCGCCTCAGTCGACTGGACCCCCCAGTCTCAGTCGACTGTAATTGCTATTAAACCCTTTCCAAAACTCCCCGCCTTCTGCCGTCGACTGAGCAGTCGACTGAACCTCTGGTTTTAAAATGTGTTTTGTTTTTCCGCTGCGTGTGTTCTTCCAACTAAATTTTGGGAACGTTAATGAATTGGTTTAGCCTCGGTGGCGTGCCACGGGCTCCGGTTTCGCTATTGTGGGACCGGACTGTGACAGCCTTAAATGCCCAAAATACTCTTTCGAAGTTCTTTACAGTCGCACTACCACCGTTCACATAGAACCATTCAACAACCGTTCCAGGATTATACTGTTGAATTGCAGCCATGAAATTGAGCAATTCTGTGTATGATGTACACCAATCCCCAAATATCATTCCAATGGCTTTCTGTTTCGCATTCCACGCCTTCTTATATGAGACGGTGTACAAATACTTATCTTTCACCTTTTGCAATAGCGCATCGATGTTAATAGATGCGTCCTCCTTAATCATTGGCATTATGTCCCTAGCCACTAGCCGAGCATTTAGATTTTTATGACCAAGGTTCATCGTAGGGGACATACAAGTGTGGCTTTGCTCAACCTTTATGACTTCAAACATCCCGTGTCGTTTCAACCTTGCCCGTAGTTTCCACTTGCAACCTTGTGACGCCAATTCACATTTCAACGACCAACGATCCGGACTGGTTTGGTCCACCGTGTACCGTTGATGTGTTCTTATTGAGTACAACTGCACAAATCTCTGAAGATCATCATTGGTTTTGAACATCATACCCTTCACTAACTCGTCTCGATCTGGATTCCATTGCCTACTCTCAATGTTTGAAGCATAACATGCCTCTCCAGTATGGATGCCCAAGTCAAACGATGTAAAAGTTGATGAACGAGGCTCATACAAAGCATTTTCAGGATTTATTTGGGCAGTCGGCTCAATATCTTCGATAACATCGTCTTCCTTATCCCCCCCAGTATACTCGTCTGCATGCATATCTTCTTCATCCGAGTTTTTCGGTGTCAAGTTGGTGTCCATCCCTCTGTGTGCCCAATCATCACCATATCCGCAATCATCTGAATCGAACTGCACATGAATTGGCCGTTCTGAAACAATGTCTTGCATCGGACTCCTGTAATCATTCTGACTGTTTTGCAATGCATTTGAGCAATCCACATGTTGTGTAGACGTGGACGGCAATAACCCCTGTACAAACGGGTTTGAGCTTTCGCCTTCTTGTGTCAACAGAGAGGTGTACGGCCCAATCCAGTCATCTAATGTTTGATGGGCCTCGGGAAGAATCTCTGTCTCGACATATAGATCCATAGAGTTTATAGCTGCATTGGTAGATGCTGTTTCTAGTATTACTTGCAGACTTTCGTCATCAATTACTTCAAACGGTATAAACTTGAAAACCCGATATCCAAGAACCGACGGAAACCTACAAGTGAACTTCAAACGAACACTATTCTGATGAACCCCCATTTTCTTGCAGACGTTTCTAACAAGTTCAGTGTATTCAACGTCCGTTCTCAGGCGAATGAAACTTTGACAGTGACTATCGTAGTATAGACCATCCGCTCCAATGCACATGTTCCCCCCCCCCCCCCCCCCCCCCCCCCCAATACAGCATTATAGTCACAACACTGGCCATTTTAATACCTTCACATTTGCAAATTCGAGTGTAAGTAATCAATGGTAATTAAATACAAGGACTAATGTACCTTCCCATTTCTCAAATCGAAAACACTTCCTCTGTAATTTGTACTCAAAGAATCGACTTTTGAAATCAATCTCTCCAAAAACATTGAGGTCTATATTAACCATTCTCTCTGAATTATTTCTTTCAATCTTTTCCACCGTGCCTATTTTTGTTTTTTCATCACTAAATCCATGAATGAAACAAAAATATTCCCTGTTTTCATAGGTATGTGTGAAAATGACCAATTTCAATTACTATTTGGTCCCTAAACCATCAATGTATAAAGCAAATGTACATATAGTTGTGCTAAATTCTATGGTTTAAGATGTCGGAATTTACTAATAATCGAAATCTAGATTTGGACAGGTTACCCACTGGTAGTCTAAAAACTTTGTAATCTTTAGCGGATAAATCAATCGGCATAACTATAAAGGGTGATTCTATTCACACCCACCTTATTTACTTTCTACACCCCACCTTTTAATAAATTATTCACCTTCCAATTATACCCCGTACAAAATGACTAAAAAGGACAAATAAATAAAAAAAATCTCTAAAATAAATACTCATTGCACCCACCACTAGTAAATATAAAATCTATTATATTATTAAAAAAAGATTCATACACACCTATCAGTATCAATAAACCCTACATAATATTATCAGGATCAATAAACCCTACATAATATTGTAGTTAGTTTTAATCCAATATTTTTCGCATGGAAGATCATTTGAATAACTTAGACAAAAAGATTGAGCAAGAGGTATGCATTGTAACACTTTTTTCATGTTTTTCTTTTCGGTTTTCTTCTGTTTTTTTTCCTGAAGTTGTCGTTCATGGAATCGAGTGTATTCAGACTTTCAATACCGAACAAATTACAAAAGTTCTATCTCTTACCACAGAACATTTGTAATATGTTCCACCTCATACCACAGAACATCAGGTTCGGCTAACATACTTAGAACAATACGGTTTTGTTCGGTGGTATGAAGCCGAACAAAAATGGAAAATTCGACCCTGGTCTACCGAACATGCCTTCGACCTTGACGAAACGCTCGGTGCCAATATTTGATTTTTGAACAAAATAAACACAAATCCACCAAAGCAAAGTCATTAAATTACCAGATTACACATAACATTCATAAAAAAATATAACCAAATGTATGAAAATGTTAGTGAACCTGTGTAGCCTTCTGTCAATGGGAATTACACCATGGATGGTGGTCTTCCAGGTGACATTGTCAATCCTCTACTCTGTTAGTGGTAGGTAGGGTAATATGGTGGGTGTGAAGAGTAATGTGAAATGAGGGATAATGGTGTGTGAAGAAATTGTTTTAGGGTTGTTTTGGGAATGGAGGTGGGTGTAGAAAGTAAGATGTTTTAACTTTAGTTGGGATAGTGGGTGTAGATAGTAGGTAGGTGAAAAGAGCAAATTAGGTGGGTGCCAATAGAATTTCCCAACTATAAATCAATGACTTTCAATTAATACTATGACCCTAACAATTTGAATGGAAATGTGTCTCTGTATATATAGATGCATTATTGTATCTGTGTGTGTATATGTATCTGTGTGTGTGTATATGTATCTCTGTGTGTGTGTGTATATGTATCTGTGTGTAATATATATATACATTGTGTGTGTGCGTGTCTGCGTGTGTAATAACAGAGAGAGAGGGAGAGAGGCACCTGAGAGAGAGAGATCACTGAGAGAGAGAGAGAGAGAGATTGCAGAGAGAGAGAGAGAGATAGATAGAGAGAGAGAGAGACCTCTGAGAGAGAGAGAGAGAACACATCTGGTGTGAGAGAGAAGAAGAAGAAGAAGAAGAAGAAGAAGAAGAAGATGCGGGTTCAAGTAGCGGCTCTATTTGAAATCGCTAGTTCAAGTAGCGAGTTCCACTTTAAATGAAAACGCTACTTCAAGTAGCGGCTTTTGGTTCAAGTAAAATCGCTATTTGAAATTGCGATTTCAGGGTTGGTCTGAAGTCATTAGTTGGAGTAGCGACTTCTGAAAAAGTGATGAGTTTGGAAAATAAGTTGAAACAGTGACGGGTCAGGAATATATTACCCGGATTATGAAGCTTTGGGTAAAAAATTCATTACTTAGGCGTCAAACATGGGTCATGGATCGGGAGTGTGACTGTGTCGGCCTTCACATGGTAAGATAACACTCCCTCTCTAAATAATGCCAATTGCCTTCTGCGGCTTTGCCTCCCTTAAATCACAAAAATGGGAAATAGCAAACGACGCTTTGTTATTCTCTAATTTTGGACGCAATTTTTCTCGTTGAAAATTTGTGACACTTATGTCGGAGAGAAAATGCAGGGAAGTAGTATGGTGTACCAATTCCCATGTGGCCTCATGTGAAGACATTGCTTAATTGGTACACACACTCTTTATTGTCTGTTTTTTGAATGCTTATTAATATAGAGGATTGGTTGAGTCTTAACCTCAACCTCACTTTTTTTTTTTTATTATCTATTCTTTGCGAGAAATCAAGATCATACATACTCCGTATATATATTTTTTATATGGGAAAGGGGATGAGGTTTTAACACTGAATTTATGTATTAGAGGGGTTTCATAAATGCCAAACTCTTTGTCACTTGAGCTATGTCAACCTATCCAGAAATCAAAATTATATTGATTTGACAAAAAATCAATAGAAAGATAACTTTTTAGATTGTGCACCTACTCTCTGGTGGTCCATTTGTAAAATTACTGTTGTGCTATATTGCCAGGTAGTCTTAACTTTAATATTCAAAACAAAATCCTTTGGCTGGCATTGAAGATCAAATTAATTTTACCATATATATATATATAGAGTAATGATTGGTGCATATAAAATGCGCACATAAAGATTTAAGCTATGAATTTCAGTGGATCTCATGTATACATGCACGGGCTTTATCGAAATGAATGACCCAGATTTATATGCACACTTTATGTGTATATTTTATGTGCACATAGCATTACCCATATATATATATATACTAGGTTATCAACACGCGCACGTGCCTATCTCCACTTGTTAGCTTCTTTGTCTTTTTTGTTCCCCCATTTTTAATCTTGATATCAATGGTGTAAAAATTTAATAAACTAATGAAAGACATTATATTATCTCGAATTATCTTCATTCACTTTTAAAATATCTGTATTATTGGTATTTTTTCTCCTTTGAGTTGTGTTATACCTTTGTTATCTTTTTTTTTTTTTTCAATTATAATCTTGTTAACAATTGTGTAATAATTTAATAAATTAATGAAAAACATTATCTTCTGTCAAGTTTTTTTTTGCAATTATAAACTTACCAATTGTGTAATAATTTAATAAATTAATGAAAAACATTATATTCTGTCGAATTATCTTCCTTCAAGTTTACAGTGTGATTACTTCTATGTTATTAGTAAAATAAATTTATATCCACGTGTGAAAATAAGTAAAACCTTCACTTGGTATGTACCTCTGCAATTGTCATACTGATATCAACCATTCTTTTTTTAAGGGTATAAGTTCATTATGTCTATGCATTTGCATATACGATTTGAATATTGTTGTTTCAATTTGGTATGAGATTTGAGTAATAGTGAATTTGGTATGTATTTGATTCCAGGATTACAAAGCATTTTCACGGTTTGTAATTCCCCCGCCCCCCCCCCCCCCCCCCCCCCCCCCCTCCATTCTTGGTGGTCTTGGTTGCATTTTGAATTGGTAATACACAATTTTGTGGGTAAAAAGCATTTTGCCCCCTCAAACTATATAAGCTTTTGTAATTTATACCCCCAACTTTAAAAAGTTGCAATGTCCCCCTGAACTATCTTTAGGATTGCAATGTCCCCCCCTGAACTTCAAAAAGTTGAAATGTCCCCCCTGAACTATTGTCTGTGTTGCAATGTCCCCTCCTAAACTATCTTTCGCGTTGCAATATCAACCCCATCACATTCCGTCAAGAAATATGATAGAATTTGCTCATGTGGGACACACATGCCAAATTTCAAGGGCATTTAAGACATTTCACCTTTCGCTTCTAAATTAAAAATCATAAAAACTCAGTTAATTTTACTGGGATGCCCTTTTCTTTAATATGTTATTAGTTGTGTAACAATAAAAAGTTGGAGTTTTTATAATTTTTATGATTGTTAATTTAGATGGGGATTGTGAAATGTCATAAATGCCTTTGAAATTTAGTATGTGCATCATACATGAGCAATTTTATCACATTTCTTGATGGAAAGTGATGGCAGGGTTATCTTTGCAATACGAAAGATAGTTTAGGGGGAACATTGCAACATAGATGATAGTTCAAGAGGGATATTTAAAGTTTTTGAAGTTCAGGGGGGACATTGCAACCCTAAAGATAGTTTAGGGAGGGCATTGTAACTTTTCAAAGTTTGAGGTGTGAATTGCAAAAGTGGGTATGATTTGAGGGGGCAATGTCACACCCCAATTTTTAGACAACCAATTATTAGTCAAGGGAGAACCCTCAACCAATATCCAGCTGTCCAATCATCAAGGTGCTTGCAATATAATAACATCACACAGTCTGTACCAAAATAAATCAGTACTCACACTAGCTAAAGCAACGGTCAACATCCCACCATAAAATTCAAACCAAGATTTAAATCCAACTCCAAAACTTAATAAGAATCTAAAAAAAAAACACTTCACTTAAAATAATATCTTAAATTGTTAAATGGCCCACAATGCCAGAAATCTTATTTCTAAACTCTCTAAAGTGATAATAAAAAAAACGAATAAGGAAAACAGCACAAGACTCCGCATGCCTCCTGCTGCCAAGTACCACGATCTCCCTACTAGCCCTGCAAATTTTGATCGGCTACGCTCCAACAAGAACGCACCCGCGAAAAAAACAAACTCACGGGTCAGTCACATGACTGGTATGAGTTAAATCACACACACACAGCTTCAGGATCACCCGTTGACCCTTTAACTACCACACAAAATGTTAACTCGGGCAAGAGAGTAGTTCCACTTCACATATTGGGACGAGCGGTAGTTTCCCTTTATGTGGTGGCCATGCAGTTCTCACCCGAATTTAAATAAAATAATACTTACCTAACGTCCCATGGTGAGTCAAAACCTGCAAAATGTTAGTGGACCCACCATCCTGCAACCACAAGATTAATAACAGCAAAATACTACAAGAATATGCAAAACTACTTGTACTAAGATATAGGAAGGATCATTATCACAAATTTACTCACTACACGTCCCAATACAATGCATAAGAAAAGAACAACAAATGAGGTAATCAACATTTTATATTCTTTAAACCATAGGAAATTTTACTAACAATGATTTTCTTATTTTTATGTACGATTCGTTATTCAATTTCCTAGGTTCACCACTTGGCTACCCTCCATGGTACACCCACACATATATCCCATGTGTGCCCGGACATACTACCAACATCCACTCTGGTGCCAGTTTGGTTGGGGTATCAACCAAACCAGGTATACACACAGAAGGCTAGTCAATATGCCTAGACGTCTAACAAATAAGCCGGGCATAAGGCTTAGGCCAGCTTGATCACGAAGCCACTGGAAAAAGGTACACTCAGCAAGTCGAGCTACCAAAAACAATATCACAACTGGGAGCGGTGAACACTAAGGAACTTGAAACTATTATGCATTTTCGGAATTATACAATTCAATCGGACCCAACGTTAATGATTATCACTTATTTTTTTTCATAGCTCAACATTATAGGAGAATTCATGTATCTCCAAGTAATCTTCGTTAATTCATACGAACAATAATAAAAAAAACACACAACGAATCATATTTCCTCAAATTCGTACATTTTAATATACTAAAAAAAACTGCTACTGAAATATTCAATTTCTGCCCAAACGGTGCAGAATCAGGAAAAATACCATTAGACGAAAAACGTGCAGAATCACGTTTTACATGAGACACGCGGACAGAATGTTCAAATACAAAGCCACGATTTTCTAATAATTTTCTAAAGTTTCTGCGACTGTGTGAATTACACAAAAACGAATTTCACATATATTTTCTAACAAACATGAATATTTTACCTATGGTTTTGATCAATCTAACGATTCATCTAACCCTTTCGAATACCCTAATATCATGATCGCAAAGTCACACGAAGAGGAAATAAGCTATCTAAATTACTTCAACAATATCCATTACAAAGATTTAACCCTAACAATTAAATTAAATGTGTACGTACTAATAAAGTTACTCCCATATACACATATACATACGTGTATATATATATATGAATACACAAAGTTTAACTCACCAAGTTTGGGTAGAAAATCGATAACAACGAGCGCCCGCGAAATTACACGTGCCCACGAACTCGAGATCGTTCCCCTTTTTCTCCCTTTTCTTCTCCTTCTTCTCTTCTTCTTCTTCTCTCTCTCTCTCTCTCTCTCTCTCTCTCTCTCTCGGCGGCTGTGTAAAAAGGGGGGAGGGGTTTCACTTTTTTTTTTCTTTTCTTTGTTATCTAACTATCTAACCTAATATTATAATATAAACCTAACTAATATACACATCTAATAATGACACACTACTACACACAATTGCACTCCCACGCACACTATTACACACACACACGCCTACTGCTACACACACTACCCACACACTTATGGCCCACACACCTATGGCCCACACACCCACATTAAACCTTAATCAAAGAAATAAATAAATAAATAAATATCTTTGAAGAAAAAAGGAAAAAAGAAAAAAAAAAATAAGATTGTTACAGGCAAAATGCTTTTTAGTCGAAGAGAGGTGTTCCATGATTTTTTGTCCAATTGATCCCATTTTCACCAACTATTCTCTACCTTATTGCACACACACATATATATATATATATATATATAGAGAGAGAGAGAGAGAGAGAGAGAGAGAGAGAGAGAGAGAGAGAGAGAGAGAGAGAGAGGCATTTCTAGATCCATCTCCCTTCAATCTCAATTTTGGGAAGAAGGATGCATCTTGAGGTATTAATTTTGCCCTCCTTCAAGATTTGTTTCGTTACCGAATGTCACAAATTCACTCTTGCCCTGGAGAGATGGACTGTTCTGTATTTTAGAGAGAGGGAGTAGGGAAGAGAGAGAATATTTTGGGGAGGTCAATGTATTTATTTTGTCGTTATAAGTCATTTTGTAACTGGGTAAACTTGTAATACCAATGTATCATATTACACGGTGGGTGTAGAGAGTAAATAAGGTGGGTGTCAATAGAATTATCCTTTATTACAAGGGTATGATATATATATTTAATGACAATATTTCAGTAAAATTATTTGAGTACATTTGTTAAGTTACTCTCACATATATATGCACAATTTTCAAAAAAATAATTAAAAAAATATATAATCTTAAAAAACAGTTTTATATAATCTTAAAATTATCTCTCTCTTGACGGATCCCACAGTGCCAGTGGACCCCACAGTATCCACTAGGATCACTAGGAGAGAGATAGACACAAAATGGAGGTTGTGTCCCAAGGTTGTGTCTTTTGGTTGTGTTCCAAGTATTACTCATTGAAGAAGTAAGTCAATTTTCAGTTAAAGTTTCTGCAGATCAATTGAAGAAGTAAATCACCCCGTCTTGCATCCCCTCAACTCAATCTGGAATAGTTGTACTCCTCCCAAAACACAATTTTTTTGTTGGCAGGCACTTCAGGGCAAGATAACAGTAAAGAAAAACGTAAGGAGATTTATTCAAATGGACGAGGAAGCATCAAAATGTCCTCTTTGCCAGTCAGTTGAGGAGTCAGTTGATCACCTCCTATTAAATTGCAATATCTCGTGGCAGATTTGGGGTAGCTGTTTACATTGGTGGGATTTGAAAGCTTGCCCACCAATTACCTTCCTGGAATGGTGGCACCAATGGCATGAATTAAATCCAATCACTCAAGCCAAGCAAGCATGGACTACATTGTTTTACGTCATCACTCGGTCCATTTGGCTTTGGAGAAGCGAAATAGTTTTCCAAAACACAAACACAACAATCCTTGACCTTATTGATATCATCAAACTCAGGCTGTTTTGGTGGCTGCGATCCTCAGGCCCAAACTTCTCCTATTCTTGTACAGATTTTTTGAGAAATATTTTGGAGAGCTGTCTTATTCAACAACCCCGTAAATTTAAAGAACAGAGAGCTTGGTCTGCGCCATCACCAAGAAGTTTAAAGTTCAATGTAGACAGCTCTTCTCTTGGGAAACCGGGACCTTCTGGTATTGGGGGAGCTCTCAGAGATTTTGAAGGAAAAGTGCTGGCCTTATTCTCAGCAAACACAGGAGTGACAGATTCAAACACAGCAGAATTACTTGCAATCAGAGAGGCACTAACCATGACCTACCAACTGCTACTTTGCATATCACCCGTGCCTTTGTCCGTTATCTTAGAAAGCGATTCCAAAGTGGCTGTTTCTTGGGTAAGTACAGAAAACCCAAAACCATGGAAGCTAAACAATGTGTTCAATTCCATTCAATCACTCTTGGATAGAATCAAAGCCCTCTGTTCTGTCGAGATCATCCAGATCCCTCGTAGCTCTAATGGGCTCGCTGATCACTTTGCTAAAGAGGGTGTCCATAGATCTCAACCGTGGGTTGCTTGGCTCTAACCTAGCTTAGGAGTAGCTATTTTTTTGGTCTGATTGTGGCACTATTTTTGAGTCCTCTGAACATGCTAGACTCAAATGAAGTGCCACTTTCTTCTTAACATTACTGTATAGCTGATCTTAAATCTCGCTGAGGGGTTTCGGTTTAAGTCCCCCCTGACTAGGTGTATATTTGCTGGTCTCTAATACATCTCCCTCGTTCCACCGAGGCTTCAAAAAAAAAATAAAAGATAAGATTAGAAAATCGATACTCCCTCCGTCCCATAATAAGTGTCCACTTCCATTTTGCACATTGTTTAAGAAAGAAGTATTATATTAGTATTTTTGGTTCTTTAAAGGGTCACTTTCCAATTTTACTCTTAGACGTGATGGGTGTTTGACTTTTTGCATGTTTTGAGGCCACAAATAAATGCTACTTTGTCTTTATTATAAGGGTAGTTTTGGAAAGTGAGTAAAAGTTATATGCCAATTTAGGAAAGTGGACACTTATTGTGAGACATCCAAAAAAGGAAATGTGGACACTTATTATGGAACGGAGGGACTAGCTATAGCACTCGACATCCAAACACGGTTTGATCATGCACCGGTTTCGGGTAGTCTTAAGAGACCGCCTGCAAATACTTTTGTTGCGTTCCATCCTCTTGTTTTAGAGGCTGTGTTAGCTTAGCTGTGATGAAAATGGGTTTCCCAAAAGAAACAATTTGATCAAAAAATGGTCCCTCCCACTCCACCTTGCCCATGGAATCATAATTAATTGTCTCAACCTGTCGATATATATATATATATATATATAGAGAGAGAGAGAGGATGGGGCTAAATACACTACTTTTTTTTTGTTAAATACATCACATTCATTCACATTTTTTTTTTTATCATTTCACACTATAAAATGATATATTTAACAGAAAATATGGTATATTTAATCCCACCCTATATATATATATCACATGCCAGAAGGGGTTGTTTAGAAGATGGGTTGATGAGTTGAGGATTAGGGACCAGACTGGGGTACTGCATAAATTCCACTCAATTTTTATGCATTCTGACAGATTATTGTCGTTGCTGCCGACACAGTAACATACTGCTAATACACTAAGGGTTCTTTTGGCAAGTCATATAAAACTGCCAGATTGGGCAGGATAAGACATGATCGGACTGGATTAGTAATCCTGTCGGATACGTTGTTATTCTGTCTTATGTTTGGAACGTACTGAATAAAACAGTTGTGTAATTAATTTTGATCATAATCTTGTATTTGATCGTGCTGAGATATAAGTTCCGAATAATAACTAAATTATTATTTTTTAACACAAAAAAAAAAGGTCTAAAAAAAAACGTGGGAGAGCTGAATTTTAAAAAAAAAAAAAAAAACCAAATCTGGATAAAGATATAAAAAAAAAAAAACCATATCTGGATAAAGATATAAGTTCCGAGCATAGACCTTCGTTTGAGTACCTATCTATCCACATATACAATGTAACTACTAACTATGACAGTTTTGAATCTTTGATTTATTTCACCTTTTTTTTTCTTCCAAAAATACTACACCCAATTAAATTCACATTCAGCAATTTTGGCTCTTGATTCCAGTGGATTCCAGGTGAATCCCACATGGATCCCACACGGGATTCACCGAAATTAAGAGTCAGAATATGTTGGGTATATATTTAGATGTTGGTGTAGCATTACTAATTTTTTATTACTACTTTATGTTAATCTTAAAAAAGTTAATATACTCTACACTTTTTAATTTTACACGGCATTTCCCTCTTCCTCTCTCTAGATCATTCCTCTCCTCTCAACATTCTCATTCTCTCTAAACTAAACATGCATCTAAGATATCATACTTAAATAATATAGGAGGAATAGTATTGCTGATTATTACAATTTAGACCCATGATGTGTGTTATCATCTAAGACTCTAATATAATTCCCCATCTTCACCACTTTTTACTCTTATACATCATTCCCTCTCTCTACGCTCTATTTCTTTCCAAATTAAATGTCACTAAATATTAACTTTAGCAATTACTTTATAAAATATAATTTTTTTTTATAACTACTTTAAAAAATATAATTAATTTAGGTTTAAATAATTTTTTTAATAGTGCCTAGTATAATATAAGAGGACTGGTTTTGCTGATTAAGGCACTTTGAACCCTTGATACCTGTCTGTAATACCCTGTATTTTCAATAAATATTTATATGGAGAAATTCCATATACTTCCTTTGTTTACACTTGAAATTTTATCTTCGATCGATCGAAGTTTGTTCGAGCGATCGAGCATTTCAAAGTTCAAGCGATCGAACCCTGTTCGAGCGATCGAAACCCTACCGACCTGAATTTATGACGTGGTCTCCACTTCAATCGATCAAACTTTCTTTAATGGATCAAACCTGACCGATCTGAGCTCGAGCGATCGAACTACCTTCGATTGATCGAACGTGTAATCATTTGAAATTCCAGTTTTCCCGCAAACAATGCCACCTGCCCATCCCTCCCCTCTATATATACACTGGTTTCGTGTATGCAGTGTGTTTGCTGAACCTTTGTGAGTTGAGAGAGTTGTGGGTGTTGTTATATATATATACACATATACATATATTTTACACACATCCAGATCCACATCCACATCCACATCCACACACATATATATATATTCAGTAGAGAAGAAAAGAGAAGCAGAGAGAAGAAGAACAAAAAGGAGACAGAAAGGGAGAGAGACAGAGAGAGAAGGTAGAGACAAGACAGAGGATGGAGAGAGGTCACCATTAAAGCTCAGAGTCGCAAAACTTGCCAATCGCACCCTTAACGGAGTTCAGTGAGTTCCAAACTCACTCGATGTAACACCCGTACCCGGAGAACGGGTTAATTATTTGTGTTAATATGCATTAATTAGTAAAATTAGTGTATAAACGGATTAAGGGGAGGCTTGGACTCGCCCATGTAAAAAGTGTTCAGAGAGGGACACTAGTTGGAAAAGTCCCCAGTGAGGTGGGACAGGTATTGAAATGGAACCCAGCGAAGGGTAAAATGGTAATTTGCATTTTAAATGATTAAATGCATTTTATGTGTTTACATGAATATGTGTTTACATGCTTTCATATTACATGTTGATATATGTGTAGTGTTGGTGTTATAAGGGTATAAATGAAAAAGATTTAAAATTTGTGGGTGCGGTAGCAATTTCACAAAATATGTGGGACCCACGTTAGGACCCATACGGAACTTAGACAAACACTCATTAGATAATTGGGTAGTTAATGGAATGTTTGGGGGATTTCATAATAAGAACTTAAGAAATTCCGGGGGTGTAAATGGAAAATGGCTAAAATAAGGTTGAGACACCTCATGCCAAGTTGCATGTGTGTGTTGTCATATGAGATTAGTCTCATATGTTCTGGAATTAAACCAAAAGAGAGAACCGAGAGCTCTCGAGACGAAGACGACGGGTTTTCGCCACCGTTTTCTTGCCGTTCCATCGCCGGTTTTTCGATCCGAGACCGCTTTTGGACTCGTGGAGGTAAGAGGGTTACATGCACATAAATTGTTTTCATTTTGGCAATGTTTTCCGGTAGCCGTTCTTGATAGACGCTATTTGTTGATCTAAAACTATGTAGGATTCACTTTGGGGTAGAAATTGAGCTCTAATTGGGGAAATTCAGCACTTCTCTAGCTTAATCTTGGGTAGAATCTGTGGGAGGTGAGTTTTCTACACAAACTAAATGATTGGGTTTAATGTGTTCAAAGCTTCAAGTGGTGTTAGAAATATTCATCCATGTTTAGAAGCTATTATGTTGTTGGATTAATAATTTCATATCAATTTTTATAGAGATTATGTGTTGATACATGTATATGTGCTTATTTGCTTATGTGGTAGTCAATGAGCACCGGGAAAATGGTTCATTGTTGGGAGTAATAAGGGTGGTGAAGAGGAAGAATCCGATAAATACGGAAGTCCAAGGAATAGAAGTGGCCACGGGACCAAGGGAGGTCTTCGGGTCTGAATGAACCATATAACCGGTGACTCGGTGACTACAGTTGTGCTTTATGTGTTAGTTATAGCATTGCACGTGTTAAACATACAATCATGTTTAGAATGCTCACTAAGCGTAATGCTTAAGAAAACCGTTTTCCTATTTCTGTTGTGGTACATAACAACCACCGCAGGTACGGAGCAATATCCGGAGAGAAAGTGACGCGCTCGGGAATGGGGGAGAGAATTAGAGCTTGTAAATATGTTTTTAAACTTGTGTTATATGTAATTAGTGGCTTGGGTTCCTTAACTTGTGATTTGAAGTCTTGACTTGTGAGTGGGAAGATGGGAGAGATGGGAGAGATAAGGGAGATTTTGGGTTAGAGCATGTGAACTCTCTTCTAACTTGTAGAATGTTGTAAATATTGGTTTCTAAAATGGTTGGTTAGTTCTCAGCTTGCAATCGAGAGGTTTTGTCTTTCCAACTTGTTGTTGGGTGATTTTGGAGTGAAGTTGAAAACACTTATGCGAATTTCCATGTTTGGTTGTTTAAACGAAGGTTATTGTGTTGAGTCGATCCGACAAGTTTATATCATGTCATTAGTGTTGTGGACAAGTTTTGGTTGTGTGTATGATATTGGCTTAGCTTGAGTTCATTCCCAATCAATTCTATGAACTTTTAATGAAAACTGAGTTCCAAAGCTTTAAAGTTTGTTTTGATTCAAAGGAATTGAGTTCATGAGTGGATTTGATCCAATTCTAGTTGTAGATATGTGGTACATGCTTGGTTTATGTTTAAAAGTGTTTGGAGTTGTTTCCCAAAGTTTCATGAAGTTTGGAGATGGTTTGGATATGTTTGGACTTGAAAAACATGGTTTTAACCAGCAAAAAATGACTTCTGGTAAGCCGGATTGATCCCCCTTTTTGCCTTGGATCGATCTGGGCCTTTTTTGGAAGTCTCTGCCAGTTTTTGACAAATCGGATCGATCCGGTTTAAAGGGCGGATCGATCCGCGTACAAATTTGGCTGCACGTCGCCTTTTACGGAAACGTGCATAACTCTTTCTAGAAAAATCGGATTCGCGCGCCGTTTTTTGCGTTGGAACCGGGACTCAAAGACCTATCTTTTGGTATAAATTTTCTATACCTTATTAATTACCATTTTACCCTTTGGGGCTATTTTGTAACAATAGAGTTGTTTGACATCGTTTAACACACGTGTTTCCTTGTAATTCGCATGTTTCTCTACAAATTAATGTATTTGGGTGCTTGTAGCATTATTACTTGTGTCCTAATCCGCACGAGGCGGATTGGGGTGTGACACTCGACAACTTAGTTATGATGCTTTATGAATTCTAGATGTATTAACAATCACCCAAACATGCCCTACTGAATTCTAGACGGTCATTGCATAATCTAGAGAACATGAAGTTCGACCGATCGAACTGAGTTCAATTGATCGAATAACCCTGAGTCTCAATCGATTGAAGTTTTTCAATCGATCGAGACAACCTTCACTTCGATCGATCGAGAATACTTCAATTGATCGAACATCACTTTCCTCAAGCGATTGAGATGACTTCAATCGATCGAACCTAGCAGAACATGGATGTGTTCTTTTAGTTTATAATTCATAATGCGTAATAGTTTAGTTGCTGTTTTCTATTCCCATGCGATATCATGGATTACGGAGGTAATGGGATACGATAATAAGATCGAGATAGTTATGGTGAGTAACGTAGTCAAGTTCGGGATGTTGATGTTAGTACGACGTGATAACAAGATAAGGTTTGGGGAACAATGAACAACTTTGGATAATTGGGGTTTGAGTCAGTGGGGCATTAGTTATTTTCGAGGTTGTGTTTGTCGAGCTGATGATTCGCTCAGGTTGAATCCGATAAGTGTGTAACAAGGATTTAATCAGGATCGTGAGAATTGTGGGTGCACAGTACTTGCAAGCGTTCTTAAAAGCGGTGAACAGAAAGAGTTCTTAAAAGCGGTGAACAAGAGTAGATATGGCACGCCCATGGTTTGTATTTACCAAAGCTATGTATGTATAGTACTCGCAAGCGTTCTTAAAAGCGGTATAGCGGTGAACAAGAGTATGGGTACATCCATAGACTAGTCGTTATATGAGAACGATGTATGGGTGCTCGCTAGAGTTCTTAAAAGCGGTATAGCAGTGAACAAGAGCACTGGTATGTTGTGATGATATAATCAATTCGAGATAGTTAGTTGGGAATTGGTACAATTAGTCTTAAAGTGGGAAGATGTTGAGAATCGGTTAATAATGTAAGAATGAAAGAGCAAGATATTATTAGTACCACTGTTATATATTGTTCATAACCAGTAATTGCATTATTTCTATGAGACTGTGTTAGTTAGTTCTCAACCAGCTTTCAGTAAGCTGGCGGCGTTTATTGCCTGGACATTTCCTATCCAGACTACCCTGTCCCTAATAATACAGGTGCTAGAACTTACGATGATGGATACTACCCGGAGTTGAATTATGCAGAGGGTGGCCCCAGTGATGCCGGTTATACTAGAGATGAGTATTACGCTGACGACTACCCTTACGCCAGCTGAAGATCTGAAGATAGTTATATTTAGTTATTCTGTCGAACTTTGTTTTGTTTTAGTTAATGGGTACTTGGGCATATGTTGTCTCCAGACCTGTTGTGATCCTGAGGATCACACTTTGATGTTTGTAATTATGATACTACTTTTATATTTCAGTTGATTTCGTTATTGTTCCTGTTTGTCTAGTGGAATAGTACTGCGTGGTTTGGATAATTGGTAACATTCACCCGTCATTGCCTATGGACCCAAAAAGGAAATTTATTTTTGTCCATTTTTGCTGCTCCGGGGTGTGATAGAGATTTTTGGTATCAGAGCTTTAGGTTGTGATATTTGCGTTCATTGATAGATTCTACACCATCTGGTCCTAGTATTTTGAGATCCTTGAGATGAGATATGAGTTTAAGATAAGTTCGTCTGTCTGACGATAGTTAGTTTTCCTTACAAGTTAGCATTATGGATCCAGAGTTCCATAAGTTTGTTACCGATGTCTATGGAGGACATGTGATCCATGGGGATACCATAGAGCCAGTTGATCCGGAGTTTTATCATGACCGCATCCACCAGACAGCTAGCCGATACCTAGAGGAGGACATGTGGAAGGCTCTCTATGTGACCGGGAAGACCCACCCTAAGAAGATGCGTATGGATGCTTATCATTCAGCGAGGATTGGTAGGGATATTTACCAGGAGATTCTACGATTGATACAGAGTAAGCTGGAGATAGATGTTATCGAGCTACAAGCTATTCTTGGGGGACCTATTGAGGCAATACCTGCAGTAGCACCACCATCACCAGTACCCGAGGTACCCATTCCAGAGCCACAGAAGCAACCTGAGGAGCCAGAGTTACCAGATGCTGAACCAATGGTAGACGCCGACCCAGAGGAGGATCCCACCGAGGACATCGAGCCTGTTGAGAATGATGAGGAGCCGGAGGAGGACCCAGATTTAGGCAATGAGGATGTTATGGCCAGAGGGGATGATATAGTAGGAGATGAGGGTATAGAGGATGTTGCCGCCGAGCCAGAGGAGATTATAGTACTAGAGATACCTGTGGTGTTTGGTTTACCAGCAGGACCTGTATTACATATGACAACCGAGTGGGTAGTAGCGATGGTTGCCCAGCCACCCGGAGTTCCGATAGGACATGCTGCATTAGCATATGCTATGGCCCTAGTTGGAGATTTTGCTGAGTTAGTCGCTGAGGCAGCTTTCGGCATCGAGGATATGGAGGTTGACGACAAGATTGTCGAGGATTGGGATATTGGGGTGGTAGTAGGAGGAGCAGTAGCACCAGCTGAGGATGACCCACCTATAGAGATGGACATTGCACCTGCGGATGAGGCACCAGCAGGATCGATGCTGACGATTCTTGAGTCAGGATCCACATAGTTGGATTTTGTTAGTTTAATCAGGACATGTTGTCCACCAGATATTTTTGGGAGCCTGAGAGATAGCTATTTGACCATAGCTTTGTGTAGATATTAGCAATAGTAGTTGTAGCATTGTAAATAGATGACCTTAACACTGTTGTTGATTATGTCCCATGTGGTACACAATTTGACTGGTATGTACTATGTGGTACATCTTTTGATATATATATATATATATATACGAGCAGTGTTTTCGATATTTTGATGAAGTGTTTGTATTGTTAGATGCTGTTAATAGAATTGTTAATTCTTGTTGCTTCTAGCTCTATCGTGATTTCATTTCTTTGAGAAGACTTAGCTAATCGATAGGTCTCTTGTAAGTGCGTTTCACCCAATATCATCATGGTTAGACTGAGGAATCAAGCGCGATTAGGAGCCCCTATTCCAGAAGGCATGGATCCAATGGGAGTTTTCAAAGCTTTCATGCAAAGGATGGAGCATATGAGAGATACTTATAATCGCTCTACTCATCAGAGGCCTGTTGCACCACCGCACCGAGACAGACGAGTGATAAGTTACTAGCAAATTTTTGTGGATTACGTCTCGAAAAGTTTGAAGGGTTAAGGGAACCATGGCAAGCCGAACGGTTGATAAGGGAGATGGAATTAATCTTTGAGGCACTAGAGTACAGCGAACAAGAGAAACGTCGCCTTGTTACATTTCAGATCACTTTTACTGTCGCAGATTGGTGGGAAGCCGAGCGAGCTACTATAGGGATAAATGCTGCAAGAACGATGCCTCGGGGGACATTCCGGGAAAGATTTCTGGAAAAGTACTTCCCTGAAGATGAAAGAGATCAACAGGAAAAGAACTTTCTCAATCTGGTTCAAGGAGGATGGACTGTGCGAGAGTACATAACACAGTTCGAGCGTCTATCTTGATTTGCCCATCATATGATAGACACTTCGCAGAAGAAGGTGAAGAGATTTCACCAAGGATTGAATCCCCACTGATCTTGTCAAAATCAAGATATAAAAGTATGCTTTACTTTCTAAGGATTTGTAGTGTGGAAGTAAAGGTCGAACCCATAGAGATTGAATTACTAAAGCACTTTAATTTTAAAAATCCTAAGTCTAGTTAATTAAGAAAATAAGACTTTGATTTTGATTTTAATTAAACTAAGAACAGTGAAAATAAATCTAAACTATGAAAGCAATTAAAAGTTATTTTGATGAATATGTGTATTGAACCTAGGATTGCAAATCTACCACTAGCTTCATAATAAGGGTATCTATGCATTTGATTAGATTATTACGTTGGATGATAATGGAGAATTGTAGCTACAAGCCCAATTCCTCCATCAAGAAGATAACCACGATTCAAGCATCAACATAATTCATCTTCGGTTGGCAAGGAGTGTCTCACACTAAACTAGGGTTGTGGCACACTCCATCTTCCCTAGGCATGAATCTTTCGACTACTTGATATCACAATTCCAATAAGCACTATTATATGTAAATAATCCATACAAGCACAACAAATATAGGCTATTGAGCACATCACATCCAAAATAGATCCAAGACAAGAATAAATTTTGAAAGTAACGATTTAATCAATGAATACGATTTTATTAATTAAAATCCTCTAAATATGTAATCATCATCCATACATAATGATGATGCCAAAAATTGGTAACAGTATATTAAAGCAATTTAGGAGAGAGGGAGAGAGAGTGAGAGACTATTTTTTGTATGTGGTTCGGCCCTGTTAATGAAGGTACCTACGTCCACGGGTGTGTCTGAGCACGTTCACTAGCAGATCACCGGCGGGCCTGGTGAGCCAACAAAGAGGGGCGACACTACCAGTAATACCGGCCGGGTGTATGCGTATAATGGTGAATTTTGTAGAGGTGCTGTGTAGACTCAAGAGTTGGCCGTCTTCATGAGGGGTGAGAGGTCTCTTTTATAGATGTAAGAGACCTACTCATACATGGATAAGGAAATATAATCCTATTGATATAGATTGACACAAATCAAGTAAGCTTCCTAATTGTATTAGGATTGGTTGACATTAATTGTGGGGGCTTCCTAATTGGATTAGGAAATAGATGCACTTTCCATTAGTCTTCTAGCTTGAATAGGAAACTGCCCATAATTTTGGGTGTATCAGCTGCCCCCCATTTCCAAGATTGGCCAGATGCTATATCGGGGCAAGTTTGGAAATTAGTTTGATGTTACTTGCCGCTGTCTGAGTGCTTGTGGTAGCTGCCTCGGAGCTTCTGAGCCTGGTGAGCCCTCGGGAACTGGCTGAGAGTTGAGACCCGGCTTAGCTCGGGACTTTTAGGTGCTCGGGAACTGACCGGGAGTTGAGACCCGGCCTAATTCGGAGTCTTTGAATGCTCGGGAAGTGACCGAGAGTTGAGACCCAGCCTACTTCGGAGTCTTTTTACTTAAGTTAGCTCCCAGGATGGTTATCTTCTGCCCGTAAACCTTCGTCAAGGCTGTGGGTAGAAGGATTTTACCATGTTGGACAAGCCGACCTAAAGCGCATTGCTCTAGGGTCCTTTTTACTGTTAACTCCCCAGGATGGTTGTCTTCCGCCCAGTTAGCCTTCGTCAAGACTGTTGGGAGAAGAGCTTGACCATGTTGGTGGAGCCGACCTAAATCACGGTGCTTTAGGGTCCTTTTGCTCCTCTATCGTCGGCCAACCTAAGAGATTTTAGTTACCTCTATCGTCGGTCTGGACCTAAGTGGAGTTAATGCCTCTGAGTACTGTAGGTGCTCGGGTTGTCCAAGATTTTGACTTGGTTATCCGTGAGGCCTGTAGATACCCGGTGTGATTACCTGTTTAGTTCACTACGCCATCTTGCCCCCCAAGCTTTCGCTAAGACGAGGGTCTTACAGAGGCTATGAACTGTAGGTAACCGACCTGGAACATGGTGGTTGCAGGGTCTTTTGAAGCTTGCCATCATCAGCCACCTAGGAGGTTTGCCTCCATCGTTGGTTGGACCTAAGCGAAGCCGGTGCCTCGGTCGTGACCCCGAGGTCTTTGGTGCCTGGGTTCGGAGCCCGAGGTCTTTTTGGTGCCTGAGTTCGGAGCTCGAGGTCTTTTTAGTGCCTGGGTTCGGAGCCCGAGGTCTTTTGAGATGCCTCGGGGTTAGGCCCGAGGTCTTTTGAGATGCCTCGGGGTTAGGCCCGAGGTCTTTGTAGATGCCTCGGGGTTAGGCCCGAGGACTTTGTATGAACTCTGACAATCGGCGGAGCCTTACGCGGTGATCAGGCAAGTACCACTGTAGTCGGGCTCATCTAGACCGATGGAGACAGGAGGTCGGATCAGGATCGTCAGGCTCCAGATCTCTCTGTGCTGGAGGCAAAGCCGGAACTGCTTGATCCTGACCGATGTGAACTGGAGGTCGGGTCGGGACTGTCGAACCATGCCTGTTGTGAGCTGGAGATCCGGCCGGGGCTGCCTGACCCGGACTTCTGTGAACCGGTGGTCGGGTCGGGATTGCCGGACTCAGACCGCTGTGAACTGGAAGAACTGTCAGAACTCCCTAGCTGATCTCGCTTTCGCTTACTTCTGGAAGACTCGTTGCTTTCTTGCCCGGGGTATTTGGTCTTCAGAAACTCTTCAGTGTCGATGTATTTTCCAACCCTCTCAGAGAGCTCAACCAAAGTTTCCGGTCGGTTTTTGTGGAACGACGCGGCGCACTTGGTGTGTTGAACTCCCGAGCAGAAGGCTAGGATGGCAATTGTCTCGTTCAAATTGCGGATTTGAAGCTTCTGTTGGTTGAACCGGTCGGTGAACTCCTTGAGGGACTCATTATTCCGTTGTCTGACTGTTAGTAGTTGCATGTCTGGCTTTGGCCGCTCATGCATACTGGCGAACTGGTTGATGAACTGCTTGCTGAGTTGTTTGAAACTGCAGACCGATCGGGGCTCCAAGGAGTAGAACCACTGCATGGCCGGGCCCTTCAAAGTGCTGGGGAAGGCTAGGCAATGTAATTCATCGAAGTTGGTGGCTAGGGCCATCTGAACCTTGTAGGTCTGGACGTGGTCGACCGGGCTTCCCGAGCCGTTGTATGAATCTAGCCGAAGCTGCTTGAATTTGCGCGGGATGGAGAACCTCGTGATCTGGCTGGAGAACGGTGACTCTGTCTCGGTATTGACTTGATTCGGAACACAGTTTTGACCAAGCTTTGTGGCCACTCCGTCGATCTGCTTCTGTAAGTCCTTGATTCGGGGTTCCACTCCTTCCCGACCGGTATCTGAGGAACTGGTCGGGTTGGTGGAAGAGGCTTCTTCCTCATGGCGGGGTGCTGTCCTCTGGGATCGGGCTCGGCTATGACCCCGGGTAACCGTTCGCCTAGGGACAACTCGGCTCTTGACCGAGTGACCCAAGACTGATTCCTGGGCCATATGCTCCTGCCTTTCCCCTTGGGCAGCAGGCCCACTGCTGACGTCTTTGACATCCTCGACACGTGACGGGTTGGCTCGGGCCCGTTGTCTGGTCAAGATCGGTTCTCGACCGTACGCAACGTTCCCGGGTCGTTTCCCGGCCACTGGAGGATTGCTTTGCTAGGCTAGCAGGGCTTCGATCTGTTGCTGGATTTGACGCTGGCCCTCTAAGAGTTGTGTGAGGGTTGCGGTGATTTGCTCAGATGTCATGACTGCTGCTGTCGACGCCGGGGCCAAAGGAACATCCCGGTCGGACTGTTGCGCAGCCTTCTTACCCTTCTTTGGTGGCATATTGATCAGTCAAGAATTTGTTGATGAGAAGAATTGTCGTTTCCCACAGACGGCGCCAAGCTGATGATGCCAAAAATTGGTAACAGTATATTAAAGCAATTTAGGAGAGAGGGAGAGAGAATGAGAGACTATTTTTTGTATGTGGTTCGGCCCTGTTAATGAAGGTACCTACGTCCACGGGTGTGTCTGAGCACGTTCACTAGCAGATCACCGGCGGGCCTGGTGAGCCAACAAAAAGGGGCGACACTACCAGTAATACCGGCCGGGTGTATGCGTATAATGGTGAATTTTGTAGAGGTGCTGTGTAGACTCAAGAGTTGGCCGTCTTCATGAGGGGTGAGAGGTCTCTTTTATAGATGTAAGAGACCTACTCATACATGGATAAGGAAATATAATCCTATTGATATAGATTGACACCAATCAAGTAAGCTTCCTAATTGTATTAGGATTGGTTGACATTAATTGTGGGGGCTTCCTAATTGGATTAGGAAATAGATGCACTTTTCATTAGTCTTCTAGCTTGAATAGGAAACTGCCCATAATTTTGGGTGTATAACATAATAAGACTAAAAGAAAAACATAAAATACACCCTATTACTTGGCTAGGGTTTCATTTAAACCCTAGATCTTGGTTTAACTGGCCATACAAGTAAAGATTGGCAAGAGGTTGATGGAGGAGGCCATGAGAATCCTTGGTCTTCTTCTTCTTCTCCTTTCTTTCCTCTCTTCAACGACTGAAGTTTTTGTTGTATATGGATGTGTATAATGTTGTTTCTAATACAAAATTGGTTTAGAATATGATTTATATAGATTTTGGAGGGATTGGGAGGTTTTTTCTAAACCTAATCGACTAAAACAACAGTTTTTACGTTTCTGGATGCATTTAGCCAATTCGAATTGTACAGGGCTTTTCAGTACCTCGAAATACACATTTTTTGACTTTTTCAACGTGTCGCTCGCGTGGGTCGCTCCAGCGAGATGGCCTTTTTCTCGCTTTTCTCAGATTTTTTCAACTTCGCGCACCGATCGTAGAATTGTGATAACTTTTGACTCAAACCTCGTATTGACTCACCGTTTGCAGTCACGTGTCTAAAACTCGAAGATCTACATTTTATATTTGAGAAATTTCTAAAATCCAAAGCATTCCTTAATAAAAATGCAATTTTCCCAGGCTGCTACTACATTCAGCTTTCCACCGGAATCAACTTTTGAGCCCAGAATGACTTCCAAAGCCACTAATCATTGGATTTTTGCGAAATTTCAAGTTAAAGCTCCAAAACCTACAAAATATAGAATACTTATTAAAAAAAACTAATAACTAAATGATAACTAAATGATGGTTGCCGATCACCCACCTCAGACATATAATGGTTGGCCATCTGAGTCGAAGGCATTGTTAGATTTGCTGCAGGATTAGAGAAGGATGCTTATCCAGTATAGCAACCACAGATAAATCGACCCCAGTCATCAAGAGGATTTCAGCCACAGAATTTTCAAACCCAGCTGCCAAGGAATATCCAAGTGTGGAGACCCCAGGGAAATTTTTAAGGGAACAAGAGAACCTGGGAAGGAGCCAAAAAGCCTTAGCAAGGTTATTCTCGACCTCAACAATACCGCCAGTAGAGATCACAGCCTCAGGCGGTGCTAACAGCTCCGCCAAGCAATAGAGAATGATGTTTTAATTGTGGAAAGCCAGGGTACATTTCCAAGTTCTACACCGCTTTCAAAGGTAATCGTCGAATGGATCTCGTTTGTCGAAATTGCAACAAGCCGGGACATTTGAGCAAGGATTGCCGTGCACCTCACGGAGGGTATTATGGGGCACCAGTTCAAGGAATCCAAGAACCCCCAAATCAGACAAAGATGAATGCTATCATCTCAGTAGTAGTAGGCTTTAATACAGATGAATACCAACATTTGGAAGGTACGCTTGTACTCTTTCATAGTCCAGCTAAAGCTTTATTCGATACTGGAGCTGCACGTTTCATTTATTGCTGTTAAGATTGTGCGTTAGTTGGGTTTAAAACCCCAGACACTCGAGCCAGCACTTAATGCTGTGTCACCGTTGGGAGTGACTGTTAAGTTGGGTAAAGTATACAAAGAATGCCCTCTGACCTTGGGAGATAGGAACCTTCTAGCCGACTTGGTAGTTTTGTCGATGTCGGAGTTTGACATTATCCTAGGAATGGATTGGTTGACTAAGTATGAGGCCAACCTGGATTTCCCTACTAGGATGATTGGATTTCCGATAGCAGGATGACCAACGATCAGATTCCAGTGTCAACTGATGAACGACATGTTTCTTGCTAGTAGTTTGGCTACTATTGGGAGTACAAGTACGGAACCAACGATGTATCAGATTCCTACCATACAAGATTTCGTGGAAGTATTCCAGGATATTAAGGGACTTCTACCAAAGAGAGAAATAGACGTTTGTGTGGAACTAGTACCTGGTACCTTATCGATATCTGAGACTCCATATAGGATGGCACCAACTGAGATGTGGTACTGAAGAAGCAAGTTTAGGAGTTGAAGATTTGGGATTTGTTTGCCCGAGTATGTCACCTTGGGGAGCACCAGTTCTATTTGTGAAGAAGAAGGCTGAAACACTTCGACTCTGCATAGACTACATGGAGTTGAATAATGTTACGATCAAGAATAGATATCCACTTTCTCGGATAGATGATCTATTGGACCAGTTACAGGAATTGAGGATCTTTTCAAAGATCGATCTACGATCCGGATATCATCAGTTATTAGTTCGATCGGAGGACGTGTCGAAGACTGCATTCAGGACAAGATATGGGCATTACGAGTTTCTAGTTATGCCTTTTGGATTGACGAATGCGCCAGCAGTATTTATGGACTTAATGAATAGAGTATTTAGACCATATTTGGATAAATTCATTGTAGTATTCATCGATGACATACTATTCTACTCAAAGATAAAGGAGGATCACCGGGAGCACTTACAAATTGCCTTACAGATGCTTCGAGATAGCAAGTTGTATATAAAGTTCAGTAAGTGTGAATTTTGGATACAAGAGGTTAAATTCTTGGGACATGTTATATCTTTAGATGGCATCTTTGTGGACTCATCTAAGATTGATGCAGTCTTAAGCTGGAACAGACCGACCAATGCGACGGAAGTCAAAAGTTTTATCGGCTTAGCAGGATATTACCGAAGATTTGTCGAAGGATTTTCCAAGATAGCAGGACCTTTGACAAATTTGACAAGAAAGGAGATGAAGTACGAATGGACAGACAAGCATGAGCATGCATTTCAGGAGTTAAAGGAAAGATTGACTTCTGCACCAGTACTTGCGAAACCTAAGAGTGGAGAAAGGTACGTGATCTATAGT
The DNA here is from genome assembly GCA_033977485.1 of Hydrangea macrophylla. Taxonomy (NCBI): domain Eukaryota; kingdom Viridiplantae; phylum Streptophyta; class Magnoliopsida; order Cornales; family Hydrangeaceae; genus Hydrangea; species Hydrangea macrophylla. The sequence continues at coordinate 101,878,482 of CM066993.1, forward strand.
GATGCATTGCACCAAGGACTAGGTTATGTACTTATGCAAGATGGGAATGTGATTGCATATGGATCAAGATAATTGAAGGTATATAAGAAGAATTATCCGATGCATGATTTGGAATTGCCAGCAATAGTGTTTGCATTAAATATATGGAGACACTATCTTTATAGAGAAAAGTTTGATCTATTTTCTAATCATAAGAGCTTGAAGTATTTGTTCTCTCAGAAGGAGTTGAACATGCGACAACGAAGATGGATGGAATTACTCAAAGACTATAACTTTTCATTGTAATATCATCCAGGTAAAGCAAATGTCGTAGCAGACGCTTAGAGTCGTAAACCTCGGCTAGTGATCGCTGCATTACTAATTCGAGAATGGAAAGCATTGGAAGTTTTAGCTGAACTCAAGCTTCAGCCAGTAGAACCAATAGAAGGACATCATTTTGGATGTCTTATGGTACAACCGACTTTAACCAGCCGTATCATAGAAGCTCAGCAGATAATAGAAGATTTGAAGTTATGGTTTGCTAAGATGTCAGCAAAAGAACCAGAAGTCTGGAGTATTAGTACAGACGGAGCTTTACGATGTAAAGGTAGACTCTCTTTACCTGACGAAGAAAATCTCCGAAAAGAAATATTGGATGGAGCACATAAGTCATGGATGACTATTCATCTTGGAGGTACGAAGATGTAGAAGGATTTAAAGAGGAATTTCTGGTGAGAAGAAATGAAGCGAGAAATAGCTGAGTATGTAGCTCAATGTCTTACTTATAAGCAAGTGAAGGCAGAACATCAGAAGCCACCTAGACTTCTACAACCGTTATCGATTCCTCAATGGAAATTGGAACATATCACCATGGATTTCATGGTAGGATTGCCGAGGTCACAGCAAAACCACAACGCTATATGGGTGATTGTGGATCGACTTACGAAGACGGCACATTATATTGCCTACAGTATGATGTATCTAGTAGAACGTTTGAGCCGAATATATCTATAGCACGTTGTACGATTACACGGAGTACCTGTGTCTATCATGTTAGATCAAGATTCGCGCTTTATCACATAATTCTGGAAGAGTCTCCAGATAGCAATGGGAATAACACTAAACTTGAGTTCAACCTTTCATCCACAAACTGATGGACAGACTGAATGAGTTAATCAAGTGATGGAGGGCATGCTACGTGCATGCGTTATTGAGTTTGAGAATTCTTGGGAGACGCACATGGCGTAGATCAAGTTTGCCTACAACAACAGTTACCATTCGAGTATAGGGATTGCATCGTTTCAAGCTTTATACGAAAGACCTTGCCTCGCCGCTTTATTGGGCTGAAGTCAGAGATACTCAACTTCTTGGTCCAGAGATGGTACTAGAAACCAGTGAGAAGATTCAGATTATACGTGGAAAGATGAAGACAGCTTAGACGTGACATAAGAGTTATGCTGACAAGCGACGCAAAGACTTAGAGTTTGCAGTTGGAGAGTATGTACTACTCAAAGTTTCACCTGTTCGAGGGATTGTCCGTTTTGGTCAGAAGAAAGGCAAGCTATCACCGCATTTCATCAAACTATTCGAGATTCTAGAACGTATTGGGAAAGTTGCTTATCGACTTGCATTGCCGCCGAAGATGTCAGGAGGGCACAATGTTTTCTACATCAGTATGCTGAGGAAGTATGCTCATAACCCAGCGCATGAGATCAACTTCGAAGATATTGAAGTCAATGACAACGTTACATTCAACAAAGTACCAGTTCACATTTTAGACCATTGAATCAAGAAGCTCAAAAGCAAAGAGATTCCGTTAGTCAAAATCCAGTGGAAGCATCATGATGAGGGAGAAGCTTCGTGGGAGCTAGAGTCAGAGATGCGAGAGAAGTTTTCATTTTTATTTTAGACCTTGTTGTTTTGAATTTCGAGGACGAAATCCTTAATGAGTGGTGAATGATGTAACACCCTGTATTCTCAATAAATATTTATGTAGAGAGATTCCATATACTTCCTTTGTTCACACTTGAAATTTTATCTTCGATCGATTGAAGTTCGTTCGAGCGATCGAGCATTTCAAAGTTCAAGCGATTGAATACTGTTCGAGCGACCGAAACCCTTTCGACCTGAATTTATGACGTGGTCCCCACTTCAATCGATCAAACTTTCTTCAATGGATCAAACCTGACCGATCTGAGCTCGAGCGATCGAACTACCTTCGATCGATCGAACGTGTAATCATTTGAAATTCTAATTTTCCCACAAACAATGCCACTTGCCCATCCCTCCCCTCTATATATACACTGGTTTCGTGTATGCAGTGTGTTTGCTGAACCTTTGCGTGTTAAGACAGTTATGAGTGTTGTTATATATATACACATATACATATATTTTACACACATAGATATATTTATAGATATATATATATTCAGCAAAGAAGAAATAAAAGCAGAAGAGAAGAAGAAGAAGGAGACAGAAAGGGAAAGAGACAGAGAGAGAAGGCAGAAACAAGATAGAGGAGGGAGAGAGGTCGCCACTAAAGCTCAAAGTCGTAAAACTTGCCAAACGCGCCCTTAACGGAGTTCGATGAGTTCCAAACTCACTCGGTAGCTTAGTTATGATGCTTTATGAATTCTGGATGTATTAATAATCACCCTGTAGACACCCCATTTTGTCGGCTATCGGATTTAGGAGACCCATAGCTTGGTGGTTCGCAATGATCGCAAAAGACTCGAAAGGACTCTCGGAAGTCAGCTCCATCTCTCAGAATGCTCAGAATGACCGAAATGCCCCCGAAAGCCCGAAAACTCCCAGATTTGGTCTCGAAGTTCTGAAAACATGATATGTCGTAAGAAAAGCGATAAAAAGAGTTTTAAAAAGAAATCAGATGAAATCGTCGGCTCCCAGAGACCCCCGGAAGTCCCGGAAGTTCCTAGAAAGTCCCCGTTGACCGGTTTGACCAAGGTTTGACTAGGTTTGACCAAAGTTTGACCAGGTTTGACCAGTTTTGACCAAGTTTGACCGAAATCGTCCGAATTCACCAAAATCTTTTTAAATCACGGGAAAAGTGTTAAAATAAGTCCCAAAAGAAAATCGAGCGAAAACATCAGCTCCCGGGAACTCCCGGAGGTTTCCAGAACTTCCCGGGGATCCCAGGTTTGACCAGTTTGACCAGAATTTGACTTTGGAACCGGGGTGCCGAAACAATTTTCAAATATTTTTCATGGATACTAGAGGTCAATAGCTTTCCAACGGTATATCGCACATAATTTCTAGATTTAAAACGGATTTATTATGAATTCCCGAAGGTGAAAAAGGCGATCAAATCGGCTTTTATCACGAATACCGCAAAACTTTTCAAAGTGACCTATCCCCGAACTATTTTTTATGTAAAGTAGACTCCATTACCTTTCCAACGGTATATCACAACCTCAATTTGGAGTTCATACGCATTTTCTATGAATTTCAGACGAAATAGGGCCTTTTCGCGAATACCGGAACATCAGGGGGCCTAAACGGCATTATCCAGACGAAGGGAGGAGCACTGCCGCCGCGGCACTGGCCCAGTGCCGCCGCGGCACTCTCCTCCAGAACAGTGTATTTTTGTAATTATTTTTGGGGGTCCATTTTGATTAATTAAAAACCAAAACGACATAGTTTTATGTTTTCAGATGTTTGGGACCAATGGGAACACTTTTAAAACCCCAAAACCACCCCAAGTTGGCCTATATAAACACCCCATTACTCCTCATTTTAGGGGAGTCAAATGTGAGTTTTGGAAAAGTTTGGGAGAGAAAGTTGTAGAGATAAGGTTATAGTAGAGAGAAAAGAGGCTTTCTTCTTTGATTTTCAAAACAAAAGTGAGTTCCAACTTTGTTTTTACTTCATTACTTCCATTTACTTCAACATTCAATACTTCCAACCACCATTTTAGTGAGCATTTAAGAGAGTGGAAGCTTCTTCCATGTCTAGTGTCCTCACATATGAGTGAAACACCAATCTACAAGTTCATGCTTCATGAATATCATCCATTGATCATCATCTATTTGCTTGTTTATTTATTGTTCATCTCTTCTTACCTCATTTCTCTTTTTATTTTCTTTATTTACTTACTAGTTCATCACCATCTAAATGATGACATGAAGTTTGGGGTGAGTGAATCCTTATGGATGGTAGCTCTTGACCTCAAAAACATGTTTGATAGATGATGATTATAACCTCAATACTTCCAAGGAATTCTTGGAATGTATTGAAGTTATGCTCTAAAAATGAAATAAATCTCTCCAACAATCTTGGAGATCCTCCATGATAAGCTTGATGTTGGTATTCTAAGTGGTCACAATCCTCATTGAGTGTTGAAAATATGTTTTCAAAACATCTATTTCAAAACCCCTCTCAATCCCTCTCATTTGGTTTCAAGAAACAAAACTTTGTTTTCCTCAAAAATCTCCAAAACAATGACCCAAAACAGTGAGCTGTTCAGATTCAAAGATTTGTTTTGAATTAAATACTCAAGTTATGATGAAGAAACCACTTGGAAAACCTTCCTAATACATCATAGTTTGTCCCTAATTTTTCTCATCAATTATAGAAATGTAAAAGTATTTGTTTTGGATGTGAGAAGTTCATATTCATAATCTGCCTCTGTTCTCACAGAATGTTCACCCAACTTCTTGCACTTATTCTGGACATTATCATCACTGTACATATATCTTTTCTATTTTTTTTATAAACCTTGGGTGTCTTAGGAAACTTTTGGTATATAATAGGTCATCATAAACCTTTTCTTCGATTTATGAAAAATCATACAAAAACAGTCAACAGTGCAGCTTTTGTTTCTGAGTCATGTGTACATTCTGATTTTTTTCTTTTAATCTGTGATAGCTATTGATGTTTGGCTTTTTGGGTTATTTTCTAGACACAATAAGGATGATCTCTGATTTTTATTACATTTTTCTAGGCACGTTTGACCTCCCATTATAATGTTGCAAAGTAACACATGCAGTCTGCCCACTATTCACAGCAAGCACATTTCAACTTTTATTCTTTGATTTGATGCTCATATGCATTCCAAATTAGCCCATATCTTAGGAAGTAGTTCATACTACATTTGTACATATCCCATGTTGATTTAATCCATTCATTCATGCACATTTTAGACTTCTAAGTCATTTTAGAAATCCATGTACACAAAACACACTACAACCTTTGCACATTTCTAGGTACATACAATACATTCATGCAAGATTTGGGGTTTTTGTAACCTTTAATCTAAGAAGATTATAAGGAATGAACTTGATCACACGTCCATGCTTCCCCTTGATCTAATCATCCTTTCTCATCCGTCCCGGGGATTGAGAGGTCTTCTTTTCTCAAAAGATTAACACGCATCATTCTAGCTTGCTAAGCATACTCTAATTCTTTGATTATTTGTTTCAAGAACCATTAATGTCCCCTTTAGATTAAGGAAACTTAATTACTCGATACATGATTAGACGATTTTTCCTAGGTTTATTTGTGTGATCTTTCACTTTACATTGCATGATATTTGATTTAGATCTTATGAATGATATCTTATCTTTAGATCTTTCATTTCAAATTTTCTTATGTGATGTAATATACTATCATAATATTAATTGACGAACCATACATAGTATAAGATGATTATTTGGATGCTAATTGAGGCCCGTCGAAAGACGGGGCGAGTTGAGGGTGTTTTAGTCGCGACAAAGGCTCCTTCCTCTCTCGTACCAAAACCCCGAACCAAGTTCTTTGGTTATGAAGGGCCGGTGCCCTTATCCGTTTGGGTGAGTCAAATTTAGGTTTCTTGGTTCCTTAAAGACCAAGTGGCGACTCTGTATCTGTTTTCAACAGACCTTTCCTTTTCTTTGATTCAAATCAATTTCAAAACAATCTCAAACAAGAGAGAAGTGGTCCGATTCCGCGTGTCCACACACCCAAACACGCCCTACTGAATTCTGAACGTTCACTGCAGAATTTAGAGAAGATGAAGTTCGATCGATCGAACTGAGTTCAATCGATTGAATAACCATGAGTCTCAATCGATCGAAGTTCTTTCAATCGATCAAGACCACCTTTACTTTGATCGATCGAGAATACTTTCCTCAAGCGATTGAGATGACTTCAATCGATCGAACCTAGTAGAACATGGATGTGTTCTTTTAGTTTATAATTCATAATGCGTAACTGTTTAGTTGCTATTTTCTGTTCCTATTATGCGATATTATGGATTATGGAGGTAATGGGATACGATGATAAGATCGAGATAGTTATGGTGAGTAACGTAGTCAAGTTCGGGACGTTGATGTTAGTACAATGCGATAACGAAATAAGGTTTGAGGAACAATGAACAACTTTGGATAATTGGGGTTTGAGTCAGTGGGGCATTAGTTACTTTTGAGGTTGTGTTTGTCGAGTTGATGATTCACTCAGGTTGAATCCGATAAGTGTATAACAAGGATTTAATCAAAATTGTGAGAATTATGGGTGCACAGTACTCACAAGCGTTCTTAAAAGCGATGGACAGGAGTAGATGTGACACGCCCATGGTTTTTATTTACCAGAGCTATGTATGTACAGTACTCGTAAACGTTCTTAAAAGCTGTATAGCGGCGAACAAGAGTATGGGTACGTCCACAGACCAGTCGTTATATAAGAACAGTGTATGGGTGCTCGCAAGAGTTCTTAAAAGCGGTATAGCGGTGAACAAGAGCACTGGTATGTTGTGATGATATAATCAGTTCGAGATAGTTAGTTGGAAATTGGTACAATTAGTCTTAGAGTGGGTAGATGTTGAAAATCGGTTAATAATGAGTAAGAATGAAAGAGTAAGATATTATTAGTACCAGTAATTGCATTATTTCTGTGAGACTGTGTTAGTTAGTTCTCACCCAGCTTTCAGTAAGTTGACGCCCTTTATTGCCTGGACATTCTCCGTCCAGGCTACCCTGTCCCTAACAATGCAGGTGCTGGAACTTATTATGATAGATACTACCCGGAGTTGGATTATGCAGAGGATGGCTCCACTGATGCTGGTTATACTAGAGAGGAGTATTACGTTAACAACTACCCTTACGCCAGCTGAAAATATGAAGATAGTTATATTTAGTTATTCTGTCGAACTCATTTTGTTTTAGTTAACGGGTACTTGGGCATATGATGTCTCCAAACCTATTGTGATCCTGAGAACCACACTCTGATGTTTGTAACTGTGATACTACTTTTATATTTCAGTTGATTACATTACTGTTACTGTTCATGTTTGTCTTGTGGCTAGTACTGTGTGGTGTGGATAATTAGCGATATTCACCCGTCATTCCCTATGGACCCAAAAAGGAAATTTATTTTTCTATATTTTTGCTGCTTCGGGGCGTGACACTGTCATTATGTAAAGGTCCAAAGTTCTTTCCACTCATCACCATTTCTTAAATTTAAACATTGAAAATTTAAAACTCCCTACACTTTTCACATCTTTTGTACAGACTAGAAAAAAGAAGAGCATGTATATAGTATAGATAGGACTTGGAAATTTTACAAAAAAACAGATAATTTTGCTCTCCTAAGCACCCCATTGGGTGAGCATGTGAGACCGACCACTTTATATCTTTGTTTATTCACATTTTGTCCATGAAAAGTGGTGGGTCCCATATACTCACCCAATTGGTAAAATTGGGGTGAGCAAAAATGCACTCTTTTTGAGTATAGATAATTTTAATTTCTTTTTTTTTTTTTTCGATATCTACTCAATTATGGATATTAATTTGACAAGAAGGACATATTTTTACATGATTCATGAAAAAAAAAATCACTTTTTTACATTTTCGCTTAAATTTTAAGATTTTTTTCTCCAGGATTTCATTGTCAATATTCGGGTTTTTGTTTGTGTTTAAACCTAAATCAAACCACAAGTAATGTGTACATATACACACATATATATGTATATATATCATTCAAATCTTTAATTATAGGTGTAATAAGCATAAGCATCAGTATTTTAAGAAAATGTAACTTAAAAATTATTAGTTTTTTGGTCAACACTGGTTGTTGGCTAAAGGAGGGGAGACGAGTGTTACATAACTATAAACCTCAAAGGAGGTTGAGTGTAATGCTGTTCACTATAAAATTCTATGGTGGTGTGCTTGGGCATGCCTGAGTCCAATTGGACTCAAAGAGGTGTTGTATTCCTCTATCTAACTTCTAATTCAGACGATTATTCTCAAAGTGATTAACAATAACAATGGGTATTACTCTACTCTGATGCAAGTAAGTAATTAAAATGGGAAACAGAACGATAAACAAAAATACTAAATTGAAAATACCTCAAAGGGCATCATCTTCATTGCAATCAAACGATCAGGTATTTACAATCACTAACAGTAATCGGAACTCACGATCACTCAAGGACACATATTGGAAAGCTTGAGGAAATAAAAACAAAGTCTGTCAGGGCAGAATTAGCGTGTGTGTTAGCCCAAATGAAATGTTGTACATTCAACCCTATTTATAGACAAAACTGATAACTATCCATGATCGTGGCTCCTAAATTCTAGGCACAAACAAGTGATTGCCCCATTTTGCATCCCACTATCTCTATCCTTTCACCACGTTGCCTTCTAATTCCAACTTGGCAAAGACCCATGTTCACATCTTTATCCTTATTCAACTGCCCAACAGATCTTCACCCATATCGCCCTTATTGCCCGATATTCTGTTGCTCCCAATTACTTGGCATTTGCTAGCTGACATATCTCGGTCTTGATCTCATAGGACTTCCATGGGTGACCATCGGTCTCGCTAACCGATGTCCTAACTTTGTGCCTACTTCATAACCTTAGTCCCTCGGTCTTATTGGATGAGCTTGATGTACCCTTTGTTGTAAACCAGTGCCGTGTTGTCCCCGGTCACGAGACCGATGATCGTGTTGTCTGATGCTGTTTGCTTGCACTGGGATCGGTCTGCAATCTATTTTTGGGCATTATCTTTAGTCATTTAGCCTGCTGTACACGTGGTGACATCATTAGACCACGTGATCTTCATATGGCTTGGAAAGTCCCAAATTAGGGTGTAAACAATGCCCCCAAACGTATTGTCAAACGCTATCCAGCAGTTTGATGAGATGCTTGAATTTCAAACCTAATACCATTGCTATATATGATGGCGTACACACCTCTCCTTTGCCACGTGTCACAACCCTGATGGTATACCTTGCCTCGTTTCTAGGACCGAGGCATGCCTCTTGGGAACCCGTTATAAAGTAATGATAACCTCTTACTTTTTCCTATACAAGGCACTGTTACTTTACCTTTTTTCACTTTCCTTTTTGCCTTCAACCTTCACGGAAAATTCCCGTTCATCTTTTGCAAGAAAATTTCAATGGCTTTCTCTTCTGCAACTAGTGCTTCCCAGGTCGCCAGTGCCACTTCTTCTTCTCCGGCCACCACTATCACTGCACCGGTGACTAAAACCCCCAATGCCACGGCCGTTAAACAGGCCCTCGAAGCCACTCCTGGGTTGATAAACCTTCAAGTATTAATTCCTATGCACTCTAGTTCTTCAACAGGACTTGGTCCTGCTTTTGAATCTTTTCCCCTTCCTCTAGATCCTTATTTTCCTTTAGTTAGAAAGGAAAACAAATTACTTTACCAATTACCTTCCTTCGAATGGGGTCAGCAATATACCCCTTCAAATCCTTTAAGGAACTGGCCCATTCTCTCTCTTGATTGGATTTCTTGGGTAGATCGAGTGGCTGAGGTAAAAAAAGGACTTGTGGAGGGCCCTTGACATCTATGACGCCATCATGCTTAGCTGAGAGAAATTCTTTCTGGACAAGCATCTCTTTTTTTCATCTCTCTTCTTCTGGTCGACTTCGGCCAATGTTTTCTTCTTTCGTTGTGGCCCAATGAGCCCGACTATTCAGGATATCCATTTTCTCACTGGCTTTCTTGCCCATGGTGAAGAAATCACTCCCAAACACTCTTCTTCTCTAGATAGAATTTGAGCACTTTAAGATCGATGAGGGTAAGGGGTCTAGGTTTATCACCGCCTTCGGCCAATTTATCCCTGCCTGTATGGGACAAGGTGAGGTCATAGATCAAGAACACATAGCTTTCCTAATCTATTGGCTTGACCACTTTATACTTTGCTCGGCCTCGTATGGTGTTACCAAGGAGTACCACCATATCGCCCTCGCATTGGCCTAGGGCCAAAAACTCACTCTTGCTCCTCTCGTTCTCTCCCACCTCTATCATGGCATCCTTGGACTTATTTTTTCCAATTTCAAAACCTCAGGAGGAGCCCTCTGGGTCCTCTAATGATGGCTTCAATCATACTCCTCGAGAAATGTATGGTCGATAACATTGACCCCAATAATCTCCCTGAACACTCTTCTGCTTTTGCTTTCCATTTCACCAGTCGGCCCAAAAGGTCTTTTTTTTATCATTTATTTTCTTTCTTCTATGAGCACATGGGGGTTCGGTCTCCTCAACAATTTTTTTCATTTCATTCTCGACTTCGATGTCCGAGTTGGCTTCTTCACGGCCTGGCCAGGCCCCTAAACTTGAGAAAGCTGAACATAAGAAAATCTGGGCCAACTTTTTGGTAGGCCAAGATCTCTTGTATAGCCCAATATCCCTCAACACAATAATAAATGTGGGTGGAATATTACAATGCTCCAGCCCTAGCCTGTCGATTCGAACTTCGACAACTAATCCCCATTCCTCATTTAGGACATTCAATTGATCAATGGTTGGCCGATCTCTCTTCTCAGATCTGGCCAAGATTGGGAAATGCGAATATAACAATAGGGCTGCTCGGGCAGGCTTGGAATTTTCTTCATTCCAAGAGCTTTCTTCAACATTTATCGAGTTTGACACTTGGTGGTCCAAAATCATCTCAGGCTTGAGAACTGAGCCCCTTTTTCAGTTCTTAAACGTGTTTCTGCTTCCTTTTCTGAAAATTCTTCTCATTCTACTAACCTTTCTATGGCTCAGGCTGCAGGTCAGAAGATGAAGGCCCCAGCATCTAGAGGTAATTCTACTTACCATGAAGTTATTGCTTTTGAAAAGTTCTTTAAATTCAAGTTTGACCTTGGAGTGCCCGAGGTCATGTAGTCCAATATGAATGGCATATAAAAGCGCTTGAGTAGGAACACAAGGAGAAGATGGTGAGGGCGTACAAAAAGTACTTACAAGCGGTTGACTATTCGGCCGTAATCCCTTACAAGCAGTTCCTCAAGCCTTTTCAATGTCGAGCTCCTCCACTTTCCAAGGCCAATTTCGCCATTGCCATCTCAATGGTAAACAAGCAAGTGCCCTCGACGATGGAGCCTTGGGAGAGAGTCACTTATACTAGTTTGAACGACTTGGGAATTGTCTCACCCCAATCCGCCTCGGCGAGTTAGGACACATGTAACAAGGCCCACACACCAAAACACCCTTAATTTATTAAGAAAACCATTGATTAGACCTCATAAAACAGCTTCGTTGACACAAAATAGCCCCAAGGGAAAAATTGTCATAAATAAAGTATATCCAAATTTTACACCAAAAGATAGGCCTTTGAGTCCCGGTTCCAACGCAAAAAACGGCGCAAGAATCCGAGTTTTTTTAGAAAGAGATATGCTTGTTTCCGTAAAAGTGGACAGTCAGATTTTATAGGGGCGGATCGATTTGCAAAAAGAAGGGATCGATCCATTTTACTGGTTTTCAAGCAGAATGTCCCCGGAAATGGGTGGATCGATCCGCGGAAAGGCCGAATTGATTCGGCTTCTGCAGAATGGTTCACTGCTGCTAACAAACATCATTTTTCATGCCCAAACTATATCCAAACTTCATGAAACCTTGGGAAAACATTAAAGATCATTACTAAAACATTTCCAAGTGCTTAAAAACATTTGTACAACACATCCAAGTATGAATTGGCATTAAAACACACAAATTCTCCTCATGGATCATGATTTAGTATTAAAACTCCACCATTTTCCCAACATTTTCAAGTCAATACAACAAATAGTATCCAACTTTAAGTTTACAGCCAAAACTTTCTAGTACCATTCAAATTCACCCTCAATATACATAACTTACAACTTGTAAATACAACTTATGGTTTGGTGCATAAACAACCAACAACACCCAACTTGATATATTATAAGTCTCCCAAAAACCCAATATATACTTACATTGACAACAAAAGATACATTTTAAACATAAACTAACTAGGCATATGAACATATACACATGGACACAACTCCCACGCCCAACCCGTCGTGCTTCTTCTCGCGCCGTATGAACATAAACTAACATAAACTAACTAGGCATAGAACCACAACAGAAAACATATTTTCGTTTAAGCTTTCGCTTAGTGAGAGGACTAATCATACTATTAGAATGTTCGATATGCAAATGCAACAATCATTATAAACAACAACAAATTGATCTCTGGGAAGTCAAGTAACTCCAGCCACCACCCATGGGTCCTTCTCACCCCGGATTTTTCTTACTTTTTGGCCCATATAGCGCAACACACACTCTCTTGTGACCCCGAAGGCGTCACCGGCATTTCTTTGTGGTCGTCACCACGCCCCGCTCATTGAGGGCTTACTATCCCTTACATATGGGACCTATAAGTGGTGACCACTACTTGACTTTCCTTTGATCCATATAAGCACATAAGCAACTTTAACATATAAGCATAGCAATTTCATAATTTTGACATACTTTTACCCAAATTCATCACAATCAAGGCTACATAGGCATAAATTAAGCATTCTAAACTAACAATTATCACCTCCTCAAATTGTTAGCAAATTAAGCCTAGCAACCCCAATTCCTTCCAAGTTTTAGCTCAATTCTTATCTGGTGATAGTCTTATATAAGTTTGGTACCAAAAACATCGTCTATCAAGAACGGTTGCCGTAGAAACGTTGCCGAAAATGAAAATAAATTACGTGCATGTGATCCTCTTACCTCTACGAGTCAAAATTTGGTCTCGGATTGTAAATCCGGCGTCGGACGGCGAAGGAACGACAAGAAACCTCTCGGGAATTTCCGTTGCCGACTCGAGAGCTCTTCGTTCTCTTGAATTTTTGGAAATTTCCAGCTCAAAGACACTTATGAGACACATATGCAAGACATGCATATGTGTTGTCTCATTTTTCCCTTATTTCTACTTACCTCCCCAAATTTTCTTTAGCTTTATTATGAACCCCCTTGCTAATTACATTAACTACCCTCTTTTTCTAAAAGGATTTAATCTAAGTCCCACGTGGGTCCCAAACGTGGTCCCACATAAATTATGAGGTTGCTATTAAACCTACCAATTACCAATTGTTTTCAAATACGCCCGCCCTCACATGGGTACCCAAACTGGTCCCCTTACCTATCATAAAACGTAATAATATCAGTAAGCATTTAAACAAGTACTCATGTAAACATATAATGACATCAAAATGCAAATGATTTTAATTAGACCCTCGTTGGGCCCCACTTTATACCAGTCCTGCCTTTTACAGAATTTTCATCTGTGTCCGCATTTGAACACCTTTTCACATGTGGGTGCATAACCCCACCTTAAACCATTTTATGCATAAATTATATTTAATTAACACATATTATTATCACATTAATCTTCTTTTCTGGGTACAGGTGTTACATTTCTCCCTCCCTTTTAAGAAGTTTGTCCCCAAACTTATTCTTACCTCATTAGTCGAACAAGTACGGGTATCTTCCTCTGATCTCATCTTCTCGTTCCCAAGTTGCCTCTTCAACGCTGTGATTACGCCAAAGAGCCATGACCAACGGGATTGTGTTTCGTTCTCAACACTTGATCTTTTCTATCTAGAATTCGTATTAGATGCTCAACATATGTCATATCTTCTCAGATTTCCAACGGTTCTGGGTCAAAAATATGACTCGAATCTGACACGTAACGTCTGAGCATAGACACGTGGAACACGTTATGAACATGTGCCAACTCTTGTGGCAATTTCAATCTGTAAGCTACTGGTCCCACCTTACTCAAAATCAGAAAAGGTTCAACATATCTTGGACTCAACTTACCTTTCTTACCAAACCGCGTAATACCTTTCGAAGGTAAACCTTCAAGAACACATAATCACCAACCTCAAATTCCAATGGTCTTTTACCCATATCAGCATAACTTTTATAATGACTTTGTGTCACTTGCAACTATTGTTTAATCAACTTAACTTTATCGGTGGTGATTTATACAATTTTCGGCCCTAGAAGTTGCTTTTCCCCAACCTCTGTCCAACACACAGGCGATCTACATTTTCGACCATACAATGCCTCAAAAGGCGCCATTCCAATGCTTGTCTGGAAACTATTGTTATAAGAAAATTCAATTAGTGGTAAGTGAGTTTCCCAGTCAGCCTTAAAATCCATAACACAGACCCTAAGCATATCTTCTAGAATCTGAATAACCCATTCCGACTAACTGTCAGTTTGCGGGTGAAAAGCCGTGCTAAAATGCAAAGCTGTCCCCATTGCTCTTTGTAGTCCTTCCCAAATCAGATACAAAAAGCGTATCACGATCTGACATAATAGATACTGGTGCCCCGTGCAATCTTACAATCTCCTTAACATAAAGTTTTGCTAACTTTGTCGGTTCTGTGGTCTTAATCTGCAAGAAGTGGGTTGACTTAGTCAACCGGTCAATGGTCACCCAAATACTATCATTAGATCTAGGAGATCTTGGAAACCCAGACACAAAATCCATCGTAATGTGCTCCCATTTCCATTCTGGTATCTCCAATGGTTGTATCTCCCCCGCAGGTTATTGATGCTCAAGTTTTACTAGTTGACATGTCATACATTTAGCCACATATACAACAACTTCACGTTTCATTCCACTCCACCAATAGACCTCCCTTAAATCTCTATACATCTTTGTACTACCTGGATGCACAGAATACAAGTACTATGAGCTTCTTCCAAAATTCTTCCTTTTATATTGCCAACATTAGGCACACATAATCGATTAATGTACCATAACACCCCATCATGCAAACTAAACTCTGGCCGTTTACCTTCAAGTAATTCATCTACAACTTTCTTCAAGTTTGGATCCAAGAGTTGATTATTTTAATCTCTCTAATCAAGTCAGGTTGTGCTATAATCGCTGCCATCAATCCACCTTGAACTCTAGGAATAACTTCTGATTCCAGTCGTTCAAACTCTTTCACCAACCCTTCTTATGCCGTCAAAACACATGTCAAACTTTTTGATGATTTTCGACTTAAAGCATTGGCGACCACATTTGCCTTACCCGGATGATATTGAATTTTCAGATCGTAGTCCTTCATTAACTCCAACCATCTTCGTTGTCGCATATTCAGACCCCTCTGAGTAAACAAGTACTTTAAGCTCTTGTGGTCGGTGAAAATTTCACAAGTTTCTCCGTATAAGTAGTGTCGCCAAATTTTTAGAGCAAAGATTACCGCGGCAAGTTCCAAATCGTGGGTTGGATAATTCTTTTCATGAGTTCTCAATTGCCTCGAAGCATACGCTATCACCTTGTCCCCTTGCATAAGAACACATCCCAGACCTTGATGAGAAGCATCATTGTAAATACTAAATCCCCCGGTACTTGTCGAAATTGTAAGAATCGGAGCTGAAGTCAACTTACTCTTCAACGTCTGAAAACATTCCTCACATTCTTTTCCCCAGTCAAAAGGAACATCCTTTCTCATCAATGTTGTCATCAGAGTCGCAATCTTTGGGAAATCTCGAACAAACCTTCTATAGTACCCAGCCAATCCCAGAAAACTACGAATCTCTGACACACTAGTTGGTTTCGCCCAATTCATTACGGTTTCTATTTTCTGTGGATCAACTGACACACTTTCTTTAGAAATCACATGACCAAGAAAGGTAACACATGTTAACCAGAATTCACTTTTCTTCAATTTTCCGAATAATTATTTTTCTCATAGCCGTTGTAACACCAATCTCAAATGCCTATCATGTTCTTATGAACTCTTTGAGTAAATGAGAATATCATCAATAAAAATAATAAAAAGTCATCTAAATATGTTTTAAAGACTCGATTCATTAAATCTATGAACACAGCCGGTGCATTGGTTACCCCAAATGGCATTACAAGAAATTCGTAATGACCATACCGAGTTCTAAAGGTCATCTTCTCAACATCCTTAGCTTTTACCTTTAACTGATGATACCTTGACCTCAAATCAATCTTTGAAAACACTTGAGCTCCTTGTAGTTGATCAAATAAATCATCGATCCGCGGTAATGGGTACTTGTTTTTAATAGTCACCTTGTTGATCTCACGATAATCAATGCACATCTGCATCGCCCCATCTTTCTTTTTTACGAAAAGGACCAGTGCACCCCAAGGTGAAACACTAGACCGAATGAACCCCTTATCCAACAACTCCTACAACTGAGTCTTCAACTCTTTTAACTCTACTGGAACCATTCTATACGGTGCCCGTGAAATGGGTTGTGTTCCCGATATTACATCTATACCAAATTCAACCTCTCTCTCAATTAACACACTCGGACACCATTGGTGATGAAAGGCAGTTGGGGTTAGAGAACACTAATCCATCCATCGATCTTAGTGATTCGGGGACTCCTCTTGATGCTGAGATTATGATCGAGAAGGTCATCACCGATCTGCCTCCTTCTGACTCCCTACTTGGTCAAAACCCCTTTGCATTTAGCGGTGGCTCTCATACGGAGACATCAGCCACTCCTTCAGCATAAGAACTTCATGTTCCACCACCCCCAGCTATCTCCTCTACCAATTCCCCAACTGTTAAAGTAAGTTTTGACTCTTTTATTGTGGTCCTTTGGATTCTTTTATCATGGTCCTCTTGCAGACTAGCATTTCTTTTTTTGCAGGTTCCCAGCTCCATTCCTGACTTTAGCTTAGTGTCTTCCATCGAGGCATTCTTCGCTCTATTGAACCCTGAACAGCTTTTCTAGGCCGAACAACGGTAACACAGGCTGAGGTGGCCCCTTCCCAAGCTGAATATCAAAGGGCCGAGGAGTGGTTCTAGACCACGGTCCAACGTAAGCTCTCCTCGCTCCCAAACTTAGAAGAGTTCCACTCGGCTATCGGTCTCCCGATTGTTTACTTGGATGTATTTGATGAAGTGAAGGCTCAGCTCACGGAACTTCAAGTGAGACTGGTAGACTATCTGAGTCAACATCGGGCTACAACAAATCTGGTGTCCGATATTGAAGAAAAATCTAGGGTACATAAAATCCAAGTCGATAATCTGGCATCTTGCAAGAAATAATTCAAGTCTTCCAAGACAATTAAGGAGCGACTTTTGTAGGAAAAGTCAAGTCTTGAGACCGAACTATCCCAGATTCAGGCCACATTGAAAAATACCGATGCCGGTCTTGCACTATCTGAAAAGGCCACCCTCGAAGTTAGACGAGAAGCCAAGGAACTTCTGGAGGCCAATAAGCTAAATGTTTAGAGAGAGTTAGAGTATTTGGACCAAGCATGAGAGGAGCTGAGGCTGAAGTTTCCCAGGAAATAGGTTTAGGAAATGGATGATGTATATATATTTTTATTTTTGTATCATCTGTTTAAAATACGACCACATTAAACATTTTTGAGCAATCAATGAGCGTTGTTTTGTGTGACACTTCTATTTTCCATTCTGGCAGTTTTCCATAAAGATGGTACATATTGTTTTAAATATTTCCCATTTATCGGTCTTGCATGCATTTCACCATCCAAGTCCATTAACCGATAGGGTCCCCCTGTAATGATTGAAATTACTTGGAATGGTCCTTCCCATTTAGTTGACCATTTCCCATATCAACCATCTTTTTCACCCAAAGGGAGCATAGCTTTCCAAACTAGGTCTCCTTCACTAAGACATTTGTGCTTGACCGTTTTGTTGTACGCCTGAGCTACTCTGTTCTTTTGGTACACAATCTAGAGCTTTGAGATGGACATCATCAAGTTCTTCTGTCATACCCCAATCCACCTCATGCAGATTAGGACATGTGTAACAATGCTACTAATGCCCAATTACATTAATTAGCAAAGGGACATGCGAATTACTAGGAAAACGCATGTGTTTAACAACATAAAACAACTCTATTGTGACAAAATAGCCCCAAGGGAAAAATGGTCATTAATAAAGTATAGAAAATTTTATACCAAAAGATAGGTCTTTAAGTCCTGGTTCCAACACAAAAAATGGCGCGCGAATCCTATTTTTCTAGAAAGAGTTATGCACGTTTCCGTAAAAGGCGACGTCCTGTGATAAACCTAGGCGGATCGATCTGCCCTTAACCCGGATCGATCTGTATTGTAGTTTTTTAGTAGTAAGTCCCTCGAAAAGGGCCGAATTGATCCGCCCTTTAACCCGGATCGATCTGGGTTCTGCAAAACTGGTTTTTGCGGCTAAAAACTCAATCAAAACATGTCCAATTCATATCCAAACCAAACCAAACTTCATAAAACATTAGAAAACCATTTCAAATCCATTTCTAAACATGTTTAAACATAAACCAACCTTGTGAAACACACACACAACTACATTTGGATCAATAAAATCCATGAACACCTCCTTTTGAAATCAAAACAAGTCTTATCAACTTTTAATTTACAAGAACTTGTGGATTTTGGCTTAACTACAACCAACACTATATTTACAAAAGGAAAACTTGTTCAAAACACCTGCGACTCTATTCGTACTTGCCGGAATAGTCCAAGCTAACCACTTTCGTAAAAACAACCAAAACATGGAAATTCACCCAATTTCTCCAAGTTAATCTCATAACTACCAAAACACAAGTTTAAGATCCAAACTCCTTAGTTACAACCCAAGTATTAACTTTAACATAAAAGAAACTACATTATGCAATAAATTACAAGTTTAGAGGACATTCTTAAGTACAAGACTCAAATCTCCCCCAACTCTCTCATCTCTCCTATCGCACGTCATTTCCTCTCCGGGTATTGCTCCGAACCTGCGATGATTGTTATTTACCATAACAGAAAAAGGAAAACGGTTTTTTTAAGCATTACGCTTAGTGAGTAATCTTATCATGATTGAATGTTTAACACGTGCAATGCTACAAATAAACACATATCTCATACTCGTAATTGCCGAGTCACCGGTTCTATGGTTCACTTAGACCCGAAGACCTCCCTTGGCCCCGTGGTCACTTCTATTCCTTGGACTTCCGTATTTATCGGATTCTTCCTCTTCACCACCCTTATTACTCCCAACAATAAACCATTTTCCCTAGTGCTCATTGATTACCACATAAGCATATGAGCACATAAGCATGGCAACTTTTCACATAATTAACATGAAATTCACAATTTAACAACTTCATAGCTTCTAAGTATAATTTCAACAACTCAGCATATATATAGAACATTGAACACCTTAAACCATAATCACTTTTTAGTTAGAAAACTCACCTTAGCAAGATTATACCCAAAATCAGCCCAAAAATGCAAAATTCCACCAAATTCAAGCTCAATTCCTATTCCAAAGAAATTCCTACATGAACTCGGTAGACGACGACTCACCGATTAGTATGAGCTACCAAAACTACGATAACTAAAACGTAAATTAAAGGTATAGGAATGGTCGTCTCACGTCCACAAGTCCGAAAATGGCTTCAGTTCGTGAATTGGGCAAACGGCGACGACGGAACGACGAAAAAATGACGTCGGTGGCAGTTTTCTCTACTCTCTCTCTTTCTTTTCTTTGATTTTGCTGTAAATTGAGAGTCTCTCTCAATCCTTTGACACATACACATACACATACATGCAAGTAACATTGAGGTGTCAAAGCCTCAATTTCCTCCTCTTTTCATTTGCATCCCTAAATTTTCTTAAGTTCTTATTATGAAATCCCTTAAACATTCCTTTAACTACCCAATTATCTAATGAGTGTTTGTCTAAGTCCCATATGGGTCCCAACGTGGGTCCCATATATTTTGTGAAGTTGCTATCGTATCTACTAATTATGAATGTTTTTCATTTATACCCTTATGTGAGTATCCAAACTAATGCTAACACATAACAATATATTATGAAAGCAACTTAACAAATATCCATGTAGTCATATAAAATGCATTTAATCATTTAGAATGCAAATTACTAATTAGTCCTTCATTGGGTCCCATTCCAATACTTGTCCCACCTCACTGGGGACTTTTCTAAATGGTGTCCTTCTCTGAACACTTTTCATACGGGCGAGTTCAAGCCTCCCCTTAATCCGTTTTATACACTAATTATATTAATTAATGCATATTAAGATGATAATTTACCCATTCTCCGGGTACGGGTGTTACATCTTCTAACTTGGCTAACATTGTCTCGGTGCACTCTGCAGACTCTAGACCGAGTTGGAATGCCCGTCTTGCTGACCGGACCGTAACTTCCATAGGTAGTATGGCATCGTATCCATAAGTTAACATAAATGGGGTTATGTTAGTGGCCGACCTTTTTGATGTTCGATATGCCCATAATGCTTCAGACAACAGGTCATGCCATACTCTAGGGTTATCTTCTACCATTTTTTCCACAATTCCTTTAATGGTCTTATTCGAGGACTTGACCTATCCATTTCCTTGAGCAAAATAGGGAGTACAATTAAGAATTTTAATACCTCAGATTTCAGCAAATGCCTTAGCCTCATCCCTTGTAAAGACCGATCCTTGATCCACCATGATCGTTTCTGGAAGCCCAAATCGGTGAATTATATGTTCATTGATGAACTTGATCACATAGGCTTGATTAATTGACTTGGCTGGCATAGCTTCTACCCACTTGGTGAAATAATTAGTGGCCATAATGATAAAATAGTGCTGGCCCGATGATGAAGGAAACATTTTACCAATCAGATCCATAGCCCAACCCCAGAACGGCCATGGCCTTATAATCATTTTGCATCTCAGAAGCTGGTATTTGCTATATTGGCCCTAGTTTTGGCAAGCCTGGTAGCGTAATGGATGCAATCTTTCAATACGCTCGGACAATAGTAATTGTATCTTCTGAGGAGCCATTTCATTTTTGTACTTGCCTGGTGTGCCCCACATATGCCTTCATGTACTTCGGCCATCACTTTCATGGCCTCGAGCTTGTCTACACACCGAAGCAAGACCTTGCCTTTTAGGCTCTTTTTGAACTCCATCTAGCAGCACATAATTACCGAGGATAGCTTCGTCTGTCTCTCGGCCTATCTTCTTGGACAAAGGAGACATCTAATAATCAGCGTCCTCCAATATTGGTCGTCCAGGATCACCAAGAAAGCTTCTATTGCCATTTCTCATTATTTCATTGACGACAAAATTCTTCTTTGAACTTTTATTACTTTTTCGCTATCAGTGATTTCCAATTTAGTTCCTGATGCGATTTGTGTCAAATTATTTGCCTCAAAGTTATATGCTCGAGCAACGTGTTGAACTTGAACATCATCAAACTCGTACAAAAGTTCTAAAGCTATTGAATTGAATGGCAACAATTCCCAACTCTTACACTTAAACTCGCCACTAAGTTTACCTATTACTAGGTTTGAATCACCGATAATGTGAACATATGAAACATTTATTTTGGCCATAACCTGAAGACCAATAATCAAGGCTTCATACTCAGCTTGGTTACTAGAACATTCGAATTCTAGCTTAAAAGAAAGTATAGTCTTCCTCTTCTTTGGGAAGACAATGACTATCCCAGCTCCTACCCTATCGGTATTTCTTGACTTGTTAAAGATCAAAGTCTAAGGGGTCAGAGAGATGGTCGATAACAGGGTAGAATCGATTACTTCTAACATTTCTGGGCCGATATTCAAACATGGATGATCAGCCAGGAAATCGACGAGGGCTTGTCCTTTCACCGATCTCTAGGAAACAAATTAAAATATGAACTCCATCATCGATAGAGTCCATTTACTAATACGCCCATGCATTATCGGTCTTGACAACATGTATTTAATTACATCAGTTTAATAAATAAAAAAACCAACACGGAAAGCATGTATACTCTTAATTTTTGTGAGGCAAATTGTAAAGCTAGGCATAATTTTTCTATCAGCGTATATCTACGCTCGATAGGAGTTAATACTCTTCTTAAATAATACACAGCTTGTTCCGTTCCCCACTCATTATCTTGTACTAACATACATGCTATAGACTCTTCGGAGGCCGATAGATATAGCTTCAACGACCTTTCTTTTTTCGGGGGCATGATAACTAGTGTGATGATAGATACTGTTTGATGGCTTCGAAAGCTTCTTGATGTTAGGTTTTCCATCTGAATTCCTCCTCAGTCTTGAGTTTGAGCGACGGAGACCAGATGTGTGTCCGTCCGACACTGTTAGAAATGAACCTTCGTGGGAAGTTGATTTTCCTGAAAAACCTTTGAAGTTCCTTTTTGCTTCTAGGAGGTTTAGCTGACTAGATTGATCAGACTTTATTCTTATCAATCTCAATACCCCTTTGATGCACTAAGAATCCAAGGAAGTTCCCTACTGATACACAAAAGTGCATTTTAGGGGATTCATCTTCAAACCATGGGTTTTCATTCTTTCAAATGACCTCCTCAAATCGGCCAGATGCTTCTTTTGTGTGGCCGATTTTACCACTATGTCATCTATGTAAACCTCCACGATCGTTCCTATCATATCATGGAAATTGCATTCATGGCTCGTTGATATATAGCTTTAGTATTTTTTAGCCTGAATGGCATCACCACCCATTCAAAAGTTACAATGGCTCCTAAACATCTGAACGCAGTTTTAGGAACATCATCTTCGGCTATGTATATCTGATTATAGCCCGACTGCCCATCCATAAAGGATAAAATTTGGTGTTTGGCCGTAGCATCAATTAGCTGGTTGGCCATGGGTATTGGATATTCATCTTTAGGGGTTGCCATATTTAAATTTCTGAAGTCTATACAGATCCTCAGCTTGCCATTCTCCTTTACCACTGGCACAATGTTGAAAATCCAATCGACGTACCTGGCCGTTCTTATAAAGTCAGCCTTCAATAATCGTTCGATCTCTTCCTTAACTTTCAAGACGATCTCCAGTGACATTCTTCTTCAAAGCTGCTTGAACGGCCTGAATCTTTCCTTGATTAGTAGCCGGTGCTCCACCAAATCTCTTGCCAACCAGGCATTTTATGGTAATCCCAAGCAAAGCAGTCCTTGAATTCCCTAAGGAGAGAAATCAGGGATAATTGGAAATCGGGTTCAAGTAGTTTATTCATGAAAGTGGGCCAGTACTCCCCACTTACCCCCAAATTAACCTTAAGGAGAGGATCTTGTACATCAGCTTTAAGATCATGCAGTTCAGTTGGAGCCGATGCTAATTCCTCTATAATAATGCAGTCTTCCAGGATTTTATCTTAAACCTCATCCACAACATCGGCGTTACTGGCCGATGACATTTGTGTTCGTTTGTCGGCCAGAAAAGCTTGTATTCTGGCTACACTGGCCTTTACAATCAATGTTCTCCTAGCTTCAGTGATGATGGGTTCTGGTCTATTAGGAATGTCGAGTGCCTTATCATCATCAATCGGCGTAATCACGAATAATGGGCGACCGAGTTGTTTTTAGATTTAAATAAGTTGATTCTTCTGTTCTTTCACCATGGTGACCAATTTAGGCCTATCGTTCTTGTCATTTCCAATGAATGTCACTGGGCCGATATCATCTTTGTACAATACGGCCTCAGAACAATGAACTCTTGCAACAAAGGGCTTGTGATCAGCCCAAACCACCTCAACCTCATCACTATTCCAGAATATCAAGAATTGATGTAAGGTTGAGGGAATACACCAGCTAGTATGGATCCAATCTCGGCCTAGTAGGGCATTATACGACACTCTTGAGTCCACCACAAAGAAGGTCGTCATGGTTGTCTTTCTCCCAACAGTAAGCTCCACAGGGAGGATCCCCTTTGTTGTTGTTGGGGCCTCTATAAATCTACACATGTTGAGTTTGGTTGGGATCAGCTCACTATCATCCCTCTACGATTTTATCAGCATGATTAATGGTGTTATATTCACTGTCGCTCCATTATCAATCAATACCCTTAGTATGGCACCCCATCGATAGCCGCATTAATGTATAACGGCTTCAGGTGTTGTGACATTCTTTCAGTAGGCTTCTTATGACTTTCGAAAGATTCTCGCCTACCTCATCTTCGGACTTTGACCTGATTACCGAGACCCTCGGTCTCTTAACTTTTATCTCGTCTTTGGTAAATATCGGCGTTGATTGGTCATTTTGCTCTTGGAACACGTCACCAACCATTTGAATTTCCTGGTTAAGCACTGCTCGGAAAGGCATTGGTAACATGTAAACCATGTTCACTGAGAAATCCCTTAGAATGCTCCCAAATTGGATGCATTTGTCCAATGGATCTTCAAAATCAAAGTCTAGATCGGCCATGTCTGTGTCCGATTCTTTAGCTTCAGAAACTGATGGCATTTTCAGCTTTTTTAGTTCGCTACTCACGTTTTTTATTTTGGTGGTCTCCTTACTCGTTTAGCTTATAATTACCCTTGATATGATGTCTTTACTTTTTTCACTTCTTCGATCTGCCGGCTTCAAACGGTACTTAGCCTTCCAATCTCGAGCAGATTGCCTTAACCTCTGCATTCTCCTTTTCGGTGTCTTGGTGAAGTAGGCTTGCTCTGGGAACTTAGGATGCTCTACCTTTCTCCAATGGTTTGGTTCTATTCGAGGAGGAACAACCATCCTTGGATTTCGATCACGATGTCGATACTCTTCTCCCTATATATCTTTCCTTTTATGTCTCTACTCTTTACGAAAGTATTCATGTCTTTGAGTTTAAAGCTTGGGCATCTCATATGGCTCCCGATCAGGATAGCTAAGACGGCTTTGTATTGGCCTCTTTGGACTTGGAGACCGATAAGCCTTTTCTTTCTTCGATTTGGATTAAGTATTTATTCGGCCTTACACTTGGGGCATAACCCTTGCTCGATCAACTCGACCATCCATTGTAGTATTGGATTCTTGCTTGTATCTGTCTCGGCCTTTTCTAATGTAACGTTTGAGGCCAGTCTCGCTTTTGACGTCTGTCCACTCTCTCTCAAGCTAGCTTCTTCAATCCCTAGGTCGATCTTCTTCCTTGGCCTATGCAGGGCCGTAAAGTTGGTGCCACCATGTTTCCCCCCAACACTGCAGGAAATGGATTGATATCGACCCCCATGACATCTTTTTCCTTTTTTGCAAACTTCAAATTCCCTTTGTCTACCATATCCTGCAAAACATTATGGAATACCAAACAGTTATTAGTGTAATGATGCTAGGAGTTATGCCATTTGCAATACTCCTTCCCTTTCAGCTTGTTAGCCGAAGGTAACTTGACGTTTTGTGAAAGCTGAATTTTTCTATCGGCCACCATAAAGTCAAAATTTTGATCATCCATCGCAATATTGGCAGAGTATTGATTGCCAGTCTCAAAAGGTTGTTTTTTGATTAACGACAATTGTGCCTCAGTTGGTTTTGGTAGTGACTGGCACATATATGGCTGTTTTGATACAATCTCGACCGCATCGACTTCAGTGTTATTTTCACACTTGGCTACATGTATATCATAATTGGGATCCCTATAGTAAGTTCCTTTCGAGGAGTTTTTTCTCTCCTATTTATCTTCTAACATACGTTCATATCGGGCTGCTCGGGTTGCCAGCTCAAATAGATCGCGAAAACTCATACCTTCAAACTTCTTTCTTAACTCAAAGGTAAGTCCTCCTAGAGCTATGTTGACAAATTCTTCTTCGGGTAACATGAGCTTGCAAGGGTGTTTAGCCCGTTAAACCTAGTAATATATGCTTCGGCTGATTCGCCTGGAAGTTGGTATAGCCGGGTTAGGTTGACTATGGAGACTTCAGGCTCAGCCCGATAGAACTGGGCGTGGAAAGCCTCCTCCATCTGATTCCAAGTGTGGAACGAGTTTGGGGAAAGATTTATGTACCAACTGAAGGCTACCCCGGTTAGAGAATTGGGGAACAGTTTCAACAACATGTCTCCTCGGTGGCTTACTTCCCCGCTCTAGAACAGAAAGTGACCGATATGCTCCACAGTCGATTGATCACTTTTACCAGAAAATGTAGTGAAATTGGGCACCTTATATCCCCTTGGAAGAGGAATTCTCTCAATTGCGTCACTATGCGGCCTCCTGTATGCTGGTCGCTGTCTCCTACGTAGTAAACCACCAAAGTTATGGTGGATGACTTCAGCGATCTGCTCTCAATTCGTTTGAGTAGGGACACCCCCTCTTAGACAGACCTCATGTCCTGGGATCAGTCTTTCATTCCCCGAGGGTTCATCATCGATTTCTTCAATGTTTCCAAAGAATGGGTTAATCTTTTCCCACTACTGGTCCAAAACTTGACTGTTTTAGCCGAGCGTTGGCTCCTTGATGGTGATGCCCACTCGAACCGAAGCCTATGGTAAGTTCTTGGTCTCTCCTAGAACCCCCTTACCATTCCTCTTTGGAGGGACTGGGAGGAAGAAGGGGCATTATTGACACGACTAAAAAGTTGTGCGCTCTTGTACAACACCCAAGTGTAGGTGATCGTGCAAGCAATATAGTACTGGAAGTCCAGGTCGATCCCACAGGGAAGGAATAGGAAGAATATCTACTAAGTTATAACCTAAAGAAAAGGAAAAAGAGAATGAATGATTGGAGGTGTACTAACAAATTCTAATTAATTAAATTAAACTAAATAATAAACTATAGCATAAAGAAACATAACTAATTAAATAAATAAACTAAAGGTATTGGAAATACGTGAATCCACATTAATCCTAACCATCTACCATGCATACTCATTAATGTTCTATGGAGTTCATTCCTTTTCAGTATTCCGTATTTTTCTAAAGATATAGAATCAATAGCCCTTTCATGACCGGGACTATATCATCACAAGTGATTTAAAATACTTAGAAGACGGTTTAAAACAATGGTTATTACTTGCACTCTAAATGGTGTTAGCATTCAAAGTGGTTTTCAAGAGTCATTGAAGAAAATAGCCTTAAGGCTTTAAGTTCTAAAAACTGTTGTGACAAACTGAGCTTATAGGGACAATTTGATAACAAATTTCTAAAACAGAAAGTCATGGAATACTTAAAAGAATCATCTCAGGAATTAACATGTTCGATCGATCGAAGCGCTCTCGATTGATCGGACATCTTCATCCTTCAATCGATCGAAATGTCTTCGATCGCTTGACTATGGCTCTGGTTCGATCGATCGAAATACCTTCGATCGATCGAGCCCAAGATTTCTAAAGATTACATGGCAGAGGTTGGGAATCAATGTTTCATCACATATTCCCAATGTCTAAATTACGAAAACATGATAAACCAATATAGAAATAGTAACCTAGTGTAATCATTAACATCTAAAGCAATAAACAATTAAACAAAGAAAAAGAGAAGAAAAACCTGGAAACAATCAGATTATAACTTGTAATAAGCTTGAATCTTCAATAATCTTGAGAATAACAATGGAAAAGAGAAAGAAAAACAAGAATCTAACCTAATCTACTCCTAATCTAACCCTAAAACTACCCTAAACTGTTGTTTTCTGCGTTCTGGAGCGTCCTCTCTTCGTCTGGCGTCAAAATGACTTATATATATAGGGTTCCCACAGAGTTTACGCAACTTTTGGATGAAAATAAAGTTCGATCGATCGAGCTTAGTTCGATCTATCGAAGGTTCGATCGATTGAACTCTGCTCAATCGATTGAACTCTCTGATTTTGACAGCTCTGCGCACCGATGGGATAATAGCCATAACTTTTCACTCGGACCTCGGATTGATCTCCCGTTTGTGGCCACGCGACCGTAACTCAAAGATCTACATTTCATATCTCTGGAAAAATCTTCCAAATCTGAAGTCTTCATTGTCAAAATCGGCGTTTTGTCAGCTGCTTCCGTTGTTCTATCTACCAGAATCACTTTTCTTTAGCTCCACTTTATTGATTTACATCCTAATACCTATAAAACAATACAAAAACATATGTTTTAGCATTAACACAATAACAAGAAAATTGTTATTAGAATGCATCTAAATATAGGGACTTTGGGGATAAAAGTATGCATAAAAGACCATATAATACGCTATAAATGTGCATTTTTCACCTCGAATCACACCCCCCAACTAGCTCGTTGCTAGTCCCTAGCAATGAAGCGAACTACAACATTGTTTATTTAAACTCTAAAAATTGAAAACAAAAGAAATAAAAATCCTAACTCACTTTCGCAGGAATCGCGATTGCATTTAACGTATACAATAAGCCTTTGAACCCCTAGGTTCCCCCTAGTGGACGAGTATTGTCTCGTGAGGGTTTGCAGTGAATCTACCCACAAAATTAATGTTTAATGGTAATGGTTCTAGTTTAAATATTTTCAAGAAATTTTCCTCTCAGTAACAATTTAGTTAAGCTCAACAATCTTATGAAACTCTCTAGTATGCCATAGCCATGTAACACACACATTACAGTTAATCTGCTATCAAAGTCATTAGAATATTCCATACCTGTTAATCTTCAAGTGTGTGTGTGTGAATGGACAACCAAAATACAAAACTTTAATTTCAAAGCTCGCACAACCTAAAACACTATCAAGACGTTCGTTTTGACTCAACTCTTACCGGGATTACACTCAAAAGATGAAATCACTCCGAATTAGGTGTAATAATTATCACTCATAGTATGGAAGCTATAAAGAGTAAATGTAAATGGAATCTAATGCTTCTCATATCTAAATAGAAAAACGGATATTTAGTGCATAAAGTCTCATGAAAGGATACTTTTCACTAGAAGAGCGAGATACCGTGGAGAACTCTCTCATTACCTTAACTTCAGATCCAATTTACCTAGAATCATTAGGTCCAACCAAACTTATTGGGTCCAAGAATGTGATTAGAATGTCTACTACAACTTTTCAAACTTCTCCACATCTCCAATCTCTCTCTTCTTTTCTTTTAATATATATATATATATATTTTTTTTTTTTTCACTCTTCTTTCTATTCTTATTTTTTCTTCTATAACAACCATTGGCATTTTTTTTTCTTTTCATGCTTTTTTTTTTCTTTTTCTTTCTTTTTTTTTTTCTTTTCTTTCCATCATTTTTCCTTTGTCAACTTTCCCTTATTCATACAACCAAACTTCTTGTCAAGATAACACATCCCAATCACTCCTAGATAAAGAAAAGAACTCAAACTCGTAATATGGAGTTAGGCTTAGATTTAAGGAATTATAATGACAATGCAATTATGATAAGACTCAAGAGGTGAAGTAAAGGAATAGTACAGAGGTAGGCCAAGGCTATATTATATGTGTATGGTCAAAAGATAGCCTAAATCATCTTCTAAGTTCATAGGATTATTCATTTTAGTAAATTCAAGAGCTCTAAATTTGGTAAATCCTGAACGTTGTCTTTTAGTGATCAGTTAAAATGAAGAAAATTGAGCCTTTCAACGAATTACAACGCTTTTCAAAAAGTAAGAGTAATTTTCTAAAACCCTAAAAAATAAAGAATGGCACAAAAGCTCACTTGGGTCATTAGTCTCCACTACAGTCTCTCAAGATACCTAAACTATGCTTACTAATCCATTTTAGCTAAGTACAAGGTTGTTACAACGTGCTCAAAGTTATTTGAAAATTAAAAGGCATAAAAGATACTATAACCAAGATAGTAAAGAAACTATCATTGTGTGTATCACATACTAAGAGCATACAGAAAATAACACTAATGTATCATAACTAACTACATTAACTAAGAGAGAAATGCAAGAACCATCTTATTATCTTTAAAAATTTAAAATTTTTGACAATTTTAATTTACTGAGTTACATGTTGCTAAGCAGGTGTATTGACATTAAAGCACAAAAACAAGATATGAGGCATGCAATGACTCACTCCCCCCCAACTAAAACTAAACATTGTTCCCAATGTTCTAAACTAAGCACATGGACATATAAAGTAAAGCGAGAGAAGGAGGGATGTTACCTCGAGGCGTTAATATCCAATGTGTATTTATTTATTTATTTATTAGTTACCTGCAAAATCATTAATAACAACAAGGAAAAATAGAGAATATAATACAACTACTCAGTAAATAAATTCGGTTAATCAAGATTTTTATCATATAGTATTAACCGAAAATTTTGAGGATCCTCCCAATGAAATAATTTAACAGTGAGAAGAATGTTGGGGTCCTCATAAAAATGTAACTCCCCCCCAACTAATGTCAGGCTCAAGGTCAGAGGAGATGATGCAAAACCAAATGCTTCCAAAGTTATTGGGGACAGTTATAAGAGGAATGCCACACTTGTTAGGAATTACACTCAAGGAAAGATCTTTGGTGTTGGTATTTTCTATAACGGCCTCTATTTTAATATTAAAAACAGGAGGAGGCCATGGTTCGATAAAAGAGGCAGGGTTTAGGTGATGTTCTAATAAAGTTTCTTTACCCTCCTTTTGTTCTAGAACAGAATCTATGGAGATATGATCATAGGAATTTAATTTCTGTTCTATGCACATGGATTTGGACTAGACTTGGATAAAGCTATCTATTTGGGCCTCAATGTCAGTATTACTCGAGAAGGTCAAGCAGCCTAGCAGATTACTAGCTTCTTGTTGAAGTTTAAGATCATCTAATGTGGGCCCAATATTTTCCAAGTCTTCTCTCAAAGAATTTTGAAAGATAAAATTTTGCAAAATACATGTGCTAGAATCCTTACCATCCTCTTCCACAACACATTCTATTTGTTCAATATTAGGGTACACATGATTTTCAAACTCGAGATGAGAGCATTGATTGGTAGAGAGGATAGGTGATGGACAACTTGGTGACACCACCTCTTCGGTCGAAAGAGGTAAGGGTTCATGAATATCACATGAATCTAAACTAGATTTAGATTTTTCAATTATGTCCTCCATAGGGTCACTATCAAAGGTAGGGGTAGAGTCAACATAGGACTCATCCTTTTCTAATTGCATGTAGTCACCTAAACTCTCAATATCTGTAAAAACCTTATTCTCATACGTGTAACTCTCCTCACTATATATATCATCTATTGAGGTGCTCTAGACAAAGAGATTGTGCAACTTTATCAAGGCAGTGAAGGAGTTGATGTCTGGGGTTGCATATTGAGGAGAAGATGGTTCTACAACTTCATGCTCAATGGTTTGGTTTTGGAGTTCAGACATTGTTATACACTCATCATTATCCTCCAATTTCATTCCATTATTAGTGTTTTGAAATTTAGGGTGTACTGTTGAATGATTGGTATAGTCTTCTAAAGGTTGGCTAGCATATACTTGTTGATATATAGTTTCTAATTTATCAAGTGCACTATCTAGCCTTTTTATTTTACTAAGCAGCAATTTTAAAATATCATTATCCTCAACTTGGTTATTCTCCTCATTATTACTATATGAAGTTTCATCCCATTGTTGTTGATAATAGTCCCCTTCCCATTGAGTTTGTGGACAAGACTTGCTAAAAGGAAAGTCTCGGTACGTTTGGTAATCGTGAGAACTACTACTATATATCCTATATTATTTTGGTTATATCCCCATTGCAATTGATAGAACTCTCCATGTTGAGGTTCTTGTTGCGTTTGATAATCTGAGGGACTACAATTAACATTTTCCCATTGTGGTGGTTGGTAGCACTCGGGTTGATAATGCGCGTCATAAGTGGGTGCTTGCCAACTTGGGGAATAATTATTTTGATTTTCAAGTGTGTACCTATTATTGGCGCTTGTGTTGTATAGAGGCTAATATGGATAAGACATGTTTGCCCAAAATATTTAAACGATAGAATTTTAAATTTTTTTTTTTTGTTTTTGTGAGAGAAAAAGTCCAAAAGTTTTTTTTTTTCAAAGTAAGAAAAATTGGAAATAATTTAGTAAAATCCTAATCTAGTTGCCTTCCCCGGCAACGGCGCCAAAAACTTGACACGACTAAAAAGTTGTACGCTCTTGTGCAACACCCAAGTGTAGGTGATCGTACAAGTAATATAGTACTGGAAGTCCAGGTCGATCCCACAGGGAAGGAATAGGAAGAATATCTACTAAGTTATAACCTAAAGAAAAGGAAAAAGAGAATGAATGATTGGAGGTGTACTAACAAATTCTAATTAATTAAATTAAACTAAATAATAAACTATAGCATAAAGAAACATAACTAATTAAATAAATGAACTAAAGGTATTAGAAATACGTGAATCCACATTAATCCTAACCATCTACCATGCATACTCATTA
This sequence comes from Hydrangea macrophylla, assembly GCA_033977485.1. Classification (NCBI taxonomy): domain Eukaryota; kingdom Viridiplantae; phylum Streptophyta; class Magnoliopsida; order Cornales; family Hydrangeaceae; genus Hydrangea; species Hydrangea macrophylla. Next base: position 101,910,770 of record CM066993.1, read on the forward strand.
ATGTTATATGAAGTTCATTCCTTTTCAGTATTCTATATTTTTCTAAAGATATAGAATCAATAGCCCTTTCATGACCGGGACTATATCATCACAAGTGATTTAAAATACTTAGAGGACGGTTTAAAACAATGGTTATTACTTGCATTCTAAATGGTGTTAGCATTCAAAGTGGTTTTCAAGAGTCATTGAAGAAAATAGCCTTAAGGCTTTAAGTTCTAAAAACTGTTGTGACAAACTGAGCTTATAGGGACAATTTGATGACAGATTTCTAAAACAGAAAGTCATGGAATACTTAAAAGAATCATCTCAGGAATTAATATGTTCGATCGATCGAAGCGCTCTCGATTGATCGGACATCTTCATCCTTCAATCGATCAAAATGTCTTCGATCGCTTGACTATGGCTCTGGTTGTTCGATCGAGCCTAAGGTTTCTAAAGATTGCATGGCAGAGGTTGGGAATCAATGTTTCATAACATATTCCCAACGTCTAAATTACGAAAACGAATAAACCAATACAGAAATAGTAACCTAGTGTAATCATTAACATCTAAAGCAATAAATAATTAAACAAAGAAAAGGAGAAGAAAAACCTGGAAACAATCAGATTATAACTTGTAATCAACTTGAATCTTCAATAATCTTGAGAATAACAATGGAAAAGAGAAAGAAAAATAAGAATCTAACCTAATCTACTCCTAATCTAACCCTAAAACTACCCTAAACTGCTGTTTTCTGCGTTCCGGAGCGTCCTCCCTTCGTCTGGCGTCAAAACGACTTATATATATAGGGTTCCCGCAGAGTTTACGCAACTTTTGGATGAAAATAAAGTTCGATCGATCGAGCTTAGTTCGATCGATCGAAGGTTCGATCGATTGAACTCTGCTCAATCGATTGAACTCTCTGATTTTGACAGCTCTGCGCACCGATGGGAGAATGGCCATAACCTTTCACTCGGACCTCGGATTGACCTCCCGTTTGCGGCCACGCGACCGTAACTCAAAGATCTACATTTCATATCTCTGGGAAAATCTTCCAAATCTGAAGTCTTCATTGTCAAAATTGGCATTTATTTAGCTGCTTCCGTTGTTCTATCCACCAGAATCACTTTTCTTTAGCTCCACTTCATTGATTTACATCCTAATACCTATAAAACAATGCAAAAACATATGTTTTAGCATTAATACAATAAAAAAAATATTGTTATTAGAATGCACCTATTTTTTTTACCTCGAATCAATTATCGCTTGCCCCCAACCCAACTTGCGACAACAAGGTTGGTGGTATCGTTGGTTGTGAGAAACCACTCACTTGGTGTTCCTTCTATTCCTTCATCTCACGGAACATGTCACTCATTTGGGCAAAAGTCTGGTCTTGCCTAATGTTCATCTTAGGAAAGTGTTGATTAAAGTGTTCTTGTATGCTATTACTCATATTAGACAAGTCAGCCTGACTGGGTACCAAACTATCTGAAGATTTTACATCCCCAGTAGGTTCACACGAGCCCACCTCTTGGGAAGACCCTTGGATTTTGCTCCTTTTCCAGCCATTTGACATCGTCCCATAGGGCATGCCAAAAATTGTTCACTATAAAATTATGTGGTAGTGTGCTTGGGCAGGCTAGAGTCCAATTGGACTCGAAGAGGTGTTGTATTCCTCTATCTAACTTCTAATTCATACGGTTATTCTCGAAGTGATTAACAATAACAATGGGTATTACTCTACTCCGATACAAGTAAGTAATTAAAATGGGAAACATACCAATAAACAATAATACTGAATCGAAAATACCTCAGAGGGGAACATCTTCATTGCAATCAAATGATCAGGTAATTATAATCACTAACAGTAATGGGAACTCACAATCACTCAAGGACACAGATAGGAAAGCTTGAGGAAATAAAAACAAAGTCTGCCAGGGTAGAATTGGCGTGTGTGTTAGCCCAAATGAAATATTGTACATTCAACCGTATTTATAGACAAAACAGATAACTACCCAGGATAATGAGGTTGTGGCTCCTAAATTCTAGGCACAATTAAACAAGTGACTGCCCCACTTTGTATTCCACTATCTCTATCCTTTCACCACATTGCAATCTTAGTGGATGTAACCGCCTTCTAATTCCAAATTGGAAAAGACCCATGTTCACGTCTTTATCCTCAGTCAACTGCCCAACAGATCTTCATCCATATCGCCCTTGTTGCCCGATATTCTATTGCTCCCAATTACTTGGCATTTGCTGGCTGGCATATCTTGGTCTTGATCTTATAGGACTTCCATGGGTGACCATTGGTCTCGTTAATCAATGTCCTAACTTTGTACCTACTTCGTGACCTTAGTCCCTCGGTCTAATTGGATGAGCACGATGTACCCTTTGTTGTAAACCAGCGCCGTGCTGTCCCCGGTCACGAGACCGATGATCATGTTGTCTGATGCTGTCCCTTTTGTTTGTACTGGGATCGGTCTGCACTATGTTTTTGGGCATGATCTTTAGTCATTTAGCCGGCTGTACTCGTGGTGACATCATTAGACCACGTGACCTTCATGTGACTTGAAAAATCCCAAATTAGGGTGTAAACAAATATGAGTAATACTTTACACAGTTTTTTGTTCACAAACCATAAAAAAATGTGTTTATTTCTTTACTGTGCTATCCTGTGATGTTATACAGCGATAAACAAAATTTTGTGAATTGTATTCAAAAAGTTAGATATTCTAAGGGATATTCTGCAAGAGACCCCTGCGTCTCCGGCGGTGCGGTGGAAAAACCCACGCTCATTGTTCATTGAGCTAAACCCCATCTCGCTACTTTTGGTACTAATTAAAGCCCTTCATCACGTTTTTTTAAAAAAATTTAGACATTTATACCCCTGAGCCAATCGGACCATCTCCGTCGTAGTCATCGCAGGCCATCGTTGCTGCAGCCATCGCAGCCACCATTGCAGCAAGACCACCACCACCACCACTGCCATCACCACCATCACAATCACCATCACCATCGTTGCTAGACTGCCAGCAGCTCCATCGCCACCACCATCACACCGCAACCGCAACTGCAACTGCCACCACCTTCGAAGCGAGACCACCCCCATCGCCACCACTATCACACCACGACCACCACCATCGTCACTGAAGAAGATGACATATATATTTACATACACACAAATAATATCGCCGCCACCACCATCATCACCATCACCATCGCACTGACACTGTCACCATCGCCACTATATCATTGCACCGCCACCACCACCATTACCACTGAAGAAGATGATTTATGTATATATATATATACATACACAGATAATATTACATGTTTGACAAACAGATAATATTATCTGTTTGTCAAACAGATAACATTATCTGTTTGCAAAACTACCATAATATTATCTGTCAAGCTCAACAGATAATATTATCTGTTTGGAAAAAATCAACTTAAAATGGCCATACCTTTATCATCTTTTGGTCTTTTGGAATTTCTTTCATTTATTTTTTCAAGATCTACGCAGTTCACTCGCAATTTTATAAAGACATCTCATTTTGAGCCTTAATTTAAGCTTTTTTGGTTCACAAATTTTATTTGTGAAAATCTGCTAACAGATAATATTACCTATCAAAATCTGCTAACAGATAATATTATCTGTTTTGACAATATTATCTGTTTTCGAAAACAGATAATTTTGCAGCAGCAGCAGCACCACCACCATCAGAGCACCACCACCACTGCACCACCACTACCACCACCCCCATAATAGAAGAGTTCACAACCACCACCATTATAGCACCACCATGACTACCATCACCAACACCACAATGTTATCTGTTTGTGAAAACAGATAATATTATCTGTTTGTGAAAACAGAATTTTGCAGCACCACTACCACCACCATCAGAGCACCACCACCACTGCACCACCACTACCACCACTACCACCACCCCCATAATAGAAGAGTTCACAACCACCACCATTATAGCACCACCATGACTACCATCACCAACACCACAATGTTATCTGTTTGTGAAAACAGATAATATTATCTGTTTGTGAAAACAGAATTTTGCAGCACCACTACCACCACCATCAGAGCACCACCACTACCACCACCGCACCACCACTACTACCACCACCACCATAACAGTACAGTTCACAACCACCTCCATCATAGCACCACCACGGCCACCACAAGCAGCACCACAATATTATCTGTTTTGAAAACAGATAATATTATCTGTTTTTTAAAACAGATAATTTTGCAGTAGCACCACCACCAGCGAAGCACCACCACTACTACCAGCACCACCACCACCGCACTGCGCCACCATTACCATTGCTATCATCGTTGTTGTTTTCGTTGTCATCACCATCGCCGTCGATATCACACCATCCTCACCTCCATTACCATCGACATCACCACCACCATCACAGCACCACCACTACCACCATCGAAGCACCACCACTACCACCATCGCACCACCACTACCACCACCGCCATCGTCACCTCTATCTACAATCAGAGCACCTCCACCACCACGTCACCTCCATCACTATCGCAACAACACCACCCGCCATTATCACCACCATCACCATCAGTACCACCATCACCATCGTTGTCGTCACTTCTACTGTGTGGGAGAAGATGACATTTTTTGTTTCTTAGGAAATTAGGTTATTTTGGTCTTTTTGGTTGGGGAAGGGGTTATTGAGCTAACTATTTGGACCTTGGGTTTTATGTAGGATTATATTAATTTTAGGGTGCTATGGCTGAGTGCCCCATATTCTAATACATTGTGCGTGAAGTTTTATCCTATTGATGTCGATAAATCGGTTGTTAGATTGTCTAATACAATTAACAAAAAGAGGAAAAAACTAAAAAAAAAAAAAAAAAAAAAAAAGGAAAACGCGAGGGGCATCGTATTTGAGTTCAAATCAAAGAGAGAGAGAGACAGGGACAGAGAGAGAAGCTTTTCCCTCGCCAGCTGTTTTGTTTGAGAGAGAGAGAATTATAAGAAGAAGGAGGAGGAGCATTCCCTCTCTCTCTCTCTCTCTTAGTGCTCCGACGACTGCATCATTCTCATTCTCCTCCCGAATTTTCGACGGTTGAGATTGACTGATCTCGATCTGCAGATCCAGGACTCGCAATTACGGGCGTTTGATCTGGAACTCTCTCTCTCTCTCTCTCTCTCGAGTGACGCAACTGGAATTACGATTCCCGTAAGTTATTTTTTTTTATCTGATTTCCAGGGATTTTGCATTCTTTAATTGTCTTTCTGTTTTGTTTGCTCTTTGCTTTCCTATCCTCTCTGATCTCGTGATCTTTAGTATTTTTTATTCATTTATTTTTGTTTGTTTGTTTGTTTTTTTTTTTTTTTGTTTGATGGAAAAAAGAAGAAGAAGAAGGAAGTAGCAATATTTATTGATCGTTTGAGCAAGTTGATCCGCTTTTGTGTTCGTTCAATCCAATGACGGCCGAAAATGAAGTTGGTAGCGAAATAGTCTCTGAGATTTCCAAGGTTCAAATTGAGGAGGAGGAGGAGGAGGAGAAGTGTGTTTTGGATCTGCCGCCTAAAGACGGTGGAGCCTTCAAGCATGTTGATGATGATGATGATGAGGGACAAGAAGAAGAAGAAGAAGAAGAAGAAGAAGAAGAAGAAAATATGAACGGGTATGTGAAGAAGGGGAAGGATGATGATCCAGATGGTTCCTATGTTTTCGTTAGCAGGAGGAATGATGATCTTCTTCTTGTTGGTGGTAACAATGATCTCAAAAATGGGGGGGCAGGGGCAACCAACCTTGTCCTTCCCCAATCTAAGAAGATCACCTCCTCCTCCTCCTCCTCCTCTCTAGACAAAGATGTGGAGGTCCAATTTGGTGATTTGACTCATCAGAATGGTACAAATGTTCAATTGGGTTTGGAGGAGGAGGATAACTGCTGCATTGTTGATGTTCCCATTGCCACAGAGGAGGGAAAAACCGATTGCCCTGAAATTGACCTTGAAGTTGCAAGGTCCACTAATGCAGTGGAAGAACAATCTGAAACAGTCAAACCTCTGCCAGTTGATGATGGTGAGGTGAACACGGTGGAGCAGCCAATTCATCTGGAGGAATCTACAGTTTTGCTTTTAGCTGCTACTGGTGAATCTGTATCACCAGAGCTCAACGTTGGCAATGTTGTCTCTGACCAACCAAATAATTTGAAGCCAACAGCAGAATTTGGAGATGATCTGGTAGAAGAATCTCAAATTGTGGTTCCAGAGTCTTTCCCTGCCAATGATGGTATAGCAAACACCGAGGACAAGAGTCAACTACAACCAACTACGCAGTTTGGAAATAGTGATGAATCTCAGCATCTGATTTTGGAGGCTTCTTTGTGCGAATCTTCAATGGTTAACAACGTGAGTGCAAATTCCGGGGAACAAGGTATATTAGACTCAAATGAGGAGCTCAAAGAAAGTCACGAATATCAAATTGTGGCTGCAGATGCTGCTGGAGGCCTATTGCCAGAGGTTGGGGTTGAAAATGTGAAGTCCGAGGACCAGACGGAGTCACGCACAGCCAGAGAAGTCAAAGTAGCTCAGGATTCTCAAACGACAATCACAGAATCTACTGCATCTGAGTCCAGTGAGCTTGATAGTGGGGAGGAGAAGCTGGACAAGGAAAAGAAAACAGATTTTGGTTCGGAGAAAGAAAACCCGGGCTCTGAAAATATGGTTTCTGATGTTGTTGACGGTGGCTTGGATCAGGTAGAAGAACCAACAAGATTAGCCGATGACACAAATATACCGTTGGAAACTGAAGTTGCCAATGACCTTGTCTCTCGCTTATGTAAAGAAAACTCGCCCACCTCTGAAATTGGTGAGAGTATTCCACCAACTTCAGTTCTTAACAAAAGCATCGCTGAAATTCAAATCACAGTCAAAGAATCTACTGAATCCGAGTCCTGTGAGCTTGATAGTGTGGAGGGGAAGTTGGAGGAAGAAAACACAACAGAGTTTGATATGGAGAAAGAAAATCTGGGCTCTGAAAACGTGGTTTCTGACGTCGTTGACAGTGGCTTGGATCAGGTAAAAGAACCAGCAAGATTAGCTAGTGACACAAATATATTGTTGGAAACTGAAGTTGCCAATGACCTTGTCTCTGGTGAAAATAATGACAAATTGCTTACTTCTCATGTCGAAGATAGTACTTTGCAGAATGAAGTTCCTAAGAAAAGCACCGATGGCATTCAAAAATCACCTCATGGTAACGGTTATCCTGAAAATGTTAAAAGCTCCCCTTCTTCGACAAGTTGCATGAAATTAGAAGTTGAGCTTGGAAATGCGCAAAGTGGTGAAATATTGCCCACCGGTGCCACTGACAATATGAGACCTGAAGCTGAGTTTGAAAAGTCTAACATCAATGGCAGAGAGAGTGTCCTTGCCAATCCTCCTGATGAAGCAAAGTTTGAAACTGAAGTTGAGAATGTCCCTTTCGGATGTGATAAGATGTCTTGCCCTGCTAATGGTGTGGGCTTGGAAACAGAGATTTCACCTGGTTCCGTTGATCCTGAAGAAGAAGTGCTCATTACCCCCTTTGATGATTTGAATATTGATTCTGAAGTATTAAACGGGGCAACTGAATGTGCCTGTATCAATCCTATGTCAGTTAGTTCAATTCATGAAGTGGGCCCTGAGTATCATGTTTATGATACATACCAAAATGGAAGTTGCCCTGATGCTGAATTAGAATCTGATGATGGAAACTCTTCTGTGACTAACAGCAGAGATGTTGCTGACAGTGATGCTGCTATATGTAGATCTGAGATGCTAAATGTCTCTATTGTCAGCAGTGAAAGTGGAGTGAACGGTGTCTCAGAGGCCGTCCATATTGAAAAAGTGGAAGAACAATTCAATGGTGGAGAAGGTGAAGCTACTAACAAATTATCTTGTCAAGAAACTGAGGTCGCTGGAGGAATCCACAGGGATGGTATCTCAACATCGTCACCTGAGAGTTGTACTGCTGATGCTTTGGAAGGACAGAATCTGGTGGACGCTGGGAAAAGGCCACTCCTCTGCTTGATTAGAATCCCAAGATATGATGATGACAAACTCAGAGAACAGATCCGACTTACTCAGCTACAAGTTGATGAGAAGACCAAGTGCAGGGACGCTATTCGAGTTGAAATACAAAGGAAAAGGGTAAACAATCTTGAGAGAATGTTATATTCTCGTTTGTTTTTTATTAAAAAAAAAAAATCTATTCTAAGAAGTAACTTTGTTATACCATTACTGCAATGTTACTATGAATAGGCGAATTGCCAGGACTGTCTTGATGAATTTGAAGATGCTAAATCAGAAGTAAGAGCTGCAAAAGGGAAGGTTAGGTCAAAACACCAGGAAAAAGATTCTGTGCAAGCTGTGATTACCAGAGTGAAGAATGCAATTTCTATCGGGGATATTGATGGCAAGGTAAGCTCTTTTCAAGCCCACTTTATATTTCTCTTATTATTTAAAAGGAGCATGCAAGGATGCGCACCAAATGTGCATTTCACATTACCTTTTGTGACTGCTAATATGAATTATGGCCTTAAAACACAGATACACCGCATGGAACACATGATGGTACATGAAACCCTACCTTTGAAAGAAGAAAAGCAGTTTATTCGTGAAATCAAGCAAATGAAGCATATTCGAGAGCAGCTCTCTTCTAATATGGGTAGCCGAGATGAAGTCCAACAGGCTATGGATCAGAAAGACCATACTGAAGAGCGTTTGAAGGTATGTGTATCTTCTTGACCCCACAATCTTATTTTGAGAATTTTAACTTGCTTTTGTTATGGTTTCCAATAGTTCGCTATTCTGAACTAGTGAAGATGGGAATATCCACCTTCCTGTTATTCTCAGCTCTATAGTTCACTCCTTGCTATCTTGATATCCTAAGGTTGTATAAACGTAAAAGAGAATCATGTTTGCTATCTTAGAAGCTAGAAACTATTCTTCTCTTACCCTTAAAGTTTTTCAAAAAGCTGATTTGATTTCCCTGCATGTGAAGATTGTTCAGAGGGAACTGGATTGCCTCAGAGACAAGGTTTCGAAAGCTGAAGCAACAGCTGAGGCGGCCGGGAAGAAATATAAAGATGAAAATGAAAAGCTAAAGGAATTGCAAGCTCAGTTTAGAGCTGCAGATGACATCCGCCAAAAGGAATATGCACATTTACAGTCTCTAAGGAGGCAACTGTACGAGAAGGTTTGTAATAGTATATTTTTCACATGGTCATATTAGAATGCATCTGTGCACAATTAATTACGTTTAAAGGTAGTGCTTTTGGCACTCCACTTATGACTACACTCTCTTCAAATTGTGTGGACACTGAATGTTAAAATGCATGGGAAGAGTGGAGCGTGGAAAGCTAATAGTGGATTTGCAATGGGAAGCTGAATTTCCCCTTTTAATGTGACCACATGAATGTCGAGTTGAGTTCAATGCAAGATACCTGCCCAGCTGCCGAGATGAAGAAGCTGACTAGATTTGCTATTGAAGTTTTAGATGCCCCGTCTTTGCATTTGTGTAGCTGATTGCTTGTTTCGATGTTTTTGGTGGCGAAGAAATCCTTCAACCACAGGTGTTTGGTGACGAAGAATCATTCCAACAACACATCGCTTGTTAGGAATACTGGAATACTCTCACCCCTCCCCCCCTCCCCTCTCTCTCTCTCTCGCACATACACACACACACACACGCACTCTTGTGCTCTATCATGAACACTCGCAGGTCCAACTGAGAAGCAAATTTAAAATGGCAGCTTGGATGATCTTGTGCACGTAGATCACATGATGGTGTCTTCACAATTCCTTTTTGTTCTATTGTCAAAGATTTTTGCATTTTATCTTTATAAATATTGATATCTGTTTTGTTGAATTATTTGGACTACCATGCCACAAAAATCGTAAGTAGTCTATGCTGATTCGATAGTTTTGGTAGAAAAGCCCGAGGTGCATGAGGCATTCGCCTCTTATGACATAGATTTGGTTCATCTTTTGTGTTGGAGATTTCAGACTTAGATTCTTATGTTATTTACAAGCATTTTTAACTTTCAACCGCTCTCCCTTGGTATTTATCCTTTTTGAGTATGTATTCGCCTATCAACTATTGACAATTTTTGTGGAAATCAATTGGTGAATACCTTTCTCAAACTTAAGTGGATTTCGAAGATTAAACACAAATAGGGATGTTATCCACCTTTCTTTTTGAGTATTTCAATTTGTAAAATCTGAGCACAAGGTCAGTTCATTTTTTTGGCATGCTAGTTTGAACATGTGTTGCTCTATTTTGTTTGGGTTGGGCCTGGGTTTTTTTGGGGGGGTGTGGGGTTGGTGGGTGTGGGGTGGAAGAGACACATCAGGTATTGTGATTACACTTTATACTAAGCTTATTCATCTCTGATCAATTTAATCTTCAGAACAAGCATTTTCGGATGTACAAGGATGAGGCAGTGGCAGCCAATGGTTGTGCATTGAGTGGAGATAGAGAGGCCGTTCATCGCATATGTATTAACCAGGTTAGCCTTGCATTTGATCCAATTTCTTTATACCATATGAAGTCAGCTCCAGCTTTATACTTACATGTCAATTGTTTAGATGGAGAAAATCATGGAACTATGGAACAAAGATGAGGATTTTAGGAAAGAATACGTTAGATGCAACACAAGGAGTACGCTGAGGAGATTAAGGACATTGGATGGCCGATCACTTGGCCCTGATGAGGGGCTACCGATGCCACCCAATGCAGCACATGAAAGAGTTGATAAGTCCCTTTTAAACCCTGGCAAGGCCAACTCGATCCCCATGATTTCAACTCTGGAGCCGGTAAAAAAGTGTCCACCTGTGGAAGGAGAAGTGGATGGTAAACCCATGACCATGTTGGTTGAACTAAAGAATCAGACAGCAAAAACTAGTACAAAAACTGTTGTACCTATTATGGTGAATGGTACGGCAACTGTGTCCAGCAACAGCGTGGTTGTGCCAGAAGAGGAGGAAAGTAAGCTAACAAAAGAGGAGAAAGAGTTGGCGAGGAAGGCAGAGGAATTGAGGAAGGAGGAGGCAGAAGCTAAGTTAAGAGAGCAGAGTCGGTTGGAGGAGAAGGCCAAGGCTAGAGAGGCATTAGAGAGGAAAAAGCGAATAGCAGAGAAGGCCCAAATTAGGGCAGAGTTACGCTCGCAGAAGGAAGCTGAACAGAAGGAGAAGGTGAATTCTTTACGCCCTATTTGGTTCATGGATTTTGAGAGGGAAAAGAAAAGGGGAAGGAAATCTAATTCCCTTGTGTTTTCTTTCGTATTTTCCTTCATGCTTAAATAACAATAAAATTATAATACATAATTGTAATATCTGAATAAAGGAAGTGAAATGACTTGCAGCATTCCAAATAAAATGTTAAATTTATTTCTCAACTTATTTTCATATCTTTCCTAGTTTCCTCATCATTATGTTTTCTTATATTTTCCCTCATCAAATCCAAGAACCAAACAAAGCCTAAACAAACATTTCTTATGGACGCATGAATCCATTTTAGCACGGAGTAATAGTATCCATGAAAACATGTGCATCAGTTCATTGCCTCAAAGCTGCAATTATTCCAGATTTTCCTGTGTGAATGCAAGCTATGGAGTAATGAGTGAATGGAACTTTGTGCAGGAGATGGAGAAGAGGGCAAGGAAGAAGGAAAGGAAGAAGACAGCTACTACAGCGGTGGCACCTAATGGTAATGGTAATGATGAAGAAGGAGAAAGTGATCCAACCCCAATTGACCACACTAACAAGGAGCCTGAAATCAGAGAAGGTACTAAGGCGGTGACAAAAGGATCTCAACAACCATGGCAGTTGACAAAGCAGAGCAAGAAAAAATCTATTCCTCCACCTCTTCTTCGAAAAAGGGGTGGTAAGAGAAGGATGCAACCATGGATGTGGGTCATTCTGGCAGCCCTGTTTCTTCTTGTTCTTGCCTTATTCTTGTTGGGAACCAGCAGCAGCTTCTCTCTCAATCTTGGCCTGCCAAGCTTTGGCTTCTGAGAGTGTTTGTTTTCCTTCTATTAGTTGAGCAATCAACTCAGTTTGGCACCACCAGGCTTTTCACTGATGTATACATACAGGCAATTCTTTTGTTCTAAGGGCCTCTTCTTTCTTTACCGTGCATTCAGTTATCATAATTGGTACGGAGTATTTTTATTCACACCCCCCATTCATAGATCGTTTCTGTTATAGGATATATATGACAAGAACATAATGCTTTTGGGAATTGTTATACTATTAGAATAAGCTTGTTACTTTCTTGCACTTGACTCTCTCTCTCTCTCTCTCTCTCTCTCTCTCTCTCTCTCTCTCTCTCTCTCTCTGACAACACACACACACAAATACACACATCCATGGCATAAATCTTTTTTTTTTTCCCCCTTCCTTTCAGACAATAATTGAAAGATATAATTTTTATGGGCTTATTGATTGCTAGGAATTTCTTATTGATTTCATGATGGGAGGAGATTGGGGGACTACGAAATGTTGGAATATACTGTTGGTGTCAATTGAACTACGTTGTTGGTGTCAATTGAACTACGTTATGTGCTTATTAAATGAAGGGTAAATTACACTGACCTCCCTTGAGGTATGCTCTAATTACACGGATCTCCCTTGTGTTGAGGGTTGATGTTTTAGGGTCTCCTCCGTTAGTAAGCCGTTTTGCACCCTTACAAGAAAGTGCTGACGAAGCCAATAACAAATTTTTAATGGCAAAACTGCCCATGGTGGATTAAATGAGGAACTAATTTCTAAGATAAACTAAAATTTTCCTTATCTTCATCTCTCTCTCTCTTCCCCACTTACAGCCTTTACGTACCCACTGAAATAACCCAAACAGAAATGAGCTCAGATTGTTCATAGGCAATATCCACGCAGAACATAAAGAGCAACCAAGAAATCCCTATCAAAATCAGTGCCCAATTGCAAAAAAGCTTTAATCTTCCTCAAAAAACACTTGATTTCAACTTTACTTCCCTACTGAGAGGAGGTAAATGGCACCCAAAGGACCCCATTCTATTTCCATAAATCAAGAAGAAGAGCAACAAAGTTGGGATGAGCGAGAGATTTGTACAGAGAAATTGATGTATATATAATGTATATATATATATAGAGAGAGAGAAGTGTTGTGAACTTGTGAGCTTAAGATCCTCTAATTTGAAGACCCAATTACAAAAAAGCGTAATCTTCCTCAAAAAAGCTCCCAATTCCTCTCTTTAAATACTCCCCCCAAAACTGAATTTCTCTCTCTAGACTAGAGCTCCATGTTTCTCTCTACAAAAGATGCATTTTTCTATCAGGTACTTTTATCATTCTTCGATGCCTAATAATGATATATATATATATATATATATGGGGCTGTTAACTTACAACATGATAGTTGTAAGTTAGCAGCGTACAACAGCCTCTTTAGCGACGAAAAACATGTTTTTGGTGACGAAGTTTTTGTAGCTAAAGATTCTAACTTTTGGCGACGAAAAATTGTCGCTAAAAGCCTTTTTTTCGTCGCTAAAAGCCTCCTGTGCTGTAAGTTAGCAAATCCCTATATATATATAGGATGCTAACTTGCAGCACAACGTGCTTTTAGTGACGAATTTTTCGTCGCTAAAAGCCGGTTTTTATCGTCGAAAAATTTATCACTAAAAGTTGATGTACTTTCTGCGAACCTACTGCCACTGGGTTGTAAGTTAGCATCCTATATATATATATATATATATATATATGGAAATTTATCCTAGACTTCCCAGTATATGGCTCTTCAGTAGAATTTAGTCGTACTCACAAAAGCATCAATACAATGTGATTTCAACATACTTGAATCACCCCACTGAAAAATTCTCTCACGATCCTTTCAACAAAACAGACCCAATTTCAATTAGTTGACCCGAGAATTGCAGAGAAACAAATTGAGGGAGAGAGTTAAGAGTGAACAAATTGTTCGCCACCGGCTCTCCGCTCTAGTCTACGGATGTTGTGGCAGCTCCAATGGCTAGAGAGAGAGACAGGAAGGTCACTAGAATAATCCATAGGTAGTGAGGTGTAGTTGCAGACATAGGAGAGTAAGGTTTATGACTTTAACCTAACAATATTGGATATTCTTAGGTAGTGAGGTGTAGTTGCAGACATAGGAGAGTAGGGTTTATGACTTAAACCCAACAATATTGGATATTCCATAATCACAGGGGCAAAATTACTTCGTTATTTCCGTCACTTCTGTTATGCCACAAATAGAGACAAGAGAGGTCACTGTAATTTATCAATATACGGGAGAGGCATGGTTCAATGTTGCGGTATCGGTCGCGGTCGCAGGTCACGGAGACGACTCGGTCGCGGCGCCGCAGACTGCTATCGAGCGATACGCAAAGATACGCTAGATTTAAGGTTCAAAAACATCTGGAAAAATAATGAAAAATTCTAAAATCATTTGAATAACAAATTTGGCCTAATAGATTGTCACAATACACAATATACCAATTACAATGTCACATAATATCTAATACACACGCTGCGGATTGATTATTTGATAACACTACATACATAATTAGGATCACCTTCATCAATAACTACCAAATCAATGCCACATGGAGTTTCGTGAGGGCTGAAAATCATCATAGTCGTTATTCCCCTGATTATTGAATGCATTCGGTGGATATGGAAATTGAAGGCCCCCAAACAATATAGAAGCATAATCTGAAGGTGCATGTTGAGATGACTGGCTTGATGATCCATAATATGGGTTCTGTGGTTGAGAAGAATTGACAGACTGATGATAGTATCCAGCTCCTCGATACTCAACGTTGCTACTCGATGATCCAACATGATGGCGGCCCAAATCATAGCCACTATAGCCTCCTCCACCGCCTGTGCTAGTGCTAGTTGATGTCTCTCGGTACCTCCTACGAGCACGATCATAATACCCACCACTACTTGTACTAGTAGATCTTTCAAGCTGTCGTACGGGTGGTAGGTGACCCATACCATCAGTGGTACTACTTGAACATCCAAGATCACCCTGAGAACCATATCCATATCCTGTAATGGCATGATGGGGTTGCCCGTATCCTCCATAATCCTTAAATCCTATCCCCATATTACGTAACTGATCATCAATACCTATACTAGCATTGTGTCCACTAGAATAATCGTCACTACTAGAAAACTCACACACTCTAGTCAAATGTTGACGCTGTGCATCTATTCCTGGCCTATATCCATGGTCAGTGTCTTGTGTGGCATTATAGTAATCATCTCCTTATGCCCATGACATGCCAGCAGGAAAGTTAGAATGACCACCCCCACCACCATCTCCATCACCGCCGCCATAATCGCCACCACCTCCCCTTTCAGTGTCATCATCACCATCACCATCGTCATCATCACCATCATCATCATCATCACTACTAGAACTGGAACTAGGAAAAATTGATTTACTAATTTGTGCAATACCCTTTCCTTTTTTGTTGATTAATGATTGCTTCGACCTTGAAGGAATAGGAGTATCGTCTTCCTCTTGTTCTTCATCTCTTACTCTTTGACCTTCGTCATTGTTTTGAAGAACTGCGTTCAACCACGTATCATCATCTCCAAGATCAGATGGTTCAGTCTCCCTAATCCAATCAGATAATATGTCATCATCTTCAAAAATATGATTAAGATCAATTGGATTATAATAATCCTCATCATTTGACAAGTACATCATATTTTTGACTCGCAATCGCAAATTGTAGTGCACAAAAACTAGTTTATGCAACTTCTGCATTGCCAAGCGATTGCGTAGTTTGGTGTGAATTATTGACCACGTGCTCCAATTTCTCTCACAACCCGAAGAAGAGCACGTTTGGCTGAGGACTTTAATTGCAATTCGCCTAAGATGTGGAGCTTCCTCGCCATAGTTATACCACCATTCAGCTGCAAGAAAGCATAATCATAAACTTATATACTTTTTTAATATACATTACATAAGGTAATGCTTCCTGAAATAAACAAGAACCTGGGAGATCTGTTGTCCTTGCTTTCTTTGTTAGAGGTTGTCCAAACTCTCCTCTTGCATCCGCATAAATTTTTTATCTACAATTGAAAAAATGATTTTTATTTTTTTTATGAGTTGTTTTTATATTACTAATAGTCTCATTCCAAAAATTACATACCTCACTCATAGCTTTTGCTTGGTTTGTTATGTCTGGCTCTAACCTCTTAATTACTTCTTTCAAGCCATATCGCACCTCCGGATGATCAGAAAAATTTTGGGAATACCGAAATGCAGGGTTTAAAAAATAAGCTGTTTGTAGGTCAGAAAGACAATAATTTATTAGTTTTTTAAGTATTAATTCACACAGCTATTAAAACATCATTTGAATCACACAACGTACCTGCTGCATGAAGGTGCCTATGTAATTGACTTTTCCATCGATAGTCAATGACATCCCAATACTTCTGAAAATCTTTGATTGACGCCTTTATTGCTAGCTTAGTTCTTTCTACTGCCTCGTAGATAATCGACATTGTAGGCTTCTTGTCTTGATCAACTATTTTTAGAACCCTAACAAGCGGTTTCATTATTGATTTAACAACTGTTGCCTTCTTCCAAAACCGATCCGTCAAAATTAGATCAGATACTTAAGATGCAATATTTCTTCTCCTTTTTTCACGATTGAAGTCACTCCATTCACTAGATGTGCACATCTTCTTCAAATCAGCTTGATAGCGTAGAAGACTTTCTATTGCAATGAATTCAGTTGCAAATCTAGTGATCCCCGACCTCAGCAAGTCTCTACCGTTGGTATATGTCCTCATAAGATTCACCACTTTTAGACTGTTATAAATAAAACTTGTTATTTTCTTTGCTTGGTCAAGTGTATGCTTCACAGACGACATCTTACCAATATCTTCTAGCATTAAATCAATACAATGCGCGACACATGGAGTCCAAAACAAATGCTTCATCTTCTCCATCAACAATTGTCCAGCCGCTTTAAAGCTTGGCTCATTATCTGTAACAACTTGCACAACGTTGGACTCACCAACCTCTTCCACAACTTTGTCCATAAGTGAAAAAATGTAGGATGCAGTCTTTGACTTGTTTGTAGTATCAATCGATGTATGGTACAACATATTTCTATCACAATAAACCATAAAGTTGATGATAGGAATGTTAGTTTTTGAACTCCACCCATCACACATGATCGTGCATCCATAGTCAGGCCATTTTTGTTTCAACGACATAATGTATGTTTCTAGCTCTTTTTCCTCTTCCTCCACGTATACGTTGGCAATTTGATAACCAGAAGGTCCCTTAATACCAGGTCCAGAATCAGCAATGATATCAATCATCGACTGGTAGTATGGCCCACTATCAGCTGCATTGAATGAAATCCCATTGTAATAGAAAAACTTGGAAATAGCTTTCCCTACTTTCTTCACATTTTCGGTATTAAACATGTCCTTCACCCTTTTTTGAAATCCAGACTTTGGCCTAAACATATAAGGGTCAGTACCTGATTTGGGCATCTCAACATTTTCTCTCACTCTGAAATTCCTTCGAGGTGGTGGTGCACGTTTTGATCCAGAAGCTATCTGAGATCCAGTGGCAAACTGGGAGATTTTAGTCTGATGTACTCCTTCGGAAACAGAGTGCCTACGCCTATCCTCGTCCATGTACGCCATAATCATCACCTTCATCAATATTCTCCTCTTCGTCGTACAAGGTATCCTCTCGGAGACTGGCAATAAGTTTTTCCTTTTTTCTCTTCTGAAGTTCCCTTGCACTAGCAGTTTCAGCAAGATGTTGTTTTAAGTGTTTTGATACTTCCTCTGGGGCTTTAGGACACGGATTCACCTCTCCCGATACTCTACCCACGTGTTGCTTCAATCTCGTGATACCGCCATGCACAATCTTTCCACAATAATTACACATGGTTATCCGTTTACTCCCTCCAACCGGTTTTTCATGATCCCAACCGATATCTTGTTTTGGAGGCATTATAACAAATGTTAATAAACACAGACTTAGTTTTGAATAAACAGTAAACTGATTTTCAAATGTGACAAATGAACCGAATGTGTATTTGTAATTTAAAATATAATTTAGCAAGAAATAATAAGTGATTTATTTATTAATAATTAAGTTTTTTGTTTATTAATAATTATTTTTTAATACGGAGTAATAAGTTTCTAATTTCAAATTTAATTTATTTTTTAAAATAATAAGTTATAATTATTAATTTAATACATATACTGTGGTAGTATATAATTATAATTAATAATTTAATAATTATATAATGTGGTAGTATATAATTATATAATGTGATAGTATCCTCCATATTATAATTAATAATTTAATAACTATATAATGTGGTAGTATATAATTATAAATTGGTGTATTATAATGTTGTGTAATATAATGTGATAGTATTTAATAAGTCACTTAAGTGTTGAGCATAATATATTATAATTATTAAGCATTACTTAACCACAAATACAGGCACACACTCACACAACCAAATGAAAAAAAAAAAACCAAACACATATCAAGCCCTAACCTTTCTCCTCTTCTTCACGCTGCGACAAAAAAAAAATGGCCAGAGAGAGACGACGACACCTCCAGCAGATCACGAGCAGATCGCGAGCAAAGAGAGGAAGAACTCCAGTCTCCAGCAGATCGCGAGCAGAGAGAGGGAGAACTCCTGGTCTCGAATAGAGATAGAGGGTGACGAACCAGAGAGAGGGAGAAAAGAGAATCGGAGATCGAACCAGGAGATCCCAGATCGAGATTGAACAGAGAGAGAGAGGGAGACGAACCAGAGAAGTCAGATCTGCTTTTTTTTTTTTTTTTTTTTTATCTATGCGAGCAAGATGGAAGAGAATCAAACATGATCGTGTGGACTGTCCTCACTCCTCAGGTACGATTTGGCCTTTTGTTCCCCTCAAATCTGTACGTTTGATCTTCATCTCGTCGTCTCGTTCCGAGATCTCGTGCTAGACGGCACCATCTCGTCCGATACCTGGCGGTACGGCCGAGATGGTAACCGATTCGACGTCGTTTTCATTATTACTTGACTCGTCTCTAGATCTCGTTTTGTTACCTAGCGAAACCGAGTTGACTCGACCGAGATGACTCGGTTTCGGCCGAAACCTTGAACCATGGGGAGAGGTGTGTGTAATTAGGTCATACCTGGGGAGGTGAGTGTAATTTACCCTTAAATGGTAAGGGTTTATATACTAGGAAGGGAATTTTTGACCAAACCCATCAAATGGAAGGTCTTATAATTTCTCTCACTCATTAATTTTTTAACTTATTTTCTAAACCCATCAACTGATTAAAGTCGTCATTCCAACTTGCGACTTCTTCCAAATGATTTTTCTATGAAGTCATAATTTCAACTTGCGGTTTATTCCAAAAGATTTTTTTGTAGTCGCAAGTTAAAATGACGACTTTAAAAAGTTGACGGGTTTAAGAAATAAGAGTACCCCCACCCATTCAGGGTCCCATTCAGTCGTAGTGTTGATAAAACATGGATAAAATGGCATGTCAAGATGGTAGCTATAGTTGAGCAAAATTGGGTATGCAAGAATGCTATGTATTTTTTATGCAGTTATATTGTAATGCATGCTCTAGAGTACTAAGAGTAGTAGTAGGTGTAAGCTGTGCGGTGGTTGTTCGCATGGTGGAGGAGGGCCAGAGAGAGAGAGAGAGAGAGAGAGAGAGAGAGAGAGAGAGAGAGAGAGAGAGAGAGAGAGAGAGAGAGAGAGAGAGAGAGAGAGAGAGAGAGAGAGACCTGCATGAACATACACACCTCCCTGGGACCTCATCCCTTACTTTCTCCAATTCTCCGTAATGTCAACTTGCACCAGCACAGCACCATTCACCATTTCTATAATTACACTACCTTTTAATGATCCACCCAGCTGCTCACCACCACACCTATAAGACGTTTGACGACTCTGCAGTGTTTGTGTTTTCTTATGCCTCCACTCTTGCGTGTTCCCTTTTCTTTTCCCCCTCACTGCACTTTTCGTTTACTCCCTTTTTTTTTTTTTTTTTGGTCCTAAACTTTTAGAAACCAATGGAGTTACCGAATAGCAATACTATGTTCCTAGCAAAAAAAGAAAAAAGGACAAAAAAAAAAAAAGCATTTCTAGGCTAATGCAATGGAATAGATTGTAGTTATGGAACAAAACAAACCCCCCCCAATCTCGCACAGCATCAAAACTAAATAGTGGCAGTGTCGTCGACTTTCAACTTATGAAATGCTCTTTAAATGTGGTAAAATTTCGTTTATATTTATGGATTTCTAACTATAACTTATTGCTGACACATTAAGTGCAGTAGCAAATTATTCACCAAATCCATGGTCATGGCTCAAATTAGAGTAATGATTTGGTCACACCTATTTCACTAACAAAATCTACTAACACCAGTAATTAAGAGACTGTCATGTGGCAAAGTGTAAGCTTTTTGTCTCCCATGTGCCACTTTTCTAAATGACAGTACCTTACTGGTGTTAGTGCATTTTGTTACCGAAATGGTTGTGACCATAACAATACTCCACAAATTAATACGACCAGACATGTGCCACTTTGTCACATGACAGTACACTACTGGTGTTAGTGGATTTTGTTAGTGAAATGGTTGTGACCATAGCAATACTCCGCAAATTATTTCGGCCAAACATGAGACATCTACCAAGAACTACCAAGTGTAGTAGAGAAAGAGCTAGCCGATGGGTACGTGATCGACGTGGTTGGAGACGAGGGCTGTGGCATGGCTGCAATCGAGGGCTTTTGTTGGAGAGTAGGGTGGATTCCAGCACAAGAGATACATGTGTGTGAGAGAGAGGGATTGATGATTGAGGGCTTTTTGTGGTTGGTGATGGTAAATGGAGCCGAGTGAGGGAGTATGGCAGTATGCTTTTGCTAGTGAGAAAAAGTGCGTGTTTATTGCGTTTGATTTTTGAGAGAGAATGATTTGCTAACTTTACGTCATTATAAAGGTGAATTTGGAAGAAAAAAAATACCTAAAAAAAGTCATGTGACATGGTTATGCTAATATTTTTAACAGAATCCTAATAGAAGAGGTTTCAAACTGTAATATCCAGAGGGTTGACTAATTGTTGGGTGAAATACGTACGAGTTAAAGATGGGTCATGTTTTTTTTTGGAAACAGTTAATTAAATTCAAAAAAGATGAGTCATGGTTAAGGGTGTTTATATGATTTATCCAAAACTGTAGATCGAACAAAATGCATAATTTGCATGGTTAATGAAAGAACCATTTATGCATATTCAGAGGTTTCGTAAATGTAATTTTAATTGTTGAAGTCCTAATTGCACTTTATACCCTTGAACTATACCCGTAGTTTCAATTGGGTACATGATTTTATTTTTTTTGCAATTGGATACATGAACTACCAAACACGTTGCAATTGACTCCAATTGATAACTGCCGTTAATTAGGGGTGCTCACGAGTCGGGTGAGTCGGGTTTGGCTTTCATCTGCTCATCCATCCGAACATAGTCGGGTTTGCCCTCCTTCCACCCGTCATCCACTCGCTTTGTCGGGTGCACCCGACTCATTGGGTGAACCCGACTCATCGTGGTCGGGCGAAACCCGACTGTCTCATTTGTCTCAATCAAGCATTTGCTTTACACATGACTTTGTCTACATTTTTTTTTTTTGCTTTGAATGTATTTGTCTAGATATTCATGGGCTAACCAAAGCTCTGACCAAACAAAAAATAAAAAACATAGTCATGTGCTAGTTTAATGATTTTAAGGTTTTATATCTCCGCCAGTGACATATATATTTTATTGATATAAGAATATAACATATATATATATATTTAAAGACTTTATAATACATAATACATATACTAATATAAGCATATTACATATATATATATATATATATAAATTAAAGACTGGGTGGATTTTCAGCAGCCCTACCGTTAATAATGTGCTGACTTGGCAAGCGGAATTGTTGATGTTGCATTTATATGTTAAAAAAAAAAATAGAAATGCTAGACCCACTCTTGCGTCCACACCTTTAACCACACTGAGAGACTAACTTGCAAAAAAAATTCTGGTGGAGCCCACAACTTACATGTTGGCTGACTTATTTTGGAGGCAAATTAGAAATCCCCAAATTCATTCAAGAATGCCCTAGCTGCAGATGCCCCCTACCAGTGAAGACCCCACCTCTTCCGCGACAATCTGAAGACCGCGCACACCTCCTGCCGGTGAACCAGTCCAACTACGGCTCTGACTCTCTCTCTCTCTCTCTCTCTCTCTCTCTCTCTCTCTCTCTTTCTCTCTCTCTCTTTTGGTACTCTTTCTCTCTCTCTCTCTATATATATCTATATATTTATATACACACATAAATGTTGGAAGAAGAAGAAGAATAAAAATTGAAATGCAATCTTTATTCTAATTTGTAGAAGAAAAAAAAAAAACTTGGGGCAACAACCCAACATTTTATTTGGGTTTGGAAGAAGAAAAAAAATTGAGATCTGGCCCATTTGTGGTCTCAATTGACTTCTGAAGGCATAAACTTTGCTGAGCTTGTTAATTGGCTACTACAATGAAATTGGATGTTTAAAAAAAAATAGTCTATAATCTGTACAAAGATCTAGTGGCCAATTTAGTGGGTTTTGTTTTTGTGGTCTTGTTTTTGTGGTCTTGATTTAGTGGGTCTTGATTCTGTGTACAATTTGTTGGGACTTCTGCATTGCATTGTGCTGCATTCCATCTAATAAAAACTTTTTTGTTGAGCAAAAAAAAAAAAAGATCCAGTGGGCTGCTGTACTTGCAGTGATTTTTCACAGGGTATGGATCGAGCAGGTGTGGAATTTTGGTTGATGTGTGTAAATAAACACATCAACCAAAATTCCACACCTACTCGATCCATGCCCTGTTGAAAAATCACTGCAAGTACAGCAACCCACTGGATCTTTTTTTTTTTTGCTCAACAAAAAAGTTTTTATTAGATGGAATGCAGCACAATGCAATGCAGAAGCCCCAACAAATTGTACACTAAATCAAGACCCACTAAATCAAGACCAAAAAAACAAAACCCACTAAATTGGCTACTGGATCTTTGTACAGATTATAGACTAATTTTTTTGAAAACATCCAATTTCATTGTAGTAGCCAATTAACAAGCTCAACAAAGTTTGTGCCTTCAGAAGTCAACTGAGACCACAAATGGGCCAGATCTCAATTTTTTTTTCTTCTTCCAAACTGTTTGCTTGTAATTTGCGCGGGCGTGCCAGAACCAATCTGTGGTTCGGTGTGTGTGTGTATGCGTGCAAACTAATTTCCTATCCGCTTGTGTGAGTGATACACAAGGCTTTGATGAATCTAACTTCTAAACAGGGTGATTGTGTATAGTGAGTAGGAAAGTACCCTCACTGTAAGTTCTTTAGCAGTACTGAAGCGCACAAGCTAAAAAGTATCAAGTTTAACAGGTCAACGAAATCACAAACGGTTTAATAAAATAGATTTTATTAAATGCTTGGAAAAACTAAACAGATCTCAAGAACACACCAGAAAAGGCTGAATATTCAAAAGAACAAAAAGAACAAACATAACAAAAGGGCGAACCTAATTGCTATTAAAGCTGGAAAAAACAAAGACTTAGAGAAAGTGCTTTGAATGCTGCGAATATGCTGAATACTGAATGTTGTGTATGCTGTTTCGAGAGAGACACGGAGTCCTCATGCTTGGATGACCTGCCTCTTATTTATAGCGGCCATAACTGATTTCTATTTGGACTAGGATTCCTTAACTTTCGCCCCAAGCTGCTTAATTGATTGGCTGATTAAAGAAGTCCTTCTATATCAATGATACCTTCCTTATCCAGAACTTAATTGAATTAATCCCTTTCATTTAGGGATCAGACGCATCAATCCAACTGGCCATGATCAGATTCTGTCCTAAACGGACTCTTGTTTCCAAAAACTCTCACAGACGACGTCATCATGCCAGCTATGGATAGCACCACCTTCTTTCATGCAATCGGCCTTACCACTGCCTCCCCTGGATGAATCGGGCTCAATCTGTTTCCATGCATCCCTTCATGCCCGATTACCTTTCTTCAACCACTCATAACCAATCGGACTTTAACTCTTGACTTGACCTCCTATTAATCCTCATTAATCCCACATCCGTACTCAAGTCCGATGAGTCACTCACTCCTTAACCCGGCCTCCCTTCTAACGTGAATCGGGCTCAAAAACCATTGACGGTTTTTGGGTGCAAACAATTGCCCCCCAAAAGGTCATATCAAACGTCTCGCCTTGATTGATGTGACGTTTTGAATTTTAAACTGGCCACGCGTCAAGCATGCAGCAACTTGTCAGAGTATGGAGAATCCCACCAGTCACTCCACATTTAATGCACCATGATTACAGCGTCGTGGTACTTAAACAGCCAATCTTTCAAAACCCTCCACATTTGCCTTCTTACACTCTCTCTCTACAGTTAAGCAAAACAGAGCTTCTCTCTCTAGACCTCCATCTTCTCCGGCGACCTTTTCCTCTCCTCCACAGTTATGGCTCCTAAAACTGCTCCTGCTACCTCCAAAGGAAAGAAATCCTTCGCAGACGCTCCACCGCCGCAAAATCGATGTAGAGAGGTTAGGACCCTAGCGAAAGCTCATGCTGCTGACATCTCCACCGATTACCTCACCCCTTACAGATCCTCTGATGGCTCTCCTGTCGCACCGGGGCTAGGAGCAGCGTTTCTCGGCCACCCTCCAGTAACCTTTCTACCATTTTTCCCTCCGGTAGAAAATGAAGCATTCCTTCAAGTCCCTGCCCACTGGGACAAAGTCCAAAGTGCTAACCAGCCTATTCGGGGATGGCCAACTCCTGCCGCAGACTTGGACAAATGGGTTACCAGAGTTTCGGCCTCTAAGGCCGGTGTTTGGAAGCACACGGACATTTATGATGCCATAATGCTGAGTCGGTCTCGAATAGAGATAGACCGACCTCTTCTTCTTTCAGCCTTATTATTCTGGTCATCTTCTTGCAATGGCTTCCTTTTCCGTTGCTGACCAATGGCTCCCACCGTCAAAGATATCAGCTACCTGCTCAGCCTTCGCCCTCACGGACAAGAAATCATTCCCGGGCTTGACGTTGGGACGGCCAGCTTCGCCTATCCTCAACAAGCAATTGTCAGGGACGGGGCTGTTTCTCACAGGCCGATTACAGCCTTTGGAGGCTTTCTCACTGCCTGCATCGGGGCAGATGATACAGCGGTGTTCGATGCAGAACACACTGCCTTCCTCATCTATTCGCTCAACAAATATCTCTTCTGCTCGGCCAGCCAAGCCATTATCAAAGAGTATACAACCTTGGCCTTGGCTCTTGCATCGGGGCAACCCTTGGCCATGGCTACACTGGTTTGGGCGCACCTTGTCTGAGGCATCACAGATTTTGTCCATTCGGGCTTCGGAGCTGGTGGGAGCCCGATATGGGTGCTTCAGTTGTGGCTGCATTCTTATTTTCCCGAGTTCCAACCCCCCATCCGCCAATTGGCCGACGTTCCCATCTCTGCTGTCCAGTACATGGACGTAACTCCTTCTTCCCACTCCTTCGAGGAGTGTTTTACTTTCTTTTACCAAGGTTGTTCCCCTCGGGATATCAACCTCTTTACCCCATTCTTTTCTCTTCAATTCTCTTCTTTCCTTCAGCTTTCCAATAATCCTTCCAACTGGGGTTCCGGCACCCAGTCTACTTACAATGAAATCTTCTCTAGCTACTTAGTAGCTAGAACCATTATTTTCAGCCCAAGCATCCCGTCGGCCAATAATAAATGCGGGGCCGAATATTACTTCGCTCCTCTCTATGCCCGCCAATTCGGGCTTACACAACTCGCGCCCGTTCCCCCTAGTATTACTGTCAATGTTGACTGGGTGGAACGCGGCCTCATCGTTAATGAAGGGCAGGTGAAGAAAATAAAAGAAAGATCGGACCGGCTCAAAGCGGCGTTTAGCTTTACACCCTTCTCTGCCCGGCCCATGGTGTCAGAAGAATTCACTCAGTGGTGGGGTGAACGGGCACGCAACATTTTCCCAGGCACTGCTGCTGAGGCCCTTGTGCCTTTTCTTGCTTCTGCCCCGACGGCAGCTCTAGTCAGGCGCAAACAAATAGCCAAAAAACCTGCCCGTAAAGCTGCTCCGAGCAAAGGTTCTACCCAGAAGAAACAGAAAACAACACCGGCCTCTACTCAGGTTAGATTTTACCATCTTTTAATAGCTACGCCCGATTCTCTGTTTGAGTTCAAATCCTCTGTTTTGCAACTTGTTGATGAAGACTCAGGAGAGGATCCAATTCCAACTCAGACTCTTCCTCCAACTCTCCCTACATCACCAGCATCTGCAGCGGCCTATCTAGAGTGGGTTGCCGTGAGGGTCATGCC
Source organism: Hydrangea macrophylla (assembly GCA_033977485.1). Lineage (NCBI taxonomy): Eukaryota > Viridiplantae > Streptophyta > Magnoliopsida > Cornales > Hydrangeaceae > Hydrangea > Hydrangea macrophylla. The sequence goes on from CM066993.1 coordinate 101,937,228, forward strand.
TCTCCACATCATGCCTCCTCTGAATCCTTCCAGTGGGGATGAAGACCTTGTTCCTATCAGCCAAGCTCCTGAGCCAGTTGTCCTCTCTTCCAGCACTGAAGGAGTGGCCGATGCTGGAACTACCACGGAGGCAGCTGGGGATGAGGTGGATCAAGTTATTCCTCCTGAAGTTGGAGTTCTCTCTGGGCAAGGGGAACCTCCTGCAGCCACCGGACCTTCCATTCCCTCAGCAGTGGCCGAGGTCAACATTCCAGAAGAGCCTGCCATTCAGGCCGGTGTTGATAATCCGGGCACAGTCCCAGAGGCCGAAGTCTTGCAAGCGATGGCGGCCTTAATCAGTCCAGGGGCTGAGATCGGCCACGCTTCCTCCTCTTCGGGGTTGGTTCAATCTCCTTCCCAACCAACATCTTCGTAACCCAGTGAGGCCGATGTTCGCGAATCAATTTTAGCCTCACTTGGTCCTCACACCCAGGTATTTCAGTGTTTCTTTACTTTAATTTGTACAATTTTAAAGACCATGTCTAACTGCATTCTCTTGAACAGGCCGATCCCATAGGTCCAGTGCTAATTCCCTTCAACGACTTCTTCTCGGGCCTGGACCAGGGAGCTTTTGACCTTGACCCCCTAGAGCCCGAAGCAGTCTCACCTTCCCTCCTTCAACAAGCCAAGGACCTACTCATCGGGCTCACTGACCAGGAACTATCCAACCTTCCTGCTGCTGCTGAACTTGACGCAGCCTTGACCACTCTCCTGGACGATCCTTCACTTTCAGACGGGCATCTATCATTACTCCTTGAGATAAAAGAGAGACTCCCCAGCGCCCGTCTTGTGGACCGATCGGCCTTGAAAATTCAGGCTGATGCAGAACTTCATTTAAGCTCACGGCAGAGAGCGTTGAAATTCTTAGAAGGGGCCAAAGTCAAGTTTGAAGCAGGGAAGGCTTCTCGGGCTCAGGTTCTAGCAAGGGACTCTTGGCTGCAGACCCATATTGCTGCACTACAGGCTCAACTTGCCCAATGTGAGGCCGAGGTCGTTACCAACAATGCTGCCCTTGGGAAGATTGATGAAGCATTGTCTTCACTAGGCGACGATGCCCAGAAGTGCAGCGATCAACTGCAAGCCAGTGTTCCGATATCCCGGGCATGGGCACAAAAGCTAGAAAAAGCCAAACGGGATCGGTCTGGAGCCATCAAAACCTGGGAGGACCTGAAGGCTAAGCTTAGGAATTTTGAGTCTGCCTAGAGGCCGACTCCTATTTTGTATGTTGTAGAGAATCTTTTTCCTTTTTCTATCATTTTGTAAGTAAGCTGTGCTCAGCCTATCAATACAACAACACTGTTTTATCTAAATCATTCAGGCTCAGGCTCATAATTAATCAACTGATCATATTCCAACCCAGGATTCGATTTATAATCCAGATCAATGGTCTCCCATAACGTAGGGTAATAAGACTTTAAATAATGACCATTGATTAGTCGGACATGAACAGTTCCATCTAAATCACGAAGCCTGTAAGCACCTCCTCTTCTGACTTGGTGGACGATGAACGGGCCTTCCCAATTGACCGACCATTTACCATAACGATTATCCTTGTCTCCAATAGGTAACACGGCCTTCCATACCAAATCCTTCGTGCAAAAAGATTTCTCCTTCACCCTCTTATTGTAAGCTCGGGCGGCCCGTTGCTTTTGCACTTTTAATGAATCCAAGGCCGCAAGCCTCGTTTCATCAAGCCCTTCCAATTCAACTATCATAACCTCTGTGTACTCAGCGGGCTCTAGCTTATTTTGTAAAGCTCTTTTTGCCGATCGGACTGTTACTTCCATAGGTAATATTGCATCATGCCCGTAAGTCAGCATGAACGGTGTAACCCCAGTACTTGACCTTTTAGATGTCCGATAGGCCCATAACGCTTCGGACAAGAGCTTGTCCCATTCTCTAGGATTCTCAACAATCATTTTTTCAATGATACCCTTGAGGATTTTGTTAGTGGACTTGGCCTGACCATTAGCCTGTGCATAATAGGGCGTAGAATTGAGAATTTTGATTCCCCTACTTTCTGCAAAGGCCGATGTTTCAGTCCCTGTAAACACCGATCCTTGGTCGGCTGTGATTGTTTCCGGAAGGCCAAACCTATGGATAATGTGTTCTTCAATGAATTTTATGACGGTGGCTTGTGTCACTGTTCTACAAGGAATAGCCTCGGCCCACTTGGTAAAGTAGTCCGTAGCCACTATGATAAAACAATGTTGGCCCGATGATGGCGGTAGGAGTTTGCCAATTAAATCCATCGCCCATCCCCTAAACGGCCATGGTTTGATTATTGGTTGCAACTCTTTAGCCGACACATGTTGGATTGGACCATGCTTTTGACAAGGTTGACAACCCTTGGCATAACTAATACAATCTTTCAACATGCCGGGCCAATAATAATTATATCTTCTCAGCAACCACTTCATTTTGGTACCGGCCTGATGTGCCCCATAAATACCTTCATGTACCTCGGCCATAACCTGCATGGCCTGTTTCTTTCCTAGACACCTCAAGACCACGTCATCGCCGATTGGTTTCTTGAATAATTCTCCATCAAGTACCACGAATCGGACAGCAAATAACCTAATCCTTCGGTCTACCCTGACATTCGGGTGATTCAGGTATTCAATGATGGGGATTCTCCAATCGTCGTCCTCCATCAAGACCGAATTGGTTGTAGCGTACCAACCTCTCTTTGCCACGGATGGTAATGATCGGACATGAACCGTGATAAGTTGGTCTTCTGTATTCTTCTTGGACGGCGAGGCTGATCCTGTTTTCGCCAACTCATCGGCCTCAGTATTTGTTGTTCTTGGGATATAGCTCACGCTAATGTCATCAAATGCCTCCATGAGTTGAGTGGCAACTGCGTGGAATGGGCATAGCTCCCAACTCCTTATCTGAAACTCCCCGGCTATCTATCCGATCACCAACCCCGAGTCTCCCTTAATGTACACGGACGATGCCCCCATTTCCAGGAGTATCTCCAGTCCGATTATAAGAGCTTCGTACTCGGCCTGATTATTGGTACATTTGAAATTGAGCCGAAAAGACATTTTTGTTTTCTTGTACTTGGGTGATACAATCACCACACCTTCCCCAGCCCCTTCTGCGTTTTTGGAACCGTCAAAGATCAAAGTCCATGGGACTAAGGATGTGCTCAGGACCTTGAGTGCTAGAGGAAATTCCCCCAAATCAGTAGGATCAGGGTGATCGGCCAAGAAATTGGCTATGGCCTGGCCTTTCACCGATTGCTGCGATCGGTATTGGATGGCAAATTCCATCAAGGCCAAGGTCCATTTGCCAATTCGACCTCTCATGATTGGCCTTGACAACATATATTTTATCACATCAGTTTGACATATTATATAAGTTGAAACAGGGAGCATATATGTTCTTAACTTTTGTGACGAAAAATACAATGCCAAGCATAACTTCTCAATCGGCGCATAGCGCTGCTCGATTGGAGTCAAGATTCTACTTAAATAATAAACGGCCTGCTCGTTGCCTTGCTCATTATCTTGAGCTAGCATACTTCCTATAGAGCAATCAGAGGCCGATATATACAATTTTAGGTACCTACCCTTCTTGGGTGGCATTAATACTGGAGGAGTAGACAGATATTGTTTGATTCCCTCAAAGGCTTGTTGATGGCTGTCCTCCCACTTGAAGTCTTCATCGGTCTTGATCTTCAATAGTGGGGTCCATACTTGGGTCTTCCCCGCACAATTTGATATAAATCTTCTTAAGAAATTTATCTGTCCGAGCAATCTCTGAAGCTCTTTCTTATTAGCAGGTGGCTTTGCTGCCTGGATAGCCCGAGCCTTATTCTTGTCAATCTCTATCCCCCTTTGACGTACCAAGAACCCTAAAAAGTTCCCTGCTATAACGCCAAATGCACATTTGAGAGGGTTCATCTTTAGTTTGTGAGCCCGCATCCTTTCAAATGCTTTCTCCAAGTCCCTCAAATGATCGGCGTCACCTCCTGACTTCACTACCACATCATCTATGTAAACTTCCATGAACTGTCCGATTATGTCATGAAAGATTGAATTCATTGCCCGTTGATAGGTGGCTCCAGCGTTCTTCAACCCGAAAGGCATGACAACCCACTCAAAGGTTCCAATTGCCCCTGGACACTGAAAAGCAGTCTTCGGGACATCCTCTTCGGCGATGTAAATCTGGTTATACCCCGAATGCCCGTCCATAAATGACAAAATTTTATGTTTAGCGGCCGAATCGATTAACTGATCGGCCATAGGCATGGGATACTCATGTTTTGGGGTAGCTAGGTTTAAGTTCCTGAAGTCAATGCAAACTCTCAACTTCCCATTCTTCTTCACTACTTGCACCACATTCGAGACCCATTCAACATATCGGGCTGTCCGAATGAAGCCGGCGTTCAGTAGTCTCTCGATCTCTTCTTTCACCCTTAGTGTCACCTCTGGTGACATGCGCCGAGGTAGCTGTTTGACCGTCCTGAACCCCGATTTAATTGGTAATCTGTGTTCCACCAGTTCCCTAGATAAACCAGACATCTCGTCATATTCCCAGGCAAAACAATCTTTGTACTTGTGAAGGAGGGCAATCAACTCGGCCTGACACTTAGGATCCAGCATCTGACTTACATAGGTAGGTTTGTGCTCTCCTTCCTTGCCTAGGTTGACTTCCAAGAGAGGGTCTTGGACATCGGCCTTCAAATCATCTAGTTTCGTCGTGGCCGTTTCCAATTCACCTATCTGAATCTCTTCTTCCCTTGGCCCTTCCTCTTCGTAGATGCAATCAGCCAAATTGATCATTCCGTCCCATGGGTCGATTTCCAATCTTCTGTCAGCCAAGAATGCACACCATCTGGCCATGCTGGCCCTCAAGGCCAGCAGCTTCCGTTCTTCAATTATCGGAGTCCCCATAGACATCTTGTTCAACGATCTCAATCGGCCTTGACTCCTCTGTCCGACTGAGATTATGGAAATATGCTTTAATGTCCGACGAACTTCCTTTAAGGAAGGTCGCTGAATTTGGTCTTCCCATTTTGTTGCACCCCAACAACTTAACTGGCCCGATGTCATCTTCGTACAAGACTGCATCGACCATCTGTACCCTGGCTATAAAGGGCTTGGTGTCTGCCCCAACCACTTCCACTTCCACTTCATCACCTCTCCAGAAAATTAACAGCTGATGGAGCGTGGAGGGAATACAATAATTAGGGTGTATCCAATCCCGGCCTAGTAAAGCATTATAGGCCGCTGAGGTTTCTACTATGAAGAAAGCAGTCATGACCGTTTTACTGCCAACGGTCAGTTCAAGGGGTAGGATCCCCTTGGTCCTTGAGGGTGCCCCCGTGAAGCTTTGGACATTCATCTCGGTCGGAATTAGCTCCGACTCGGACTTCTGCAGGATCCTCAACATTATTTGAGGCATGATATTAATGGTAAACCCTCCATCAACAAGGATCCTGTTTATTGGGACGCCTTCAATGTGTCCTTTCACATACAAAGGCTTCAGATGTTGGGACATTTGGTGTGTTGGCTTTTCAAACACCACTTTTACTGGTCCGGTCTTTACTCCTTCCTCAGTCTGTTGTCCTTTCGGCCTTAAGATAGTAATCTTAGGCCGATCGGTCTGCCCGTCGGTGGCGTCCACATTTTTGCTTGTGGCTTCCACCACTTTAGGCTTAACGGTTTCTCCTCCGTTCCAAAAGATTTCTTCTATTACGGCCGAATCCTTAGCTAGGCCCTCTACCACGTCCCCTTCCATGGCAGATGGCTGGTCTGGCTTTGCCCTAAAGGACATAGGTAGTGTGAACACCATGTTGGAAGACAACCCTAATGGAATCGTCCCGAATTGTATCGGCGAAAAACTTGAGTCCGACATATCTCCATCGGACTCAATCATCTTGTCCGATGTAACTCTACCTTCCTCCTGTGATCTTCCTTGTCGGATTCTTTCCATTGGGTGCTTAGTGGCAACGCGCATCGCCCTCGTGGAGAGTCCTGGGTAATCGGACACCCTGTGCTCTGTGGGAGCAGGAGGATCTCCAGCCTGATTTTTCAAGAACTGACGCTCTCGTTCGGCTTGTCTCATTCTCTGATACCTCCTTTTCTGGGACTTGCTATATTGCGGCCGTGCTGGGAATTTAGAGTGTTCAGCCCTATGCCACTTTTGATCTTCTACCCGAGGTGGTAACACCATCCTCGGACTCCTGCCAGAGGTTGTTGCTTGCATCTGAGGCCTTGGGATTGCTTGGGAACTTCTTGCCCCTAGTCGGCCGGCTTCGCCTTGGCCGATTTGTTGTACCAATAAATGTTTTGCCCGCCACTCGGGCTTGGCTTGACCTTGCCATGGTAATGACAATCTCTCATAAACAGACCGTCTCGGGCTTGATTCCCGATTTTCATAGCTTCTCGGCCTCTTACTCGGGCTCGAGACTTCCTTCTTGACATCAGCCTTGCACCTCGGGCAAAGGCCTTATTCGATGAATTCCAGCTGTCGCCGTAAATCGGCTATCAGATTATCCGTACTAGATTTGGCCGCTTCTTCCTCGGCCTTATGTGCTTCTGCCTTGCGTTCTTGATAGCTCTTTTGGAGGTCATGTATTGTCACCTTCGGCCCGTCAGTGGCCGAAATAGCAATTTGTTTACCCTCCCTTTGTTTTGGCACAAACTCCCCGTCAGACAAGTAAATCTTCGGTCTCGGCCTCGAAAGCTTGGTTAGATCGGGCATCACCATGTTTGTGCCCGTAATCTGAGGGAAAGGATTTGAATCGATCCCCATAGCTTTGTCTGAGAATTTGAATACTCCCTTCTCCACGTTTTCCTGTATGAAATTGCGAAAAACAACACAATTGTTAGTAGAGTGCTTCCAAGAATTGTGCCATTTACAGTACTCCTTATTTTTTATGTCATCGGCCTTTGGGATCCGATGACCTTCACTTAGCTTGATCACTTTATCGGCCAACAGGGCATCGAATATTTGATCAGCCATTGTTATATCGAAAGTATAGTTTTTCCCCGCCTCGAACGCCATTTTCTTTGCAGCGGCGTTATTATTAACAGGCTTGTTCAAGGCGTTGCATACGATTGGCCGTTTGCAAATCAACTCGGCCATATCATTTTCTGCTTCAAGGTCACACTCTGCCAAGTGGACCTCATAATTGGGATCTTTATAATATGTTCCTTTGGAAGAGTTCTTCTTCTCCTGCTCATCCAAAAGAATACACTCGTAGCGACCAGCCCGTGTGGCAAGCTCGAATAGGTCACGGAAGCCAGTTCCCTCAAACCTCTTGCGAAGCTCAAAGGACATGCCCCCCATGGCCATCTTTGCATACTCCTCCTCGGGCAAAACTGTCTTACACCGATATTTTGCCTTTCAGAAACGGGCTATGTAGGTTTTCACAGTCTCCCCTACTAGTTGCATCATCCTGGACAAATCTGCCAGCGATGTCTCGGGCTCAGTCCTATAGAACTGGCCGTGAAATAGTTCTTCCATCCCCTGCCAAGTTAACACCAAATTGGCTGGGAGATTAACGTACCACAAAAACGCCATGCCCGTCAGCGAGTTTGGGAATAGTCTTAACTTTAATGGGTCACTGTGACCCACATGGCCGCATTGAACAATAAAACGGCCAATATGCTCAACTGAGGACTGTTCACTCTCTCCAGAAAATAGAGTGAAATTCGGTACCTTGTACCCCTGAGGAAATATGACTTGGTCAATTTCAGGGGGGAACGACCGTCTGTAAGTCGGCCTTTCCAGTCTTCGCATAAACGGACCATACTCTTCGTGTATGGCCGCTACCAGCTCCTCCCTATTGATGGGTTGAACTGCGGGCTGAACATTCCTTATCGGCGGCGGCAGTTCGTGCTGTTGGTTGTGGGCCTGATGGGTCCAAAATCCACCGTTGTTCCTTTGCCCCCCATGGCCGTGACCTAGGGGTTGTGTGTGGCCGACTGAACTCTCAGTGTGGCCTGTGGATCTACCAAAACCTGGTGTCGCCGATCCGTTGGGATCGGTGACTACCACTCCGTTTGTCATGGCCGTCTGTGACTCAGACTGCCTATCGGAGCCATTACCACTCCTTAGGTTCGGACAGACATAAGGCTGGTCTTTCGGCTTATCAGATTCAGGCAACGTGCCCGAGCCTGATCCGTTAACCTGTTCTGTGTTGCTTCCGGCCTTATAGGTTTCAACTAGCATTCCGATTGCTTCCGTCAGGCGGTCCAACTTTATGTGGGTGGTCCTGGTTTCTAAGACCAATTCAGCCTGACTCTTATGAACATCGGCTGTTTGGTTCATGACCGAATTGAGATTGCCCATAGAGCCAATGAGCGCGTTGTACTCTTGCCACATGGGCTCAACGTTAGCCCTCATGGCCTCTGATATCGCCTCGAGTGTGACACTGCCATCTTGTGGAGAATGGCCGGTGCTCTATTCCAGAGGTGGGTCCGTGGGCTGATCGTCCTGGCCATTTTTCGTCGTCTGCTTATCTTTCTTCAGCGGCATGCTTTGACACTCTGGGTCCCACCGGGCGTGCCAAAAATGTTTGCTTGTAATTTGCGTGGGCGTGCCAGAACCAATCTGTGGTTCGGTGTGTGTGTGTATGCGTGCAAACTAATTTCCTATCCGCTTGTGTGAGTGATACACAAGGCTTTGATGAATCTAACTTCTAAACAGGGTGATTGTGTATAGTGAGTAGGATAGTACCCTCACTGTAAGTTCTTTAGCAGTACTGAAGCGCACAAGCTAAAAAGTATCAAGTTTAACAGGTCAACGAAATCACAAACGGTTTAATAAAATAGATTTTATTAAATGCTTGGAAAAACTAAACAGATCTCAAGAACACACCAGAAAAGGCTGAATATTCAAAAGAACAAAAAGAACAAACATAACAAAAGGGCGAACCTAATTGCTATTAAAGCTGGAAAAAACAAAGACTTAGAGAAAGTGCTTTGAATGCTGCGAATATGCTGAATACTGAATGCTGTGTATGCTGTTTCGAGAGAGACGCAGAGTCCTCATGCTTGGATGGCCTGCCTCTTATTTATAGCGGCCATGACTGATTTCTATTTGGACTAGGATTCCTTAACTTTCGCCCCAAGCTGCTTAATTAATTGATTGGCCGATTAAAGAAGTCCTTCTATATCAATGATACCTTCCTTATCCAGAACTTAATTGAATTAGTCCCTTTCATTTAGGGATCAGACGCCTCAATCCAACTGGCCATGATCAGATTCTGTCCTAAACGGACTCTTGTTTCCAAAAACTCTCACAGACGACGTCATCATGCCAGCTATGGATAGCACCTCCTTCTTTCATGCAATCGGCCTTACCACTGCCTCCCCTGGATGAATCGGGCTCAATCTGTTTCCATGCATCCCTTCATGCCCGATTACCTTTCTTCAACCACTCATAACCAATCGGACTTTAACTCTTGACTTGACCTCCTATCCAATGTTCCCATCGGGCTCTCCTTGTAATACCTACCGGCCTTAATCCTCATTAATCCCACGTCCGTACTCAAGTCTGATGAGTCACTCACTCCTTAACCCGGCCTCCCTTCTAACGTGAATCGGGCTCAAAAACCATTGACGGTTTTTGGGTGCAAACACAAACCCAATTAAAATGTTGGGCTGTTGCCCCAAGTCTTTTTTTTTCTTCTACAAATTAGAATAAAGATTGCATTTCAATTTTTATTATTCTTATTCTTCCAACATTTATGTGTGTATATAAATATATAGTCCGGCTCTTAAGCGGACCTTAAAAAATGGACCAAAAAGATGGACCATGTAAAAAGTGAAAATTGCTCACAAAAAAGTGAGAAATTTCAAAATGTGAGAATTACTCACTTTTTTGTGAGAAATTCTCACTTTTTACACGGTCTGTCTTTTAGGTCCTCTTTTTAAGATCCGCTTAAAAGCCAGCCTCTATAAATATAGATAGATATATATATAGAGAGAGAGTACCACAAGAGAAAGAGCCGGAGCCGGAGCCGGAGCCGTCACCGGACTAGTTCACCGGCAAGAGGTGTGCACGATCGTCGGATTGTCGCGGAAGAGGTGGGGTCTTCACTGGTAGGGGGCATCTGCAGCTAGGGCATTCTTGAATGAATTTGGGGATTTCTAATTTGCCTCCAAAATAAGTCAGCCAACATGTAAGTTGTGAGCCCTATCAGAATTTTTTTTGCAAGTTAGTCCCTCAGTGTGGTTAGAGGTGTGGACGCAAGAGTGGGTAGCATTTCTGTAAAAATAAAATAAAATGAGGCACGTGGACTGAAAGACTGAATCCCTCTTTTGATCTCTGGCGGTTGTATCGGTTTGTCAATTTGATCACTTTAGATTTCTGAAAGACTGAAACCTCACAGAAAATCGGAGAAATATTGAATTCCATTTGAGTGAAGAATCATTGGATTTTGACCGTTGGATCATACTCTGTTAGTAGGAGTTCAATTTTTCGTTCGTCATCGTGGACTTGTGATTGTATGAGCTCAATCACTTTTCTTGTGATTGTATGAGCTCAATCGCTTTTCTTATGAGCTTGGATTTGCCTAGAACACAATAAAAAATGCTCTAGATTTCAATCTCTAACCCAAAAATAAAAAATAAAAAAAATCCCTAATTTTCATCACCATGCCAGCTGAGTTAGACAACTCGTCCGCCCTGAATGACTCCACAACAATGAGCACGAAATTCAGAGAGTGCTTCTCACAATGAGCACGATTGGTGATGATCTGGGTAACTTGGCATCGGCAGAGAGTGCTACTCACAATGAGCATGAAATTCAGTCAACAAGTTTCACAACTAAGCTTGCTTAACAGAGTCCAATTTCGGTTCCCCCCTCTGCAAATTTTTCCATTTTAGAAGGTACATTTTCTACCAATCAGAGCTCACTTCCCCCCTCTGAACTCTCTTCCCCCTCTCCGATTAGACCCCCAATTGGAGCCAATTTCAAAATTTTTCCGAACTTAGCTTTGCCAAATTTCTCTTTCTGAAACCCTAAAACCTTTACTTTTCAACTTCGAAACTTTGCCGAACAAAGCTTTCCTCAAATATTTTGAATCCATAGGTTCCAGAATCCATTGAAGCCTCTTTGATTTCATTTTCCAAATGTTACAGAGAGAGAGAGAGAGAGAGAGAGAGAGAGAGAGAGAGAGAGAGAGAGAGAGAGAGTATTGAGTTGGAAGAGAGAGTATATCGCTACTATACTATAAAAATGAATAAACAACCACGTAAAAAAAATATGAACTTCCTATTTTGCCCTTCACTCTATCATAATTACTCATATATCTATATATACATTGTAAGGATATATTGATTTGTGTGAGGCTAAATCTGTCATTTTGGATAAATAATTACATTCAAGTCAGCTTTTAAAATTTTATTTAATATAATAATGAGGTTTTGATCAACAATCTTGTGTCTAATTACATTTGGGTCAACAAATTTTGGGATATTTATTATTGACTTCAAAAAAAGTCAACAAAAGTGGCTATTTTGGTGACAATTTAGGAAATGGTCACTAATATTTATAATTTGGTCAACTTCTTATCTCAAATGAGGTTTCAATCAACAATTTGTGTCTAATTACAATTTGGGTCAATAAATTTTGGGATATTTATTATTCACTTCATAAAAAGTAAAAAAATGGCTATTTTAGTGGTTGTTTAAGAATTGGTCACTAATATTTATAATTTGCTCAACTTCTTCTCTCAAATTTATGATTCATATATTGTAATATGTGTAATGGCATTTAGGTCAACAATATTCACTTTAAAAAAGTTTTAAAAAGTGGCTATTTTAGGAATTGGTCACTAATTTCACATTTTGGTCAACTTCTTCTCTAAAATTTAAGTTCTGGTACATTTAAAATGTTAAATAAAGTGGCTATTTTAGTAGCTATTATGAATTGATCTCTAATATTTAAATTTTGGTCAATTTCTTCTCTCAAATTCATGATTTTTAGATTGTATTCGAATATCAATTAAGGCCTACAAACACATTCATGCCCTTTTTTAGAGGAAATATCCTACTTGTGTCATATATTTTTAGTGGCGCTTTACTAGGTACATTTACTACTCATTTATAAGATAGTCAGAATTATCAACTTCTTCCGCAAGAAGAGTTTTAGATTAAATAGTTACATTTACAATTTCCTATTTAACTGTTTTAACATCTTATTATATACTTTTAACAACCACTTAACCACACGAAACAACACAACGCACAAAAAGCACTGCAAGTAAACACATGAACTAGACCAACATATGTAAATAAACCGGTTTGTTAGTGCTTATTTGTCCATTTTAAGCAGTTCTGGTAGCTCAAATTACTTTTTGATATGTTTGTTAAACAAAAAAATACAAACAGATCTGGAGCAAAAAGCAGTTGTTGGACCATAAGCAGGTGGGGGGACACCAAAACAAAATAAACAGTTATATCAATCACGATCAAAATTGCATAAGCATAAGCACTGATAAACGGGCTTAATTAATAAGACCACAAGAGTGATGAATTTAGTAAAAAATTCGAGAAGGGATCCTCGACAACACTTAGGGGTGCTGCTGGGTAGGTAGCACTTACGTGGCACTTGCAGGACTACACCAATTATTTTGCACATCTCGAAATTTTTTTTTTTTTTTTGTGTAATCCTACAAGTGCCACATGGGTGCTTATGAGGATCCTTCCTCCAAAAATTCGGGAAAAAGGGGAACAAAAGTAAATGTAATGGCAATATTGCTAGGCACACTCTAAAATCTACACTGAAATGCACACAGGACAATCGTGGTCATTGATTTCGATGGAGCTCTTGTGGGTCCCACATGGGTTTCCCGCGGATTCCATCGAAATCAACGTCCACGATTGTCCTTTGTGGATTTCAGTGTGGATTTTGGAGTATGTGTAGGACTACTGGTCTATTCATGCAACGGCGGGCCGTGTTCGTACATACAAGTACTCAGTACGGTCGCCAGTTATAAAATTACAATGGGAGTACAGGGTATTAGAAATAATAACGGAGATAATATGTTCAGGGTTAATAACCGGAAAGTGCTAACAATAATAATAACAATAATATTAATAATAATAATATTAATATTAATAATAGTAGTGAAATAATATGTTCAGAGTATGACATATTAAAGCCTGAAGTTTAATCGATAATAATAAACAAAGGATAATACAGACATTAATATAAGTATACCAAGTGAGCTAGGAACTCACCGTAGGTTCGGGGTCGCGGTGTGATTTGAGATTTCTCCCTTTCCTTTCTTTCCGTTTCTTTCTCCTTCACTCTCTCGGCTAACCCTTTATATTTTTCCTTCTTTTTCAACAACTAATGGGAGGGGGTTTTTATAGGGAAAGGAGGAAGGCAACCAATATGTATATATATTATACGCAACACCTCACAAGATACCTCACAAGCACTCAAGTACACAAGATACCTCACAAGCACACAAGACACCTCACATAACACCTCACAAGCACTCAAGCACTTGATAGGGGTTGTTTGGGGGTTGGCTTAGGGTATAAGCATAGTTGGGTAACACAGATATAATTACGGATTTCAAAATAATTTTTTTTGTAGTGAAAATATTATAAATATAGCTCGGGACTGGAAATTATATAAATAGAATATAATTAAAATTACAGGTATTACATTTGTTAGGGATATATACTAAAAGCCATGCTTTATGTAGTTGATTTATTATTCATTTAATAAAATCAATTAATCCATTTTTTATGAGAATCTATGTGGTCAATGTTTATATGATATTATTTATTTAATATTATGCATGTGTGTCTCTCATTCTATATAGTAGGTGGTTTGGTGTGTAGAGTTCGGCTTATACACGGAAGATCAGGCCATCAGATATTATAGAATGTAAGATTTTGGTTTACAGTCTTAGATGGGATTGGACACACCATCGGTAGGACTGTAGCATGGTGTTGTAGTAGGTTTGTCTTGACTACAGAAAACGGTATAGTTTCAACTCACTATGCTGGTACACTTTGTGTATTAAACGGGACTGACTTGGGGTAATTGTCTTTATACTGACTTATAAGATAATTAATACCTCATGGCTATTATGAGTGCTTATGCTCTAAATCCTAAGTTAATTTGTAGACACGTACATTTGTTATTTACACTTTGATCCCTAAAAGGGTGAGATCCTTAAATGGGTCAATATCTCATTGGATTGGGTGGCAATATTCATTGTGTGGTGGATATTAATTAATGATGGAATCCATGTCTCAATTTTGGGATTGATGATATCCCCTTGAGAAAGCTTATAAGTTTTGATTATGTCAAACCCTGCAGGTGGATTTTGTATCCGACATATCAGATAAGTTAAGTAGAGGATCTCAAGGAATTTTAAGAAATTAATTAAATATGATTGTCAGTAATTATATTTAATTAATGGATATATGTAATCTTAACATGGGGAGATAATAAGCATTTAATAACATGGAGCTCGAAATATATTTTTGAGATAAGGGTAGGAGTGCAATTATAATTCTTTAGTGGTATGAATTATAATTTATGGAAATAGGAATCTGATTCAGTTCGAATTAGGGTTTCCTAATTCCATAAGGAAGCCTATTCCTTATTGACTTCTTATGGTCCCTATCGTAGCCTATATATATGCTGCTGTGGCTCTCTCCTCAGTTAGCGTTTTTCTATATAGTGAATTATAACTCGGAATAGAAAAGAGAGCGTAAAAGAGGGAGAGCAGAAAACAGAAAGGATTTCGAAAGAGCCCACACTCAGTTCGATATTCTGGCAGCAAAGGAATACGGTAGAAGATCGTGAGCTGTTATCGAGTCCGTGTTCTCGATTCGCCTACTACAGCAATCCGTTTTAGCAGATTAAGGTAACCCTAGTTCCGCCCTTGTAGGGTTATCGTAGTTTTCACGTAATTTTTTTTTTGCAGTACCAACTTATACGCGCTGTCAATGGATTCTGGGAACACAGTTTCCTAACAGTGGTATCAGAGCAATGTTGATTCTACGTATGGATTGGACGCAACCATGTTGTCCAATAAAAACAGATCTTATGCGTGTTTTGATGGATGGATAGAACGTAGAACTGTGCTAACCCTTGTTTTGCAGCGTTCTTATTCCACTATTATGGTCACGGATTTTGTGTGATTGGATCCCACGATGGTTTTATCCGTGGTTAATTTTTCTATTTTAATATAGCATGTGAACTCCTTTATGGAGGCATAGGATTTGTGCGTATTGGATCCCACGCTTGATTGATGTGTGGTCAATTTACTGCAAAGAAATAGCATGTGAACTCCTTTATGGAGGCATAGGGTTTGTGTAATATATCTCAAGTAAATCCGTGAAGACAGTTTACAAGTAGTTTCAGAAAGCAATCTGGAGGCAGTTTCTGAAGGCAGTTTCAGAAAACAGTTCTGGAAGGCAGTTTCGACCCCGTTGCGTAGTGGCGACATAGAGCCAATCGGATTCAATGAAGATTTCTTCACAAGAGTTGCAGCTTGACCATAATAGTGGGATTCCTATTTTATTGTGGTTTCCTTATTTATTGTGATTGAATGATTATTATTGTTTTGTGTTTAATGCATAGGACAACATGGATAATTGTTCCTAGACCTATTTCAGATGTCTAGCTGTATGGTTAATTTATATTAATTTAAAATGATGGACAACTATATGTGTATGTAGAAATAAAACTAATTCCATAATTTGAAAATATAAGTACTTATTTTCTAAAATCATGAGAATAGAATAATTTTATTATCTACACATGTGGATTTCACAAGTAAGGATGAATTAATCCTTGTCAAGTATTCCATTATTTTTTATTAATTAAATTAAAAAGTTTTTCTAAAAAATTATAACCCTCAAATTTTTTTAAAATTCTAAGTGGGAGAGGGAATTTATTAAGTATAAATCCCATGGTCTCCATCACTGGTTTGTAGATGATATGATTAATTTGTGTGATGGCTCTAGTGTCATCCTCCCTATCGGATGTAGTTGATCATGGAATTATCAGTACAAACTTCTTTAAAAGAATGTTTTGGGTGATTGTTGGTGTGGGTCACCTCTCCATCAGAGGTATTCCTCATGGAACTCTTGACCTAGAATTAAGTGATGGTATACACTTAGCCATAAATAATAATATCCTCTCCATCTGAGTCACTGTTATTATTTATAGGATCAAAGCAAGTCAGCAGTTTAATTTTATTAGGCAAAGTATATTGCCTGGATAGTAAAATTAAAAGGCAATTGTCTATCTGAACAAATGATGGATAGTATATGGCTTCCCATCGAGTCATACTATTCGTGGTGTATCAGGTTGCTGGCGGATTCCTTTCAAATATGGTAGAGGGAACCAATATTTTCAACTCGAATCCATAGTAATTTTTG